>OX454269.1:19783835-20983835 GCA_949715065.1 Periphyllus acericola
CAATGTCGTTGATTTATCCAATTTGTTAGATTGCTTTACAATGTTCAACTAACAAAATTGAAATGTAGGACTTTCTGGGAATACGCAATGTTAATAACGAATCCGTATCACAAACTCAAAACATTTCAATTCGAAATGAAAAAAAAAAAACGCGTACGATTCGTAAACAATATAACCATCGTAACCAGGCGAACTGTACATGACGACGATAAATACTGATTATTTGTGAAATATCGTAATCGAACATTACCATCCGCGTTCAATAATTACGCAACATTTTTACAACATGTGTTATTGTAAGATCAATGGCTCTGCTGTTCATGTACCTACACTTGAACGTTTATAAACGTACCTACAACGTCTAACGTTAGCAGCATTAACGCGGTATGACCGTCTCATAGTGCATGGGGTACCTACAGTTTATCGGATTAATTTGAACGCGAAAATTACGTGTCGTACACAAATTTTGTGTCGTTGCACGCAGTGGGCACGTGTATTCTAGCAGTGGGTTTACCGCGTTGTTTTTTTTTCCCCTCTAAAAAATGTTATTAATTCATTTTACTGCACGCGTGACCGATTCGCGTCTGTATCCTTACAACGCGTTATCGTTTCGTAACCGTTCCTCGACCCGAAAAACAAACACTGCACCGTTGCTTAAAAAAACAAAACCGCCATCTCTCCGGTCGCAGGTGGCCAACGACCGCACGGTGAAAAAAACATCGTAGGCACCCAGATATATTTGTCGAAAAATGTACAAAGCGGTGTGAAACAATGGCGCGCGCTGATGGATATTCGAAAAGAAATTGAAATCCTTACGGCGACGACAACCCGTTAAGATTATAGTTCAATATTTTCGTCTACCACGCGCGCGCCGTCGTGCTCAAATCTTCACCCTCGATTTTCAATGATCGCGGCACGATGCGCATAGGCATGTACGTACGGCTACGTTCGCGTCCAAAAGAAAAATATCGATTTGCATAAAATATTCAAACGTAGGGTTCAAAGAACACGACGCACGTTATAATATATGCATCTATCGGAAACGAATCTGTTTTCCGATATTTTTACCGAGCCATTCGATGGCACTTATTGTATTTTAATGCAATAATGTGCATGCACGGTTGCTCGGCTGTTGCGAGTTTTTTTTTGTTTTGCTCGCGGCCTGCGCGCACGTTACTCATAATAACTGTCTTTACGGAAAATCAATATTGAAACTTAAACACAAAACAAATTAATTTTCCACCGGCACAGCACACGTCCAAACGGTGGCGGTGCTGGCGGCGGCGGCAGCGGCGTTCGTATCGGCCGCATTACGCACAATTAATATATTGCGTGTTTACACTAATAAACTGCCCCGGGGGACCTATATAGTTTACCGTCTCGCGTATACCTACGTTCGATATTTGAGACGTGTGAGTTCGACCTAATAAACGGCGCAAAGTTATACAGACAGGACAATGCGTGTACATAAAAGTTTAGTGATATAGAACTCATAGTGTTCAGGGTTTTTCTCCACATTTAGTTGCTAATATACAACTATACAAGAAAAGAAAATCATAGTAAAAAATCCTCGGAGAGGAAAAAGTTGATAATGGCTTTAATCAAGGACACGTTAGATGATTGGAAGATATGCAGTGAATTAAAGGAAACATTGTTGGTGAAATAAATAGTGGAAAATGACGGTGGTTATGAAGGCGATCGATGCAATTAAACAGTAAATGAATAACTTTACAAATATTAAGGTCCTCATGATGAGTGCCAATGTGCAATCAGGAAAACCATTCAAGGATAAGTAAAATGAGTGAACCGGGAGCCGATTGTCACCAAACCGAAAGCGAGGACAGGAAACTATGATTTTGCGAGACAGGAACATTGTGAAACCAGAGAAAGGATAAAATGAAAGGACAAACTAAGCGAAAAGACGCAGCAAACGTTGTAGGTAGTTTAACTCATTTCCGATACAAAGACCTTGAAGCATAGGCATTAAGATATGGTAAAAAATCAGAATAGGGGATCTTAATAGGTGAAGGGATAAAGTTAGTGCACGAGGTGGCGAAAAAGTTTGCCATTTTGTTGCCTAAGATACCGGTATAGCTGAGAACCCATAACAAAATAATGATAAAGCCATCGCTGGAAAGAAAGGGTCAGGAGAATAAGATGAGAGGTGACCGGTAGAAAAGGAGAAAAATGTAACACCATGGGACAAGCTTGGAAATCAGATAGGATAAAAAATTACGAATAGGTAGGGATTTGACAGTGCAAAGAGCAACTATTATGGCTAAATTTCAGGGCTTAAGGTGGCAAAAAAACGCAAAAGAGTACCCATATGATCCCTATACTACGAGTATTTTAACGTTCCTATATGAAGCTATCCACAAAAATACTGATTAGCTATATATATATATGTATATTCACGTATAATATATCGTAATGCATAAATAATATTTAAAATGAGTTAGTTCATAATTTGTTTGTTTTAAAACACTCTGTCACTCCAAACAATCAGTTGTACGAATGTCAGCGAGAGACATAATTGTTGACAACGATTATAAAATAGTCGACAATCTCACCATATGTATGCGTAAAACCGACTGGCGATTTTTTATTGCGAGCGATAATTTCGGCCAAACAGTTGAGCGTTCCAGTGAACTTTTCGGATAAATGTTTTAAAGGCGCTTTTTAAGGTCTGTGTGAGCTATATGGGGGGGGAGGGGCTGAGTCTAACTCAGTCAACCCTGGATTAACACCAAACCCTATAGTGCCCCTTTCTACTTTAAGCCCTGATTGTATTGCAGTCAGATTAGTGTTGAGAGATTATTGTAAAATTTCTATTACATATTGTTACTATAGTTGTTACAATATATTATATACTATTATTATTATTAATCTGATGAAATATCGAGATCTGATAGTCGAATGCTGCACAATATTCACGCGTCATGCGGACGTAACGGATAAAAACGAACTACACGTAGCAATCCCATATATATATATATGCGTGTGTATATAGGTGTATCCGATGCAGAAGTATGAAATCAATCACTCGGAAACGCGTATGATTTATGGTTAGGTTTACGTGACATGGCGTTAACGTTCTTGGGAAAGTTTGACTTAAAAAATTGGATTTATACTTCGGAAATGTATCGGTTAACGCCACACATACGCACGCACGCACGCACGCGTTATATAGAGAGGCAGAGAGAGACAACAATCTTGATTCTTGGCTCTTGACACTAAATTCAATAGTAATACTTTTTACCGATGCAATAATTCGGTCGACCTTTGTTTTCATTGTTTTAATCCCTATGATTGCGTGGAACGATTTTAATGACGTAATTATTATTCAAACGGGAAATTGTAATGTAGGTATAATAATACAAGTATGTATATTTAATAGTTTTGGCGCTAAATTATTCGTTTAATCTCAACTCTCGTTTGGGCACTCTCTACGCGTATCACTATACCGGTACATTGGTTGTTAAATAATATTATTGTTTTTCCCTATATAAATTAATCTCTTTTTCGTACATAAAAAAACTTCTCTGTTGTAGCAATACTCAAACAAATAATATCAATGATATAAACTCAATTGAATAAAAACAAAAAAAAAAAAAACTCTATTTTAATTACCAGTTTAATTGAACACATTTGCAGCTAATTTAGCAATAAATCCGAATGACTGAAAAAAAATAAAATGCAACAATTGCTCTGCCCTAGTTATACGTTTCGTATACCATATAAATGTTATTATTATCGTTGTAAAAACCTCAAATTATATATATATATATAAATCGTAAAAGTATATAACGTATTTTTTAAACCTTAAATCGATTTTTGTGATTCACTTTTTTGTATGCAAATGATTCTCATCTATATAATAATAATACGGTGTAGATAATATATTCATCATTCATACATGTGTGCGTGTGTGTGTGTGTGTGTGTGCCTGTTTATTTCCTCTGCGGAATATTCGGATGATGAAATGTATTTTATTTCAAAATATGTTATTATTCTAAACCTTATACAGCAGATGGTTAGCCATTGATGAGAAACATTCCTCCACAAAGGACATGGACATTTTTATATGACTGCGCGTTTACTTGAGAAAAACGTATTATCGCTTTATCCACATTGCGCGTTTCGGATGCTGTTGAACAATTATTTAATTTTCATTTCCGTACACGTATCTGCGTCGCACGTTCAGCAGATATCGAATTTGAATAAATAGGTTTCGTTTCCAGAAGTAACGCGACACGTAGGCATAGTCGAGTGTGAACGATAGTATTAAAATTCGTAGGACATAATTGTGCCTATTTTTCTGTCGTAAATTTTATGGTCCGACGAAAACGTCCATCGTAATAGGGAATGTAATAATAAGACGTAGAATTCCCGAGAGAGTGGAATATATTAAAAAATGTACTTTGTAGCCTTTTCCCTCGGAGAACGCTGGCCGATTAAGTCGAATTTCCGCGAAACAACATAAATTGAAAAACGCAACGGTAATTCGACGTAATAAAATATGTGAACGTGTGACCGGTTAGTTCCCGTTCGTCCGTTCATTCGTTTCTGCAGAACAAAATAATTACGGATTGTAAACACGATAGACGTAATCGTATTAAAATGCGAGCCTACTGCGGATGGTCTACGGCATTACACGTTTATAATATGATTTACAAAGGTTAATGCGTCTTGTATATTGGTCCTCGTACACGGCAACACCGCGTAATATTGTAAAATTAATATATTTCATTCGACACGGCCAAAGATGACGATGACGTGTCGACGCGAAATTATTACCAGACGTAGTGGTCGTAAAATGTATTGAAGGGGCGAACAGAGGGGGGAGGGGTTCAAATACATAAAAAGATTAAACGTATTTTCAATAACGGCGTAGTGGAGTAAAACTTAAACTGGATACGCGAGGTACCAAATATTCTATGACAGGTATTTAATAACTGGATTAAAATTATATAATGAAAAGCTAACAATACATTTGCAATATTGTAAAAATGATGAGCATTTTAAGTAATTAATTGTCAAATGGCTGTCTATTAATGGTACCTAGTAAATTTATAATTTAAGAAAACAAAAAATGATAGACATAATAATTATCAGTAAAATTATATTTTTTTTTCGTCTTAAAATATTATTGAAACTAATACCGATTTATGTATTTCACTGTTTTAGATATTTGTTATTTTATTTCCATTAAATGTTTAACCGTTTTAGAAATTCTTGCATATCGTCCACAAACTCACAAAATAGAGACGAAGCAGTGTTACAAAAATTTGTGTTGTAAATATTAATTTGTGAATGTTATTTTATTTTACGACTACTAAGTACAATTGTACTTCTATGTAATTTATTCAAAATTTAATCTTGTAAAAATTGAAATAATATTCATATTACATCAACCGTAACTTTCCAGTTCTCAAGTTCTAGCCGCTAATTTGTCGTCTTTTCAGGGAATAAAACGGCTTCAAAAATCGGCATTATGACTGCGGTGGTGCATCTATCGCACAACAAATAATAATATTTTACCTGCCAGAAAAAAGCAATCGAAGAGGTGGTGGTTTCAAGTTTACATTCGTCTCCCTCAACCCTTGGCTCCGCCACTGGTATCGTATATGAAATACGAACCGTCGGGTCTTCGCCGTAAAAGAAGGATATATCTCATAATGCATACAATAATATTATATGGAAGACGTGTGCTATATCGACGTGTATTTATTTTTCGACGCGGCAATAGATATTGTTTTTCTTTCCCGTTCGCTTCATTTAGTTTGGAAATGGTCTCGCGTAAGTTCGGGGGAAGGGTGATTGTCCACAGCGCCTGGGTCAATAAGACAGGCAAATATAGATATACAAAATAATACATTACATATATCTAGTGTACACGTGCGCTTGTGAGCGTGTGTGTGTGTTTGAGTTATTGCAGGAATAATAGTCCGTTGGACACGCTATCCGAGCTCGTCCGTTTAACTTGCGCTCAAACGAACGACATAAATATTTATTTTTTTTTAAGCAACATACGAGTACATTATTTACCTATGGCTTGAAAACGTGAAAATGTCGATATAGGCCGCGATATCGCGCCCAGTTTTGACTTCTGCAGTTCGTTCCGTTTAACAGCTTTTAGTTTTTCGTTTGATTTTTATTAAACCGTAATAGCAATAGAATAATATTATTACTCATTTTATGCGCACAATAATATTACCTTCATTTTGATGTCCACTGCGTATAGACGTTCATTGTGCAGTCTGAAACTTAGGAGTGCTATAACGATGGGGTGCTTCATCGCCTACACCTATTTGACGCGTAAAATATTTTTATTTTAAAATAAAACTATTAATCATAACGTTGAAGAAAATCGTCGTCTTTTTATAAAAAGGGAACACGAAAAACGTAAATAAGGCGAATTTATCAGGAGTGTTGACGGTGGTGTGAAACCGATTGACTGTTGCTACTTTGTTAAAATCATCATAAATACTCGTATGGTCTGTGAATTATTTTAGCATAATCACTAGTGATAATGATAATCACTAGTGAATTCTAATAATTATCGATAGAATCTGGAATAAACTCATCCTCGTAAACACAATAATTATATTTTTAAAACAATATTCTTAGCTCGAAATAAACTGTGTGTATGTGTGTGGGGGGGGGTTGTTAATAATTTACGACTTCAGGGAGATGATAAGCGTCCCCTGGCATCACCACGACGCATGTGCACAAATGCATAATATTATTGTATCCGCGAGAAATAACGAATACAATAATAATAGTTATTATTATTATTAATAACCCACAGCCCGCGTGCTGGGAGACTATTGTCTTCGTCGTCAGCCGTGGAGTTCCGGTACAAGAATGGCGGCGGCCCCATCGCTACTCGCCCGGCGCCTTTGCATAGGTCGTATTTCGTATATACAACAATAATAATTGTGTACACATAATGATTTATAGCCTTTGCGCAATTAATTTCCAATGAATACGAATCGACTGAATGAATATTGTCGACGTTATTCCGTGTAATAAAATCGTCAAATTATAATGTATTATCGTTTGTTTAAACGTTTTTTTCTTTTAAACGAATATAGTATAACAGGTCCGCGCTTTGTAAAAATATTATAATCGAAAAGCGCAATACAAACGTTAGCGTCAACTTTTACAATAATTCACGCGTTCTACTATACACACATAATTAATGTATCACAGCATTTTGTTCGCGGGTTATCATCGTCGTGCCCGCCCTCCCACGTGCCGAAGTCACTGCAGTTCGATTAGAATCAAAACAAAATATAAATTATACAATAATATACGTATGTTATTACAACGCACGTCGAGTACAATGCATACGGGGTATACGGTATACGATATTCGGTCGTACTATAACATACACGGCAATTATCGGTTTCTTTTTTATTGTTTAATCGTTATGACGTTATAATCGTTGTCACGGACGGCTATGGATGTTAATGAGCGAAACTGCACAACAGTATTTACACGTACTACTATACATATATATATATATTGTACCGGTACGTTTTAATAATAATAATATATTCTTAATGCGTCTATATTATTATTATACACTACGTAAACAACGCCGCACGTATTGCTCCGACACTGATTATTATTAGACAGGTCGTACGCCTGTGGATTCTTCGGCGCGAGACGTCAAACGACAACAATTAGAGATCGCAGTGTACGATATTGAACAGAAACAATAATGATTATTACTACAATGACGTGTATGGTATATGCGTGGTTACCGATGTCGGGATACGTAATATTGGGACGTGCAATATGTTCGTATCGATATTAGTGTTCGACGGCGCAGCAGGACGCGACTACGGTTGTGGTTTACGGTTGACACGGTTAATCGCCGCTATTGTACATTGTACAGCAGCGGTGGCGGCGGTTAGGAAAGTTTTCGGTATGAAATATGCTAAAAATATCACGTTTTACTGCGTTCCCCGGTAAATGTATGATATACTCTTGTTCACTCAACAAAAGTTCTAATACTCGTACATATTATATCGTGATCGTCTCCTACTGGCAACAATGTCATTTGATCAAAGTATTATTATAAGTGAGTATTTTCACATACAGAAACGTACGGTCTGCCGACCGATCCCACGTTTATTTCTGCCGCGAATTCCGTTTCCGTAGCTCATGCTGCTGCAACGTTGACATTTTTTTTTTTTTACGTATTTCATACGGTTTTCGATACAATTAAAAGTTAATTTCACCCGGACGACGGAAAACAACAATCATATTTGTACTTGTTTTTCTCTACGTGTTCGAAATCCTTTCGAAAGTGTGACCTTAACGCCAAATTTAATTTATGCACGTGTGGAATACATACTGTTTCGTGCAATCGCACACGTTGGATTGTTTAATTACTTTATACGGCGTGATGGGACGGCACGAGAAATTGACAGTATTATATTGTATTGCATAGTAACGGAGTAGCCGGGTTATTACACATATATTACCCTACGCTGCGTGGTTACCGAGGATAATGGCAATATGTTCGTAATATTCTCATGTCGCATTTCGGTGCCAAATTTGGTACCTACATCGTACCCGTGCGCACAATTTGCTTTAGACAGAATACCGCCATGACGTTGTTATGACACCGAACTGGAAAATTATAACAATATCAGTCGTCCGACCGTTTACTGTTGTTCGATATGGTATAATGCGAAGCGATACCTATATCCGAGATGTAACGAACAATGTGTGCATTTTTAACACAAACAGTATCGGTAGATAAATGTTAGAAGGCCAGTTTTTAGACCTTTAAAATCTAGCGGGTCAGAAAACGAAATTTGCAATAGAACAGCACGACCTATACAACACATGACGTGAATAAATAAAATATAGTAGCTAAGGATATGTCATAATTAGATCATTGCATATAATAGAGTATATAATTTTGATTTCGAACATAAGTGTTTGAATTTTAAAAGGTAACGCTGGCCCGATCCAAATAGTACGAGGGCCGTATGCCGGATACCTAACCTCGTACTATCGCCAGATGCCCACCCCTGGTATATTGTGTCGTATACGTAGTTAAAACATAATTCAATGAGCAGAGAAGTCGGGAAACAAACACAATAAAATTACGTCCAGGAGTGCGCGCAACAATAACGTCCGCGTAGTGTACACCGTGTAAATTGCGTTTTATCCGCAACGACAATAACTAATAGGTTATTTCATCCTTAATTAGTGATACAAATAGGTATAGACACGTAAAAGCAGGGATGGGAATGTTGAGAAAACCGCCGGGATAACCGGAAATTAATTTTATTCAGCGGAGCAGAAGAATCAATGTCACGGCTAATTAATTTACGCTGGAACGACGTGGTGGGTACCTTTGATTCTACGGCTCGCTAATGAATTTAACCCCTGATATCGGAAAACCAGAGAATAATTACTCGGTGGACAACCCGCGGTGTGAACGATGAAATTAGCAGAGTTGAAGAATTTCCATTAGTCGCGTTAAATGTGACGCACTTGTCCCACCGCTGAACTAATCGGATCCTGTATACAATTATCCTTAATAGTTTTGGTCCATATCGGATATAAGCCAGTGCGCTAAAAGTGTGTAAAAGAGCAATAGAGCTTTAATAAGATATAGATTATTTAAATAATTCGACGCGTATAGCCATCAATTGGTTCCTTGCAACAGGTTGACTGCAGTATATAACATCAATATGAAGAGTAAAAGTCAATTTTCGTTTAAACGTATGGCTTAAATAATTAGCAGAAGTAGGTTTTTAAATGAGATGAAGGTGAAAATACGTCGATTAAATTATAAGCAAATTAATTCCTAGTTCTAGATTAAATTACATTATTTCCGTAAATGTTTGGAGACAAATTTTTGAGCTCAATATTATCATACCCATAAAGTCATGGAATATCACATTGAAGATATACAAGCATTATCTAGATGTATACTTAGTTGATATAACCTAAAATAAATATAGCTAGGAACTTTGAAACGCAAAGAATACTAAAATCAGAGAAATCTAATAAGACACTTCACTGATATTTTTAGAAAATAATAATATGTACATACGAATTCTGTTTGACTTGCGCGTGTATTTTCAAAACTTTCAGAGTTTTAAATTAAAAAAAATATTTGATGCGTGTAAAAAAAAATTGAATATATTTTTCTAAACTCAAAGTTAAATTGGAATAAACCATCGTAGGCTTAAAAACTGTGCTAGCCTGATGCATCTCGCTAACCATATCGGTTTTTGAAAAAGCTTATAAAAAAAGAAATCTTAATACGGTTGGAATAAAATCAAAATGCTAAACTGAAGACGAATCGTACCAGAAAGAATAAAATCTCCGCAGGAAATCGAGTTACGCGAATTTGTACTAGTTGGTGATTCAGTCAAAAGCTACAATGGTTACATTTATAAAATTAGTTAGTAAAATAAAGTATCAGTAACATGGAAGAGACAAAAGTATCCTCGTAAGATGAAATACGATACCTCTTTGAATACTAACTAGTAGAAGTGCAGAACATCTTCGTCTTTCCGAAAATCAACGGTATATGATTATTTTATTTTGTATTTATCACGAGTAGAATAATTAAATCATTCGCTGCCATAAATACGAATAATTTTAAAATTATATGGTTATAGTCGAGTTTTGACAAAAAAAAAAATAATAATAATAACAATTTAATTAACATACACGGGTATTAGGTTATTTTGACATAAAAGTCTTGTCGCCGTAGGTAATCGTGTGTTTTAATTTTATAACTTTAAACTGTATAAAATCGGTGTTCAACACATTTGACGATTTATTTTTACATCTTTAAATATTTATGTGAAAAAAAATATTATGATATTTCAAACATGAGAAATAAAAATATATAATACGCAGATTTTATTTTGAGATTTTTTGATACCTTTTTGTTGAATGTTATTAAAATATAATTGTTTTTCCATATTTAAACGCTGAAACCAGAAAAAAAAAATCAATTAATATCAAAGAGAAATTAATCCAATAAAAAAAAAAAAATAAGTCGTCCATAAGAAACGTCAATACTTTTTAATAAAACACAAATTGAAAAATTGAGCTTTTACGATTTAATAACATTGTGCAGTTAATTCGATATATATAAGTAAACTTGACTGCATAAAAAACTAAACGTGATAATACCGTTAGGATTATTTATTTTGAAATTCCGAAATTTAATCCGTATTATTTACGTTACCGAAAATATGTATTTTTACTAGACTTATTTTTAACGATATTTATTCACGTGGTTTTTATATTAAATATATTAGAATAGGTTATTCACGGAATTATGAGCGTAGATTCCAAATGAAGAATAATAGCCATGTTTTTTTTTACTTTTCAAATCCTATAATAAATTCTGCGTGTCGTTGAGCCGCGCGAATGGAGCACTCTATCAATCGATTATAATTCCGGCGGAAGCGACTGTAGCGGTTTTGGGCTTTTTAGATCTCACGTTATTTCCCTTCTTACTTAAACCTCCTCGCCCGATACAGTGGCGGGTACTTATACGTTTTAAAAGTTTTACGCTGTCAACTAATGCACGTACTTTTCCGGTATATATTCTATTAAAAAACGCGCTTCTCGAATATTCACCTATTATATTCCGTAATAGGATGTGACATAACTCGTATTCGCCGAAAAGAGGAAATTATACGTTAACAAAAACAAACTTCAAGTATATTATTCATGACTGCATCACGCGCATATTATATCTATTTAAATAATATACATATGTATAGCTATATACTGTACGGTACACTGCAGCGGAGAAACTTTAACGATGTATTATTCGATTTTAATTTGTTTAACTTTATTAATTACGTTGATGACACTGTATATACATTTTAAAGCAGTCCTCCGGAATACGGCTTGAAATAATTAAATATCACTCAATTTCGCTGCATGAGGGATGTACAATATGTATATTATGATAAATAATCAAATATAATTTAGGAGTCAGAGAGCGATGGCTGTTTAATGTACACTATACATATATATAATATAGGTATTATAGTTTGGGTGCGATTAATTTTACAACAATGTGTTTTTTTTTTTTGGTTAACACCTTTTATAACGGGAAAAAATTTAAATTGCACCGAACGTTTTATGATTAAGCCTCATCAATCAGTCGGCAATTAAAACACACGGAAATATATTGTCAAAATTATAAACCTTTTTTTTTTTTTTAAATTTCGAAAAAAAAAGAGTAGGAAGGGTAAAGAAGAAATGCATGGAAATACTATTGAATTTTATATTGCATCGGCGGCTTATTGAACTGGTAAATAATATTTTTAAGTTCATCAATTTCAATGGATATCTCTTGCACGATTAATTGTTTCAAAAAAATCTATTATTATTTGCAAATGATCCATCCACGAGGACTTCTCTGTTGCTCGGCTGTCCCATCGCGCGTAGTGGTGGTCATAGGATTTATTCGTGGACGGATTACGTGAATAAAAGTATGCGAAACGTATATGTGATATTTGTATACTTAATTAAAAATTTAATATGACGTTTAAATTGGAAAAAAAAAACATTTAAATCTTGCATCAACAGAAGTTTTCCAATCTTTAGTCGCTAATTTATCGTCTATTCGGGGGTCGGGGACGGGGAGACTGCTGCGAAAATCGGCGTTATCGCTGGCGGCGCACCTGCGCGAAAACCAAAATAACATAACGTCTGCCGAGAAAAAAAAAGCGACGGTGAGAGGGGTTAACAGCACCCAAACCCACCCCTGGCTACGCGACTGCACGTGCGGATGTGCGTGAGTGAAAAGCCGTATTGTCGAGCGGGTGTCATGGCTTTTGCCGCGAAACGAGCCCCTAATTGAACGACGCACGAGTCGGCGGGAGGAAAGACGTCGGTCACGTGTGTTGGTGGTTAACGGATGGCATAAGGGGAGGGAAAAAAAACCCGTTCCCGATGTTCTCGGATAACTGCGATATTGCTGTTGTTCGGTTTAGGTGGCGGACGAGGACAGTGGCTGTACACGTGTTGGTACGATGGTTTATCGGAATCGTAAAAGGATTTACCGGGTGGAAAAGCTTTTTTTCCCGCGCGAAAGCGATCGAGACAATCGTTAGCCCTCGATCGGACCGTATATATGTAATATGTGCTGGTGGTGTAGGTATACAATAATTGTATTATTGTCATAAATTTCGTTTCGCAGTTGTCGCCGCCGGTTGCGAAGATTACGACACCGCGAACAGAGCACACGGCGTATTTGTCGGTGTTTGCTCTTTTCATCTTCTTTTTTTTTTTTTTTTCGTCTAAAGTTTTCGCGAAATGAGTACACACAAACCTAGTGTTCGTGTGTGTGGTACGCGGATAAAAGCTACTTACACACTAGTGCGGCCGCGGCGTGGTCGGTACGGTCTGTAACCTTTGTTTAACGACCGGGCGGGATAAAAAAATCGTTAAACAAAAATTTCATCGAAAAGAAATAAAACATTTTTCACTTCAAACGTTTTTTTTTTCTTTGTTCGCCTAATTCGTCTGTAGTCTGTCCAACAATAACGTATAATAACAACAATACCGTTCGTACGGGTAACAGAATGTGTTAATTGAAGAACGTACAACGTCACATTTGGTACGAATAGTTTGGTTACATTTGGTAGTACATTTGACATTTCGATATGCATTGGATCTGAAATCCACGACGAACAACGCGCAGAGCAGCTGCTGATACTTAAAACTGAAAGTTAATTTCGCCGTACTTTTGAAAGCCAAATGTTATTGTATGATTATCAGATGATAACATAAAATGAACTCGCTAAGACGTATAAACGCTTTTCGGGTGAAAATTGCACGGTTACACGTCCGGACGGAATTACTGGCCGGGTTTCGTTAAACAAAATGTCGTCGAACAGTGCGGTTCGAATGTATAATGCGCAGCGTAGGTACTTGTGTTTTGATCGTATATTGTGTCGATTGGAATCTCGGAGATTTTCCTTGATTATATGTGTCCTGCATTGCGCACCCTCGGGGTGTGTATACCGATTACAAAAGACCTGGAACTCGCCAATCCATTAGCTATCCCGGTGGGGGGGAGGGGGGTTGCGGCGGTTGGCGCAATTACCTGGTGACCCGTGGTTGAAGCCACGGTGGCGTGTTGGATCTGAGGAATCCACAATAGGCCATTAGCGGAAATCAACCGGCGGCCAGCTGCAGCGCGTTGACACTGCAGGGCTTGACCCCGTTTCTCGTTCGGCGTATTATTTCCACGAAGACGCTTTGTAAATCATCCCCTTCGCCTCCTTGTTTTTCAACGCTTACCCGTAAATCTCGGTGACGCATAACTGCAGGCGTCCGGTGGGAAGAAACTTGCAAAAGCGCCGTGGTTAACAATACTTGTCAGCTGTAATATTATATGGCGTTTAATTTGTGCGTTTCTGGTTCGTAAAATTCGATCTCGACCGTATTAATTGTTATTGTTGTTGTTGTTGTTGAGGCTGGCGGATCAACGAGTGGGCTGTACGATGATGATGGTATAAAACCTGTTCAAGACATTTAATATAGATACTACGGAAAACTGTTTATGACGAACGTATTTTATTCGGTACTGTCACATATATTGTTTAGCCATCAACTTATCTAAAAGTTAATATTTGCCGTTCCGCGTTAATCAATCTAGACGAGAATTATAATATTAATGAGAGATCAAAGGCCGCCGCGGACTGCAGAGAAAATACCTCGCGGATTTGAACGTCCGCTCATTGTCACGATATAACTTCTCAATATTAATATTTTTCTCGTACGTCCGTACATACTTTATTATACTTTTAATGAAAAATGTTAATATTTTCATTTTTTTAATTTTTTTCATAGCCAATTTGAAAAATGTAAAAAATAGGTGTTTTCGAATTACTGTCCTTCTATTTTTCATTTCGGTTTCTTAAATCCATCAATGACACAGCTATATTATTTAAGCACCTTGTACGCAATATGGTATCGAACGCAAATGAAAAATACACCTGTACACGGCTATCGTACTGCAGTAGTTGTAAGTTGTAACCGCGTATACGAGGTGAAATGAAATGTTTTTTTTTCTATTTCTGCTGTCCGAACACGGAAATGGTCTATTTTTTACTTGTACGTGGCACGTGTAAAAGTTTCGACTTTATTTTTTTTCGGCTGCGAATGTTTTATTTTTATTTTATTTTTTTTTTCACCTATTCCCGCGTGATGAGAACATATCAGCTAGGTCGCGGTCTTCGGACGTAGACATAATATACGGTTAGGAACCCAATGACACGTAAGAAAAGACGCTATAACTTTGAAAGAAAAAAAAACATCATTTCGTTTCGACCTCGTAAAGCCTTGGCTCCCTATACAATTGCGCATCCGTGAATGCGCGCACGTGTTCGCCCGATCGCGCGTCCGCATTGCATGAGAGTGTTTCGTTATTACCGCCACTACGCGATTATGACTGCACGGTGGATTGGACTTGGAAAATCGTCGTCAGTTCGTGTTCAACAATATGGACATGTCTTTTCCGGACGACCATACGACTTGCAGATGATGACGTGTTTTTATTTTTAACAAGTAGTCTTTTTTCGAGAGAGAAACAGAGAGAGAAACGAAATTATGGTGATGAAATACTCTGCTGTGAGCAATAAACAGTCATAACAGGGTATATAGGTGGTTTCGGTACATTAAATGTATCATTTATTGACGTTTATAGAGCTCATTTGAACTACCTATCGCTTAATTACTAATGTTGTAATATATATTACGTTGTATATAGGTGATGCGTGTACATTATACATTTAGGTGGTTCACTGATCGAAAGTAAGATATAATAATAATAATATAAAATTAGGAGATTACATAGGTGTATATTATAATGATACGTATAAAAAATCTTTGCAATTTTGAAATAATTTTAATTTCGTTTTGTACGTTCATAGATATATTTTACCACTTAGATCGAATCTTTATTCGTATTTGATGTGGACGGTGTTTTTAAGTTCTTCACCGGACACATACACCAGACGTAGACATCACAACGTTAACTCTGAAATAGGTACTCGGGCTTACAGATTTATTAGAAAAACGAAAATCTTGCAATACCTAGATCTCGTACGAGGTACTATGAAAAGGAAGTATGGTTGTATTTTTGTGATGACAGCTAGCCCATGAGACTGTTGTAGTTAACATTTGTTTTTTTTTATTACTATTTTTCATTATTCTTCTAATGACCGAACCGTATCGTTTTCACTGGAAGGATTTTCTTTTTTTTTTTTTAAAGGAACGTAGACAGAGATAAATATGACCTCCAGCCGGCACTCCAAAAACAAAAAACTTTGGTCATTATTGTATTTTTTTTTTCTTTAAATAAAAAATAACTAAGAAAAACAAAGTATTTATAAATAATGCGAAAACTTTAGTGGTGTCTGTGGGTATTTTTTTAATGTTACTTGATGACGGTATCGCGGGGTGCACTTCATTTCCGTCAAAAGACATACTCGGGTTACGTCATTTTTTGAAACATTTCGTAATTTTTATCATTACCCGCGGCTGTTGTCTATAGCTAGTAGGTACCATTAAATGTATCATAATATGTAAATTAAATATAGCTGTTTAATTTCAAAATCCCATTCTGTTTACCGTCACGAAGATTGCATTACAATGTACAGAGTGTAATAGAAAAAAATAGTTTTATTTTTTATGCATATATATATTATTTGTACACTAATTAAAACATTTACTCTACAGTATATTGAACAATTGGAGCGATTCATGCGTTTCCATGATAGTATTTTGTCATTTCAGCACAACCCGAGACCCGCAACGGACGTTGTGTGTATATTATTGTATAACGTCGCGCACTTTCGTTGCATAAAATATAACGATATTGAAAAAAAGAAATAAAACAACAATCTGATAATTATTACACCGCCCAATGTAACACAATATGTAATATATAGTGCAGCAGCGCGCTGTGTGATCGACACAATAAGACTCGACGAGAAGAAAAAAAATAAAACCAACTAACGAACTGGAAAGATACGCGCGAGTATTTGTTGAATAGGGATAATTGGACGTGACCGATTTGTCGTAAATATTAAAAAATATTTATGATTTTTGAAGAAAAAATATCTATATATACATACAAATAAATACTAAGTTTAGCATTTCGTCCGGTTCCTGTACAATATTGAAGACCTTGACGTTCCTGTAGAATACCGATCGAACGATTTATTTGTTCCCTAAACAATATAGATTACACGGACTCGGGCCAAAAGACAATCCGTTGGTTCAAAGATAAACGTGTATTATATAAGAACGAAGGGAATCGTCGGCAGTATTCTTTTCACTCGTCATATTTGAATGGGAGTTATGGACGTTTCGGATGGCCGAGACAGGACTAATAACCAGTGTTCGATCACGTAGAAGTGGGACATGTATACATATTATATAAATAGCATAATACGAGTCGTTGAAGCGAGAGTGTGCGATATCTCTTCTCACCTATATATATGTATTCTATGTTTACGTTTACGATTTGATCAAGGGCTGGACGACACGTATTGCTGGTGACGGTCGCGGGCGGAGGAGGCGATGGTAAAATAACATGATGTTGTGTCGACCCTTGCGTTTTGTGACCATCAGCCAGTCGGGATGATTCCACGCCGGGGTAGCAGCGCGCGCGGCGTCACCTTGGCGGTGTGTCCAATAGGAAAAGTCATAGAAATAATAATAATAATAATAATACAGTCTAGTCTCGATAACTCGAATGTCAAGGGAGACAAAAATTAATTCGACTTATGTATTTTTCGAGTTACATATCTCGATTTTTTTTTAAAATACGAAAAAATTCGAGTTAGATATTATTATTATTTTGTTTTGTTTGCTTTTATTAGAAATATTATAACATATATGTATATTTATTAATTACAATTACAATTCAAAAATTAAATTTTAAAACTCATTTCCTATAAATGATTTATTAATTAAAAATGTATTAAAAGATTACATTTTAAAACACAACATATTTATAATTCTTACAATTTAGAAAAATAACTTTAAATAAGAGTAAACTGTCGATTATTTTACAGCACAATAGTACATAGTGATAGTTTCATTTTGTACATTTATGACTGTAAACCGGTAATTCTAATGATAAATGTGAGAAATGACTTCTAGTTGTCTATGCTTAACTATTTTTATATTTTACTTATCGCGACAAATATTGCATTGAGTGTATAGGAATTTCCTTGGAACAAAAAAAAAATTCGAGTTATCGAGGTTTTCGATTTATCGAGGTTCAAGTTATCGAGACTCGACTGTAATAATAATAGTAATAATAATAATGATGATGATAATAATAATATAAACGTACATAGTATACATAAAATAGTTATATTACACTTGCAGGTACACAGTTGCACTACAGCAATACGTCAGTAGCCTTTTCTCGGGAATCTCTCGATGCCCAGCGCACCAGAACAGTGCGCACAAGGTTTTGCAGATTGCAGAATCCTGCAGCGTACCATAATAATAATAATACAAATACAAATAATAATAATAATAATAATAATAATAATGTTTTCGGCTCGGTGAGGAGAACGGCGTGGTAAACGGTCGTCGTCAGGTTCGTGTTTCCACGCTGTTGGTATATAGACGACGCATTTTTTTCTAACCACAATAACAAAATTATATGGTACACTACGAGGACAACATTGAACACGGTCGTGTACCCGCGAATTACTGAACGCAGGGTGATTTTGTTTTTTACGCTCGGCACGCTGCTCGTTCATCGGTTAATCATCGCGGTGTTTTCGGAAAAAAACAATTATTATTCTTTTAAACTTGAAGTCTCGCGATATTTATATTTTTTTTTTTTCACCGTCCTATTAAATATAGTTCATTACAATACGGTTCTTGAGTTTGTTTTATTTTCTCAACGATAACGTGTTATTATCATTATTATTTATTATTTCGTTGCGCGATATTCACAAACTGTTTAAAATTGTTTTTAAAGCTCAGACGAGCGGAATGTATAATATATAATGACACAATACTGACTAGGGATACCGTGTACGTAAAGTGTCGATGCGCACTACTCCACTAGTACGAACTTAAAATACGTGTCAATTACGAAGAACTATATACTGTTTCGGGTACTCGATTCTCATAAATCGACATTTAGGATGAATGAAATCATAACGACAATAATATGACATTTTTAAAAAAAAATCGTCGTTTCGAAAAAAAATAATCAGAAACTAATAAACGTATTTTCTTTTAAAAAATCAATTGCGTTTTCTGGGCAAGTTTTTTTTAGTTTCGCCGAGATTTTTTGTTTCGTAGGTTATACAAAATCACGGGTCTGTTTCATCATTTATACGGGAAAGGGATGTGCCACGTTTTAGACAGCACCAACACCAGTTGTATGTATAGGTACCGTTCTACGAAATGACAAAAAAAAAATCGAAATTCCTTCGACTCCATCCGACAACATAATAATTAAATTACGTTCAAAATCTGTTGCAATGCAATTATTGTTCGCGGTATTGTTGCCTGTTGGTTCCCATTAAAAGCAATGCGAGCGTTTATTTATTACGTTTAATGAGGTGCAGAGATGTCCTATTGCAATACGTAGATATTAAAAGCGCTTATTCAATATTATAATTGTGAAAAATACAATACATTTTTTTTTTTCGTTGTCCGTTTGAAGAACAAATAATTTCCTTATTAGGTTTATTATTTATTTATTTGCTTTCTTTGTTGTTATTATTAATATTATTATTATTGTATTTTCGTCCATGAAGTACGGTCGAAATGAAAAATATTGAAATTTAGCGGTATCTGACCTGTACCTTTACATGTAATATATGTTATTTGGTATTTTGATTATCACGTATATACGAGCGGAAAACGTTCTATGCAATCTTTCGGATATTTTAATAATTACTTGTCGGTTTCCGTTTGTATATTGAACGAGTGAAGAAACACTCCAATATTTTCTCATCAAATCGTATCAAACAGTCAAATCGTGTGAAGGAGGTTTTTCTTTTTTTTCTTGCAATGAACGGTCGCTAGATTTAAAAAAAATAAGTTAACACGCTGTATGCTCATCCCTCGAGTGTGACCAACCACCCCTATAACGCGTTTCCCACGATACCAGTAATTCCGGCAAAGACGCGCGGGACGAAGGATCAGCGCCCCGTCGGGAAAGTGATCCGGGGCGCTGAGCCTTCGTTCCGCTTATGGTTATTAATGCTATTATTAATTATCACGTTGTTCAGACCGATGATACTATCCTCCGAGACAATTCATTACGTATGTGGTCGACATTGATAAATTTAAATCGTACGTTTTTATTTATAGATCCGATAAAACTATGCTGAAATTATTAACGTTGCAAAACAAACTCGGACCGCGAGTATAATGCATGTACGTCCAAGCTCTTTGCGAGTGGATGGACGTTGATAAACAACACACAATATTTATTTCATCACCATGAAATGTTTGAAGTGTTCATTAAAAATGAGCTTTCTATTTGAATAGCTGCTGATTTTAACAGATTTAACGCAATACAACAATTATTGTTTGTGTATGCTTATATAACAATACGTACAACTATATAACTGTTAGTTCGGTTTAATTAATGATTTATTGTTTATTTAGTGTTTTTTTATCGTAGATTATTTATTTCAATACCTACCTACAAATATATAAATATATATATATATATATATGTACTTATAGATGTATCAATACATCTCTGTATCAAATCTGTCAAGCATCAAGTCTCAAGTCTGATGGTATATCTACGATCCCGATCAGAAAAAAAGTCATCGACTAACGGATAATAATTATGTTGACATTTCGGTAAATATATTTTTTTTTGAAACAACGTCATAGCGAGACTTGTACGACGAATCGGTTAAGGCTTTCACGGGTTGACGTGAAAATATTTAGTTTTTCCGTCGCATTCATGATTTCCGCAGTAATCAAGATGCTCGTCACAAACAAACAAAATATTCAGAAGACGATCGCGGCACTCGCCCACTGCCTAAATTTAACGAGTTAAACAAGGGTGGGCCAATTATGCAAGAAATCCTGGTAAATCCATCAGTATAATTATATGTTTGCAACAGTGACACCGTGAACTTGCATTCCAAAGATGAAACCAGCAGTGGGCCCTAAACCAGAGGTGGATCAAGAAGGGATGGTAATTAAAATGTGTTCAATACCAAATGCAATCTTATTCGATATGGTAATAACTTCTTATACTTTTCGTCATCACCGACTTGTTATCCTTAAAAAAGCTCCGGTTTTACTTGTACACAAAAAAAAATATCGAAATAACGAAAAACCACACGTAAAATGTAATGTAATAAGCCTAAGAGGAAGGGGTCTTTACCCCATCACTCCACCCCATGGATCCACCACTGCCCTATAAGTCAGCACACTATATAACGATGAAGGACACATCCGAAAGTAATTGAGATTTATAAATTTTCCAAGTTTGCGTGATAAAATTTAAAAGCTCCGTGTTTACGGCACGACGTGCGCGTATATACTATCGGTTGTAAAATCCCGACTTTCGTACGTGTGCGCACACTTCTCCGGGAACATATTTGTATAATAATATGTAACGCGTTACGGATTCATTTCGGTACGAGACAGATGTACGTTTCACCTTGTTTTCGCGTTCGCGAGGACTTCGCGTTTAATGTGAAACACATTTCACTCGGCGGCGCAAACACTTCGCCGAACATAAATTATTTCCAACGTAGGCCGTGCGCCGTACAGCGTCGGTATACATGTATGGATTGCGCTTTTTACACACTTATTACGTGCCTTTGCGGCGCGCGTATAAAATAAATGTCTCGCGTGAAAACTTATTTCTTCGGTTTTTCTTGTTACGCGTATATTTTATACGATTACATAACAATCGGTTTCGTTTCGCGACCGCACGCGGATGAACGTCAGCGGCCGCTATAAATATGCAGTTGTCCCTTCATCGTCATCACGCGCATTATTCACGCGGGCGGAAAAGACCCGTAAAAAAAAAAAAACCAAACCAAACAAGTATCAAGTTATTTTGTCGGTTAACAAGCTAAAAAATGCATAAAATATTAAAAACACGTATAGTTATCCGCGGTATAATAAACTATGCGCGGGATATTAAATTTTTTTCTGCTTACCCGGAGTAAGTCATTTACGTTATTACTTGTTCGTACGCACAATATACGTATACATGTACGAAATAAACATATTTCAAATTTATTTCCGAAAAAAAATAAAAAAAAAATCTCTACAAGCATAAGCCCTGTTATTATTATTATTCCGCAATAAAAACCGAGTGAAAAACTGTTAGGAATTTAATATCTGCAAGGATGCGACGGAGGTGTTAAAAAAAAATATATAATATAAAATTATATTATAATTTATTCGGTTTGATTTTCAACGATTTTCTCGTCGAGAAATGCGAGATTATAATAGGGGTATATAATGCGACGTTATAATGTCGTATACGGTTGGATGTTTTGTCCGTGAGAAGGGAAAACCTGCAGTAATGTTACCTATGCGTGATTAATATTTAAATCTATGCGCGTCAATGCGTCACGGATTTGGTCGACGAGAAAATAATTATTAAGAAATTTTGCGTATTCTAATTTTATACGTTTCGTTAATGCCCACACAGTGTACAAACTCAGAATTCAATACGTTATTCATTGACTCGGCGCATATTTTATTTTTTCCGTCAACGTTCGGGTTCAATTTTTCCAACAAAATTTACATTTTATACACATTTTGTTCCGATTCCTTGAGAACTTAATGAAACGGATTTTTTTTTTTTTTAATGCAAATACAATAACTCTGAATTATTATAATATCCTGCACAAAAGAAAATAATAATAAATGCAATCACTATACTTGTGTATATTATGCACGAGTAATGCGTTTGTGTTCCGAAAATCCTTATATTATTCCAAAATAAAAATAATGTTTCTAAAGATTATCGTATGTTGATAAATGATAATGAAGGAGTGACGACGCGTATTTGTTTTTTTCTTTATTATGAAAACCAAACCCTCGTGTACGAGTATACTTAAGGTTATTTACATAATTTCTATAGGGAATCCGGAGTAATATATTTCTCTTTTTCAATTCTGATCGGGATACGATGTATAGGGTATATATGCGCAATGATGTGTTATTTTTCGGGTTTTCGAAAAACTCTTTGTGGGTTTGTAAACTGCTCGAAAAGTTTCTTGCAGCCCCATCTATATACGGATTGAAAATTCAACGCAGATGGTACTTTAGAAAGGTTGTTTTCGGTTGTCCTATAGTAGTTTCTACGAAAATTGTGATAAACTGTTGAAAAATCGGGAAAACAACGATAAAACGAGCATCGTTCTGAACCGTTTTTTTTTTTTTTTTTAATGAAAAGATTTATTATTGATTTCAAATTTAAAATAACGGCACGATGTCTCTGATACTTTTTCCTAAGTTTTTTTTTACGCCTATGTGTCGTGAGATTATTGTGCTCGACAAGAATGCGGCCGAGAATAAATAATAATAGCCTAATGAATATCGTAACGAAAAGCAAAACGGAAGGTGTACAAAATAAAAAAAAAATAAAAAAAAACACCGTGTAGAAAATAATTTATAAATATTACATACAAATATAACAAACGAGCGCGCGAGAAGTGTTTTAAATATTTCGTGTCGTCACGAGGAAAAACGAATGAAGTTACCGCGAAAAAGGCGCAAATCATTATTGCTATTACTATTATTATTGTTGTTAACCTTATATTTTCCGTGCGTGCAACGCGTGTGCCCACACTTACTCGCCGCCGCCGCCGTGACGAAAACCGTGTACACGCAAACAACCCGGTAATTATAGTAAATAAATCAACCGGGTGATATTTTTTGCCGGAATCAAATCGCAAACATCATTTAGCCCGTATAGAATGTAGTGTGCATTAGCAGCAGTGGCAGTAGATTATAGCCTATCTAACGCAATAAGCGCTAAATAATTAACGACGGGCGCGTGTCTGCCGAAGAAAAGGAGAGCGCTAATGAAGTTTCTAGTGCGAAGACGAAGTCGTACGGATCCGAAAGACCCCCGATGACGAAGTTCTACTACTCCGGTGCAGGATTTAAATCAATTACATTTCTTAATGCTTTCGTCCTCGGCAAGCGCACACGTAATGCTCTACACGACCGGCGGCAGTAACATTAGTGCTCAATTACCAAACGCTTCTATTTTATTACATTCCAATCGACCGATAGCCTTTTTTCTTTTTTTTCCTCGTGCGGCAGCTCTCTTCTATTACGCACTATACATTATTATCCAACTCGATAATGGTTAACTGTATGGGCGATAAAAGCGCGAGCGCAACAGCAGCTTAAATCGGTAAACGCGAAATTTATAGATCTCACGCGTGTGCTTCTTTGACGATTAGTTCTCTCGAGGGGCACAGCTCGCCTAACACACACGAAATTAGAGGGCCATCGTTTTGGTGTCAGGAGCGTATCCAGCAGGTAGGCCTGGTAGGCCCGGTCCTACCCAGATTTTCTCTAAAAAGAAAAAGAAGTATTTAAACAATGAGAAAAATGAAAACATACCTCATCAGGTATAAAAATTCCTAGGCTAAACGATTTGACGATAATTTCCATAGAAAAGGAAATAAGTGAGCAATTTATTGATAATCCATCGGCTGTTGTTGATGAGTTTGCTATCATAAAGAAAGGAAGATAGAATTTTGACTTTCAAAATATGTTATAAATGGACAATAACTATATATTGTAAGTTACGAGTATAGTTATTAATAATTATAAAAAAGTTATCTTGTAAGATGCTCTTGTATTCAGATAAATAAAAATTGCAAACTTTTCCTTAAGTTATTAATGATTAATAAAAATAATCATTGATAACTTTGAAATTATAGGAGGCCAATACCAAAATTGGGATTTATCCCCACTCACATTTAACAGTGGAAGGTTTATATGGGCCTACCCAAAAAAAAATTTATAGCTACGCCCCTGTTTGGTGTGATGAGATAAGGGATGCAAATATTTTAGGTGGGCCAGTCATTTTCCATGCTCAGGAACTGATCTCCAACATTTTGTAATAATACTATACATACAAGGTGCCCAACCGTGATTTACGTGGTCCGATATCTTCCGTATTAATAGAGATAATCAAATTCTACTTTTTAATGAGCATCCCTGGGTGAAGGAAATTTTGCTAACAATAGTTTGGTAAACATAATAAGTGTAATATTAAATAGGTTAAAAAATTCAACTTTTTATTTTATCACTTTTATAAATTTCTTAATTAGCCATTTTATAGAGATTATTCTTATGAACATTTTCACGGTCCAACTGACAATTTTCATAAACATTTTGATTTTTGATATTATTTTTTGTTATCAAAAGTGTACTATTTAAAAAATTTTAAATAATATTTACATTATCAGCAAACCTTATCAGAAAAATTACGAGGTGCTAATAATTTACATTAATTATATCTAAACTAAAAAAAATATATAAAAAAAAATAAATCCAACGAAAACTAAAATTTGAACCGTCAAAATGTACAAAAAAAATGCAAAAATAAGCCCTGTCTAATGACTATGTTTGAATTTCACAAAAATGTAAAGATAATTTTTTTACTTATTTAATAATACTCGTATATTTAAGAAACTATTGTCAAAAAAATTGCCTTTTCCCGAAGAAGATCAAAAAAAAAAAAATAGAATTCTATTATCTCTATTAACAAGGGAGATATCGCTCTTTGTAAATCCCGGTGGGACACTCTGTGCAATATATTTCGGTATTTTCTCGACTGAACTTATCCGGGTCCTTACATTTTTAATTTCTCGATCTCCACGCACTGTATTTGAATCAAACACTAAAGTGTGCATGTGATACCGATGTTGATTCTCGAATATAAAGATCACCGAAATGTCGTTACATATTACACAGATAATTCGAACATCGTTGAAATTATACTAGTCGATGCGTGATGATGTTCTGCAGGAACGCTAAGAAAACGGACGGGGAGACAAGAATAATGTAGTGTACATCCCTTAGATCATTCTAGTTAACCCACGTGCTACACAGTTTACGTATAATACTCGTACTTGTATTCTCTCACGCACCACGAGCACTGAATAATATGAGTACAATAGACCGGTGCGTGTGTCGCCTGCTGCACCCGTCGGTAACGCGTGGTGTCGACGTTTCCCGTGTTTTACTGCATACCCGTCGCAGTCTTGCAAAAACGATTACCACGTAGTCCAATTAGTAGGGCTGACGTTTCGACGTATTTCCGGTGGTTTTTTTTTACTTTTTTTGTTGTTGAGGCAAAGCTTTTTTCGTACCGGTTCAGAGCTCTGTAAGTAAAATACATCAGCGCAATAAGTGATTATCTAGGAATTTTTTTGCTGTGCAACTTAAAAGTTTTTGTGTTTTCATTAATTTTGTTAAACAATTGTCTTCAGAGTACTTTTCCCAACACCTTACTTTAAATCGTATGATGAAAAATATTTGGAATACATACGGAACAATTGAACGATATAGGTGTAATGGTATCAGTGATCACAGTGATCAAACATTTTATGAATCATCAACGGGTGTTTTTTCATTTCGAATAAATGAAGTGGCTTTCAACAATGTATCTGACAACACAATTGAATTTGTTTGAACTGAAAACAATTTATAAACATGGTCAATCGCGCGGATATAATCATTTCCCTTTGTTCTAATAGCACACACGAATATTATATATATTTTAACAATCGATTAGTGTTTTTTTTTTCCGTCAACAGTTTCACGCGTCACAAAACAAAATATGTTACCGAATGTGCATAGTGCGCATAATCAGTTTTTCCCGTTGCTCTTCTGTCCAGATGTTAGGACGTAAGAGTCTCGTACTTTTAACGAATAATAACATTTTCGTATCACGCCTTGTAACACGTCCGTAGAGCTGCTGCTGCTGCTGCGATGAGTTTCAAACGAGCGCACGTAAGGGCTGAAGACCGTACGATGGTAGCCGTTTCCGTGCAACAAGAACATCGCGAAGCGTCTCCGAGGGTTCTCTTGTGTCTTGTGCACTAACCGCGCGCCATTCGTGTACGCTTGTAGCAATATGGTTTCGTACATTTTAATGACGTGTTTGCATGTATTACCACATCCTTAGCGGCGGTGAATCTGCAGGGAAAACGCTTTTGACGCGGTTTTTTTGTTCGGTCTTCAAAACGGTCTAAACAACCGAAACCCACGCACGTCTTAGCGTCGTGTGCTCGTTCGTGTTCGACTATATTTCAACAGTGTACTGCGGTAGACCGTGTGCACACCGTAACACGTACTTCATTAAATATAATATATAGTCGCCGTTCGTGCGAATATAATAATAATAATAATAATAATAATAATAATAATAATAATAATAATAATAATACAAAGCGTCGTTGTACACGGTAATAGCATATCCTGCAGGTGAATATATTGTATACAATACGAACAGGGCTCGGAAGTTGTAGTACTAAAAATGTTACTTTTTAGCTCTTAAATATGCAGTTTAAAACTCCAAAATATGCGTTATAAATAGCACGAAAAATCAAAAAATATGCATTTTACTTGATAAAATGTTGAGTATAAATTTATTATAAGAAAAATTCAACGTAATTAATAATTACATTTACTAATTACTAATTATACAATTTTATAAAATGTTTAGGCTCATTAACGGCTCAGGGACTGGCTGGACTGGTTGAATTATAAGCTGTTAGCAAACATGAAATATTATTCGCTGAGGCCTATTTATTTCCAATATTTAAAATATTTTTTATAATGTAACCAAGTAAAATCATTATTTTCAACAAAATGTATTATGTCCTACAATATGTGAAAATATACCCAAAAATAGCACTAAAAACCCTAAATTAGCTAAATAGCAATAAAGACCGTAGAAATGCAAAAAAAACAACATAAAATTCCGTGTATGACATCAGATAAGTATGAAACATATTTGTATATTTGTATCATACTTTGAATATTGTAGGACGGACCAAAAAAAATATGAATTTGCTAGAGCTTTCGAGCCCTGAATATGAAGCTTTAACTTTTCTCGTCGACTCGAACGCGGTGTTATTAATAGTTTTCTGTGAAGCTATTTAAAAATTATATTTCCAAAAACACGGTGTCCCACATGGAAGACGTCGAAAATCATATACGTGATAACGTCTTGACGTAAAAAAAATGAAACCATTACTGTCGTACTGTCGTAGTGTCGTAGTACGTATGCACTTTTAAAGCGAATGATTTAATTTCGTTACTCGTTCAAACTTACACATGTCCACGCATATAATGTGTTTATGTGAGTACCTATATACAAACACTTGTTTAAGACATCGATTTACCAGGGGAAATATTACAAACACATTATAACGCGTCCACCGATGGTAATCATTCCATTCGAATGGCCATTTTTTTTTTTCACGATGCGTGCGTATAATATATCGTAATAAATCGTTAGCATGCTTGTGCGATATTGTTCGTTGAAAAATGTCGGGTGATTAGCAAAGTATATAGGCACGTACACGCGCATCTGCAGTATTTGCCAATTTTTATAGGTAGTAAAGCAGTGAATGTGAAATCGTTAACATAGTCCGGATCTTGTAACTCCATAGAAAGGTCTGTTCAAACCGTAGCGCTGGAAAAAAATGTGAGAAATTCTATATGCAAAATTAATATTAAAAAATAATATGACATCCCGATAAATTCGAATATATTTCATTTTATATTGAGTCATAATAATGTCAGTGTTGCTAACGTTCTTTTTGTATAGAAATCCGTTAAATTCCTCGTTCCTCAAGCATAAAGAGGAATTCGTTCAGTTCCTCGTCCCTTTGAAAAATGAACTCGTTATTTTCCTTATTTCTATGAATTAACCTATAAAAATCTGTTAAAATATTTTTCCGAGAAAAACAAAAGATTAACAAATATACGTTGTTACTTCTGAAAATAAGGAAATAATTCACGTTCTTATTCCTTTAAAAAAATGATGAAAAAAGTAATCGATTCCAGAAATCGTTCTTTAATACACTGATAAACGTAAAAGTTTTTTTTTTTCATACAATCTGTACTTAATGATAACGCATTTTTCGTATTTATAATAGTGTATTACATGTATATTCACACTTTATCGTCTTAGAATAAATAATACGTTTGAGGTAAATCACAAGTGAAATGGTAGATGGTATGAACTTTTAATTAAATGATAAATAGCCGTCTACGATAACTTCAAAAACGTTTCCATTTTAGATGCAAGTCAAAAATACTAATAGATATGAGCCGATATAAATGAGACGAAAATATATTAGTCACTAGGATATCCTCGATTAAATGTTCTTTATTAAGTCCTTAATGACTTATCGAAGTGTTTACGGTATAACCAAACCGAAAAATCTTCGTGTGACGAGACGTCCTATATTATACATATATAACGTATCACATTATAAGTAGAAAAGTCGTGTCTGGACCTGTATTCTAAGTCAATCGTAATCTATGTAGATTGTAGACAGCAATTGCTTATTATCGGCGTTCCGAGTTTATCCCCAAAGGTTTTTTTTTCTTTTTCTAGTCTTGCGTTTAGCAGTTTTTATTTGGCCTGGCCGCCGAAAATGTACACAAAATAGGTGAAAACGAGAAAAAGAATATAATACACGCTTTGAACAGACAAGTATTTGTGCGACCCGGGGTGGTATTGTAGTAAAAATAATGTGTACATTACTTTATTTTAAACAACCCATGTTTAAAGGACAAAGAGTACAGATTAAAATATAACGGAATAATAGTACAAGTAAAAAAAAGAAGAATGATAAAATTTAATTAAAACAATAGAAAATTCATGAGGATGGAAAATTTCGGGTATGTAGGAGTTTAAAAAATTTAACTCAGTGATTATTTAAAACTGACCGGATTATTATGCCTATTGTTCTGGTCCACTTAAATAAAATAAAATTATGTATCAGCTCTTTTATAACGAAACGTTATTAATAAGTTTTGAACTTTTGAATGGACCCATCGCGACTTGTAAATAAATAATCTTACACACTAGCATTTAATGAATTATTTTAATTTAAATTTACATTTCACTATAATGTATAGTGAAATTACTTACTATTAACAAGAGAGCTATCTCCCGTGTTAATAGAGACACTCAAATTCTGTTTTTTTTTTTTTTATGATTTTTCCTGAGCAATGGCAACTTTGTTGACAATATTTTGATACATATCGGTGTATTTTTAAGAAGTTAAAAAATTAACTTTTTATTTTATAATTTTTATAAATTTCCAAGTTAACCATTTTATAGAGCTTATTTTTCTGAAAATGTCGTCGTTCAACTTTCAATTTTCATTAACTTTTCGATTTTTAATAATTTTTCTACTTTACAAAAAAAATTTGACCTACTATTTACACAATCTTAAATAAAAATAGGATTAAAAACGATTACATCACGTACAGTTTACACGTCAAGATTTTCAATGCAATTTCCAGCGCATCGTACCGACATCAGGTGGAGCCTATGAGGTACAGGAAAATGAAGAAAACAAAAATAATTATTTTTACGAAAATATATAACGTTACGGGTATGCATATAATATTATCACTAGGAAACGGATGTTTGTGCTCTAAAAAATCGAAAAATATTTATGAATTTATGCGGTTTAAAGTGTGAAAATTTGCTTGGATTTTATTCAAAATATACATTAATCAAGATTAACAAAAAGTATGTATAACTATGTGTTCATGATTTTATCTATCAAAAATTTAGAACATTAAATAAAAGGTACTTAAAATTAAATTATGTTAAACTGTGAACGGTTGTTGAACTCTTTGTTAATCTGAAAAAATGTACGTCCTAAATGTTAGAAATAACTTAGTATCGAGAATCTGAAAAGCTACCCGAAAAATGGGCGTTGCACTGGATGATTAATGTTTTCTTTAAATCATGAAAAGTAAATTTTCTTCTGTTTTCCGAATAAAGCATTTTGAATTAGGAAAAACAGCGTTCTACGTCTGTCGATGAGACGGGAGCGTATAAAAAAACACGTTACGTGTTCCATTTGTCACATATCGTGTAATCGTACGGTTTGCAACGACTGCGGTATGATTATTATTATTTGAACCGAGTACGATGCGAACGCTGCACGCGGTGATCGGTGCGGAGTCGGTGCAGCGAGAATTTCGTTGAGCCCATTGTTGTTGTCCTTGCCGAGGATTTCGCGGGATGCGCGCACGTCACAGTGTACGCGTTCGCGGGTCTGCTAATCCGAAAAGTTACCGGCACCCGGCAAAAGTTTTCGTCCCGCCAATATCGTTTTCGCTATATACATTATGTACCGCCGTCACGGTCCACACCTCCCGCAGCCGTCTCATGTACGCCCACGCGGTTCGCGAGGGTCGCCTTTGCGTCCCCGCGGTGTTGTTTTCACCGATAAATTAGCCTTCGCGGCAGTCAGCCTGTATACACATAAAATAATAATAATAATAATACGCGTACGAGGAGGGACTCACGCGCTGCGGCGCTTTCATATAATATATACGTCTGACAAGTGATATCAATTATACGTTCACCAGACGGTTCAAAGCAATTAACGTGCCTCCGAGCCCCGTCGTCGCCCCCGCGCCTGCAAATCTTACACGCACACATGCGTATATATATATATATGTGTGTGTATAAGGTTCTCCGAGTCGAAAACTAGGATTAAGTCGGTTTACACGAGAACGACGACGACGACGGTGGTGGTGGTGATGATGATGGCTGTGCAACCGTGAAAGTCACTTGGCATTATTATCGTAGCAAACCAACAAGAAGACGTTATAGCATTAAGCACGCGCGTAGAATTGATAACCAAACGCGAACGACACGTTTGCTGCAGTCTGCTGCTGTACTGCCGCGGTGTATGCATAGTATAAATGTGAAATGCGCATAAATACACGCGTGCACGTACACGGTGTTTCTGCGCACGGGAGATTAGGTTCACTAGGACTAAGTGTCGGAGTTGTTTGGCGCCCCTCGGTTTTCGAGTGTATTCAGTGGCGTAGCAAGGGTATGGCGAACTGTGCCCACGCCAGGGGCGCAAATTTGTGCTTTAAAATTGGTACTTATTTTTATCGATGAATTCTCTAGCCTTAATTCAAGAAAAGAATATTTTTAAAGTTTGAAATTTACATTGTAATAAAAACCGATAATTATATAATATTGTATTACCTAATTAAATACATAAAAAATATCATTCCGTATTTTCGTCAATATTTTGATCGCTAAAAAGGCGTATTTTTAGTTTGGTTTGCCAGGGGCGCTAACGAGTCTTTCTACGCCACTGAGTGTATTACATAGGCTCCACCCGAAGTCGATCATATGGCAAATCGCTATTATTCGACTGTGAAGGTTTCAGGGTCCGGCCGGCGTTTCCGCATTCATACGTGTACATATAGGATCTGATTCGATTTAGATTTACCGTCGTTCGCTGTCGAGATAAGGGTTAAAACGGGTTTTCCTAGTACAATCGCATGTGCGTAAAAAAAGTTACCGTTCAATGAATATATATATATATATATAAACATATGTAGTAGCACACCGTTGCCTGTTCAGGTGTTTATAATTCGGTTTGCGAGCACGTTGATCTGTATTTATTTTTAGACGCGCGGCAATTGATTGTTTTTCTTCCTCATTCGCTTCGTTTAATTTAAAAACGGTCGTGGGTTGTCCACCGCGCCCCGGTCAATAAGACCAACAACAATGTATCGAGTGAGTATACGTGCGTGCGCGCGCGTGTAAAAGAAGGCAAAGGTTGTCACTTTGCGTTACGCTTTCATAAACTTAACACCCCTAAATCTTCACCTGACGTGCTTCTCAGGTGTATTTTTACTCATACGCGAAGTTAACGCACGGGCAATCGAGCGAAACGACGATGATCCACTTTGTAAATACACGCGATACAGTTAGGACGACCACGTATTGTCAACAATATCGTTCATTGTCTATATATTCTGTTTTATTGTTATATTTGTTAAATTATTATTACCATATCAAGCACGGACACCTGCAGCTGCGACACGGTTAGCGTTCGAATTCGAGGCGCATATTTTCATGTTCCAGCAGCCCGCCTACCCGGGAGTGTTATTTTGTTTTATTTTTTCTTGTGCGCACAAATAGGTAGTGACATGGCCGACCACCGCATGAGTAGGGTAGAATATGGTCGCGATTTATTCTAATACCACGTTAAAAGCTTATTCAATTTATACGCACGTGCGTACACTTTAACTTATTCGCGCCGACACTGCGAGGGCGAATACCCTTTGAACGGTTTTTTTTTATTTTTTTTTTATAAGATCCCAATCACACAGAGAAAGAAAAAAAACGTATTATTTAAATGTTGGTATAGCGTACATTATAACTCCCACGATGTGCACATTCGAGTGAAAGCTTTTTGTGCATACCTATGCCTTTAAACCGTGTTCATATTATTACGCAACAAAAAAAAAATTAAATTAATTAAACTTAACGAATTTCACGAAATATTTCCTACGGTGGAACGACACGGGCTACGCAAACGACTTTTAAACGTGAAATAATTGTAGACATACATTGTACATATGTAGCCCCATAGGTGGATGTATTTATTTGTTTACGTAGACAACAACGGTGACATTTTACAGTACGACGCTATTAGTAATAAGCATTCTTGTTTGCGCTATTTCTATTGTTATCGTTCAAGTACTTGTGATCTCTCATTATGACGTGCAATTGTCTTGACGAGTGGCGCAATCGTAAATAGATACGTCTAGGCGACTGCAGATTTAGCGATGCGCTAAACCGACCAATTAGTGAGTGTTCGTTTTGCAAATCGTTAATGTAATATTATAATATTATGTACAACTCTCATATTGTTTGTTCATCATTATTTCACGCCAGACCGTATTGCGCGCAGTATACAGATATGGCACAATAAGACAAAACATTTATTATATTATGACAATATTACTGTGACCAAATCATTAGAAAAATGCAATTACACTAGGAATGGACCTTAAAATATCTCAGTGTTAAAAAGAAAATAAACGATAACGCTACGTAAATATTATTGAAACAAAATCGAATAAATAATCTGATTGTTCCTGGTATATCCTTCGTGGTATTGTTCTAATACATAAAACGATATTGCGTCGCGTCGAGGGCGTGGGTTATGTATTTTTTTATACATATAAAAGTCTTATACGTTATAACCGAATCTTATAAAGTCAACCAATTAGACCGTTGTACTCGGAAACGAGAGTGATGATTACTTGAAAGCCTGGAGGCGGTATTGTTTATGTTTTTAATGAGACTTATTTACATTGCAATTTGCCAAAAAGCTCACGACCATTTCTTGTCGTTTCAAGGCATCCGTCAACATCAACGGTGGAGATTTCTGAAGAACCCGGGTCGTTCAACATCTCGGGGGTCGCAAAAATATTTTATCCATACATACAGGGTGTAGCACGATTCTGCTGTTTATACGAATTTAAAGTGGTGGAGTAATGGAGTTTTCATTATTCCTGCAGTGTGTATGTATGGTCTGCGCTAGCTATCACTTTGATTCGGTAATTACTCGTGGGAACGCATCGGATATACATTAATATCGAACGAAACCCGAGCACTGCGTTCCTTCCGTGCCGCAAACGGATTGTTGTTGAAGGATCGGCTCTAATTTGGACATTAAAACCGTCGCGTCGCACCGCAGTAAAGGGGGGGGGGTGCGTGTAAAAACTCGGTCGCCATTAATTCTACACACGGAGCGTTAAATCGCGATTCGAGGACGTGCACCATCCGAAATCGTCCATTTCCTCGTTGCTATGGAATGTTTACCCACGCGAACGATCATGACTCCGATGCGCCGACGATGATTGTGATATAAACGCCGTTGCGCCGCCGAACGTGCGGCGTTCGTCAAAATGTGTTTACTCGGATAAACAGCCAATATTATATCGCGACTTAAGCTCGCGATTGATATACGGATACTACCGGTAGACGTGTTTTAATTGCAAGCCCCCATTAGATCGCTTTCACATCCACGTATCGTAATGTAAACATACATCCATCACATCCCGGTAGTAATGCTCGCGTGCGCTACCGCAGTCACGACCGATATAGAATTATTATCTCCGTCCAACAGCCGCACGAGACTCCCCACGTGTCCTCGGAGAAATCGAAATCAGTGAATATGCATCTCTCTCCACGTACAATGTCGTAAAGGTGTCTCCATCAGCCGTATAATAGTAACACTTATCCGTTCGTGTCTCCTCTGCGGTTTCGTAATAACGCGATACATGTCACTTAATACCACCGACGTACACTTTCCGGACTATATAATCCATTATGATCATTTATCGTACGATATCATTTTTTACTCTCTACGTTACGAATGTCACGTCGAACGTACGATCCGACGGGTGTGACGCTCGAAAAACGACGGCCGTTTTCGGGAACGCGCGAATTTTATCAACAAATATGAGAACAGTCGAAAATAATGAAACGGTCGCGAACTGATGACGGTCAATGATTTGAAAGCAACGAGATATCGCGGATTAATTGAATTTGATCGCGTTATTCCGTTCAACATCGATCGTAGAAACTCGTTTTCTTTTTCTAATAAGCATTGACGTGTGTACAGGTTATAATGTACTTATAAAGTTTGTTGACACATAACACTTGGTGACATTAAAGAGTGAACCTGAAGTTTACAGATTACTTTGTAAAACTTCGCATCAAGAATTTTGATCACAAAAAGTAATTTTTAAGTAATTGTTTTGGAAAAGTTGGTTTCGTAAAGCGGTTATGTTGACTTTAAAAAAAAAACACGATCGAACGAAAGTTAATATAAAAACTCATCGTTGGTTAGCATTTATTATAGAGAAACAAACAGTAAATCGGTATGCCATTGTATTAAAAAGAGGTAAAATTCCTATACGTTTCTATTTGTGTCCGCGAGTTATCTTTTGTCTGAAAAATAAATATTTTCGATGTAGGTTATATCGGCCGATGGTTTTTTTTTGTGGTTGTACTGCCGAATTGTTTGTACAAATATATGCGTTTGACAATAGTAGAGTGTTTACGTTGTGAACACAAACTTTATACCACTGTTGAATATCTCAATGTAAGTATGTTTGTGCATCAGAAACTTTCGAATTCAAAAGGCGAACAATAAGAGGCGTTGACATGACTACGCGGGTACGTCGATTGTTCAAATATAATATATTCTCTTTTCTCTATGATGAAAAGTAGATAAGGGCACATTTTTTTTTGTTGTGGCCAACGTCGAGCTAATTGGTGTGCACACAGTGAAAGTTGTGAAAAAAAGTTATGTTAAGGCACTGGCTCCAATAATGTAAGAATTCTTTGTCAGACACGTTTATGCGTAAACATTTGAAGGCAACGATGAACATTAATTATTAAACAATGCGATATATACGCTCATAATTCTAATTATAATTGTCACTTAAACGCGAATCACGTGCGATAATAGTTATTACATTCATTTCTACTGAATAATGATTGTCTTTAAACATCGGATTAGATATGCGTTTGGTCTGAGTGGATTTGAAAAATTGTTTTTCACATTAAAAACGTTAAAAACTTTATCAATAACAAATTGACAGAACCAATAATCTTTCGACATTCGGTGTACCAGGTAAAACAATTTATGGTCATAGCCTTGTATTAAATTATCGATCCGTGAAATACGAGTGTACAATATTATTATTATACTCGTTTCTTCGAATGAAATATGAATGTAACATTGTTTCCAAGTTGTTCGTTTGTATTAAAATAACTGTGTGCCTACTGGGAAAATCGAAAAATTACCTTTCTGAACGCTATGTTTCGCAGCTGCGCGAACTAGTGATAGATACTGTGATATGCACGTAGCGTATTATTACCATGGACTTTTGCTGTGGACTCACTGCTCGAAACAATAAAAAAAAGATATTTCAAAAATCATTCTTCGACGTCCGAAAAATAAAAAATGGTGTGTACGCATCTTTCGGGTGCAGTGGTTGTATTCATTAGTGATGGGAAAATTCCGAATTCACCGAAGTTTGAGAAACAGGGTTTTTGAAAATCAAAATCCGGAATTCGCATTAAATCCGGATTTTGGATTTTATAATATTGATTTAGTATTCTTTTATAGTAAATACATTACTTTTTTTTAACTAAATTGATATTTTTAAAATTTTATTCATAGTTTTTAGTACTCGAATTTTAGTAACTAGAATTCTATTCAAAGAACCTAATAAAATAAAAAAATATATCAAAGCCATATATAACAAGGTAAAAATTCAAGGCTTTTAAATAAATTTATAAGTTATAGTATATGTATTAAATTAAATTAGTATCACAATAATTTTCTATAAATAAACAAAAAATAATAGTTTTATATAGTTTGTATAAAATAACAATAAATAAACAATACAAAATAAATAATATTTAACAATAATAATAATGGTTATCAATAAAACAAAATATTAATTAAATTATGAAAGTTATAAATTAATAGATTGAAGAAATTTTTTTAAGGATAATTCCCTCTTCGATTAAAATATAAAAATTACAATAATTATTAGTTTTTGTATAATACACACGTTGGTTATCATAAGATACATTTTTGTTATTTTTCGTATCTCCAAAAATGAACGGTGCGTGCAATTTTTAAATGTTTACCAATTATTGCGATATCTTATTTAGACCACCATCATCTTGTCCGAGAACCAAAAGAGCGACCAAAAAGAGCAACCTAACGAAAGTATTATTGTGAGAATACAGAAATCCGTAACGAAGAACCCAAGTTTTGGATTTCAAAATCCGAAATGCGGATTTTCAAGGTCGAATTCCGGAATTTGAGATCCGGAATCAATTCCCATCACCAGTAGTCGTATCATTCGGTAAAACAATCGGACGGCCATAACGATGTCATTGTAAACGTCAATGGCGATGATAAATGCACGTTTCGCCAGCCGACGATTTTACCGTGGGCGCGCGCCCGTATGGTATGGCATAAATGTTTCCACGCGTACTATACACTACGTGCGGTGGTGGATGTACACGCGGCCGACCGGTACGGGGTGCAAAGCCGCGTGACTTGGGGTTTTGAATTTTTGCCACGCGCATTGTCGAAAACGGTCGGACGACGACGAACGTCTTTGTCCTCGACCAGCTCATGTCTGCCGACGGGACAATGGATCTCGCGGTGTAAACACCCTTGCACACCGTCCCTGATCGCGAAATTACACGTTTCGGAAATGATCATAGCGCGACCGCGTGCAGGGGACGCTCGAAAGCCCGGTCGAGTGAATTCCTTTCGAATGCGAAACGACGCGTCAAGTCCGCGCGCGGCGACACGACCCTGTTCCGAGGAGACGTCGATGGTGATTTTTCGCGAGAACCCGAAATCGTGCTTGTAAAACGCATATCGTGCACCCTGGAATATGTGCGTTCGGTGCGTACGGCGAATGTTTTAATAATATTTGCATAAGCGTATACACCGCGGAGACGCTTCAGGTGCTTGTAGCAGCCCCGAACTCAAAATCAGCGCCCCCGTACATAATCGTGTACCACGTACACCGCCGTTTCGTCGACGAGAGGCGAGTATTATACGTATTATCGCTTGTAGGCGGGGCCATATTTTAAAGATAGTTCAGAAGGGGTTGAAAGCCCCTACTGGTATATTTAAAGTGGTGGCGAACAATTATTATAATTTGTAATGTGTATTTTTGTAATTATTAACATAATGTACTATCCTTATCTTTCGCATTTCACATAGTATGCTGCATGGATGATTTCCAAATAATTACGTTTTTGTCTATGTACTCGATTGGACACCTGCAATTTTGAATATAATAACTTTTGACATTGAAAATGAATACTCTTTTCTGTTAGAAATAATATCAGATTTACACCTGTAAATGAGGATATCATATTTTTTGGTTGAGACTCATTGATTATTAATCTTGATGTCCAGATGGAACATTATAGCACCTGGGGTTACATATAAGGTAGGAAAATTAATTTAAGTTGTCTACAATAGATTGTTTTTTATAACTATACTAAGGTACTCCATAGGATAAAGTTATAATTTTAGATTTTATGTAAATAATAAATATTGTGTAAAGGTTTGGTTGAATCGGGAAAAATTAATTTCGAGAGGCTTATAAGTAATTTCCTACATGTGATGGTCATACCTCTGGCGGAAGGACGACAAAATATTACTATCCAAAGGTAGAAAATCTTAAATACGGACCTGCTTGTAGATACACATTATGGTACCGCGAGATCAATATAAAATCTATTCTCGTTAAATTTGTATGAAAACATTCTGGGAATACAAAATCACTCATTATGAATTGGTAATGCAATGTAATTGTTTTCGAGTAGGTACGCAGGCGACTTTTATTTACGTTTAAATGTGACGTACATATGTGTCCACATTAAAATTGAATGTACGTGTTATACATATCGTGTTGTCTTGTTATAAGAACTGACAACATTTTAAGTGAATTTGCGACTTTAATTATAACGTTCACAGCAGCTGTGGTGTATAATATAATATTTTGAATTGAAATCGTTATTTTCGTACTATGCGCATTCGTTGCGACTTACCATACACGAAGTTTGTACACCTACAGTAAAAGTATTAATTTATATAAGCGACAATGAATTAACGGCAGTAATGCTCCTTAGCTTTTTATTGAGAAATATTTACAATTAATATTTGCAAAGTATTTGTACACACCTGACTGCAGATGGCTCATATTTCTACGAACGATACATATATGCGAGTATATATATGTCGTGTATATAATATATATTATATACAATATACATGTCAGAAGTATACGGGAAAAAGTGTCCACGAGACGGATCCTCGAAACATTCGGAAATTTTTATCTGGAGTGGATATTTGATTTAGACCCTTCGCCAACTATATTTGAGTGTACGAGCAGGACAGTACTTTCCTAACAGCGCTATAATTTTTGTGGTCCCGTGCGATTCCGTCTTGGCCGGTTTCCGGTGCTGCAGTTATATTATATATTATTATGTGCGTGCGGCGACGACGGCACGTGCACAATTTTAGCGGTTTTCAAAGTCACGAATGATATTATTTTATATTTTCAATTCAATTTTCCAAAAATCGCGGACCGGCAATAACGACATTATATTCTCGGCGGAAGGTGTGTACACATATATACGTATACAATAGTGTATAGTATTAGTGCAATGGAAAAATAATAAACCACCGAGAAGAACAATTGAATACATCTATATTATTTATGCACGGTCAGTACACCTTAAGGCCATTTGAAACCTTCTCATAACATGTTATGGCAGCGCATTAAATATATATATAATTTTTTTTTTCCACTAAGACACAGTTCGTAAATCCTGAACGGAAACGCTGGTTCTATTTTATTTTTCGCACAATTTAGAAATGCCTCGCAACCATAATATGTGACCATTAAACCATGTAATCGTTTTCGGGACGAAGGCTATATTATTATACTCGTATACACTACAGTGCAGCAGTGCATGTTGCGATGCGTTTTGATTTAAAACAGCAAAATGCGCACGAACATTGCGAAATGCCGTGTTCAATTCAGAAGGTAAAAGACATAAGACATATTATAATATGAAAAATAGAAACCGGTCAGTTCCAATCGAGTACTACGTCGTCCGTTTAATCGCATTATATCATATTTACGGGCAAATAAATAATTGAGAGCGCATAGAGAAAAGAAAAAAATTAACGATAGAAAAATGTTCACTGCACGTATACATTACAGGGTATACGTATGTAAATTCCGTTTAAAAAACCATTACGTTATTGTTACGTTTTATCATTATCATTTTTATTATCTTATTTTTTTTTTATTAAAAATCCACTGCACTGTACAACACGTTTTTTTTTTGTTCTCTTAACCAATTCAATCCGTTCGAGTGGATACTGCTTATTAATTTTTTCATTTCACTTATTTGGCAGTGTTTATTTCCCCCAACGTCCCGAGTGTCACTATAAAATGCAATTTCAAAATATATACTTTTTTTCCCACTTAAGTGTTCGTTAAAATACAAATGTATCTTTTCGATATTTTCCACGCGGCATTTGACGTGATAGATTTTCAACAAGATTTATTGACCAGAGGGAAATTGTTCTTAGCAATCATCAGATATTTGAATTCTCGGATTCAAACAGTGGCGTGGGCTGTGTGCTAGGTGGTGTATTGTAGTAGAATGCCTGTGGGCACCGTGTTAACCGTTATGAGTTGCGACGCGAGGTATGACGTTAAGACCCAACTAAATTTCAATAGTGTGAATCGCTTTGGAACACGACCAATTTACTTGAACTTTGTTCACCTCTCCTACAATATATTGCGGTATATATTTGTATATATCGGTCTGTTTGGATAACCGAACGCGAAATCTACGAAACGAATTGAAAGAACATCGTAAGCGTAATTTCGTTATGAAAAGAAATTCGCCACCTTGTGCTTGATAAAAGAATTTAATAAATTATATTCGAAATACAAAAGGAATATAAAAATGCGAGAGGTGTTAAAATCGACTTTTATAAACGCGTCTACGACGAAACAGAGTATTGGTCTTATTCCTACAATACGCAGCAGCGCAATAACGGTTATTGTTGTACTCGAAAGAAAATTAATCTCATTGTTCGCGATCTAAATACTTCAGGAAAGAAGAAAAAAAAGGAGAGTAAAATAACTCGATCATACCACGGAATATCCGGACAATGAATGTTTTTTCCTGGATTAATATAATCTCTGTACATCTCGATATTATATATATAATGCACCGATGTCCGTATAAGTTCTTTTTCCTTGTACTAATTTACTTTGTATAATTTAATTTTTTTTTAATTTTCAATATATAAGTAAATGTGTTTCTACATAAATATACAACAATACCTATTATTTTCTATATCAAGTTGTATTTTGAATTCGGTGTACAAAATAGAATGTACGCAAAAATGTGTATATTAAAAAAATACAATTGCATAAATAAAGTAATAAGGAACGCAATAATATGCCAAGCAAATATAACGTTCCCGAATGCAGAGATAAAATATAAATACGTATTATTAACGCGCAACAGTATATATTATATGGCGTCTTGTAGTGTGTACAGAAAGTTGTAAATTGTAATAGTATATTATGGTGATGACTATGGGGAGCGGATTTAAATGCTCTAAATAACAAGAAAAATGCCTCATCGTTTGCAATTATCTTTTTTTGCAGCCGCATTCATCTGGTACAATGTGTAAGAGCATGATATATACACAATAAAAATAGATATATGAATTATTTTTCTTTCAGGAGAAACGTAAAATAAATGTTATCAAATTATCTGAAAACTTAATTTCGTAACATGTTAAATACAACTTTAATCACCTAATATCGGTTTGCACCAAAGACATCGTACTCCATATACTTATAAATCCGATATAATTGTTGGCGAGTTATGATAATTTATCGCGTTTCAATATCTTACTTCTGACGTGCATTCGATTTTTATTATTATATTGCGTTTTATATCAGGGGTCGATAACCTTTTCATGGAAAAAAGCCATTTTTTTAAAAAAAGTTTCAAGACCATGTTGTCTAAACTCTAAAGAATCGCACTGGTTTCAGTAATTGAACAACCTTTTTTTTTCAGTCGCTCAGTACAACTATATAAACCATATAAATTATAAATTTCATTAAGTATAGTCTTACTTTGTTTACCTTCGGTTCAATTTATTTTTATTTTTAATCATACATGGAAAAACGTGTACGAACTACACTAGATAACTACACCAATACATTTTATACAACTGTAAATGGCCGGGTTATTATTGATTAAATATTACGTGTTATTAACCACAAATATACATCATCGTACAGATTTATGCGTTTGTAATATAATATAAAATTTATATTGTAAAGACCGTATTCATAATTTTTTATACAAAGAAAAAAGTCATGATGTTGAGACATATCCTAAAGAGCCGCAGGTTGCCGACACCTGTTCTGTATTCTGTACAGATTGTCTAGTGCACGATTTATTGTATATAAATATATATCTAATATAAATTGATCGCCGTAAATCTCTATTGCGTTTGTGATAATCCTACATGTATTTCTTATGCACTACCTAGCACACTAGTACTCTAAAGTATAGAGGAACTGATTTAGAAAGGTGAGGGATTTGTTGGCCCCTCCATTTCTTTCATTCATTATAAAATTGTTTAATTTTTAACATAATTCATTGGATCTTTCCATTTTTTTTTTCAGGCGAAACGTCATTTATAAATACAAAAAGGAATAAAAACTAACTTATTTCTTATAAAATAGATTTTTTAATAGATTATGTCATGACCTTAGGACTTATAATTAATTATTATTATTATAACTGCTAGCTTATCACTGTTAGCAATACACAGAAAAAAAATGAGTAATTGATGTCTAGAATTCGTTATATAGTATACACTAATTTGTATTTACATCAGCAAGTCTTTTTGATATAACTTTATTTTATTTAATTAATTAGTATCATAATAATAGGTTTTGAAATATTAGCAACGATGACGGAAAAGGAGAAAACGTATAAATAATATCGTAAATAATAACGTATAATAATAATTTCTGTTAAAATATAATATAATATGCCTATTGGAATTTTTCATGAATTGGACACTCACCAAAAAAAGTATTTTAAAATACGGCACTGGCCAGTAGGTATAGATCGATCTTCGATTACCTTAACCCTTCACGTCCCAATAATCTGATTATCGTTCTAAAATATTCAAGTTTGTTTTAGCGAATAAATGTAATTACTGTAATTTGAAAACGAGTTTACCCTTTGTCGTTCTTCCCTCTCGGCAGTCTACAAGCCGTGTGCAATACTACGTCATTTTATAAACACGAGTGAGCGTTTGCGTGTGTACGAGTGAGCGCTTGTGCGTGCGTGCGTGTACTCGCAAATACCGAATGTCGTAGATGAATGTATTCATGTGTACGGTGTACACACATTAAGTACATATGTACTTATTTATGGTTAAAGTCCGATCACGGGTCAATACTCGATCGTAGGTACACTTCATTGAATTGTTTGAATTATTTTTTTTTCTTTTAATGCGTATGTCGTGTTCGAACATTAATTATACTATGGCTTGTACTCGTAAGATAGATAAGTTGACATTTTATCGGTAAAATAGGAAGAAACATTTTAGTCATTAACTACATAGTACACAACTAATTAACTGAAAAAGTTACTCTGTAATGATACGTTTAAAAAAATAATAATAAGTAGTCAAGCCAATTATTTTTATATTTTTTCGTAATAATTGATTATTTTATGACGCCAAAGTGTTGTAGGTGGTAGGTCGCATTACAAAATGGTTAATTGTCGTTGTAAAATGAAAAACTAATTATTATCATAAGGTAAATATTTGCCAATTATTTTTTTACGTAAAAACGAAATACGTACGTTTGTCGGTGCGCGACGCTCGTAGATCTATTAATTTCAGTATTCCCGATTACGCTGTGCGAGAAGTCGACGGCGAGGGGAAAAAACGCATTATACGCACGCGCAGCATTGTCGTGTACAAATCGCCGGTCCGCGTACCATCATGCCAGATCGTTTTCCGAGTAGGTCTGTCGTTTCCCGGACGTGCAGATGTCATCGCGGAGAGCTGGGGCCGTGGGCGCGTTTAGCGAAGAAAAAATGAATGAATGCTCTGCGACCCTCTTCGGGCCCTCCGCGCGTATTGTACGACAACGAAACTGTACACGCGGTGAGCAAAAAAGGAGTACCGCAGGGATGATGCGGCTACTCGTGGATGGCGGATTTCTACGGACAATGTGTGCGGGCAAAACCACTCAAACCGCGTTTATTTGTAGGCACACTTTCAGTATTGCCAACAACGTGGATCATGAACATAATGTTGATATTGAGAAACACAATGGCATTTGACGATTACAGTTTTTTAATTTTTTTTTTAAATTCATCATTTCCCTTCGATTTTAGTTTACGCTTATAGTATGTGCAACAGACATATTTACGTACGCGACCAGTAGATTGAACAGTCGATGTACATAATATGCAATCTATATATTGAACCGTATTTATGCAGGGGTTAAACCGTTCGATTCCGGTGAGAAACAGAAGCTGGGTAGCAGTTGTTTTTCATTTTCATTTTTCGTTGTCCGTTATGACTTGAAATATTCGAAACACGTATGCCCGCAACCGGAAGACAGAATTACCAGCTCGTACTATGCTCTTTACTCGCCTTATTCTAAACAATTCAGTTTTGGCGTGCACCCGATTATAACGATACTACTATTTATAATCTACGTCAGCGTTTCTTAAATTTTTTTATCCATGGAACCCTTTTTGATGCACACTTTTAACGTGGAACCCCTACTTTTTTTAGCTTTTTAGCTTTTTTTTAGGATTATTCACAAATAAATTATAATTGTATAATAATATTGTGTTAAAGGTATTTAGCTAACAAAATAAGAAGTCTCGGTCGCATTTTCATTCACGGTTTTTGTAGTTTGAACCATACTGTTGATTTTAATAGTTCGTCACGCTTTCGAGCAAGAATTATACATTTTTATCTTTAAGTTCACCATGAACAGATTCTAAATGACGACTACGTTTATAATGCATACTTTTTCCCCCACTACTAATCTGGAAATTTTAAAGTAATTTTCTTGAAAATGTTGAAAAAATTACTTAAGCTTCGTGGAACCCCGAGGTGATCTTCGCGGAACCCCGGGGTTCCGCGGAACACAGTTTGAGAAACGTTGATCCATGTGATATGTGCAATTTGTACGTGTGTTTCCACCGAAGGTGTGCGAAGTTTCTACATGTGTTCATCGCTTTCTACATGAGTCATTCAACATAATATACACCACACCATATTTACGAAATATATTATGTATAATTCATAGGATATGCTTTTGGTGGCAACAATACAGCGGCCCCTTGTCCCGTCACAATGCAGGTTACGCGCGCAATTATCATTATGCTCATCGGGGTGGACCATCCCCATTGGACTATTAGAGCATTTAAAATTCCAGTTGGTACTTATAGGTACTCGTACTTTTTTTTCACATGCTTTATCCGTTTGTCGCGATCCACGACGTTTAATGTAAGTCAAACAGCTCCGTTCCAAATTAAAAATTTCACGCAAAACGAGAGACGAGAGACTGCCGTAAACATTACGCAGTCGACGACATCTTAGTTTACATTACGTGGCGCGTTATGTTCAACCTTTTCTCGCTACATTTTTTCTCCCTCGTCGACTCTACAGCCTCCGCTCGGTTCTGAAGGAATACAATCCTTTTCTTCCTTTTGTGCCACCGCTCCCCTCGGGCGACTGTTAAAAAAACGCATTCAACCCGACCCGGCTTAATACACGAACCCGACGCTATATATATATATATATATATACACACACACGGGTTTGATTTAGGTTTTTTGGCCGTCAAAAGGACAAGACCTGGGACCTGGGAGTGTAGTATACTATACATAAATACGCGCTTTCAGTGGTTGAACTCGAGTAAAACGTCTTGCTAAGGGATTATCAATATCGAATTGCAACAATATATGATCGTCGACACAGCTGCGCGATACACCGCCGCCGCTACAGGCGTACATATAATACGAGTATTTCCAAACAATAAGATACACGGGACTCGGGTACGTAGAATAGTTGTATAATATATATATAAACAATACATGTTACAGTTTAGACGACCCGAAAACCGCTCATAAATCTCTTTCGTCAAAACTGATTTTGACTAGTTAAATTTTTTTTATAATTTATTTATAGAATCTGAATTTGTTTGTTGCAACGAAGTGTTCATCATTGCCAATCAAGTTCCAGGAAATATTCATTCTATCCAGGCAGCTGCAACTAAAGCTTCAATGAGATCAGGACAAGGCTTTGTGGGGTAAACTTGCAAAAAAACATGTGGAACAAATCGCTGCTGGTATAAAAAAATCTCATGTAACTATTTATGCCACGGTCGTTTGCCCTGTCAAAACAAATAAAACTAATGTCACTACTACCACTAAAATAATCAGTAGGTGATACTTATTTCAAATTTACTTTTGTTTCAAAATTGTATTTTAAGACTAGTTATCAACATTGAAGTCCTGCTTTAACCTAGTTTTAACCAGTCAAAATCAGTTTTGACAAAAGATTTTTGTGAAAACTAGTCTTAACGAATTTCGGGTTTTAACTGTAACATATACAAATCAACTGATCCAAAATGAATGACCCGTTCAGTGTTTTCCTTCCGCAATTCTCAATATAAAATATTATAATACAGTTTTATGTTACAAAGAAAAAAAAAGTAATTTTAGCTTTTTTACTACGCTTAGCCTGCAGGAAACACGAAAAGAGAAACTAGCTCCTGAACGGTGTACTTTATTAAACGTACGTTTTATCTATAAACAGCTGTTGTTGATATTGCTGCTGTAGTAAAATATTTGGCCTTGTGTTTCCGATTTCAAAGCCAGTCCGCAGCGACGAGAGGACTGAGGAGCCAGGACAATCGATGACGCGCAAGAACTCCTGCGGACGGCGAACCACGCGTAATATTATTCTACGCCATTATCGCTATATGAATACAATATATATGTAGCTGGGTAAATCAATAACATTGAACTCTGACGGTAAGCAATTACACGCATATCGGTCGCTTTGTCATTCGCAGCAGCTACGAAACAAAATCGTTCTATTCGATATCAAAATCTATACTGGACGTATGTGATTTTAGTCAATGCCATCACGACCTCAACAATATATACATATATGTATGCATATGTGTACATATACATTAATGTATAATATATATAGATATATATAAACGTCAAGCAAACAATCTAGAATCACGAATTTTAGATTTTTTTTTATATACATCCTTCGGGTCGAATTTCGGAAATCGCCGTTTTGTCCCACGCTTAAGCCCAAAAGCAACCTTTTCGTAAAGTTTCAAGTTCCCACAGATAAGGTTCATGCGGCTTGAGGATATAAGACGATTAGTGGGGGTTTCTAGTTAAACGCAGTGGTAATAATAATTGTATTCATTTTTATTTGTACTTTTAATGGATCACATCTGAGTTCGAACAGGCTTATAGAACTCTCGAGCATTGTTGAAAAAATACTATATCTATAAAACATGTTCTCTAATTGATCGTAAAAGTGTTACATTGATAAAATACAATTAGATGTTATTAGGTAATTATATGTTTTTAATCAGTTTTATCGTTAATTCCAAATGAGTTATTTCTTATTAAAATGTATATGATATCTTTTAATAAACAGTCTAATCTACTTTAACTACTAATAAATAGTCTTTCATGACTATGAAGTTAGGATACCATTTAACTGAAATTCTCTTAAGATCAATTAAGCTAAAAATGATTTCAAATTAACTGATTATGAGAAAAAAAAAATAAACATAAAAGATCATTATGAAATTCAAGTATCGTTATTTTGTTTAAAATGTATTTATCCATTACTGGACATATTATAATTATCGATGACTAAGTGATTGTCAAAAGTAATTTGTACTATGTTATAACTTATAAGGTAATTCGTAGCAACGAATAGATTCTGGATACGTATAAATTTAAAAAAATATTGTACAGAGTTAGTACTCATAATCTCACATGCAAAAATAACTTTTTAGATATCGATGCATTTTAACAGACAAATTGCAATCCCATAGGCCATAATACAATGCATTTTAAATTAAATTCATTTAAGAACAAACGACCGAAATAATCGTTTACTGAACGTATTAAAGTGTAAAGTTTAAAAGACAGATCCTTAGCGTTATTATTTATTTAATCTAACGAGTGGTCTTAGTCAGAAAATAATTTTGGAACCAATTTTATTGTTCCTCCTTTTTGCTGCAAACGATATCAATAAAGAAAAGTAAATTATGCTATCGTATAATAAGTATCCAATTGATTTTCTTATAGATTTATCATTTGCATTAATTCAAATAATCTAATTAATTAAAACTTTAGAATAACATTAGCGACTTCATCATTTATAACTGTACCGCTAACCTGCGAATATATATTTAAATCTACAAAAAATCATTTTAAACCTAGAATTGTAATATTATTATAATAATTATCATATTATTGTAGGTTCAAAATCACGGATCATGAAAAGTAAAATATTAAAATTGAACTTGGGAACATTTTAGAACCCGTCAAAAATTATTTCTGATAAAATAGATGTAAATCTTAAACAAAAATTAACGAATTTGATCTGAATTCTACGGTCATTTACGTAGTTTTAGCATACTTAAACATTTAAATCAAAGGCATACATCGGTATCATTTGTTGTTTTTTCATATCTTGCAAATTTTACAATAAAGCGAAATAGATTTGCTCAGGGGTATGTGAATCATATTGGTAAATCTAGGGATGCTCTTGGAGGAGCCTATATAAGCCCTTATAAATTTTAAATCCACTCTTTCCCTTAAATCCACACATTCATATACACATATTTTTTTATGGTATTCATAATTTATTGCAAAATTATGTGAAAAATATAGAGCTGGGGTTTAAGCCCATTCAGTTAAATTCACCAAGTTTCACATATCGGCTACACATTGTAGATGCATAGTATTTTCATAGTTCAAAAAAAGTGTAAGAGATAAAACGCTATTGGAATTCTCCCATTTTTTATTACAAGCGGAATATTACGATGTTAATTAAGACAAAACAAAGGACCTATGTAATACACTTATAAAATACCACGAATTATGTATCTCTCAGTGTACTATATCTATAATAAAACATATATAAAAACTTTATTTTACGATAAACTATAGAACACGAGCGAAGATTTCGAATAGTTCAAACAAAGTAATAAATATGTATGTAAATAAAAAAAATATGTGTTGTGAATATTTGTATTAGTAATTTGTCTGAGAAAACTTAAATAAATGCCAACTTAACACAAATACTGAAAGAAATAAACTAAATGTTTACAATAAGATAAAATACAATAATTAGAACGGTTTTTTTTTTTTAAAGAAGTACGATTAGTTAAAAATAACTTAAATACCCACCAACTAAGACTGCTGCAGTGTGTATCAAATTAATTCTTTGGAATACCTACTCAGCGCATTTTACTACTGTTTATCTTTTAATTAGTCGAATCATATCTATACTTATATAAAACTATGTACGTATATAAGACGAATAAAAGCTGTGTTAAACGATATAGTTAATGGCCATTAATTTGAAAATAGTTATAAGTAACTTTATTACGTTATTTATAACGTATATTTGCATATTTTAAAGATAATGTACGCTCGTGGCGTGTACCGTACACAGTCTTCATGCTTGAAACCATATATATTTATATAGATATATGTATAATAAAGGAATGGTTAGGCCCAGAGATAGGCCGTTTGTTTTTATCACACGGGATTATTATACTTAACCGTAGTTAAAACTTTAAGCGCATACATAAAAAATAAAAAAGCGAGAGAGCCAATTTTTAAAATGCTTAAATTACTATGTTTAGAACGATACTTATAATGTTAATCCACATATTATATTTGTCGCAGGTCCGTGAAATGAAATCGTAGTGCTTATAAATTTAAATAATATGAGAAAAAAAAACCAATGAAACATAGATGTAGGCGGTTCGTAAAAAATTTCGAATCCGTCAAAAAAATATTGAATACGTTTGTGAATTTATGTTAAAATGTGATACGCGAATGTACATAATATTATAATCGTCTGTTTAATATTCACAACGTTATATACTGACATTTAACTAAAATAGGTTGTTCCGCGGTGTACAATATATTATTTTTCGAATATAAAAGTCGCTGAAAAATTTGAAGTATATTGCGCGCGGTAGTATTTTTTGAACGACTACGCTAGAATAATTGAAATCGATTTGGTAAAAAACGACAGTCTGCTGTGAATTTCACTTATTTTCCGGGTACACTCGGAATCGGTTTTTAAGCTAATGGAAAATTGAAAAAAAGATGGACCCGTCTAAATCGTACCCTGATCAGACTCTTAAGTATCACGCACACTGTACAGTGATTGCCGATGTTGAGCCGTCGGAAAACTTGTGCGGCTTTTAAGTTGTATGTCAATGCGACAGCAACGGATTTTCGCCCTGAACCGGTCGGATGCAGTTTCCGAAAGATCGATAGTAATCTATTTGACAGTACGTACACGTCCGAATGAGAGACGATTGATCAGCGTTATCCGTGTTGACTCTATATCTAGAGGATAATATTCTACACATTCCGGTCGACAACATTTTATTGTGAAATAATTTTCGGGGGAAAAATATCATATCCGACACGAGCGTTAATATGATAAAGTACAATCTATGCGTTTGCATTTTATGATTATAATATCGATCAGCCCAATATTTTGAATTTATTTACTTGCAGTGTTCACTTAAAAAAAAAAATACCAACCGATAACGACTTCATCGAACATGCCTGAATGTCCTACAAACAAAAAAAAAAAACTCAACAATAATCCACGCAAATCACCCCTAAAACGAGTATGCAGTCTCCTTGTTACCCTTGTATGGTGATAGCATATAGTTCACATGACACTGGAAATTGCGCTTTCCTAAATCTCGCGGATTTCAATAGTGTTCGACGACGTTTTTCTTTTGTAATGTTTTCTCGTCTGGGAATATTTCAATTTTCAAATATAAAATTCGATCGGGTTTTCGAAGTCCGATGCACAGGATCCAATCTATCGTCGGAATAATATAGTATGTCGAAATATCGTCCCGGTGAAACGAAAGTCGCGTGTTTTGTGCGGACGATTTTGAATTTAATGATCGCATATTAAATATTAACAATATACATTTTGGGATTTATTTACAGACCACTTGAATTTGTCGGAAACGCGGCCTTTACCGCGAGATGCGGTAAATCGAGAACGAAACAATGTAGAATGTATTCAAATACGAAATACCATAACACTTATATTGCATAACATTTTCCTACGTGCTTTCATCGGGAAATAATATGATTGTTGTAGGATTTCGAAACTGAGCGAATAAGATTTAATAACATGTGTCAATAAATAATACTCACATATGGTTGTACATAAGTACAATACGTATTATCAGCCGTTTGAGCTTACCTCCTTTCGTGTTCGCAGGACTCGTTTTGTATTCCAAATCATAATAATTGTATAGTAGCGTATACGGAATTATAACACCGATTAAATGTACAAATTTACCGAATACTTAAAACGCTTACGTTGTCCTTAACAGCTAATACTATCATTATGAGTTTGCGAGACTTAATGTTTCACTCATTTAAATTGCATACAAGATTCTCGTAGTGGACTTTGCGTGAGATCCGGCTTAGATTTCTTATAAGCGCATAACAACACAAATATATATAATTGTGTACCTACTGTACCTATATAATATAGTGTATACTACATAATATTCAGACTTGGGAAGTATTCCGAATACATTTTAATACTTTTTTTTTAAGTATTCAATACGGTATTTTTAATACTTTTTACTAGTATTCTGAATAGTATTCGGAATACTTTTTTAACGTCCAATCACATTTTAAATATAATTTATTATTTTTCCGTTATATAAATTGCTTTTGTACTTGTATATAATATGTATATTTCTATACAAAATATTTTATAGTAATATATTATTTTGTTTTTACTATTTTAGTGAAACAAATATTAATTTGAATATAATTTATGACTAATGAATTGGATAGGTATATATTATCGAAATAATTATTATAATGTTAATTTATAAACACTGAATTGAAAAATAAAGATATTTTTTTATTTAAATCTAAATCTACCAAAAAAATGTATTCGGAAAATATTTGGAATACTTTTGTGAAGTAATCGGAATATGTATTCGATATACTTTTAAAAAGTATTTCACCCAAGTTTGATAATATTATATATAATAATATCATCTTTCCTATATTTCGTATCTTCCGTTTGCGGGGCTTTATAGTAGCTTCAGGTATTGCATGAGACTTTAGAGTACAATATGTCAATATAGTGTCCCTATACGTTTAGTCGATAAAAGGAATTTATTGATTTACAAATAAAAAATTGATATGTGTTGGCAAAGCTTGTTAAAGTTGTGTCGAAGCACCGGTACAAACCGTGATCTGCGATCGTAATCCATTGATATTATATTTGGTTCTCAGTATTTTCTCAACCGGTTATTCCGAAACGGCAGTTAATTCAGAGGGACCTAACGTTAAAAATATGCCATCAAAATATTTTACTAATAATAGTTCTATTATAAATAAATCACTATAGCCCAACATGTAAGCCACGAAAACCTTATACTATGACGGACGTTTGATAATAGGTACAATTACCCCGTCCGAAAATGTACATCCTTCTTCGCACTCTGTATGACTGTACCCGATAAGTCGGAAATCCGCGTATAACTTATAATAATTTTTTTTGTCTCGTGACTTTTGGTGTGTTTGACAATGTCCGTCATCAATTCGTGCGTGGTAAACCTTTTCTTTTTTACCGGCGTTTTTTCGTGGAAATAATCAAACCCCCCCGGGACTGCATCGACCACACGTGCACACGTGTGTACAGGACTACCGGGGGGGTGAGTTCATCCCCGGCAAGTCACGGGCCGCGTGTCGGCGTTAAGTTGGCAATGTTGGACGGACAAGCGTCGCGTGCATATTACACGGCGGTCGTAACGCGTAGCGCGTCGGCGGAGGCATTCGAAACGAACGGACAACCGGAGCGAACCGCTTAATCGTAGCGCATCGCGGATTACGCGCGTTCGAGGGCCGCGGCGGGGTGGGGGACGACCCGGTTCGCGGAAGTAGATCGCCGTCGTCGCTGCTGCTGCTGCTGCTGCCGCCGCCGCTCGCGGTCACTCTCGGCCGGTAGCGGTTAGGTTAGGTTAGGCGAATCTTCCGATACCGCGGTCGCAACAGCACGCCGAAATCGCGAATACCGAATTGCATCCGCGGGCACACGTAGCGACGGCGTTTCACCTATTTTTCGTTGTTCGTTTACAAATCGTTTCGCGCAGACAAGTGCGGATTACGGGTACGCCGCGGAGTTGCACACGTTTGGTTTGTGGTCGAAGAGCGGGGCCGAGCCGCAGAAATGGCTGATTGGCCTCGGCGGCGGCGGCGGCGGCCGACGGCAGCCGATGCTCGCTTGGAACGAGCGTGAAAGCGTAACTGGCACGGAGCATCGGATGTGTCGCAAGCGTTATAAATACGAACGGGACAAACGGTTAGAGTGTCAGTAGTGATCGGTCTTCGATCGCGTGATCAACAACGACAACGGTGGCGGCGGCGGTGTTTTTTATATAAATTGTATAAACGGTGCGGTATACCGTCAGTGGTACTGCGGCGTGTACGGTTACAGCGCGCTGCCGTCATAGTGGTGCACCAGGGACAAGTGGTTCGAGTGCGCGCGCGGTCCTCCGGGCTGAAAACCGTCGGCGACATGCGGCGGCACAGAGGGCTCGACATGTTCGCGCGGCCCTCCGTGCTGTTGGTGTACTTCGCGCTGTGCTTCGCGATCGTCGCGCGGCCCGGTTGCACGCGGCAGATACCCTCCGCGGCATCCGATCCCGTCGTCGCCGCGTCCCTGCCGGCCGGTGACTTCGACGACCCCAAGGCGGTTGCCGCGTCCCGGCAGCAGTCGGTCGTCGCGTCGGCCACGTCGTCCTCTTCGGCTTTGGCGCCGGCGCAGGACCAGGCCGTGGCCGCGTCGCACAAGAAGAAGAAGAAAAAGTCGTCGAAAAAGTCGTCCAAAGGCGGAGGGTCGAAGAAAAAGTCGGAACACCATTCGAAGAAAGGCCACAAGTCGGACAAAGGATACAAGACCAAACATCACCACGACAAGGGCGAGAAGGGCAAGCACGGCAAGGAAGAGCACGAGGGCCACTACAAGAAGGAAGGTGGCCACAAGAAGAAGAAACACGACGAGGCCGAGAAGTACGGGCACCATCACAAGGGTGAGAAGGGCCACAAGGGAGCCAAGTTTGGCGAGAAAAAGGGCCACAAGAAGGGGCACAAGACCAAAGGGTATCACAACAAGTTCCACAAGGACGAGTACCACAAGGAGCACAAGTTCTACGACGACTTCCACAAGGGCGGACACCACAAGAAGCACGGTGCCCATCACAAGAAGCACGCGAGCAAGGAGGGCAAGCACAAGAAGGGTGCACACCACAAGTCCGGACACCACGCGGACAAGTACGGCAAGAAGGGACACAACGAGAAGGGCCACTACGACAAGGAGCACAAGGGGCACAAGGGCAAAAAGGGTCACGACGAACACCACTCACATCACGACGACTACGGCAAGAAGGGCGGACACAAGCACCACAAGAAGTATGGGTACAGCAAAAAGAAGCAAGGATAATGGACCGAGCCGAGCGCGTTAGCCGGACAAAGCAGCCGAGTTTTATCGACGTACTGAAACACTTAGTTTGTTTTACCATTATCACTACTATTATTATTATTATTATTATTCCGATATTTAATATTATTATTATTTGTTATTTATATCGTTTTGTATATTTTGTTTTATATACGTATACATGTATACGCGCGTGCGTATATATGTTACGTAATAATATAATAACAAAAAACAAGCATATATATTATGTATTTAGATGGTGAGTTTCATTTTCTTAACACCGCCAACCGATTAGAGTTTCCACTCGCCCCACTCCACGTAGCTCGGCCGTCGTAAGGTTTCTCGACGATCGGTTACCATCGATTAGACACATTGCGTAACCTTATCAAAATATTCGTAAGCAAATAATTTACATATATATATATATATACAGTGTATATTTACGTAAATAAACGTAAAATCTATGCACGTATATGTAATAATAATAAAATATATTATAACGAATCGGAACAGCGCCATGACCGTCGCCGCCTTGGAGTCTAACGCGAGAGGCCACGGACCGGGCCAGAACGATATGCCACGCGAGACACACGTAGTCCGTGACCGGGAGGGGAGGGAATAAAAACTTTCCGAACGAGTTATGGCGTTATCGGGAAAACGGCCCGGGCCCGGGACGACGAGGGTTGTGATTCGTTCTCAATTTTTTCGAGTTTTCATTATTCTGCGTGTGTATTTTAACCGAGTGTAATGAATCGGAGTGTAATCGGTCTTGTAAAAAAATACTGAAAATATTCAGAAACTCTTTCATTGAATAATTATTTCAAATATTTTCGAGAAAAAAGTACTTAAGACAGACTTTAACGGTGTAATAAGACCCGGTAATACGCGTATTTTAATGTAAAAACAATTACTTTTACACATTTTTTCAGTACATATTAAGTATGTATTTTAATCTACCGATGGCTATACATATTACAAGTTTTCCTAAATTTACTATATAATCATAAATAAGCATGCTAGACAATTTTCGAAATGTTCTACCTTGTTATAAACATAAAACACATTTTTTTTGCCCCTTCGACCATTCAAAATAAGTATTATCTTCCGATTTGGTCCACCCTTTAATGATTCCACTTCATTCGTAACTACGTTTCACACCTTATTCTTGGTCTTCTGAAAAGTATTTTTCCCATGCTTTTAGAAGTGAATATTTATGACTTTTTATTGCATGTGTTGCCCATGGCCCACCAGTCTTCCATTTTTGATGGTCTCTAAAATATTATATTCGCTGTATATCGTTTCGAACATCAGAGTTTTACTCCACATCCGCTATAGTATGAATAAAAAGAATAAATCATGAAAATAATTTATAAATACAAACTAATTAAAAGCTGTAAAAATTTAAATATCTTTAACAATAAGTAAGCACTACTGTACTTGTGCCTGCATTAAATATTTGATTTAAAAATATCCTAAAAAATATAAATATTTTACTCGAATATCGTATAGCTGGACCCGTCGGACAGAATACAATTTCGTGTCGACCTACCATGATTACTTAAAATATAACGAAGTTAATATATGTAATACAGCCTAAAAGAGCTTTGCCAATTTACATTTGCTTATTACCGTTGATAATCTGTAATTAAGAGTTCGTGCGTATCTGACGAACTAATCGGCTTGTACAAGTTTCAAAGTAAAACTGTATGGATTTGTATAAAACACCAAAAACAAAAAAGCAAGCCTTTGATATCCTCCGAGAAACTGGGTTACAACCTTGGGATCGAATAGTACGTGAAAACGGTCGCAAAGTTGTACTTTGAGAAGCGCCCTAAAAACTAAGTACACACTTCGGAAGAGCCGTGTAGTAGGTGCACGTCATGTGCGCTCCGGTAACTGGTTTGAAAACAGTATCGGCTAATGGTGGTGAAAGTAATCGTAAGAGTAATAATTTCACCGTGGTAATGGTATAAAGTTTTCTTTCATCGCAACTCCGGTAGCGCTAACGATATTATAACTTGTGCAATATCGGCAGCACAACAAGGTGTATTCGAGAGACTATATGTCGCCTCCGAAGGGCCCGTACTTTCTCGGTATCACTGAGCAGACGAGTTATTGCGAAATATGAATATGTAAACTTTGTAAACCGAGTACTGGTATCAACCGTGTGTGGGTGCGTGTGAAATGGTGATAAGAGGGTGGTTCGGTCGAGAAGCGTTTGCCCTCTGACAGTATTACGGTTTCCACTTTCCACGACACCGATACCACGGCCGATAAAAGGGTTCGAGCGGTAATCGCACATTACGACATCGAGTGGTGATCGGCTACACAACGGAAGAGTATTCCATTGTCGCATTTACGTCCGCGGCACGGCACACACGGAAACATGACGTGTGACGTTTATAATTAATATACATTCGGCTTAGGGTTCAGAGACATATGTTCATAACATCAGATTAAATCGATAACGATCGGCAGAAGGGCTCAATTAAAGAGTATAGAAGACAGCTAAAAACTAGCTTCGCGCGTATATCCAATATATTATTATACACGATATTGCATGCGCACATACCACGCAATAATCATTCTCGTCCTTCAAAGATTCATCATGTCTCTAAGCCGATGTCCTACCCGCCCTTAATTTCGAATAATGTTACGCGGATGCTCATTTAAAAAGTTTGTATACGAATAATAATATTATTCCTCGGTTAAATCTACTCCGGTAAAAAAATAAAAAAAAAAATAGTATTTTATGCGTTTTCCACAGCGTTTAAAAAAATAATTCCCAAGAGATCCATTTTAATGTAATATTTGGTTTTATTTTTTTTTTTTTTTATAATTCTCTGAAAATCATTTTACGGTCTGAAACATTTATATAATACGCGCGCCGACGACTACGGTTGCGGCACGGCAGCGGTGGAGGTGGTGGTGGCGGCGGCGGTAGTGGACTACGGTGATGGCGATGGCAGGGGAGGGCAGTTGTAGGACTACTACTCCACGAGAATTCGGTATTCTGGACATGCGACTCTTTCCGCCGACAATGTTTTTTTTTTACCCCACGAACGTATCCTTTAATTGCCGACCAGCCGCGGCCGATTAATGCATTTGTAATTGGAAAATGGCTTGGAAAAGGTTAAAACCAGCTCGGCGTGCCGGTGGCAGAATTAGTATCGAAACGCGCGCGTGAAAACATACACATATATGCAGCACAAATGTATATATAATACATATTATTATTTATACTATTTTTATGTACTCGCGCAGTCGATTTCGAAAGGAGCGAAACGGCGAAACGAGTGTTTTGGATTTTCGGGAAATTTATACGCGACAATAATTTAAATAATAACGGAATTAAAAGTCAAAACAACAACTATTTACTATTCGTTAGCCCTTACAATGCTGGCTGCTGCTGTCACCGGTACCGAAGTCGCATATGTCATGATCATGCGGAGTGTTCCGAATAGCAGATAACAAGGGTGGGTCGCGCACAACGTTTGTAGTGCATCGTATACCGCTACCTACGTGCGCGTTTAATTATAGTTTTCGCAGAACGCGTGTAATATTGTGTTTTTTTTTTTTTTTAACGAAAATCCCTTACGCACACGCTCGCACTGTTACGTTATTATATTACACGCTCCGTGTGTGTGTATTCGTGCGCGCGTGGGTACGCGTTGTACACGTACGCACAAGTATATACTGTTATGACTGTTATTAGTATTGTTATTACGTGGTATCGGCTACACGTGCACAGATAGATAGACAATATATTTATGACCGTCCGCATCGTATCATACGCTTCTCCGTAGGTATTCTATTATTATTATCAAAGGTTGGCATTTTTTTCTCCTAGCCAATCCTCCTGGCCGACTTCGAACACATTATTTTCTTCGGGGGGGGGGGGGGGGGGAAACGATATCGAATCGTTTTAAATACCAGCTGTAACCGTAATGGCGCGCACTTATACCGAAAAGGATACCGGAATACCGCACTAGGGCAGGGATTCCCGACCATTTTCACATGACGATATTTAATACTTTTCTATGGCACACTCAAATAGATAATAATGAGAATATGTATAGTAGGTACTAGGTATTATAAATTATAATTATTTTAACCAATGCCATTGTTTTCAATGGTTTTAAAACAGATATCCTGTTGGCGGCTGTTGTGGCTGTTAGAATATTATACATGACATACTTTACTATAACACAAAGCGAATATAGTCAAGCCGCGCACATACACTAGACCTGGACCGACCGAACTAAGCAAAATGCTTATTTTATATGTGAGTACACTAAATACCGACCAGAAATTCGGGTGGATTTGAGGTTCCACCGTTCAAACATGTTTGTATTCGTCGGCCAAAAATTAGCGATACTATACTAGTTATACTGAGGAATATATCTAAGAATCAAATAGCTATCCATTTTCAATATAGTTTTATTTAATTGAAATACAATACTGTTATCACGTTGTTGCCAATGTTATTCATCCAATATTTTTTCCGAGACTGAACAATGGAACTTTCTAATAAAAATAAACAATCACATCCATCATCTGAAGAGCTGTTGTACCTATCCCACATTATTTTAATACAATATTACTTATACTATTAACTTATTCAACTGCACACCGTGTACTGCATTCGTCCACTGTTGTGAAATGATTGCAGAAAACACAACACGTGGTATCTTGTCGTTATAATCACGACATAATATAATCATCTGTTCAACAATGCAGCTTGGAATGAAAATTTGTGGACAACGAATGCACCTGTATCCAAAAAAATCCGAACCGATTATTTTTCGGTTCGTTTGGTCCGGCCGGTTTGAGTCTGGTGTATTATGCGTGGCTTAAGTCTCACCCCGTCAATACGTAATATCATCAACATCGAAAGAAAAAACAATAAAAAAAATCCTTTTAAAAATTTGCTGCTGCATGCACGTGCCTATACAGCGCCTGCATATAAATACGTCGCACTGAAGGTGTTCAATTACAAGTTTGGTTTGCTGTTGGCTGTACACCCCCTATAGTAACTATAGGGTCTTTTTTTCTCGGTACCTAATGATGTCTCACCTTGTTTACTGCAAACATTTAATAATAATAAGTCCGTAGTCGAATCTTGCATGAAATCATAACAGTAACAGGTAACATACGAAAATCGAAAAATTTAGCTAGGTCTGAGCTATTCATGCACCACGAAAAAATATCTGAAATAATCCACTGCGCGGCCTATTATTTATTTGGTTTAGTATTCCCTTGTATTATATGACCGTCGTTCGACGTATAAATCGTTAATAATACAGTCGATCACCGAACAGCAGCAGAGTATATATATACGTACACCGTACAGATTTATTACATATATTTCAAGTGCGACCGGTGAAAATAATTAGATCGAAACCGAGATCGTTATGAGTGCCGCCTCACCGAGTCTCGCACGTGCTTGCATATAGATTCAGTGGAAAAAGCGCCTCCTGCAAACGCGCCTGTAGTTCGACTGTACGCGCGGTGCATTTAATAAAAATTACATTTTTTGTATAACTAGGTTTTTTTCGGTCGTTAAGCAAGGAAGCATTTTTTATTTTTGTCCAAATACTGTTTTAAACTGAACCGCATTAATTGATTTTACCATATTACCATTATATTTAAAATAGGTGAACAATAATGCGTTACCGAAAATAGCTCTTGAAAAGTAGCTCAAATATACTACCTATATTAGTTAGTCAATATAAACTATGGAAATTATAAGAATAAAGTTTATTTAAATTAATGTAATTCATACTATGTGTTTAATTTTTTTTTCGTTCTTGGAGTGCGATTTGGAAAAAATGCAGATGATCAAATATATCAATTTTCAATTTTTCCCACAAATAGCTTAAAAAAATTATTTTGACCATGTATAGTTAATACTTATTATGTAATCATGAATTCGTAAAGTTACAATTTCTAATCATTATCGTTCTCGCCTGTACTTCCCTAATCTGTACACAGAACAAAAGTGTAACGATGTATGTGTACTGTGTAGTATTATATATATTTAATGCCGGTGAGATGTTACGAGACTGAACGTTACGAAGGAACAGTGGTGGGTAAAGGGTGGTCCATTGTTGATACTTCGCTTAGGTTATAATCATTATCGTTATTTCCACACCCGGGTCTTTGTACACACGCACACGATGTGGAAGTTTCGGATTAAAAAAAAAAAAAAGAATAGGGTAGCAAAATTGGAATCGCCGCGTAAGTGTAGTCACGCGTTCCCCGTCGGGATCACCTGCAGGCGAAATCGAAAGACGTATATGAATGCCATTCTGGAAAACGGCGCGACACCCGTCGCGAGATTTACCGGACGGATAACAAATGGGCCGAAAAGTAACGACGAATTTTTATTTCTCCTCCCTTCCGCCCCTCCCCCGTCGTCGACCGATGGCCTTAGAGCACGCGCGCTCTTTTCAAAAATCGAGACGCACAACGGGGTGGTTCCATGTAGTGCACACGCGATATCGGCTTTTGAAAACGGCTCGTCGACGGGTAGACCCGAAGAACCGGCGAACGTATAATTTTTTTCGAAGCTTTAACACGTGGGCCGGAGATACTGTTGGATTTTTTGCCTGCACAAGCGTGTACACGCATACGTACGAGCAGCGAAATGAATATTTAAAAGAGCAGCTCGCCGTATAAGTTTCAATGACGACGTGCAAAAAAAAAAAAAACATAAACTTACTTCTCTTCAGACCAATCCTATTACACGCTCGCGTCCGTCCGTCCGTCTGGCTTCCGGCCCGCTTAAAGATTTAAAAACTCTCGACTCCGCGCGCGCTGGACGGCCGCGGCGGTGCCGCACCGGCTAAACGGATCAATATTAAACCTTTTTCGGGAAATGACGCGATGCTGTGCAATTCTACCAGACACAACACGGTCGGCCGTGATTGTTTCTATGATAATCAACTATTTATCAAATCTGTCACATTACGGCGATTTAATCCAGTCCCAGGGTTTTCCGCCCCTTTTTATATAACTACTAATTACAACTATACGACAAACGCTTAGGGTCCGATACGCAATTACGCAATTACGCACTTGCAATGATAAAAAACAAAAGCATAACGTGCATTCAATATAGTACGCGTCCGCGTAATGTTTTCCGCGAGTTCGGACGAAGTTTTTTTTTGGAATTTTTTTTCAATTACGTTATTAACTGCACGCAGCGAGAGATCCTTGATAACATATATAATTTTCGTTGTTTTTTTTCTTTTTTTTTTTTATCAACTTTTGGCAGTATTTTTTAAATCGAGACATTTATACGGCTACCTACCGCGATAGAAAAAAAAGAAGAAAAACGTTGAGATCCAAACGAAAATATTGTTTTGTTCAAAAAGTTATATCGTTTCCCAACCCCCATCAATTCCACGGATCGCTTTTATAACATTTCGCTTGAAAAAGAAAATAAACTACTATACAGTCGTTCCGATAGGATTTCTATATACGTAAACGGTTCGTTGTTTTTTATTCGAAAACTCAACGATGTATATTGCTTATTATATAGTCTATAAGAGCACGATTATCAATTGGTTTTAAGCTATTAATGCGTGTAATGCGTTGGGCGGAAGTTTTATCGAAAAAAATAAAAATAAAAAATTCGTCCTAACCGTATAAAGTGTACGGTGAACGGCTAATTTTAGTATTCTGGTGGATGTCAGAAAAAATAATATAGATCTGAGAAGTTCGAAAACATAAGGAAAAACTTATTAGTTATTTATTGGAAAAAAAAGTATTTATCAAAACGTCGTCTCCAGACATCGTGTTCAGATGCAATGAAGATTTAACATGATTTTTAAATATTAATGCAAAAATTGCATCACAAAAAGTTACCCGGAGTTATTTTTAATTGAAAAACGTCTAAATCAACAATAAATAATGTTCAATTATCATGCTGATCCGTGTTCAAAAGAACGGTTTTTTCATAATCATCAAATAAAACAAAACCAAATTGTTTCTTGTAAATGATTTAAAACGTTTAAACATTTGATCAAGTAATGGAAACCAATCATATTGAATTTTTGTTGTAATTAATTTTATTTTAATTTAAATGTAGCAACCCTATAATGCAACTTAAACGTACCTCTGACAGGCGATAATTAATTGCATTTGAATTGAAAATTCAATTTCCCGACGAGTCCAGTCACTTTTGAACAACTCCATTTACAACACATTATTATTTAAACATAATACTAACATGTTGGATTTGTATGCCTTTGTATACTTTTTAGTATACAATAAACCTATTGAGATACTAGTTTGTAAAATGCAAATTCCGAATAAATATGTTGTGTAAGACAAACTGTTTCAATTTGTGAATAATTGAAATCGATGATAAATCATCGTACTTGAAAACGGTTCTATTCAAAGGTCCGTGTAGTATATGATTTACGAGAAGATAATACACGGAAGGGGTAAGTATCAACCCCTTCCGAAAACCAATCCTGGTCACGCGTATCTAAAGGTCACGGGTAAGTCAATTGAGCAAAAGACATAGAGCGCAAGAAGCACGAGACATTTGGGCGCAGTAAATAAAAACTATATAATTAATAGGAAAAACATAAGAACAATTGATACCTTAATACCTTTAAATAATTTAATTTCTTAAAATTAGTACCACGCTCAATTGTCGGGACACCAGCTATACAGATATATTTTATATATTCAGATGTATATTCCAACTTCTCTCAACACGTGTGAAATATGATTTGATGACTTTAATCGAAACTTAGCACCTATTATACTTGCATAAATATGCAAATATATATCACGTTAGCGGGGGCAATAGTACGGCGATTAGAAGCATTTCGGATTGTTCAAAGATCATTATTATTATTATTATTATTATTATCATTATTGTTATACTTTTGTACAAACTGTGTTATATTTGCCGTACGCTTGTGAGCTTGTTGTTTCGCCCCGCAGAAACGTGTTTAAACGGTATTAGGCGAATCACCGTTGCGCTGAAAAAATAATAATATACATGCACTGGATACCGTAAGGGAAAAAAAAGATTTTTCCTTGAACAAAGGCGTGTGTTGGTGTAAAAAACAAAAACCTTAGGCGCTCCGCGTCGTCCAACAGCAGATAATAACGTATATCGAGCGTTTTAAGTGCATCGGCGGCCAAAGTGTATAGGCTTTATCGCTATTATATCCTCCGATGGGTCAGATAGAGTGTAAACAAAAGAAACGGGAAATAACCATTTATCGTTATTTCTTTTGGTGCGGCGGCGTTGCCATTTTAAACGAACGAGATAATTATTTTTATTTTTCAAACGGAATGCCAAATCGTTATGTATCTTTTAAATAATGAAATCCACCGGAGTATTAACGCATATATTTGCTGAATGCGTATAGTTATACTGCAAAATAATCAATATAACCTCAGAGTCAAAAGGGATATAATGTTCTTAGATGTGGTTGTTATTTATTTTTAACGACGTTTAATAATGAATATATTATTTATATAATGCGAATACCCTCGATCGCGCATACGTATTTATATATATATATATATATATATATATATATGTAGGTATATAGTAATTAATGAACCACCGACGAGTTCGAGTTTAAATATGACTAAATAATGTATAAAAAATAATCCTATCAAATGCATCCCCTCTCGACACACGGTTCTGAAGGCTTTTGCGTCCTTTTTATCTTTTTTTTCTTCTTTTTTTACGGTCAAAGCTGAATTGTGAGAAAGGACAGAAATAAAAAGAGGGTTCCCGCCACGTATATAGGTATATATAAATAGTATATGGCAAATGATACAAGTACTAGACACTGCTGTAGCTAGTACTATATTACCACCGTATAGTATTATGCTATTACTACTATATGCACATGTGAATTGACGTGGATATTCGTCTACTACTCGTCCTTTTGAACGTGCATTTTTATTTAAAATACATTTATCTTGCTGCACAGATTTCTAGAAATAATCCTCGCGTTCAAAATGCAGTGTACCTATGTATTGCTCGCGAGTGTACACATGAATGAAGTTTTTTTTTTTTTGTAACATAAAATACGCTTTTAACTGTACACACACTCGCAAACATACACACATTTGCGTACAATATGCTATACGTATACGATAAATACATATTTATAATATTTGTTACAAAGTGATTGATTTTCAGATTCGTAACATCTTAATAGATTCCACATTATGACTAAGGATTTTATTTTTTTCGTTTGAAAAACATCTCGTTTCACGTACAGGTACAAACAGAAATTATTGTGCATCATCAGATCGCAAGTCGTACGAACAGTTTTTAGTTTTTACCCACGTTAATCATTATAAATTGTATGCGTGAACATTTTTTTAAAAAATTAGAAATTTAGATTTCGCCTCCATTTGTAAGCAAAATGTGAAATGTTAGCAAAATGAGGTGGGTGTTGGTACGCGTCAAACTCCCTCGTGTCCATAGGTCCTCGTTTTCGCGGTGACGGGCAAACATAAACAGATAGGTATTCTGATTTCGTGCGCCGGACGGTCGGAAATGGAATACGAATTGTATTAATTATGCTCGAAATCGAATATTATCTTAATTTCCGCAGATATCACGAAACTATAGTGTTCGCCGACCGCGGTACGCGTATTTCGTAATCATTCTCATAAAATATACATTATGGTTTCTGTGTTTTAGTTGTAACGATTGCGATAGCGCCGCAACATGTTCAACTCCTAACATTAATAAGCATTACGACTTTCCATTATAATATGTTTTAATGACATTTCGCAAAAAATAAAAATAAAAAATTCTACAACTTTTCGTACCTTCGCGATATAAAATATTTAATTCACTTTAATAACTGAAAGCACTACACAGCAGCGACGTAGTAACGCGAATCATATTATTATCACTTTTTATTTTAAACATAAAACGCGAGTAGGTATTTAATTAATGAACTTCGTTGCCGAACTTAAACAGAAACTTCACATGCAAAGTAAGTACCCTACTCCAGACGAATATCCGGTTGTTCGTGCACTAGTCGGTTTTCAGACGTATATGTACTGCAGTGCCTTAATCAAGTAGATCATATTATATTGTTATTTTATACTTTGTTTTATCCGGCCTTTTCGTGTAAATATTTTAACACGAATAATAATATCATGCGCAGTATAATTTATTGTACCAGCCGATGCATTATTATCGCACGTGATTGAGTTTAATGACTATTGTCAAACTGCAGTATTATTATCATTGTACTGCATTATGGAAATCGTAATAATTATATTGATCGATTGACTTTAAACTTGTTGCTACACGATTTGGCGTGGTTTTAATGGCAAAATAATAAATATTATTACGAACAATACGATGTTAAGATAACGGTTATAACGTCTTATAACTGCGGTAGGCGTGTTACAATCTTTATGCAAATAAAATCCTGTGTACAAAATGTCACGTTATGTTTAGTCACAATCGGTCGTTTGGCAGTATACGGATGATTAACGGATTCCCGTTCAACACTTAACATCCCCTCGGAACGTCGCAAATGACCCGTAATCGATGCGTTCGGTTCTAATGAGGCGTTATGATCGACAAATTTTTTTTCTACGTGGCTGTTGTGTATCTAACAATAATATTAATTGTCCGCCGTCACCGGTCTAACGCCGAACGGCGGTTCACGGTCCAAAGCGCCAATGTATACGTGTCAATGTTCTGAAAATATTACACTTCATATCGTTCCAATATAATGAGATACGAAAAACAATAACAATCGGTATTCAATCCACCTCGTCACACAGGTTATAAACATTTAATTTCATGTGCGCGACTATCTCTCTCTCTCTCTCTATGTCTACGGCTGTTCCCAAGAATGTGTATTTACGGTTCATAAAAGAGTGTCGGGGAAATATTAAATGAAAATAAAAGAAAGAGAGAAAAAAAGATTTTCATTGAAGAAATTCGTGCCGAGGGATGGAATGTGTCTAACAAAAGCTGTTGTTGGCTATCCGGCAGTTGACAAAAAAAAAACTTTTAAAACAAATGAACATTACCGTGGACTCGGGTTAATTAACTTTTAAACGTCAAGACGTCTTTTTTCAATTATATTATATATAACTGTCGCAATGATTATTTTTTTATTCACTTTTTTTTAATAATTAACCATTGCACGTTTGTAAATCCTTTTTTTTATGGCTGAAATGACCCAGCCAAACAGGCGTTTGTAGCGTAATGTACAAATGCAAGTTTAAATACCAATTTAAACGTCGTATACCTAAATATTAATTGCAGTATTATACTAATTGTAGCATATTGTACGCAAGTTCGGGAAAAAAATTGATTTGCATAATATTACCGTAAAGTTAATTTAATTGTAAGGTTATATATGTTTTCTTTTACCCTTAATAAATATATATATATATCAATGAATAATCGTTTTTGTTGTTGTTGTCATTGTTTTTGTAGTGGCTGTTGGTTTATATCTCTCGTCGGCAATATTATTATAATAAAAAGTATTCTCCCCGGGTGGTTTAAATGCTATTTATTCGAATAGGTTAATTATTACGACAAAAATAGGCTGCACGGATGAATATATAAAAATAGAACTTGCGTATTATACGAATAAAATGCAAATCAAGTAATAATAATACACACACTGTATGAAGTATTTCGTATATTCGTCTAAATGTTTGTATTATTGATTTTAATATAATTACTATGCTGTATATTATGTTAGCTTTGCCTCGTATTTCAATATGATTACAAATGTAATTTACTTTGAAAATTACATTTCACATTTCATCGATTCGGTCAATACCATACGTACCATGTATATTTGTATAATATATAATATTAATATTTCGGGTTGGGTTGCCGTTGGGGGGAGTAGATGTATACACACACATATTGTGCAGGCCCGGGTGGAATACATTTTTCAAAAGTGTTCAGAATAAATACTACACGAACCGCACACGAAAAATAATAAATAATATGAATAGTACTTTAATACTTAGAAAAATATACATATATATACAATAAAAATATGATCTGCATATTAGTCAATCGAACACAACAGCAGTCCGTGCAGACCGTGGTCATCTGTGCGTGAGGTAGTCGGACCCATAAAAGTGCACCGATTCATTTTTTTTTTTTATTACTTATTTACCACCAGGCATTAAGCATAACAAAAAATAAACGATCGACGGTCACGTTTGGAAAGGTATCTTGACCACAATGTGTACTGAAAATAGTATTAGTTATGAAATGCTTTTGGAAAAAGTCGGAGAGCTTGAGCTATATTATATTTCGTATACCACTCGCTCGAAACATCGTAAACAAGACGCGAATTTGCCCCGATTTCAGAGAATAAACGTCACGTGTTGGCATTTTACTCGGAATTAAGTAATTAGCCAATGTAATCATGTAACACCTACAGATTTTTGTTTTTATGAATGTACGTATAGGTAAGGATTAATTTGTATTTCACATCAAATGAGTAAAAATCTATAAAATATGAGTTCACTTAATAGAATACGTATGTTATTTTATATTTCTAAATTATTTATCAAAACATTTTGAAACCCATAATATGGTATATTCATTATGCCAAAGTAATAATAAAATGTGTTTAAAATGTAAATGTTCAAATATTTCTCTATACGTTTGAACCGATCATCAATAATAAATAATTTTAATATAATAATTTATCAGAAAAAACATGCAAGTCAGGGCTGAAACTACTATGGGGCAACCGGGGCAGTGCCCCGGGGACCCCGACTCGGGGGCCCCCTGGCAGGGGGAGGAAAAAAAAATTTTTAACCCGTTTCAATGAAAAATGCAAAAGAGTTAGCTAATTTTTTGATCATTCAGAATTCGTCATTGTCCTCAAGATATCCAGATGTGTGCACAGCTTTTCTGATGTTCCTAACTGTCCCTGTCACTACTGCGAAAGCTGAGCGGACTTTCTCCAAATTGAAGTTGATAAAAAACTATTTGCGTAGCTCAATGGGACAAGACAGACTCACAAATTTAGCGATATTATCCATCGAAAATCAAAGAGCGCGCAAGGTTGACACAAATAAAATGATAGACGAATTTGCTATGGTGAAATCTAGGAAAAAGAGATTTTAGTTTTAAGTTTTTGCTTTTTAATGAAACGAAATGTTTTAAGAGCGCCTGTTGAACATAACGAATATATCATGAATATCACGACTGTTTGTAAAAGTTAGTGTAAGATGTGAATAAAAATTTTTAATTGACAAAATACTTTTATTTTTACTTTGAATTTGCACAATATTATTGTGACGAGTAATTTTTAGGTGGGGTCCCCAAATTTGGTTTTGCCCCGGGGCCCCTTCAGTTCTACTTTCGGCCCTGATGCAAGTACAATATAATGGAATACGTTGTTGTACACATATTAGCATATCAACACGGAATTTGTTTTACGCAATGTATTGTATATTCGATGACTATGTACTCAAAATATTGTTCGGTAAAAAAAAAGCTTTTATACGATTTTCCCAACAAACACACAATATGTATATACATATTATGTGCATGAACCTATGTACCGAGTAATATCGCACTATTATTTATCTCTGGATTTCCAAGAACATGGATTAAATGTATTCATACGAGATAAACATGTTATTGTACGACGTATATTGTGCCAACATGGTGTACAACCATACAAGCAATTTCTGTGGTCAATGAATTGTTCATCATCATAACCGTTGCACGCGTATTTCGTACACGGAATGTCGAACACTAAAAACGTGCATGTACCCTAATTACACGCAGAAGTACAGCTCGCCGTCGCGTCACGTCTTGGGAACACTCTTAGCGTTGTGGGCGATTGTAAACTCGGCTCGAAGTAAAAAGGTCTATATTGTAAACTCGGCCCGTGTTTTTTTCGGGTAAAAATGATTTAGGTGTAAACTCGGCCAAGGGTTTTTTCAGGTAAAAATGATTAGCCCAAATAAAAATATACTTATGATATTTGAGAACCATTTAGCATTACCCAGAGGACACCACGATGAGGCGATTCTCATTATCCTCCAAAAATTATTTTCATTATGAGGAATGAAATTCGTTATACGAGTATTAATGTAAAAGTGTGTAAAAATGTAAATAAAATGTTTAAGTATTGGAGTATTCAAAGCAAAAATTATAAATAAAATGCATTTATGTAGAACCGTAAGATAAAAAAGGATACACATATAAAATTGTTGTGTAATTATGTAAGATTATAATATAAATTAAATTTTTTAAGTAAAAAGCCATATTTTGACGTATTCTCTCACCGATATTTCTTTATTTTTATATTTTTAAAGTGTTTTTTCTAAGATTTCTTTTTTTTTTGGTTTTTGTATTTCGAAATTGAAATTGTGCGTTTAGGCTGTTAATTTTTTAATTTATAACAACAAATTGTTCATCACAAGATTCAAAAATTTCCGGGCCGAGTTTACAAGAAAAAGGTAACCGCGGGCCCAGTTTACATTTGCCCAACGTTGTATACCGTGATGTCTTGTCCCAGTGTTCCCGGAGTTTCGTTGTCGGAGCGGTACTTCGGCGGGCTCCTTTGACGCGAAACACATCCCCGGACCCGCCGCGGCGTACGCGGTACATCGCGTTGACCACGGACCGCGGCGGGAAACCGCGACCGCGTCACGATCCCGTTCGGTTGCATCGCGGTAACATGTTTTCGCGTGGCCGATCGATCGTATGGTGGCGACGCGCGGTGGCGTGACACGGACACACACCGAACGACCGACGACGAGGCGACCGGCACTGGTAAACCGAAAAGTTGCAAAGGATTTCGTAAAAAAATTTCGTAAAAAAAACGCGTCACACGTAGTCCCACCGCAAGACCGGCGGGCTCCCCTACCCCGGCGCGATCGCCCGAGGCCGGTGTACCCTGTGGACGGGCGCGCGTGAAATCCGCGAACCCCGTCCGCCCGCGACCGTTCCACTGGCATGCCGCACCGCACGGTTACGCCTGACGTGGCTCCGTCGCCGTCGCGGTCGGAGGGGGCCCGGTCGTTGTTGAGGTCGTCGCGGGGTCGGAGGCGCTCGACGTGGATGAGCAGCCATGAATGTCTGCCGGTACTGCTGCTGCTGCTGCTGCTGCACGCTTACCCGCGGCGAAGGCTGAACGAAGGGGGTTTCCCGCCGCTGGTAGGGGGACGCAGTGCCTCGCTGCCGATATATATACAAAAACGCGGACCGCATTACCGCACACTCAAGTCATGTACGGGTTAGCATTCAGGTGTCTCTTGCTGTTGAACGTCATCTGGTGTTACCAGGTATGGGGGTATGCGAGCGCCGCCGTCGACGACCCCGGGGGACGCGCGTCGTCCCTGCTGCAACCGTTGCAGACCCAGCCGTCGGCCCTGGCGTCGATCACCGCGCCGGCCGCGGTTGTCGCAGCGTCGCCGGACCAGGACACGGCCGCGTCGCACAAGAAGAAAAAGAAGAAGAAGTCGAAAAAGTTCAAAAAAGGCGGTGGGTCCAGCCACAAAGAGGACCATTTCAACAAAAAAGGCAAAAAGGCTGACAAGGGGTACAAGTCACACCACACGAATCACCACGGGAAAAAGGGCCACCACAAGAAGGCGGACAAGAAGAAGCACTTCGCGGAGCACGGTGGTCATAAGAAGAAACATCACGACGAGGGCGGCTACTACAAAGACCACCACAAAGGCGAGAAGGGCGAGAAAGGTCACAAGTTCGAGGACAAAGGTGCGTACAAGAAGGGCCACAGCACCAAGGGCAAGCACGAGGTGCACAAGCTGGACGAGTTCAAGAAGAACAAGAAGTTCTACGACGAACACCATGACTCGGGACACCACAAGAAGCACGGTGGCTACGAGCACAAGCATGGTCACAAGGAGGGCAAGAAGTACAAGAAGGGCCACAAGCACGCCGGGCACCATCACGACCACAAGGGCAAGAAGGGCAAGCATCATCACGGCAAGCACTACAAGGAGAACAAGGGACACAAGAAAGCGGCCGGACACGACGAGAAGTACGGGCACAAGAAGGACTACGCGAAGAAGGGTGCGCACGACGAGCACAAGAAATGGAAGTTCAGCAAAAAGAAGAAGCAGTGATGATCGGCACAATAGTCTTACCGTTATGTGTACGATAGGTATTATAATATTGTTAAGCTGTTTATTTAATAATATGGTAACACATCATATTATAACGCGACTGAACCCGTTCGTTTTATCCTCTAAACCTCTTTCAATAAACATATTTATGTGATTTATCTGATCGTTTTAAACTCATCGGCCCTACAATTACCATTAGAATCTCTCGAGTTCACGTGTTTATTTCACTTTTATCTCTATCTCCTTCTCTCTCACTTTCTTTCCGTTTTCCTGCCGCTACAGGCGTACACCACCGACAGTGTGGTACGCGTCCGCGGCGTCACGATACTAAATATTACAATCGAAAAACTTTCTGATGTCTGCGTGATCGCTATTATTCTCGTTACCTACGTACTACTTAAACAGACGCGCACACAAACACGTACACTCATTGCACACACACACACACACACACACACACCGATATTTACCTATACGATCGGAGTTTATGGAAAAAAAACACACAAATTTAACTTACTATTACACGTTTAAGTTGCGTTGTTATTTATTTATATAATATTATTATATTAATATATATTATTGTTTTTCTTGTATGTTATTGGAAACGAAATTAATATACGAAAAACGAAATCGTTATACATTATGTACCGCAATGGGCGTTGATGTTTTTCTTTTATTCGTTTCGCTGTCAACACGCGCACGTTGTAATATGCGATTTTATGCAAACGACGTCATGTAACGTCAATAATATTAGTAATAATATCGCGAATCCGGCGAAAACGACGGCATGTAACGATTCGGACAGGCCGCGGTCGTTACATGTTCTGTACCCGCTTTGCCTACTATACGTATACTCGAACAGTTTCACAAACGTTTACGTCGATTTGTACGTTCTCTATGACGTACGGTCTTACGTGCCGCGTACTTGTTATACTGTACGGCGCGAGAACGATTTACGCGTAAAATCGACGAATATGACCCTTTTACCGATGGATCATAATGCCCGATTAGCGTTGTGAATAATTACAGTTGAACATTGTTTACGCAGAATCATCGGGCGTTGCGCGACGGAAGGCGGTTAATTGTGTCAGCCAAGAGTAAGAGACCGATAATAACAAAACTCGACGGAGAGACGGGAAAACGGTGTTCGTGCACGCAACGTTAGATAACAATTTAAATAATTAGGGTATCGGCTGAAAAATGTGTCGACATACATATCGACGCACCGACGGCGGCGGCGGTTTTTTTTTCATTTCTCGTTTTTTTCTACTCGCCGACTGAAACGACTCTGCCGCCGCTGCCTAATGGGTGTGAATATCGTTTATTTATTTATTAGCCTAAAAACGGCGGTTAATCGGTGAACCGAAATACCGTGACAGATCACACGGCTCTTTAGGTCAGGCGAGAGTTGCCCGCGTGCAGCGCCGCGCATGTCTTTGTGTACAATTAAAACGCATAATTTGCATTTAGCCGTTGCGCAATGCTTGTAATGGTTTGTTTTCTTGTTATTATAACACTCCGGCAGAGACCTTTTTTGTTGGGCGTTTATTTTTAATTAAAAAAATAAAGACAAAAGTGCACACGTCTGCAGTGCGCAAATCCGTTAACAAAACGGGTTCGCTCTCGGTCGGATTGGTCGTCGTACAGCCCACCGTTCGTACAAGATCTCATCGTCAATAAAAAGGCATACAAATTATAATAATAATAATAATAATTATGATGATGATGATGGTAATAATAATAATTCTTATTATTATAAAATAACGCGTGTACGTAATAAAAGTAAGTAATTCAAAAAATAAAAGTAAAAAATTATCCTTTGAAAACGTTTTCGTGTAAAGAATAAGCATTTTTCGAGTACCGCCTATGTGCGCAGTATAATATAAAAGTACGCGTGACCCACTGTGCACGTAAACATCACGCGGCTATACCATCGTTTATACGCTTAAAGAGTGTTGCATTTGTATAATATGGCTTTTATAATAATATTATTATCTCGTTGCAATTAGTTTTGTCCGTTGTACATAATATGAGTACACTTTTATGGCTCACGAATCGATATATAATGGCAGGCGCAAGTGTATGATGTGAATATATAAATACGACCGTTTAAAACGTATTAACGTCCGATGCAACTTTTTACACCCTATTTCAATGCGCTTATACGACTATACAATGTTGTTTTAAACATTACGCTACATAATATCGTGCATGCACGTATCTGCAGTATCTGTACCCGTGGGCGCCCACAAGGAGGACCAGGAAGAGACCACTCCCCTTGGTCTTGGAGCTCCTTGATAAAAATCATTTATCTTGATGAAATATGTGTTATTATAAAACCATAATATACCTATACATGAATGCGTTTATTTTCCGCCCCACCCTCGAGTGGAGACTTAAGACACCCACTGACTCCTTTCTACACTGTACATACTCACACATACGCACGCACGCACTGACACACATTCATTTATAGGGTGAATTCTTCCTATATCTGACTATATGTTAGGAAATGTAAATTTTTATAATTAGACTTATGCTTATTAAAATATTTTCATTTATAATGGAAAATAATAAAAAGTTTTTGTTTTGTAATCTTAGCTATAATAATATAAGAAAGTGTTTTTCCAAAAAAAAATTGTACTTCTATAATACCTTCTACCAGGTATAAACGGGTACAATAGTTTAATTAGGATTAGGATGATCATGCAATTTTATATATATTTTTACTCGTATCTTTTACACACGTTTAGCTATAGATATATACTATTTTGTTTCGTTATAAGCAAAATATTTGATAAAATTAGACATGCACGTGAGTGTTGCGTGTATGTGTGTGTTTGTCAAAGATCGAAGGAAGTTAACGGTCACTCACTAAAATGTTTTCCGCCTCACAGAAAAATATTGAATAATAATATGTTATAGCCGGTTGGCGGTTACTATGATTATACTTGGTTAAGTTGCTCTGCGGTAATGCGAAATCGGTTTAGAGAAAATCATATTCATGTCGAAATAATAAAACTATTTATTGTTTTTATTTTTTTTAAATTTACGTTATTATTTTTTGCATTTTTCCTACTTTTTTTTCGTGCACTTTGCATTTTTTCGCTTATTCTCTAAGTCTACCTAACGATCATATTGGATGTTTTTAGTACAACATAAGCATATTATATATATACCTAACAAATGAAATACCCGTCTAAGTTTATCCCACATTACTCGTCAACAAACTATTGCAATCATATTATGTTCTGAACACTGCTTGCAGAAAGTATACAAATTCGGTATTTTCACGATATGAATAGTCGCCGTGTATGCCTTCAAACTGCGTCGTATCACATCACGAGTTGAGCGGTTTATACATTTTCAATTTATTTCCTAAACTTAATAATCTCGATCGTTCTTTAACAATGCCAAAAGTCAAAACGGTGAGTTCTAGCTGACTGCGAGTTTTTGCGACGGAATTTGGGACACAAAGTCCACCGATCGCTACGGTATAATTTTCTTTTGTAAAATTTACGATGTCAAAGTCGTTAGCGATTACCGATTTACCGTTGAACGAAATGCATATAAATATAAAAATGTTCGTTTGGTTGTTTTTTTTATTTCGCTGTATTTCAGTGCGTCTGGGTGCATTTGCATTTAAGTTATTTTAAGTGCGCACCAACATCGTAACCTAAATTAAAACTATTCAAAGTTCGCGCTGGAAGAACGGAGTAGCAAGTATACGTTATTTTTATATTTATTTAGATTCTCCAGGCTATACTCGGTAATAAAGCTCAATTAGCGTTAAATAAATCACATCCCGTATAGTGTATACCGTTTTAGAACATAAATTGTACGTATTGTTTGCAGTGCGAATACTATTTTGTTTGTTTTTACTATTATTACGCAACAGTATTATTTAAAACAATAAAAGCGGATTACATAACAAAATAAATAAATTCGGGATTTCTACCCACACCCGGAGTTTTTGATAATAATTATTATACAATAAATTGAAGACGTAAAATGTACATACGACAAGTATTTGTTATATATATTATTTTTATTTATTATATATCGTATAAGTATAATGTCATTAACATAATATCGTTCATTCTACCTCAAAAGAATACTCAAAGATAAAACTATTAAATATCTTTATGTGAAAATAATTGATACTAATGGGGGAAAAATTTAATCTAGTACCATTTATGTTATTATAAAGTTATTATACTGGTATTATTATGTTGTTTAAACCGATTGCCGGTATCCTGCATGTGACTATAAATCCGGAGTATTACGAAAATGTCAAGTAACGTGAAAAACTGACAAGAAATCAAAATTATTTTTTAACACGCATATCCTTATGCAGGCCCCAAACTCTACCTAGAATTTTCAACATAACAAAAAAATAATCTACATATTTCCCGACAAGCACATTAAAACGTATTATATCAATAATAGTATATTGATACTAATAAATGAAATATTTAATAATTAACTAATAACAGTGTATAATAACAGTATATTTTTTTTAAAAAGTACTTCATGTCGTATTTAGTGATCATATTTATGATTATATCACCTTATGAAACACTATCATTATCCGAGAAATTTAAGAAGCCTATTGATTTACGTCATAATATTGAATTTAAAATGCGCAAATGTACACCTCGCGCGGTCCGAATGAGGCACTTCCCTAGGTGTTCCTGGTAGAAACACTGTGCGTGTAAAGCTTATATTATATTTACGTATTATTACTTCGAAATGGAAAGATCATCCCGAGTAGGGGGGGGGGTGTTTCCATTTCCCGCGTGCTGCATTGTAAACATTGTACGATATTGCTCATATAGCTTTACCACTTCGTTATTCCCGTAATACGTTGAGGGAACGTTCTTCGAAAACACTGTGCTATAGATAGTATGTACAGGGTGTTTCGGCGTGATTCGACAAATTCAATAGCTTTCGTTCTAATCATTATGATCATTTATTATACCTATATGAATATATTTTCATGTTTTCATTGATAGTTACACTGCCACGTATTACCAGAACCAGCAATGGCCGGTTACGAATTGAAAACCCAAACAAAACCTTGACCGATTAAACACATAGCTAAATTCTAATGTTTGAAAAGTTTGAAAACACGTAATGAAACAACTCTTATAAGAAATTTTACCACCAACAAATTTCTGAATCTTCGCACGATATGGCTGTTTTGATTTTTGCATAAAACAATAAAATCAAAAACAAACAAATTTCTTAAATCATTATCGCATCGTAACGCGGTGTTTTAATATTATTATTGAAAAAAAACGAAAAAGGTGTATAGATTATAATAGATTATTGAACCGAACAACAGTTAGGTGAAAACAGCATTCGTCAAATCGCGGTGAAACCACCCTGTAAACAAGTATGGATTTATAATTGTTTTAAATTGAACTGGTTACAAAATTTTCCCGGAAAATTCGTTCGTTGCGTCACCCGACGCGAAGTTCCGCTTCTCAACCCCCCCCCCTCCCCTCACTGCTATCATGGCTGTTTTTCAATTCGAAAGATACCCCGCGACAAACGTACAGCGTATTATCATTATTGTTATATTATTATTTTTATTATAATACGATGGACTGCGTTTCGGATAAAATAATATAATAATGTCGTCAAAGTGGTCGGGTTTTATACTATAAAAATAACATAATAAAATTACCTCACGAATCGCAAAGTCGGTCTCGTGCGAATTCGTCGGTATATGATATTGCGCGTTTGCGCATGGACGGGTGGGCATGCGTCGCGGTGCGTGTGTGTTTTTCCAAGCAGGTACGTATGAGCGCGCCGCGGTCAAACGCAACCCGCGCGTTCGTTTTACACAATCGAAAATAATACAATAATAATAACAATAATATTATTACTGTCATCGCATTCGTACACCGTGCGGTATTGTTATTTGATGAATAATTCCATTGACATGCAAATTAATTACACAACGTGTACACACAATATCGTATGCAGTGCGCGAGATCTCGTGTTTTTAACTGTAAACAATACTACCGTAATTTTGATAGTTAAATAGTACAAAACTGATATCACTATAGATGTTTCGGTTCTCTATCGCAGCGTAGTCAAGTGGTGCGACATCACCCGTTCTGAGTCGGCCTACGATCCCTTAGGGCTTAAGGCGTGTACTTCGCGCCGCTGCATTGATGTCAGAACTTATAGCACGCGCGCCAAAGGTAGCACAATGGCCAAATTTCAATGGCATGCGAAAAAAAATGAACTAATTACAATTTATTCGAATTATTTCACTAAAATATATAATGCACGCCTGACATCAACATTTTATCCGTTGAGAAACAGCAACAAAAATCACACTAAAAATATAATCATCGTTTTAAATACATAAAATTCAATGTATAAGACCTAAAAGATATTATTTAAACACAATCTATAAAAAAAAAAAAAATTTACTCAATAAAATATATTGGTATTAAATTTTCATCATAAGAAAACTTAATTTTTATGAGGAATACGTGAATAATTTTATTTTCAAAACCTTGATTGGAAAATGTTGTCACCCCGAAAAAGGTTCACCACTCCTGTGCTAAACGGAGACCAAGTCACCGACTGTTGTCACATCGGACCTCAGAAGATGATCAGGTGATCATGTGAAACGCATAACGGAACGTGTCTGCGAGTACTTACTACGGCGAATTCAGTTTTTAAAATGGATGTGCGGTAGATCTAACTTATGGGTAAAGACTGAAGTACCTATATTGACCTAGGCCGCTAAAGTGGTTTGACTTGGTTTTTTTCGTTTTGACGCACGGAATATTCAAATCAGCTAATTCATCGGTTTTACGATATATAACCGAAACGTTATGTTTTATACAATTATGTTTTTTAATTCTCTAAAAACAATCTGGACACAGAGAGTGCAAATACTTATTATTTATATTATTCTTTACCGGTGCAGTAATGCGTCTAGGAGATGGCCACATTTTGATGTACACCGATGTATATAGTCCAGCAGGAGTCAATTCATCGTTTACCATCAATTAAAGAGTCAGGGCACTACTCTAACGTCATTACACTATGATTCTAACGGTCAGTGTGTTCAAATCAACTAAATGGTCTGGAATTGTTCTGAAAGTTCATGTACGTGTTGACGTATCACGTATATAATAAACGTTACGTGTCGAGTCATGAGGGCGGTGAGCCGGTGTCGGTATAATAGTATGGTTAAATTGTAATGAGCTGTGTAGACCGTGTACGGTTATTTTACATTTATTAAACTCTACGGAATAATATATAGATAAAATATACGGTAAAATATATTGTAGATAAAAAAAAAAAAACATAACGTAGGTATGGATAAATATTATAACGAATGTCCGTCCACAGTGTTAATACCTACGGTCATTTACTTTTGTTTTTGGTAACTGAAAAGTGAAAACATGTTAGTCTAACACTCTAACTGATATGATGTGTGTATGTATACTGTAATAAAATCGAATCACATTCAAAATACACTTTTATTCGTAATAATTTAATATATTAAAAACCGTTTAACACGTAGTAATTAGCATTGTATAAAATATTTCGTTGCGTCGGATGAGTGAAAGTTTTAAATAAATATTTGCTGATTTATCAAAACAGATATTATTTCATATCGCATTGCACTCGCATTGTTAAAAATGTTCTTTCGGGCGGTGATGAACACTGAAGTTGGCAATTTTTTAAAATCTTACAAAAACCGAAAAACTGAAAAGACGTCATCCAACGTAACAATATTATTATCATATTCGTTCAACATTATCTCGCGTGCGCAACGGTTTATTGTCGCCAAAACACAATTTTGACGACCATTTCGGTTCGCGTTTTCAAACTCGATTGTAATTCTTATCTTAAGTTCTGCGCGCGGACGGAGGGGACAGCGCAGTGAAAGTTCGAGTAACATAAAACACGAAAACGCATTTAAATTCCTCTGAACTAACTACACTTTGTTACTCACGAGATAATATTTTACACTGCACTATCGTCCAATTAATACCGTTTACAATACCGCACGTTGTGTAAATAGTAATTAATTGTTGAGGTGGAGCTTTATACGGGAAATAAAGAAAATACCGCGAAGTTTCAGCGAATTTATTTGTGTTTTTGAGTGCGGCTGGTGGACAATGTTGCCCCATGTTGGATATTTTTTTCGGAAACATATCTTTTTATTATTACATAATGATATGTTAATAACTATAAGAAAGACATTATATATTTATGAAATTATCTCATAGCATAATATTTACGAAAGGTAATGTACAATGTTATTACAAGCGCCAGCGTTTCGCAGAGTATTCATTCGGCGGAGTCTATTTGCATACTTTCGGGTATATAAAACGATTAATATAATAAAAACGGTTTGGTAGATTTAATAAGAACATCTGAAATACCTACACATATTATATCATTGAAGAATTCTGTTTTTATAAGTGTAACAAATTGTAGATACAGATGTAAGTTTAATACATTTTTTTTTAAGCATACATATATGTGTATATATTTCTTGTTTTTACGTTTAGAAAATAAGTATAATATAAAATAAAATTCATCTGACGGTTTTATTTTTCCATATTTTCGGTAAATAAAGTTCACTGCCTTATACGGTAATGTTATTGTTGTGTTTATTGTTTAAAACTGTTTATGCCACGAATGAGGTTCATGTACAACATTGTCGCTTTTACATTATTAATTACAATATTATTGATCGACGAACACTATAAACAATGTGAGATTAAGATACATCCAATTTCTTTGTTCGGTGTATCATTCTAAGCTTATGCTGTATGTACTATATTATAAAGGTGAACAACGTTGATAAAGATAAAAAAGAAATTATTATTTCGCTGCGATATCAACATGTCGTCATAGCGAATTTCAAATTTCACCGGAACATCTTGCGTTTAAATGAAGATTGTTTTAAATATTTATGATAATGGTAAAGAATTAGATTTTCACATATCAGCAAATTTATATGTAAGTATAGTTACTATATTATACGATTTATAATATAATATATAATACATATATAGAGACAACATTTGATTTTACAGTTCTTGTATTGATTGTTTTATAACGTTTTTTTTTATATTTTCGAAATAACTTATTTTAAGTAAAGTAGAACACAGTAGAAGAATATTTAACATTGTAAAATTTAGTTTATCCACGTACGTATATCTCAGGTAAGGTATAGTCGTGTAACTTAAACTCAAGTAATTCAAATAATAAATAAAGTTCAGTTTCTAATAATATAGTTTCTCGCATGACTTTAGAATTCTGGTTTTAAAAATGTTCTTAACAATTGTGCATTTCAAAAATACTGTGAGAATTGAATAAATTTCAAATATAAGAAAACAATATATGATGACACAACTTTACTCGCTAACTCTACGGTTAAATAATTGATAATATAGTGTTTTCATTTGAAAGACGAAAACGAAATTTCAATTAAATATTTGACGAATAGGACACCGAGTATAATCAAATACATTGAACCAATAACCCTTTACTAATATGTATCATTGTTTACGACTAACAATGTTTTAGAAATAGTTTGACCGTTCACTTAGAAATTACCATCGTTTGTTTGCGGTTAGAACTTAAAGCGTTGTTATGGGAAGATAGACAATAACCGCACAAAGCCTGAACTCCGACGACACGTACTTGGGAAATTGTGTTTGATTAAAGTTTCATTTTTTGATGAAAAGTTACTCAAACGGTCTTCAAATCCATGGGGAAATCATTTCGATAAAAATATTCACAAATAAAGTGACAAAAGGCTGCTGTTCAATTGGCACTGCAATTATTGCAACAACGCAAAACTCATGTATAGCTGTATACACTAGCAATGCTCTAACGATCCTCGAGAAAACGTGCTGCAGGTTTAAAACGTAGAAACACTAATAATTCGGAGGTCCGGGCTTAAAAGTTCAAAAATCCAACAATCATCTATGAAACAGCGTAACCAAGATAAGTGTTTTACATCAAAAGAAGAATATAATAAAAATAATAATAATGACGAACCGATTCCGACAAAGTACGTATTTTTATAAAAGTGTGTGTTTTAATGTCTCACGGTGATACGAGGTTATAACGTGCGTAACATAGTGATACGGGTCTAATACAGGTATTGTGTAGGTATAAAAAATTACTTCTACACGTGTTTAATTAATTATTTACCAGTGTTTACACGTCATATCGTAATACCTGCAGACACGGTGTAAAGTAAATTAAGTTCGCATAGGTCAAGTTTCACTTGTGAAATTGAAATGCTTAAAACACGGGATATATCCTCCCGTGTTACTGAAGATAATCAATTTCTGTGTTTTACGAGCCTCTCTGGGCAAAACAAATTTTGTTTACAATAGTTTGGTCAATTTATGTGTATTATTAAAGAAGTTAAAAAATGTAATTTTTATTTTATGATTTTTTTTGAAATTCAAAGACCGCCATTTCATGTGAGTGTTATAAAATAAAAATAATTCGATTATCTCTATTAACACGGGATATATCGATCACACCTGTATATATTATCTCTTCCAAAAACTATTTACTCGTGATGCCCATGCGCCATGAATCATGCGTAATATTTTCACAGTTAAAATCTCATTATTCCAAGCATTATTATTATTAGGCGTAACTAAAAAATTTAATTTGACCAGGCCTACAATGGTTTTGTTAATACATTTCATTTTCAGATCAGTTTGATCAGTTTGACCGTCCGTCCGTTGTGTTCGTTGTGCCCTGGTTCGCAAACAACTGTTTCTCGAATAAAAAAAAAAACAAATAAATAAAATGAAATGAATTTCGTTATATTTTTTACTGTACTGTGTAATGTTATGACCACGCTGTGATCCCGATGTGTGGCCATTTCCTCTACAGACTACGTATCAAAAGCGTTTTCTCCCTGATTATTACCGCAGTTATGCAATTATACCTACCATTGATTTTCCGCAAACAATAAGCGCGCATAACACACGTACACCCGCCTACATGTCGGCACACGCGCGCGCGCGCGCGGCTTAATCTAAATATTATATATCGTCAGAGAACCGTACGGGGTTTTAGTTTTGTACGTGATATTGCGTATCTATCATGCAGAGGCCCCGCGCGCCGATGTTGTATGTTACAATATTGCAGTCTATTACTGCAAACTATTTGCATAAATTACGCGTGCATTAAGGCAGAGACCTGCAAACGGTGGCGAATCGCAGTTCGAAATCTTGTAATTCCGCGGACCGAGTTCATTTTAAATCCCCCGTGCTACAAACTTGGTACACAGGTAACGCGTACGAGTGCGGCACGCGCGCACCTACACTCCGCCGGCTGTAAGGGTTGTTTTTCTCGGCGAAACGGGGATAAAATATATATTACATTGGCTCCGAGGGAAGATTTTCAACGGGTTATTGTTATTCTATCCCCCCGAAAATAAAATATGTGTATTAATTTTTTTTATTTTTCGCGAATCCGGGCATATTGATTCCGTAATAAACCGCGATAGAACGCACTTACTCTGCCTACGTACGCGCGTTGTTTTCTCGTATCACGATGTTAGTCGACCCGGAAGAAGAGGAGGCCGTGCGAGATTGTATAGGTACACTTCAAGTTTTGAACGTTTTAATCGGAATCACTCGCTTACAGGTGATAGGTGTACGCGCACACTTGGTGGAATGTTTTCCTTTCTTAGCCTAACATTATAACACTGTAACTTTAATTCTGCAGTCGGTCATAAAGAATAAAACGTAAAAGTAGTGCGTCATCATCATCATCATCGTTCTCGGTACGAGACTTAGAAGCGGACTGTTATTTACCTGCAGGTATACTTACCGCGGCTTTTCGAGTTGAACACGAGTTAATTTAAACGTTCCACGGGGTCCATTCGAGCGCTTTCCTCCCCGACCACGCCGACCCAGAGGCAATTTTTCAAAAAGTCTTAGCCCCCGCAAAAACGATAAATCGCGGGGTCGCGCCCCGGTAAGAACGTATACGTATTGCGCTCCGACGATCCGCACACGTGGAATCCTAATTATGCGATACTAAACTACGTTACTGCGGCAGAGTCTTGTCGAAACGAACGATCGGGAAACGGCGCATTTCGCATACGATAAATTCCGGGGAATAAAATAAAATAAATAAGTCGCGAGGGGAGCGATAACCGCGGATTCCAGCCGGCCGGTTGCGATCACGCGTCCTGCACAGGGACGTCGTTATAATAATTTTTTCAGTGCAAATCCACTACATTGCAATGACGGTTAACCACGGTATGTATAATGCACGTGTATACCGTAGCACCGTATGCGCGTGTGTGCGGGTACGTGTTGCGTGTTAATCAACCGCGTCAGTGTATAATTTATATACTTACCACCCACACAAACATTATTCGTCCTGCTATTTGTCCAGTTAGCTGAACGCTGTGTAGAAAAAAATGTGCAGATATGTACTATAATTTATAATACGTGTATATGGTTGTACCGAGAAAGGCGATCGAATTATTCCCGCGTCCCCCGTGTACGTATGTATGTAGTGGGTACATTAATTCGCTTCTAATTGTAACGGCTGCACATATTTCCGGGCGAATAGGGAGGCTGGTAAGTGGTAATTAGCATAAGTGTCAGTAAAACTCGTAAAAGTTTTAACAATCTCGGGAAAAGATAAACAACGGCGCGTATAGTTGTACCGCTGTCCAATTATTATTGCGAGCACACTAACTTGTAACCAAACAATCAAATGTAAACAATATAAAAATATGGTGCTTTCGCATAATATAATGAACTCTATTCAATGTACCTACACAATAACAACAACAACAGCACAATGCCCGGTCCGTATACATATTTTTATTTATTTCGCGTGTTGAAACCATTTTGTTTTCCGAATTAATTATGCCAAAGCGTTTTATATTGCATTTTTATTTGCTAAAATACAAAAAACTCTTTCGCTCTGTAAAAATATAAAAATTTATTCTTACACCGTCTTGTATTATTTTTTCAAAACATTAGTGTTGGGTTTTTTCAATGCTATATCGTTACGAAACTAAACTTTTTCGTCCTTTTTTTATATAACGTATACGCACGTTTTGATGTACATCATATTGTGATGTTATGTTAAAATAAGCTCACACTATAATTGTTAAGGCTATAGTTTTTATTTATTTTTATTATTTTACGCAATACAACTCAACGATACGCATTTGTTTCGAAGAACTCGAGCCGGAATTTAATAAAATGTTCATGTTTGTGTACGAGTAGATAAGAAGTATAGTTAGGTAAAACAATAAGTTCCTGTTGTTCCATAGTAGGCACGCGCGTAATACTACATCGTCGCGTCATACTATCGTATAATATTGGATACAATACGGGTTGAAAACTTCCTCAACCGTGTTTTAAAATCACCAAAAAAACAAAGCTTTTATTTTATCGAACATGTGGCCCGAATTCAGTTGGACCCTCAAAATATGTTTTTTAAAGAAGATCGCTGGAAAACTTCCAGTCGTCTACGCGCGTGAAATCTGCCGAACACAAGTTTTGAGTTAAACCGTTGTTTGCGATTCCGTGTAGTTGCGACCCACATCTTTTGGAAGTTTCGCGTACTGACCCCCGAACGTGGGTCAACAGAATGTTACCATTTATTGTTGCAATTATATCACGTATAACGCAGTGAAATAATCAGATTGATCGCTCTGTATGCACAAAAAAACATATGTTTGAAAAGTAAAAAGAAACCGAGAAAAATCTTAAAACTGCAACTACATCGGACGGGGGTTCTAGACAATTTATTTATACACCGCTATTTCACGCGTTTTTTTTTCTTTTTAATCCGGATCGCTGGCTGTACGGTTTCCACAACGCATTTTTACATCGTCATGAAGTAAAATATATTTTTTATACTCGTATACTACTTTCGTCAAAAACACACGTGATTGTATCTCAAACGATATACATAGATAAATCAAGTGAGGTTCGGTAGGCCAAAACTCGGAATACCGTTTCTGGTCGAATTTCAGAACAATCGGAAAGAATGTATACGGTATACGTGTATATTTTCAGCGTCGTACATTATAATATAATCTATACCGTTTATCGTAGCGATTATCGTGTTAATTTTGTCTCGATTCATTGATTCTGTCTGATCGCCGAATATTTCTTTAAAACGGATTATTATTATTATTCGGTCGTCGTAAAAGATTCCACGATTCGTCGGTATACACAGAGAAATTAATCCGGTAACGATTCGAAATGTAATAGTTGTTTTTTTCTCTTACGAATAATATTCGGTTTTTTATACTAGGACGGGAAAAAAAACAATGAATAATCACTCGAATTTGCATAACAGTTATCTCAATACATAAATATCAAAAAGAATAAATCGCATAATTCGCGTAGTACCCAAAAACACCTTGCACATTATATTATACAGCTCACGGTTCTCCCTAGCTGTAGTCTCTTGAGCCGTAAAATATTCCAAAAACATAAATTATATAATATTTTCCACAAAAATCCTCCACACCCGAGCATACCGCGGTTATGGGTTACGTGCGAACGTTGTAGTAGTAGGTGGTGAACACCTCTTAATTTGGAATTAAAATGCGCGCGTCCCCCATAACTGCACATAGCACCGTGAAAATATAACTAATGACTCCCGATCCCTCCGACACAGACGTATATAATTTGTAGTTTATGTACACTAGTGTGTGTGTCTGTGACGCACTCGTATTCATGTAATGTTTTGTTTTTTGTTTTTTAACTCGAATGAGAGATGTGGTGACTACTATTCACGTATAATATAACAAATCGTCATCCGGATACGCTAGCCGGCGGAGGTGGAGGTGGTCGTCGTCATCGAACACACCATTATATACATAAATAAGTATATTATAATTTCGAGAACGCAAAAAGCTCGTATATATTTCACTGTTCTTTATAGGCGGTTTTTATTATTATTATTATTTCCATGAAAGCGTCCTGGCCCCGACCCAAACCGGCCGCGCTGTATAGTTCGATGGGGTAGTGCGCGTGGGAGAGAGGACGAGGATCCGCTCGCGATTTCCCTAGTATTACCGTTGATATATATTTTCCCCGGCGTGTATAATATTATCTCCTTTTTTACTCTCTTTTTCCTCTTCCTACTCTCATTCTCTCGCTCTATTTTGTTCATTAATAACGTGGACACATATAACACAACATAAATAAATGTATTATACTTTGATATTAATAGTTGAATTACCTGGCTTCACCCGAGAGATATTCTACCGTATTACATTACAGAAGTTATTACTATATCGATGAAAATGTATATTCTACAGTAATTCATTTAATATATATTATGTTTAAGTATATTGTAATCGTCAACGAGTTCAGTTTGGGATGTATAAATTAGTAAAAAGTTGAATAAATATTATTATTATTATACCTTGTTATCATACTAAGTGAAACTTCATTGGTAACCAAAAAGTGAACAAATTAATACACCCAGCCCAAGACTGATCAAACCAATAAAAGTGGGATTTTCGAAAAATTATTCCAAACTAAGAATATGTATGGGAGACCATAATGTAAAATGTCAAGTTCGTAGTGTTTTCCGTTTTTGAGATTTAACGATGAGTGATAGTGGGTGATTGGTATTTGGGTTTTATATGCATAAATAGATTATTATTATTATTATTATGATATTAATCACTAACAAATGTAACACTGTTGTACTCGGCACACTGCAATACCGGTCACGGGCTTTATTTATACACACGTGCATCGTACTCATCATAGCAGTCGCCTATACGTATTGCACGGCGCGTGTGTAGTTTTTATCGTACCAGGTGCAGAAAACTGCGATTTTAAGCGCGTTTGGCTGTTAGTTTTTATATTTATATGATGGAACAACATATTAATTAATTAGTATATTTGTTGGAAGACGGAGAAGTTCATTCGCTTCATTCTTCCTCTGTGGCCGTGCGGCCATATTTTTACGTCATAAGTTCATAAGTAACGGGTTCGAGACTTACCCGTGAAATCCTGTCTTTACGTATTATCCAAATCACTCGGCTTAAGATCGGTATGAGTTCGCATAAAATAATAAATATTACCGCGTTATTGTGTCGAATTCGAACAACAATGATTTGACTTTATATATTGTATAGTTAAGTCATCATTTACTCTACCGTCAACACCAGTGTCCCCCAGACTTAGAACCTTAAACTCTCGTAGGTGCACTGTGATCATACATATTGCGGATGGGGTGTACAAGGGAATCGCATAGAAGTCAATGTGAGAAACGTTCGTAATTTAAAATTCTAGGATGTAATAAATCCCACAAAAATACCCCAAAATGCGCCTGTGGTGAACGCGCACAAAAGGTACAATCTTGCAATAATTCATTCCGTGAGCGTATAACTAATTTATAGATCCTCCGGCCGTATAATTTATTTAATTTTTTTTATAATTTCATCCCGTTTTTTGTCTCGGACAACGCGCCGCGAATCATGATACGAGCAAACAAATGACCGTCACCAATCGTTGGCTTGCCTATTATTCTGGTACAAAGGAAACTGTGTGTATATACTGCAGTTTTCTGTTTAAACAATTATAATTATTATTTATGCGAAGACGAGCGAAATTGCATCGTATCATTTTGCTATTAATCTCCCGTACTATAATTACTTAACTTTATACTGTATTATGGTCTTCGAGCGGTAATAATTTGTACAAACTGTAATCTGTTTGAAAATAGTGATAGTATAGATTCTTTAAAAGGTCCTGTTTGAACTAAAAGGGAGAGGAAAAACAGCTCTGAACGAAAAAAACGGAAAGGACAAGTCGTATATGCATTTAAAATGTTGCTCTTTTTCGATGAATAAAACGAGTTCCTACAACCTGCATAATTTCATACTGATTTTTTCAATTCGGCCACAACGTTCAATATGAACGCACGCACGTCGCAATCGTTCGCGCTCCGCTATCGTCCAAAATAATCATTAATTATATCGTGATCATATAAATTTGACGCAACAAATTACGTCATTGTTATAAATACAACTCAGAAAAAAGGCTTCACCTCGCCGCGCACACCTAAATCTACGAAAAGAAACCTGTCAAACACATAAATTTCGTCCAGTCAAAATTACATAAAATCAAAAGTTTTTATTTCGCCAAACCCTTACTGAACACGGACGAAAACATTGAAATCACTTTACCCACAAATAGCACTACGGTAGATCAGGACAGTTCGCCTCACAAAGATCACAATGAGGAGTCTTCGGCCCCTCCCATCCACAGCAAAAATGCATCCAACTTCTCCGCATTCCACACCGTCTTAGAAAATATCACCGGCCCAAATAGTTTCACCAATAAGTCAACTCCATCATATCTCATCATACCCTCAGGGCTCCAAAGTTACAACACAGTTATACGTCGCTTACGAAAAAGTACTTTTTTTTTTACTTTAGTCTTAATTAGGTTCCTACTCTCAACCCAGAACCAAATCACACGCAGAAGCTACCAACAGCCAAAATATGAACTCAGAGCAAATCTCTAATATCTTTTCAAATTTCATATCGACTCTATACTCTTTAATTAGTCCAGTAATTTTCCTTCATTCCTCAATTCTAAATGCACTTTTCGCCAATACCCATTGTCTGTCCGCAATAATTATCATCGCTCAACACTGCCCACAAAATATAAAATCTTATCCACTAAAACCTGTATTCATTACCCACGCGGGCTATGCCATATTAATTATAAATATATTACTAGTATTACAAACTATTATTAACACTATTAAAATTGTACAATTACAAATGATTGTAATAGCACCCAGTGTGCTGAAACATTTTAATTTCTAATAAATAAAAAAAATTCTTCAAGCTTCAAATTGTAAAATTTAATTTTTAAAGGAAACATTTTCGAAGCCGGAGTAATTCAGCAAACATGCGCAATATTCTAAACGTACATCAACAAGACTTTTAATAATTTTAATGTTTATAAATTATGTAAATAATCGCGGAAATACAAAAAAAATGCAATGAATAACTTAAAAAATTAATGTAAAAGAAACTATACACTAATTATTTATATAATTATTAACTAGGTAAAATAATAATAACTTTAATACAGTTGTGCTTAAAATAAATTATTCCTTGTCAACAAAGCACGATTTAATAACTTTCATTATTTATTTTTATTTTAACCACTCCACTAAATAACCTTCATAAAATGTTTTTCCAATAATTTACATCACTATACATTATTTTATTTTTTTCTTAAAACTTTGAACCTAAGTGGCTTCCACGAGCTCTCAGGTCACAATCTATAGCGGATTTCCATTATTCTACGGTCCAGGAAAGTTTCTCGAGGAGTTCACCAATTCGTTTATATATTATCTATTTTCAACCATTACCCAAGGATACGTAAATGAATTATTGAACTTCAAAGTCTATTTTTTTTTTTGTGGAATCTACCTTGACAGAAATAAACATTGAAATATTATGCCAATTCTCGCACCCCTGAAAATCTTTAGTGTCGTTTGGATTCCAAAATAGTAGGCTGAAGAATTTTAAACCGCAATCTTCATTCCATGTAATTACGTCACAGTCAATTACTAACTATATATAGCGGTACTTCTGGTATGGATTCCCACGATCCATGACCAAAAAAACGAAGAATGTTTCGTATAGTAATATTGCCATCATTTCAACAGCGATAAAGGAGAAAAAAGAATTAAGTTTCAGTCGACGAGTCTCTAGCTGTATAGTATTATCGGCGTTCTATTGGGAAATTCAGGTCAAGTAATGGCACTTAAAGTTTTTAAATACTCAGTTACTCAAAAAAGTGTTCTTTTCATTATTGATGAAAACAATCAGTTACAAACACTTTAAACCTATATCAGAAAACTAAACAGACCAAATATTTCGAATTTTTTCTTTTTTTTTCTAATAATCTTAAGCTTCGGCAACTATGACCATTAGCTGCAGGAAAGTAACGGTTGGTTTTTTTATTTTTGAAACACGTACGAATGTATGTTGCACGGTTTCGTCGCTAAAAACTCGGGTGGTCACACATCCGGGAACTAGCGACGCCGGACGGTGCTTAACCGCAGCATTGATCAGCGACTGTGTCACACCATGCCCCGCCCCTCTTTCGATTTCTAACGCTATACAGTCGCAGACTAACATTTCTATTAATTGTTTAAGTTGTGAGGTCAAGAAAAAAATGTATTAATTAATAAGAGCAGGCTAGAAGAAATTTAATATAATTAACAAACTATTTCCCAGTTTTTCAGAGAAAATCATTCTTATATCTTATATATATTTCTTATATCTTGGGCCTAACTTTAAATCTTATAATAAGGTATAATGTACGAGCATTTTTGTGCAGATTTATCAACCGGAAAGTTGTTTACAGAAGAAAAATAAATCATGAAATCAACACATTTGTTCCTTTGGCTCAGAATCTAAAATACGATGGGTAGTATCATCACAATACACCAATCTCTTACTGCATCACGACGGTAAATAAATAGCAACACAAATGTACTTATTTTTCTTTCGCGAATGATAATATTTTAGAGCCCAAATCCGAAAACAGGAACGTAGATTCGTTTAGATTTGCCAGTAATGGTTTTGCCTTCGTCATGATGTTGAACGCCCTCGATGTTTCATTCTGTTTATTTTCAAAGATCAACAAGTAACACGGCTGTGATGTTGAAGGTGCGTACGATATTGGTAAGTGTAGTTTTTGTGTACAGGCTCTGTTCTTTGGAAATTCGGCACGGTCTCCGCGCTCCCACGTTTCGGCACTGCTGCAGCAGATGATGTTTATTTTAAAATCTCAATTAATTATATTAAAATCAAATTGGAGAAGAAAAATGTGAAGCACGCTGGCGTTCTAAGAATCCGGTCTAAATGTTACGCAGAAACACATCCCTGTACAAGACAATAAATATATAATATTTTTTTCTAGGTAAGCTTTAATCACATTCTACTCACTATTGACAGCACAACAATGACGTCATCTTACTACGGTAAAAAGCAATCTTAAAGGCAGGCAGAAAATAATATCATTTATTACAAAATGTAAAAGTCTATATGTTTTACGTTCATTGTTATTCCTTTTTTTCCCCATGCAAAATCCTTTTTTTCCGTAGCTTACAGCAGTACTATAATACTTCCACAGCGATTGCCATATCGGTTCGCGCACGATATTATCTGAGACAGAATCGTATTTAATGCTGATTATTTTTGGGTCCAGGCAGATTGTTTGGCAATTGGAACTACGCCAGAACGTGGTTTGATCATTTTAAAACGTTCTGAACGAAAGATTTAAATGTATTTCAGTGTTTGGCAAATATTCATTTCCCATAACGCGTTCTTGGCTGGTGTTATCGCTCTTTGCGTGAATTTTCTGTTTTAAGAGTTGCATATAATATTATACATACATTTTTACTTGACTAGTATTAATGATTATTTAAAAAATCACGAAAAAGCGCGAATGTAATTAACGAAACTCATCAAAAAATGCATTGGATTTAGTGTAACATTTTTATTATTATTATTATTTTTACTAGTCAAATAAGGATAATAAACCTGAAATACTAATAGTTTTGTAAGTTTTCAAACACGAAGTTGATTTCTGAACGGTGATTTGTTGGAAAAAGATTTTCGTATAAGAAACCAAGGTAAGGTATGTTCATTGTTAATTTGTTTCCAAACAATTTATTAAATATTTGATCCTGATACTTTCAGTTCAAAAAAAGAATAAACTTTTAATAGGTATTATTGAAAAAAAAAATAATAATATAAATAAATAAATCGACCACAGATGTCAAGATGTCTTTGTTCTCTTCGTAAAAATGTTAAAAACAAAATAAGGTCATAAGTCCACTTAATTGCTTGCTTTCATTTTTAAGATGTTAAAATAATGAAATAAATGTGATAATATTTTATAAAAAAGACATCGAATTTCGCTCAAAATTGTATTTTAATGTTTGTTCGTAACATCACATTACCCCATAATATTTTGAGAAAAAATGTATTTTTTCTGTACATCAGATTGAACTTAAAATAAAAATAAATACATATACCCTCCGGTCTCTATTTTAAGTTCAAAGCTGATCACAAAGAAAACTTTTCCAGTAAATTGATTTTTTTTCTTCTTTTATTTAAAAAAAAAAAAAATAAGGAAATAATAGTGTATACGAATTTCATTGGCGGTAATTTAATATTGTTAAACGTTTTACTTCAAGAATAATACATTCAACTAAAATAAACTTACATTATCAGAATATATTTTGAATCAAAGTAAGATAACAAGTTTACATTTTGCATCAAAAGCACTCAGTTTTTGAACCTAATTGTCATGTATCACAAGCTTAAATAAATTTATAATCAAACCGACGAATGAAAAAAACCTTGTCACGCATACGTTGCTTTTAATCGCATTATGTTGGTTATTATATAATGTGTATTAAAATATTATTGTTTTGCCAACTGTCCCGAAACGAATTCGGTGGTAGACACTATACAAACAGCAAATTCAAGTTGCTACGTAGTTTATTACTAAATTGTACATTAAAAATGCAAAACCTTTCTTTTTAATACCTATAATAGCCTACATATAATATAGTCGTTCACATAATTACAATCATTTTCAATGTATTTTTAATGCACACTTCTAGAAAGATGATTAATGTAAATCATGTTTTGTAACAATTATGTTTCACATTGTAAGATAATTACACCGCTGAATTAGTCAAACCAATCGATCGGATGACAAAAATTAAAGAACGCATGCACTTTGAACTTGGTCAATTATAAGTTATAATTTATAAGTTTTTTTTTTGTTGAAATAATAGTAGTATAAGAAATAAGAAAACCATTTTTTTTTTTTTTGGTAAATACTTTCGAGTACAGCCATATATTTTCACGGCAGGATGGCGAAGAAAACGGTATTTCGTACGAAAAAAAGGTACTATATAAGTGTCAGCACATAAAACAATAATTTTTTTTCTTATTTTTCCCTACTTGTACCAAAGATTAATACGGTTTGCCAATTTATTTACTGAAATTCGACTAAAAAAACAACAAAAATCGTCGCGGTATCTTTTACCGCCTGCCACTTAAACGTTTCACATCATTAACGCCGACGACTGTTGTGCCGATGAATACCGTGGTCGATGGCGGGAACTTAGTCGCAATGAAAAATGCATAATTCGTGTCGTCCCCCGCGGCAGGCGCACGATGTCATTATGATGTATCTGTTACCGGCAAAGTGTTAATCCCGGCGTTCTTACAAAACATCCAGGAATCCTGAGGAACGCCAAAAATAAGCGGGAAAAGTATAAAATATAGGCGATGGCTAGGTATAGTAATCCGTGGAGCGCCGGACCTCGTGCAGGAAGTGTAGACCATACTGCAATTACTGCAATTAGTGTACCTAAGCGAGATGGAAATTACAATTTTTGCTTTACGTACAACACCGGCCAAACCGTTCACACGAACTGGGCAAGGTTTGGCGTGCAAATGCGCGTGCAATTCAATAGGTATAACCAAAAATTGATGTAAGCGTGTAAAAAAACAATATTTTATGCGGTTCAAAATGTCATGCATCAGCCGTATGCTGCAATAAATAGGTTTAAAAATCAGTTAAAATTATAAAAATATTCTGATCGAACACTGCGCCTATAATATTCTTAACTGTTTACTCTACCTATCACAGGATTGGCACACCATAGAAATCTTAAGGGTCGTGTGACTGTTCGGGCATAATATTTAAAATAACAACATTTAACACGTTGCCAAATTGTGCAAAGGTATATATGGAATGCCTGTGATCTGCATTTATCATCAAAACTTAGCCGGCAAAATAACACATCGACCGAACATAAATAACGGTGTTCGTTGGACGCTGTATGTGGTGCACTGCTAAATACAAAATATTTAACATTAAGACGGCAATCGTCGATTTCGCTCTGAATTCTTATAGAACACAATGAAGTTGAGTTCAACTGCATGCGGCCGCTGTTAAGTCACTTGACTTCTACGATGTGTCCGTGCGTGTGTACGGAGGATATCTCGCTGATCATCGTGAAACCATCATTGCATCACCGTCATTATAATATTTCGGTAAGTCGAAATTAGGTTATTATCGCCGGAACGTAGCGAGCGCTTTTTATTGTTTAAATGGTACTGTTCGCGTCAATAAAATATATTTCATACCCGCGGTTTAACAGTTTCTCAGTTTATTAATTTTAAGCCTAAATGGGCACGTGGATAGTGAACAACGGCAGAGCTATTTGATTATTAGAACACCGAGAAGTATAGTTACCGTATTGCTATTATCTCTGTATTCTATACCGTTACATACTATTACGAACGGGGTAAATAACTCGTATCCAAGTAAGCGTTTAATTTCAAGTACCTAAACATTGTTATTACTTATTAGTTATTAGTTTCCACCCATTTGTACACTTATACGTAATTTATACGTGAGCATGAATAATTTCACGATCGGTATTGATTAAAATAATAAGCTATACAAGCACATATACTCGTTATGTACCTATAACGATTACCTAAGCGTATATGATTACATCTTATAGTATAAATTCCGAAACATTAGTTTGCAATACGTTTGAAAACGTGTAGCTCCTAAACGCGATTAATATTATTAGTTATTACTTATTACATATAATAATATTATAAAACGGACATTTTTTTCGTAATCATGAAAATTTCGTGGTTCCATAAAAATATTCGCTCTGTCGAGAGTTTTGAAAATAGATGTTCGACTGTATTTTCAAATAAGAAAATCAATCCGGAACTGTATTAATGAATGGCCATCTACGTGTGCCTATGATACATTTACCACCTGTCCTCCGTGAAGGATTAATTTATTCTGTAAATCGAGTATAATACACATCTACCCTGCACTGTAAAACCTGTACTCTTACGTTTATTTAAAAATAATTTTTCCTCTCGCTTTGCCGTCGGTATCGATCATATAGCTTTTGACTTTTGTACATTGCGTTATCAATATTTTCAAAATAATATAAATCAGTATTTTCTTGAGAAGGAACACTAATGTTTGAAATTATACTTTTTAAAATATTATACTGTAGTGAAGGATGGTCGCTGCAAATGTCTTCTTCTGTTTTAAATCGTCGACTTGGAAAGTTACACACTTTTTTTTAATACTTATGCATAAATTAATTTATGCAGCGATATAAAATCGTTTGATATAAATACCATCACACGTTTTATATGAACCATATTCAATTGTTCATAATCGTTCATATTCGGCTCAATTTCGTTCCCTCAACTTGTATTTCATTTCGTTTCACAAAAATAAAAAAATTTTGTATAACAATATTCTGGATCTAAGAACTTATAAAATTAAAAAAAAAAAAATCATGTAATATGAAATAAAAAAAAAAAAATGGAAATGAATGAAGTAAAGCTAAAGGTAATGAAGGGAAAAGAAACGGAAATAAAGGAAACGGTGCGAACAGAATTGGGAGTGGAGGAAATAGAGTTGGGGAGGACGAAGGAACGAAAGAATCAAATGAAAAGGAAACGAAGCGAAGAACTTCGAAAATTAAATTTGTAAATACATTTAGGCTGTTGAAAAAAAGGAAAATGTTACATCTCTTTTTGTGAATAAAATGTTGATTAACTATTATAATTATTTCAATATATTTTAGCGAATGGTGTGGATTCGCTCATATAGACAGTTCTACAAGAAAAAGTGTTTGTTCGGTTGGCATGCGTAATGGCTCATGAGTAATAATTACTAGGTTTAATGAATAATGTATATTAACAGCACTAAAATGAGTAATTAAGACTCTTCAGTACATTTATGCGTTCGTCTTCAACTAGGCGTAAGAAACACATTGTTTACAGTTTATACATTGGGAGTATACTGACATTATGTTAAATATTATAGTAATTAGTGATAATTGTTTTGATTTCTCTACACTTATACACACGATTTTCTGGTAGTTTTTATGTATTTTAAACATTACGAGACTTGACGGTGTTCAATACCTTGGTGTTTTCCATAAAAGGCAACTCGTTTGGGTATCCGTGGTGTAACCCACAACCCATCACAATAAAAGAGATCAAACAGTAAAAGTAAAAATCGAATGAATTATATAGTGCAGATATAGATATACTATAGGTACGTTCTATTAATAGCCATCCGAAACATTTTATGTGAATTAAAAACAAAAAACGAAAAATTCATTAAAATATAATGTCGATTAAAAAAAATATTATTCCTAAACACTGTGTTTGATTAAATTAAATTGCGTCGCCTAAACATATTAAGTTCTAACTAGTAATTTTATCCTTTAAACATATTTTTTTTTAATTTAAAAAGAAACTCTTAAACAAGTATAACAATATGTTATTAAAAAGATAAATTGTTTTTTTAAGCTCTAACCGTTTGTATAGAACCGTTTTTTTGTGTATTCACTAGGTACATTGGTAAACATTTAACACAACGGTCGTACCGAACGTGGATATAGAAAAACGGTATAAAAATCGGTAACAAGTCGAATTTCAATGAAAAGGAGCAAACAAATTATGGTAATGAAACATTTTCATTTTTTTTACTCATGAAAGTCAATCACAATCTGTTTTCATTTCGCCGAGGTCAACCGTCACCAATCAATTTAATGTCAATTTAAAAGGTTCGAAAATGTAATTGAAATGCTTTAATACTTTGTAATATTGTACAGCAAAATAAAGCTTCCCAGACAATAACTGCTCTAGAAAAATGAATTACAGCCATTTCAATTAATTTAACCATACCGCCCATTGTTGTATACTACATATTTGTTATTAAAAATATGATTTCAAGATGAAATTTTATATTAAACAATATAACAGCGCTTTCCAATCGATGATTAAATAAAAAATATCAATTTTCCTCTAATTGAATAATGCAGTAAAAGCTAGTCTTTATGACTTCTCGAGATTTTCAATTTCATGTTCTACCTCACGTATTTTAATAAATCCAGACCAATGGTTTAATCATAGTTTACCAGTTGAAATGATTTATAGAACTAACTACCTGTATAAAGTTTACCGATGCTATTGTGGCTCTGGGTACTTAAAACGCCTAGACATTACATGTCGTTACCCTTTCTGGTCCACGTCTCGGTAACAATCTACTGTGTACACTGTACCTAATCACTCTTACCGTCCCACTTGCTCTATCGCTCTTGCTCACACTCACTCTCTCTCAATTCGTCTCCTTTGTGTACCTTATATCAAGATTAAGTAATCTGTTGCCTCCACCGGTCGTATCCTCTTCAAATGCTGTCCTATGCGACTCCACGCCCGTAGAAATCTCCTTCTTTCTCGATTATCCTCTTTCACTCTCGTTCTCTCTCTTTCCGGGTTATTTATCCTTTCGTGCGATATTCATCTACTCTTCATCGCACGCGTTTCCCTAGTAACGCTACCCGTACTTACTAGTATTCTTTCCTTCGAGAAAACATCTTATTCAAATTTATTGTATTCCTTATCGCGTGTTACTACTATTCTATTCTGCTCTTTCGGCTCATGAAAAAACTATCTCATACATTATATCTGCAGTGTTCACGTTTTCACTCTTGATTCACTTGTTATAGGTAATACCTACCTACACGGTTTTATAAATATAGAAACGTAAATAGGTGAATTGTAAAAAGTTGTTTCGAACGGTCGTGCTGTGTTACTGTGTAACACGACTTTTTCACGTGTCACCGCAGCCCTTTAATGTTATTAGTCGTATATATGTTAATTATTCCGTTTCCGAGTCTTTGAAATAACCGAAGTAACCGAGCCTGAAGAAATCAGCATTCGTTAGTAAAAAAGTAATAAACCTGAAATTTTGATACTGAAAATGTACGTATTCCAATATAACAGCTGTCACTATAATATATGTGTCATACTCGTATTGTATGTGGTTACATATAAAGTATCATGATACCATGAAATCACGATATCCTAACGTAGTTTCCTCACTAATGTCTCGAAACGTTCAATAGTTCTTGAAATATACGACTAATAATTTGTATTTAATCATTGTACACACGTATTTCACTATAGTAATAACGTCAGCGAGTTACTTTCGATTTCTATACTGATCTACATTGTACATAGTAGTTTATGACGTTAAACGCACCATATAAATAGAGCCATCTTATTTTATGTACTATTACACTCATTCAGTACGTCAAGCTGTGTGTACAGTCTCTGATGATGTCCAGTTGTATGTTACATATTTTTTATTATACTTATATTACATATTGTTATAATCATAAAGTCGTGTTACTATCTTAAATAATCTTATACTTAAAACCTAAATTTGTTTTGATTCCATTTTCAGTAATAGTTAATTCTAGGTTTTCTATAACACCAAAATTGATTTCTATCCTTTCCATAACTTACATTTCTTAATTTGGTCAACGTTTTCCTTTTTAAATTAATATATTTTATTATCCTTACATATCCGTAGTATATATAGTACATATTCCGAGTTCCGACGAAAAGATAGATGACTTCTTCATCTGTAATAATACCAAAATAAGTTTTCGATAGTTCATTAATCATATTACACGATTTCGGGAATTTCCACAAATGTTGTTATTGCTTCTGTTGTTATAGGCAATATTTTTTTTCTTGTCAAATTCATTTTTAGACATTTTGCTTTTACATATATTAAAGAAATCTATTTAAATATAATTCAACTTTTTGTTCGTATTCATGTCAATCTTAGGTTGAAATTATAAGAATTGCGGCAGTATATTAGTTTCACCTTAGGCTGGCACATAACACAAAAAAAATGTTTAAATCATAAGTATCGACATTTGACGAGTTCACTGTAAAATACTACTGCGTACAGTAATCGAGAATAATCCTCGTGTACAGTCTTCAAAAATAGGTAACGAAATAAACTATACATTACACCCATACAGCGCGTTACAATTACGCACAACGTTCACATACAGATTTTTTTTCATTCCTATAAATATAATTTTATTATCTCCCACGAGAAACTATTCAGTATTCTTTCGAACTGCGGTTATAACACATGACCTTTTATTCTATACATATACATTAAACATAAACTGCATTCTGACCGTCCCTTACCACCCTTATCTGTATCGCGGTGGTATTTTTTTTTCCATAAAATCACGCCGTCCGATCTCAAATCATACTCCGCCGTTTCGCTGACCACGAATTGTCGAATGATCGATGTGGATTTGATGATATGTTTGTTCGAAATTTAAAGCGCACTTGATGAATCCGTATTTTTCGAAAAAGCTATTGGCTAACAGCATATTAATAATATCCCACGGGTTCTAGTACTTGAACGATTTCGTTACTTCAAACGCAGTACAACAAAAGATATACATACATTTTCATAATTGCAGTTTAATAACTGCAATCTATGTACCACCGACACATAAAGCCATACAGATACCAACAATACAAATTTAGTTCGTAATGCGGGTATACTAAAGAATGAACTTTTTTTTAAAATTTTTTTTCGTTCTGAATTCGTCGAAATATGCAAGGTAAAAAAAAATCAACCGAATCAATTTAAAACTGTTTGAATTTACGAAAAAATCTATTTTTTTTTTACCGTCAAAACTTTCAGAGCTGTACATTTTTATTATATCCCTTAGCACTCTACATCTAGATTGAAAACATTTACTTTTACGGTAAATACAAGTCTTGTAGCTCTCGATTACTTATTGGAACGTGATTAATCATTTTCAGGTTCTTCAATCGCGTTAAACGAGTGAGACGAATCAATATCAAAATCATCGCGTCATTTTCATACTTCCGAGAGTACAATAAGCTACAAAATTAAATCGAATAAATTTAGTTTTATGATAATTTCAAATCGAAAAAGACGCTGAACTGCAATTATTATAATATTAAATTCTTGATTTTACTATAATTAATTTAATCGTCTGTTTTTTTATTGGATTATTAAGGAACAATAGTTTGCGACGTGTGTTTATTGCATCAAATGAGTATAATAATAATGTTTGATTTATGAACTCAATCAAATAGCTTTTTGAGATACGCCCATGTCCCAATATATTTTTATTTCGGAATTCAGTCAGCCTCTAATTATCCTTGTATTAATGCATGCGTACAGAGCACTCAAGGGTCGATGATGTTTTTTTTTTATACTTATTTCCTAATGTGCAGACTTTGTTATACTTACTAAGACTCAATAACAGCTACTAAAATTATTTTTCATGGAACCTAATAAGTGATTTAGGTGGCCAGATTTCTCTGTGTCAGGTGGCGTAAGAGATTTTCTGAATGGTCAAGCGTCTTATTTTGAACGTATTTTTAAAGATTGAAACAGAAATCAGACTCGGAGATGAGTTGATATAGATTTGCATCGAAGGGAAACTGTGGATTTTGCAAGGAAGTTTCGTTTCCAGCGATACACGTGTGACCGACAACCCATAGGAGCCGGAATGTCCAAACCTGCATTTATGAGTGTGACAAGAATCGTCCTCGGGTGTATTCAATCGATGCTCTAGGCCCTAGGGGAAAGTGCAATTGATATCGGACACAATTTTATCGGTAAACACATTAATTATTGAAGAAATGTATCATAGTAGCATAGGTAATTATTATGGATACATATTTTTCGAGCAAGAGGTGTGGAGTGATTATCATAAGATAATTATGAACGTCGGTCCCTTTTAATGTAGAGCCAGGTGTTATGCGATTATCGATTACGTATCGTCGATTGGGCAAGACCAAACTGCTGGAAAAATTAGGCATTTTTTATTAACATATTTTAATTTCCAAAATACCTTACACCATTCGATGTTGGAGTACAGAGCGTTAGCAATAAAGGATTATACTTTGGTGTCCTTAGGTTTTACCTAGAAGGTGGCCATCAGACAGCAAAGGCATTAGACTAATTAAATAACTAATTAACGTGATCAAATTTCGGAATAACGTACGGATAAAGATACCACGAAATATAACAAATGAGTGGTCAACAAAGTTATAGCTTATAAGTATGGTTTAAGGTTAGCCGATTAGACCGTAGAATAAATTATGTTTAACTTATTCTGTGAAATGCTGATGTTACCCATAAATTTAAATTTATTTATAGAATAACATTTCTCGTTGGAATGCAATAAGTTGTAGATTGTAATTTTGTTCGTAAACCCGACGACAATTGGACTATTGTGAATACACAAAAAAAATATTTAAAAATATTACATTTTATTTTATTTATATAAATTATTTCCGTTTAATTTGATCAACAAACGCATTACTAAAGTATAAAAGGACATCTCCAAACCTGAAACTTTTTTATTTTATTTAATCTCTTTTGCTCTTAGTAGCGTAAAAAGGCCGCTCTTTATATTTCTCAGAACAATTTAGTATTTGTATTCATTTGTTTTTCTTATCGCAACAATTATTTTCCACCTCACTTGGTACGTTTGTTTGAGTTTTGAAGACCATTATACAAATAGATTGTTATTAATAAATATTCAAAAAAAAAAAACTCTTCACCTTGTTAAAATAATGTTTACCGACACATTAAATTATATTTAAAGACATAATTTTGATACTTAACCAAAACCAATATGAATGAATTTCGTCCAATTTATAAAACATTTTAATTTTTTTTAACCAACATACGAGTAGGACTCACAGTTTACTAAATACTGACTGTCTCCGAGTGTAGGTCCTTTGTTATTAGTTTAAACGACCGATTCCGAGTCCATGTACAATGAATTTCATCAATATTCGCGGAAACGATCAGTTTTGCAATATTTCTCTACTTTAAAACTTTTCAAAAAAAATATAAAAATTTTTTTAAATATTTGATAAAGTAAGCTTGCATATAAAACACTTTCATAAAAAAAACTATAAACATAAAATATTACTTATTTAAAAAGAAAAAAAAACTCTTGGTCAACGAAATTTTACTTTCTTTTCAGTTTTGTCAAACATACATAAAATGGAGAATTCGAAAAGTTAGTTAAAGAAATATTCATCTAATGTCGCAAACATATGGTGAAGATATGTCACACGACCAAAAACACAATACATCTTATTTTAGCTTTTGTAGAATTGAAGGCATTATCATGTATTCAATTGTATGTAAGTTATTTTAATATTTAAAGTTCAGAATTCACTCGTTAAAAATGTTATCTGCAATGTGTGTGTATGTGTGTGTGGAGAGAAAAATATTATTTCATGTAGTTCATACGTGCCTGACCTGCTATAATTACTATTGTCATAGCGTTGCAGATTATGTGACCAGTCCTTATACTTTATGAGCGGTATAGAAAATACAATTTTATCAACCCTTCCGATCATTCGACACATTGTTGGCGACCCTTTAAGACCTCCCTTATTCTGTCGTGTTATATGGAACGGGGTTTCGCAGGGATTCGTATATATGACGCACCGTATGGGAAAAGCTGAAAATTGTGTTCCAGGCGCGTGCTTTGTGGCAGTCCGACAATCACCGTGTTACGTTCCCTTGTAAACAAAAACTTGTACCGTCGACCGAATGCGCGATTCGGATTTCCACGATAATGTTACCGGATTCATTATACGAGGCTTGTCCCAAAAGTAAGGTCTCCATTAATATAAAAAATCGAAAAAGTGCTTTATTAAAAAAATGTTTACATGGTCATATTATACTACTCATAAACTATTTTTCGACATAATCGCCGTTCATATCGAGACATTTTTTCATTCGATCTGGAAGCTATTGTATGCCAGCGTCATAGAACCCTCCGTCCACCTCTCTTTCCAAGTACTCCATCACTATAGTCTTCACTTCTTCGTCTGAATTCAGCCTTTTCCCTCCCAAATGCTTCTTTAGGTTGGTGAACAAGTAACATTATAACTGTGTATATTTGGTCATCAACAGTTAGTGCGCCGCGCATCCCGTTCACGTGAATAAAACGGGTTGTCTCGCATGACGGCACCATTATATTCACATGTTAATTGTTTATTACGTTAATTGGGGGGTGCGTAGTACAGCCGATAATACACCTGCTTGTTCAACATTTCGTTAAATCAAAACCTACACCGGCTGCGGACGGCACGAATCAATGGCGTTTTCCCGTTTGATATTTTAAGTAGGTACTCCGAAGTACCCGGTTTTAAGCAGTACATAGAAAATAGATCGCCCGCACCGAGCCAGTTTTCCGTGAGGGGTGGGGGGGGGGGTAAACAATTTGTTGACTTTATAACATAAATTCTATTTATTACCTATACATTGGCTATTGGTAAAGTAGAATGTTATGTCGTTTCGACGGTAAACATAAAACTGTTTTATGGGAAATCGCATTGCACAAAATCAATGATATATAACATAATATGTGTGGATAAAAGACGTTAAAATGTCTCGGTTTTACGACCGTTTTCGGTTTATTATATTATGTGTACGCGTAAAACTTTGAATTTAAATGTCGAGAACATCAGGCGCACGCGCGCGACGCACAAATAAGCCGGGACTAAAACAAAAATTATTTACATTTTTACACCGCGGACAAAACGCTACATCAGTGGCGCCGTGCGGATAGGTTAGTTTCCCGATGGTCACCTATAAGGAAAATTGGAGGGGGGGAGGATGCACAAGCAATTTTCCAAATGTAAATTTAACTGACGTTTAGTGTTGATTTATGAATTTTAATATAAGGACAGGAAAAATATAATCAAAAGAACTGAACATTTTGTTTCGCATATACTAATACACTACTTACATAATTTTACAGTATAATATTAATACAAATAATTATATATTTTATTAAACTACAAGTTTATATAATTTTTCCAGGTGCTTCATTTTTACCCCTCTCCTATTAATTGGTGAACATGATGGACATCTGTTCGTATTAATAAATAATAATAATTTATTGGTCAAGATGTTATAACAATAATATAGTTAATATTGTAAATAAGCAAATACAAAATACAGCATGCACGCGTCATCATACATAATATTGTTAAATTTTACATCTCACCACTGAGGAAAACCTAGCTCTTATCGGTGATGATGGAAGACTAATAAAATCAAAATAAACATATTATGTAAGGAAATTATGTACCGATTTGTTAATCCGAGATACAGTAAAAAGCGTTACTACAATTAATGAATATAATAGCAAGTTTTATAATATTATCATATCTTTACGGTTTAAAATTTAAATTTCTACAAATGATACGATATCGTCGTTATCGACGACTATACATTTTGTAATATAATTATAAAAAACGATAAAACAAACTCTGAGCTACACACTGGTTGTGTTTACGCTACATCGATGTTTATCGATTATTAGCCAATAATATACTCGTATGATAGTAAAAATATATACAAAATACAAATTTTATAAACGAAACACAGCAAACTATGGATTTTCGTGGGCCGTTGAGTTCAGTTCCCGGTAACATTATACAAAAAAATAAAAATATAATTTTTTTCGTCGCTGTTTGTGCCCGTCCCTTCTGTAATTCAAATAATATAGTATTATGACTATAGAACCTGCATTTAAATTCACTTAAAATCATATAAAAATGCTATAAAAAACAACAAAAAACGCCCTTAAAAATTTATTTACCGTAAAATTGTCTTTAAAAAATGACAAATACATTTTATTTATAAATTTATTATTTTTATTAAATACTTATCCATTATTATGTAATTAATCATATTTATTTTATTAAAAAAAAACTAAAAATTAAAATTTTTGACATGTAACTGGCATGGCGACGGTATTGATTCGAGAACTGTATTTTACTGATTAATAGATGCTGAATTATTCGTTCTGAACATAAAAAATATACATTTAAGAATACGTTAATTATAACAGAGTTCTACGTTAAGTTATTATACCAATAGCATTGCATTGAACAATAATACATAGTTGATAGTTTAATATTTTCAAACACCATCGATCTTCTATTATCCAAAAGAATATTTTAATACGTGAATATATTGTACACATATACATTAAAACAAATTTGAATAAATGCAAAAAAACATTAAAAAATGGAAAATAAAAAGTTCTCAGCTACACGAAACAAATTATGTACTTCAAAAGCATTGTCTAAGATCGTCCGAAAAAAATATGCATTCTCCATTGAAATGAGGGTCCTAAATTTATGAGTGTACATTCTATAATGGCGATCAGTTGAAACAATTTCTTTAATTATAATAATTTACACAGCCATATAATCATAGGCGATTTTAAATAAACGGACTTTACACCCGCCGTTCCGTTCGCGTCTCCGTGATCGCATTTAAAGCGCCGCGTGTCCGGGTCTCCGGGAAAAGATATATAATACGCGATAATATAATAAATACGTTTAAACCCCGTTTCGGCTTTCCGCCACCGGGAGGGCTGCGGGAGTGTTTGGATTTGTCGATTTCGTCCGCTCGCACGAACACAAAACCGGATGGTCACGGATTATTATAATGCTGCGCGCGCGTTTGGCTCGAAACCACGGCTTTTTCCGTCTGAAGTCGGCCCGCGGTTAGCTAGACGGTTAGCTAGGCACTTATAGCTACAGAACGAAGCCAAACAGCCGCGCACCATACGTCGCCCTCCGGGGGTGAAATACGTTTTTCCTCCGCCGACGCTCCCGTACCGCGTCTCCTGCCTCGCCGTGTAACCGACTTAACTGCGTGATAATATGTCTTAATGGAAAGACGTTTGTTAATTACGCGTATTTCAGCGGCGACTGTCTGTCGTCCCGCCCGGCGCTAAACCAATTATCACGCATACCGCCTACTCGGTTGCGTACATGTCCGATTGTTGTTATTAAAATCCGTTACTCTGTACTACTCTCAAAGTTAAATGGTTCTTTCCGCGTTTTCTGAGAAAAATATTATATGATTGTTTTTTATCACGTTATTTGACGAAAGATGTGTCAGGAGAAGTCAGGGCTCTAAAAAAATAATCAAATAAACATAAACAGTTTTCCATAATCACTTAAATAGCAAGATAACTATTATAGTTTTGTTCAAATTTGAATCAAGTGAATAAAGAAAATATGAACAGTGGGTCACACTATTTTACGACATAAGCTTATAAAAAAAATAAATATAAATAGTCGATAAACATAAAAAAGTGGAAATATACCAAATTCTCAAAAATTACAAAAATTACCTACTTAAACATTAAAGAAACGTAAATATTAAGTAATAAAAATTTAAGTCGATTTACTTAAATTGCAAAATAAGAACTTTAATATGTATAAATTGTATTTCAAATATTCTATAATAATATAAAGTATGGATTTTTAGGTATGTATATGTATTATATAGAATAAAGAATAAACTCAAAACAACAAACTAAGTACAATTTCTTAGTATTATCACATTTGGAATTATAGTAATTAATAATGAATTTACTTTTATTATTTTCCATTAGAACAGGTTAACAAAAATGATTTTTGCGTTTTAGTGCGCACATCTCATGTGCGATTTAGGTATCTATAATAAATACAAACTGAAATGGCTTAAAACGCGTTAAAATGGTACTTTATAGTTTATTATTCACTCGAAATCTATAGTTTTTTTTTTTTGCTTATATTTAACCTTTCCGCTGCGGATACATTAATCGAAAAAAAACCTCAATTAACACTTATCCTCCCCTTAAAAATTTTATCGCATAAACCCATTTAAATAACATCTATAATAGTGTAGGTTAAAAATACTATAATATTTATAAATTATGACCGTTTGATACGATTCTGTTAACATTAATAATCGTTATCGACCTGTAACGAAAATTTTGTTCAATTTAACCGTCACTGGGAAAATATGAAATGTGCAGACCGACCGATGAACTCATAATATAATGCAGAAATGAAAGATGTAAAAATCGTTGATGAAAATGTATCGGAGTAAAAAAAAAATGAAGTGAATCGATGAAAAAAGAAACATTCTTATAAAATGATTGCCATAAAATATGTATCGAAACAATATTAATACATAACATATATAGTAGGGTGGTCCTTAGTTGTTTAAGAAAAAAAAAATTTAAATCGGTCAGATTATCCCCCCCCTCTTCAGAAATAAGTTCCATTGCTTAAAAAAATGATACATAAAAAGTAACAGACAAATCTAATCATTTTAACCATTGCCACAAAAGGTCTGAAGTTATGAAAATAGAAAATTCTTCAAAATCGTTAATTTTTTGTTAGAAAAATATTTATATATTTAGAATATATATTATATAGTATGTCGCACGGTCGTGTCACGATGTCTCAGAAAATAATATTACAGTTTTGCGCTTAATGTATCATTTTATATTTATGTATGAGCGGAGAATGCAAATCGCCCGAAACTCATTCAGATTTAACAAATACCGCAGTCTGCTGCGCGCGCTCGTTATTAAAAATACATCATTTCGGAAAAACATTCGTCGATTGGGAACGGTCGCGGCAGACGATGCATTTCAAATGAATATAAATGATGGAGTTAAGCAGACTTTCGTATCGGCATGTCGTGCGTTGCAAGATTACGTTTTTGCATCCCCCAATAAGCCTGTCCTCCTTTCTGCAATATAATATGTGACTGCCATAACCGCGCGCTAGGTGTATACACACATTGTATGAATATCGTGTTGGTCGCGAAACCGTACACGGACTGCAGGTACGTATGCACAACGGAAGTCGCTGACTTTACGTGGGTTCAACACGAGAGCGGAAAAAAAATGTAACCTTATCCTCGAAACTCATTCGGTCGCGTTGTGACGCTTTTTCGTACGAATGTTCCGACTTGGAGTAAAGCACTCGAACGCGTGTAGATAAGTACATGGTGATAATATTTGTCAGACACTCGCTTGTCATGTGTAATATGTTTTCAAAAATATCCGTTTCCGTAGAACCTGAAGTCATCGCATTACACTATACATCCCGTTATGTCAAATAAACAACATGACGAATTATGTATTTTTAAGAATATCTAGGGCTTAAAATGTTTTTAAATGGCAACCATAACTTTTTTTGTATCATAGTACAATATTTTTCTGAGATTTTCATTGTAAGACATTTTCAAATCGTTTGGAAAATCAATTATTCGTGCACTTAAAATATAAAAAAAAATTAATTTTCCCTGAAAAGATAGCTGTAAAAATATCATTAGTCTATAATAGAACTCTATTAAAAAGCATCGGGAAGAAATTTCAATTTCTAGAGTTTCTAGAAACCGTACATCCTAAAAATGTTCAACTATCCACGCGTGTTACAGTGGTTTAAAAAAAAGGATTCCAATACGAATCTAGGAACTTAAAAATATAGTATGTACTTAAAAATATAACACTTTTTTGAAAATTGTACGGGTTATGGTTCGGAATTTATAACTAAAAATTTATATGTATCAATTTAAGGATGATAAATATACCTAAGAACTGTATTCATTAACATTGGTAAAATGGAAATAGTAGGGAATTTTGAAACATCACAAATCATTCATTTTTTCATCAACTTCCAAATCGAGCTCACCATAAAAAAAACGTCATAAAATATAATTGTATATTGTACTGCATTATAAAGTACACTTGATGGCTGATTATGGTGTCCGTATGAAATAAGGGATAATGATTTTCGTTTTCGATTCAGTTTTTCTAAAAATGTTTTATTCCTAAATTGTTTGATCACAATTATTCTCAACTCGATACGGTTTATTATTTAATTGCCTTAACGATTTACTTTTTATCGGCCTAATAAAATGTCAGTGATATCGGTTTTTAATATTGTTATCCAATTACAAGTAAACAAAGTTTTACGAAAAGTTAACGAGTGCATAAAAACATTTCCGTACACGAAGGAATAAAATTCAAAGAAACCGCTTATTTTCGCGTCCATTTATAGTGAAGTTTAGTATTTTGTATCGTCTGACATGGAAGCCCTATACTTACAGTAATCTTATAATGGGGTCAACACAAAATCCCATTTTCCAAGAAAAAATGAAATATTCAGGTTAGACATCATAATAGGTTAAACATCATGCTTATCTTTTGGCTTTCTGAACATTTTTATTATCATTATAACAGTTATCTCACGATCGAGTCGATTGTTTTTTAAACGTATAATATTAAATGTTTATAAGAAATTAAAACTGAGTCGATAGTATAATCAGATCTCCTTCCGGGAGATACTCATGAGAATATATACATATGAGTATATATTTTTTTTACAAATAAACAAATTATACACTGCGCATGTTTTTACCATTAATAAAAACTCCGGCTTTGCCCAAAAACTTAAGTTTGGAAAAAAATGTAATTGCTTAGAGTTCTTGCTGGATCAGTAACCGGAGGACGGGAAAAGGAAAACTATAATGTAATTCGAAATGCAATACTATAAAAATACATTTTTTTTTAAAACCAAGCTAAAAATTAAGTTCTCAGGACGTTTTGCAGTAGAAATTTAATGTCAAATACGAATCGAATTGAACTCTGCACTACATATAGCTGTTACGAACTGCACTAAAAATCATTATCACGAATTCATGAATTATATGTCTGTATATACAGCTGTAAAAATAAAAATAAAAAAACCAATCCAATTTTGGACACCTGTAACGGCTGTAACTTACTGCTTCAATACTCTCTCTATATACGTATATAAATACGAGTGCGCGATACTTAATTTCGTAAACTTTTCACAAGTTCTTTTTACTATACGGGTAGGTGTGTATACCGCTCGACCTTAAAGATAAAAACGCGATAATTTAAACTAATATTTATGGTGGGCAAGGTCTCTTTTTCTCGACGTTTTTCCAATATCCGTCGTCGTAAGTGCGAATCGTTTACCGATTTTAAATTACATATTATCGGAGTAAATCCATTGAACGCGCGTTTTCCACGTAAACAATACAACGCCCATGGGCTAATTCGTTCAAAGACCCCGGAGAGAGGAAGAAGGCAGTGAGTACACGTGTGTGTGTGTGTGTGTGTGTGGCTTGTGTGTGCGTATGTGTGTGTGTTCGTGCGCACAGAGAGAGAGAGAGAGAGAGAGAGAGAGAGAGAGAGAGGGAAAGAGATCTGCAACAGACTATTATCAATTTTTTTTGTTCACATCAGATAGGTACTACACGTGCTGCAGTGCGCGTATTCTAAGAGCGTGTATCAAATTGCAATTATTGCGAACGAATAAACTGTGAGACACACTGCACAAGTACCTAACTACACAATATATATTGATAAAATATCAAGGATCTATTTACGTTGGAAGGACGACTATAATAATGTGCAGTAGGTTTATGTGTAGAAATAACGGAATATCCAGAATATTTCTTTGTGTCAACAAGAGCCGTTTAACGACATGTGAACCGTGCATAATGGGACGTCTTGAATAACAATTCAATACTCGAACTAGGTTGACGCCGACCGTCTTTATTGGTAAAATATATATTATATATAATAATGTTATACACGAGCATGTTATACGTATGTTTTATTTTTGGTCCTGAAACCTTGACGTAATGAGAATGCTTTCATACACTTTCCTAGAACATACAAACCCTTAGCGAATCATTATAAAAATGTACACACAATATACACACATGTCTGAACAAATTTGATGCGATCTAAGTCATTAAGACACGGAATTATATGTTTTCTGGTCGAGACGATACAAGTTTTTCTTCAGCCTTCAAACGCAAGCACAGACAGTTAATTTCTTTCATATATCATAATGATATTTATAAGTATTACCTGTGTACGTGATATGCTCATCACAAGAAATACGACTCAGATTATTTTGAACCTGATAATCTTCTTACTCCTCTCTATATCTTATATTCCGTTCCACTATTTTTCTCTAATTTTGAGTCACAAATTTTAAGGATATTTTCTCAAATGCATAAGGCATTTTTATGTTATTTTCCCCCCAGCGGGCCCTAAAGTTTTTGTAATATTTTCACCCCACCACCACTCTATAAGAGAAATCTTAAAAACGATCATTCATGTATAGTAGGGTCGGGGAGTCGTCGAGTCTTGAGCTCGCTCGCTGGTTAACGCAACATAAAACCCTGGCACGTAGCCAGTCGGGGACGACAGTAAAAACGTCAATCGAATTAAAAGGGACCGGTGGCCAAGACGAACGAGGAGACTGCAGAATAAGATAGTCCAAAGCTTCCGTGCCTACACTCAACGAGCCAAATGCAATGCGTATTGTCTGGCTCTTTTTTTATTATATTTGCTTTTTTTCTATATTCCAAATGGTTATATTCTTCTCCGCAAGCCGTCTAACGCCACCGCACGCGCGTCGTTTGTTTCGATTCAGCTTATTTAAATCATAACATATTGTTTTTCTGTTTTTATTTTCCGTCCAACGACCAACGGACCGTTAACCGTTTACTCATGACGTCGACGCGTCTAATATTATAATAGCGAATGTTTTAACCCCCGTGCCATTTGCCTTCTTATAATATACGAGTACGTATACTGCAAATCATACGTGAGCTTCGAGTTCGTTTTTTCGCCGTGCGGTACACGGTTTTTACATTTTTGTAATTCTTGGACCATATTATGTGACATTTAATCCCAAATACTCATTTTCTGCTATAATCATAATGTCCACGTGGAACGTGTACCTAAGTCCCTACTCAAGCACACTGGTTTTACAAAAATATTCACTAAATTCCAAACTGGAATATATTTTCTTTTTTTTTATAATTATTATGTAAATTCGTATTAAAAAAAAAAAAATAAATAGTTATAATAAACACAGTAAAATTTGCAGTTTAATGAACATTTATAATAACGGTCATGTCGTCCAATTCTTTAGAACGTTCGTAATTTATTATCAGTACCTACAATTTTAATGCACAATTAAATTTGCACCATTCAGCTCCGCTGCAAAGTGATTTTTAATTGTACTTTAGCACGTGGTGTGTTTAGTAATTAACACTAAATGGGATTATCTGCGAAATTTGTTTTGATGAAATTATTTTATGTGTATAATTCAATAATTGTGATTACCAAACCATAGCACAGAAAAGAACAAAAAACCCATTATACTGATTAATTATGAAAAAACCTATCATTCTTGGACCTTTTACAAGCCTAACTGCGATGGAATATGATATTGACGAGACCATTACTCCTTCTAACATATTATTTTTGAATAGTTTATCTCCGCAAAAACATATTCAATGTCCATAGCAATGTATAGCATTGCAGTAGCGCATAAATACAACACATAAAAATTGAATACACTATTAATTGAACGCAGCGATTGTTTGCCGAAATGAAAATGCGTTTATGTTCAATGCCGCGGCTGTTTCGTGGGTTTTGGCAGCTGGTATATGCTCACGAGTACGTTGGATACGAATTATCGCAAATTTTCGCAATACATAAACAATACGCTGCATTGCACTCGGGGTATAAGTGAACACTTAAACCGTTCGTTTAGCAAAAAGGTTTATATATGTATGCATTCTATATACATTTTAGTTTCGATAAAACAAATATTAATTAACCGTAATTTATGGTGGGGGGGGGTTGGAAAACCAATATATATCCGAAATTAAAATAACTGTTCGGTTGATTGATGGCGTGATGTCACAAACACGAATTTAAAAAGAATCGGACGATACCGCTGTATTCAGCAATCATCATAAATATCGTAAACGAGTGCGTGCGCAAATCAATTACGTTCATTTTCGTAAACTCTTAACTCGACCGTCATATATAATTGTGTATAGTTGCTGTGATAGTTTATATTAATTTTCGATAATTTTATCGGCGCTACCAAAGTTCGGCGCGGAGCTTTATAATAAGGCTTAACTCGATTTGCTCGTACGCAATACTACAGATAAACGAAATCATTCCATTGTACACGAGCACAATGTGTACATCCGCAGCAACAGGCTATATAGTATTTAAATCGACTTAAATACTTTCGCAAAACGTTTCGAGAAAAAAACATCAAAGCAAGACGATTATCTGGATTCGGACAATGAACGACGTAGAAAATCCTGGCAGAATATTCCATAAACTTTGTACAGGCACGCGAACAATTTCTATGTGACAATCGAGCGACGTTTGAGGATTGCAATAAAAATTTTTACCGAACGGAATTGCTTTAACTAAGTTATACGCATAATTTCAATTCCACGGCTGATAAAAAAAAACCCATAAATATTCAAAAAAAAATGTCCACTTATATTTTGATTATTTTTTTATTGATATAAAACAAATTTATAATTTTTTAAAATTATTTAATTTACAATTATTTACTTTACAATTTTCTATACGGAATTCAACGCTCTTGTGCTAATTCATAGATTGTCTTTGTATTTTTTCACGTTATTTGAATCGACTTATACACTAAGCTATAAATTAACAGTGGAAATATTGTTAAATATAATAGGTAGACCAAACAATATTCTTTTTGATTTAGCAGAAATTTGATCTACCACAATTTTTTTTTCTTATAAGTTTCTATATAGAAGTGTTTATGTTAAATGCATTGCATTTATAGCAGAATGTATATTATATTTTTAATGTTTTGAAATGTGAAAATCTACTTATAAATTTATTCGATTTACTACACTTAAAACCATTTATTAAAATGTTATAATATTGGTTGTTAGGAACCAACTCAATTACTTTTCACATTAAACTGATAGAACACGGATGATGATCGATGTACCATATACAAACTTCGACTACACTGCAAAGCTATATATATTTAGAACTTAGTAAGTTAAAGTTAAGCCAACATTAATTTGTAAACTTAACGTATTAATTTAAGTTTTTTTACTCATTAAAGTTTCACCTAACTTATATGCCCTGGAGCCAACATAAAAATAATGTAGTATTTTTTCAACGGTACAAATCAAATTAATTTTGAGTATATCTTTGGTATTATAAACTATAACCACAGAAATATTTCTTTATAATTTTCTTCTTGTAAGTTCATGTTCTGAAAAGTCATCATTATGAATAACTTTTGTTCTTAAAAGCGATGTATGCTGGTGAATAATAGGATAATCGAAAATGAAATTAATTTAAGTTGAGGTAACGTTTGTTTGTCAAAACTTGTTTGTCAATTTCTGTAAGTTTTAAGCTTTTAACTTTTCACTCGGTTGGAAGAAAAATAAGTAAGCTTAGTCGAGCTGCTATAATTAATCGAATCAATTTTCCGGCTGGTGTGCACACTTATCGTTCAGACATTTAATCTTGCCGAATAACTATGTACGTGTTCCGCGATCCACAAAAAAAAAAAAGCTGAAAAACGAAAGAAAAAAAAAGAACACTCGCGCAAACGAAATTGTCCCATTCGCTGTACAGCACAAGAATATCACAGACCATACAGAAGGAAAAGGCTTTATTTACGAATGTGTTGAAAACGTGTACTGCAGAATATTTAGTATAATATAATATCATAACGTATATTATATTATTAACCAACCCGAAAACATAAATATAAATGTAACATTATTATTTGTTAATCCGGAGTTGGTAATAAATAATTGGTAAATAATACGCAAGGTGACGTGTAACACGCCGTATTAGGGATAATAATAACATATATATTATTTGTACGTTCATATTTAACAAAAATGGCCGTATATCAATCAATGTGTCCGATACTTATCAACGGTCTGCGTATGTGTGTGTGCGCGAGTGTGTCATAAAGGTTTCTATATAGATCTCACGCGTTTTTATCGTATATTACGTTCGACTTGATTCTGCTGTCGACACGGTAAACGAATTATACATTTTTGTTTCCATCACGTATATGCAATTATTGGCGTTTTATTTTATGATAATAAATTCTTACAATGAAAACTACCGGGTCCCGCAGAGAAAACACTCAACCGTACACTTATATACTCGTATGGTGCAGTATTTCCAAATTTCTAAACGTGCCGAATATTTCTCAAGCTTACCGCACTACTTGCATACCTATATATTATACTGTATACTTACACTTTTCAAAAACTAAACGTTCCGACGATGAACACCACGGGGTTATGTTCGTTCTGCATAGTTGTATGTGTACATTAGTAAAATATGGATCAAAAACAATAATAAACTCATAATATATTCAACTTTTCGAGTACAAAAATATTATATTTTCGTTTTTTTTTATTTAGTAGTTGTTCAATCTGTTGCACGTGGAACAATAAGATTAATCGACGATTATGAGAGAAAGAAAATAAATAAAAAAATAAATAATAGGACAGATGTTACAGATTGTAGAGGCCTCCTAGTGAAAACACTACGACAAGAAGAAATTAACTAGTTAAGTTAACAGGTCACGAAACCACTGCCTTTTAAATCTTCTCTTTGAATTGCATAGTGTTGGAAAAAAACAAATATAAACGTTGAAATGTTCAGTAAATTATGAAATCGAGAATTCTGGTGTTTCGTTGCATGGTTTACCTCCGAGAATTCCGGATATTATTGTCATTTGGGCATATATAGACCGTTTGATCGTGGAGGCATTTTTACGTGTACGCACGTGATTTCCAATAATTGTTAAAGATTGGTAATTCGAGCCCCGTAATCCGTATTATCTTTATGGTAAATTGAGTCTCATTAACCCATAAGCTGCACCACTCCACAAATCGATTTGTGCTAGAGATTCCTCACATTACAACATGAATGAGAACATTTTGTGCAAAGAACATAATAAAATCAAACAGTACATACCTATATTTGTTTCGAGATTTAATTTTGCAATATCCGCTTGGTTGAAATGTATACGTATCATAAATGGAAAATATTTTATCCGTTTCTACACCTGTACTCTATATAACATTTATGAATACGAACAAATATCATTTAAGATTTTTTTTTCGGAAACTTTTTTCTTCACCCGTGCTTGGTGTCTCCAAGGCAATGCCAAAGAACTTGAATGTTGAATGGACTCAATTTTATGAATATGTGCAATCTACCTTTTTCAGATAGGTTTTAGTTTATCTCGTAACGATTTTTGATAGAGCTTAGTTTACCCAAAATATACTGAAAACGATGTTTACTACCTACGTGACTGAGAGCGAGATAAGTTATAGCGCAAAGTGAGCAACCGCGTGTTTACCTACTATAATAAAATCAGATGTAAATGGCACAAAAATATTAAAAACGTATTTATGTGTAACATACTATTTTTATTCGTATTACAAAAACAATGAAAAATATACCAGTGCTGAAAAAATGATACGAGTTTTGTTGAATACAATTATGCTTATGTATTCGAAAAACTGAAAACGTATTTTAGAAAAATGAAGGTCACGTCTACTTGTTTACTGTACTAATATTATTTCAATTAACCATTGTTATCGCATTTAGGCAAACCGTCCAAAGACTTTTTTGTTCTTCGTATAATTTAATATATTTTCGATATTTTCCATGTGAATGGAAATCCAGAGCACACACACACATGTTGATCATTACACTGTACGTTCCCAACACGCCACTGACATACCATAATAAGCAACAGATTTCTAGACCGTTGCAAATCCAAGGCCTTCGTCGCCCCCGTCTGCGCGCTGCTCACAATTCAAACAGTGTATTAATGGAATCTTCGGATTACGAAATAACAAAAAAATATACACGCGCCAGACAAAAACCTCTCATTACGTATATACATAGGCACTTGTTTATTTGTTATTATTATTATTATTATTATTTCGTTCCCTCCCCTCGAGCGTCGTCGCCGTGGTCGAAGTGTATCACCCGCGGCATCCGAAAACCAAACCGTATCGGCAGCAATCCTCCGCCGGCCGCGGCGACGGATTCTCGATCGTTTTCAAGGACCACGCAAACCCCACCCTCGCGATCCACGCGGCCCGGCTACGTAGGAGAGGGACGGGGGTCGATCTCTTTATATACGCGGGTCCGTTCCACCGTCGGCAACACATGGATTTCTGTAGCCGTTTTAGCCGATCGATCGACAACAACCGTCAAATAAAATTCTCGATATCCGTTTATCGCCCAGAAACCGGTTCGTTTCGCACAGCGTAATAATATTATAACGATGGGAGTTCGCGTCGCGACCATGATGGTGGCGGCGTTTTTGGCGGTGGTGCGCGGCGCTCGGACCTCACGGGAAACGTACGCGGAGAAACGCGACACAGTTGAAGATCTACAACACTCGGCTTCGGGTTTCATCTACAGGATGGACGGGCAGAACCCTCCGATATTCATCAAGCTCGGGGAAGGCCACAGCGACAAGTTTGACGCCATATTGGAAGGTAAGTGCGAAACGTTTTACGCGAAATACGACCGTTGATACTGTTGCGTGGAAACCCGAGAAAATGTCTAGCGCGAATACCGATAAGATCTTACATTATATTATAATACATAAGTAGGGCTGGGATTAAAATGCCCTAAAAACCTCGAAAAATGTGTTTTTCGATTAATTATTCGTACTTGTCAATCGCAATGATTTTCGTGAACAAAAATGCTAAGAAAATGACATAAAATCATTAAAAAAGCCCTAGAAATGCCCTTAAATGTTAAATTTGTCAAAAACTGCAAAATAGAGATTACATTAAATTAATCAGTATCATTCAAAACATATTATCTACTTACGGACCAACGTTTTGGAATACCACACAAAAAGATGACATTGCATCAAATTTTCAGCCCTAATTATAACTTTGTCAACTCGTCAAATGATCAAGTTTATTACCTTTCGTGTAAGTATAATATTATTATAATATGCTCTTACATAGAATATGTCATTGCCATTGAATACATTTATTGCGATCAAACGGTTTGGTGTGTTTTACAAACTGCTTTGATTTACAAATTCATGGGACCAGCACAACTTGCAATGTTGGGCCCCAAATCGTCTATCGCGCTATTTCTTTCAATGCTAAAATAAAATATGTGTACAATATATTTTTAAATAAAATGGTCTATGTTATTTGTGGCTTATAAATAGTTGAATCATAATTTATATGATTATTATTATTTCATAAAATAAAATTGTATGGTTAAATGCATAATTATTTTATATACAAGTATACCATACTTGTTTAGTCAGTCTAAATAATATTTTATAATTAAGTACCAAAACCAATTAAAAAGTAAATATTTTGTTTTTAAAAAAATAATTTGTACTTTTAGTTTTAATTCAATTATAGTAGATAACTCACAAGTGAAATTTGGTGGTATTCACTCCCAGTTCATCACAAAAATGTATACTAATTTAGTTTCTCTGTTGTCGGTGAGCCCCTCTAGCGAGTGGGCCTAGTGCAAATGTCCCATTTTTCATCGCACAAATATGACTCTGGTCAGTGGCTTAGCCAGGAATTTTGTATGGGGGAAGCTAATTCCCACAAAACTAAAAACTTATAAAAAAAAAATTACTAATTAAAAAATATATGTAAATAACAATTTTTTTTGATGTGCACTACTTCATTCAAAAAGTATAATACGGCTGTTGGCTTAAAAAATATGGTTATTGAGGGGGGGGCGCTATAGCCCCCTAAGCCCTCCCCTTGGCTACGCCTCGACTATATTACCCCTTCTTATTTTGGTTAAATTTTTGTTTTTCAGTTATTTGCGCTTCAAAAAGTTAATCCTACAGAATGTTTAGAAAGTAATTAAAAAGAAAAATAAACGAATGAATACAATTTGTTTGGAAAACAGTGAATTTGATATTTTCGGGGATATTCTATATTTTAGATACCTACTTAATTGGATTCTGAAGCATACAAACTTGTCTAAGAAGTTTAACATCGTACATTTAATTTCCTTGAAAATGTAAAATTTGACATTTTCAGCAGTTGTATTGTATACACAGAATAGAATACGATATAACTACGTAAAACTATACAATAATGTCTATATATTTTGGAAAATAATTAGAAACTTGAGAAAAAGTCTTTCTTTTAATGAATATTACAAAAACAATGAACATTTTCAAAAGTGTGTAAAATATTTTACACAAAATAAATGGTTTTTTTTTAAATTCTATTCACTCGTATATTTATTTAAATGGAACGTTTATAAGTATAAAAATATAAAATAACATTCGATAAATATCGGGAACATTTGCGTTTGAATTATGAAAACTTTGAGAACAATAGAGGGTGTGTAATTATGTTTTTCGTTTTCTGCCTATTTTCGACTACTATGTACGCTGTTAGTACATAACGTAACCACGTCGAAAACGCCTCGAAATTCTTTATTCATACGCAAATATTCATTCAACGTTTCCGATCACCGTTTACGAATATATGCTACGAATGCATAATATAATAACAATAATAAGAAAGCCGCGGCGGTCGCTCTGAAAGCGTGAAATAAAAACCAAATAAAAGTTACCCGGGCTTACGTATTATTTAGCACAAAGGTCGGTGCGGACTTTACTGCCGTTCGACAAATAGTTGAAACAAAACGGTCGCCGAGCCGCCGCGACTCGAGTGCGGTGCCGTTTGCCGAATTCCCGCAATCGCGAGTTTCAAGTCAAATATAGACGCACTTGACGAGTGTAATTCATTCAGAATATCGAGTAGTCGGCAACTTGCTGTAACCATTAGGTTTTCGTCCACGTGGCCGCAACTGCGTGCGTTGTTACTTTATTATAATATTGTGTACCGAAAACTGCGATTTTCGAATACACCGACTGCGCCGAACTCTAATCGGGGGCAATCCAGAGGTATTATTCGCGCGCACAAGTTCAAGTCAAATCGGGACACGATATTTGAAAACTTCGTCTTGTAAATGAACCTGGTCTTTCTCTCTCTCTCTCGATTCGTAAAGCACCGCGAAGCAAACCTCCTCCCCCACGGAGTGATCCCCAACCATTGATCGTAATCGTCGACCATTCCTCTCCCGCTGCATTATACGTTATATATCCGTAATGGTCTTGTCAATACTTGTCTCTATATAATATCTCAAATTTATGTACACTTCTCAAACATATTATCATAATTCGATGTGGAGTAATAATCATAATTTCCTTGAATGTATGCCCTTGTCAATGCATACTTTTTTCCGCCGCCGCCGCCGTATTATCATTATTATTTATTTATGATTAGTTTTGTTCAACGGTTTTTCGTCGAATCAAACGACGCACGGTAAGTGTCGGTATGGAATACAAATTGATAAATTTTCATTGAACATATAGTATACTTATACATATAGTATACTTAAGCTTGATACGTTTAATGTTTTCAAAAATTCAATAGTGAAGAAGCCGTCTTACTGTACAAGCAAATTTTTGTAGTTTCCAGATAATTTAGAAATGTTTTTGAAAAAAAAAATTATTTTCTAAACTTCATCACCAAAACATTCAAAACATTTAAAATATTTAAAATATTTGTAATTTTTGTCCCTATGAGTTTTACAAAAATAATTCTTATTTAATTATGACTAATATAGGGTGACCAGACGTCCCGTTTAAAACGGGATTGTCCCGTTTTTGGTCATCATGTCCCGTTGTCCCGACAAACTTCGAACGGGACGCTTTTTATCCCGTTTTTAGAAGATGGTCCTGTTTTAATCCCGTTATTTCAATATTATTATATTATGTTTGTGAAAAAAATATCGATGTATGAAACAATTAATATAAACAGTTTTACTCGTATATATGTTTAAAATTAGAAACCAAATTTATAAATAACAGACACTATGTTCTCTACAGTTGTGTGCATATGTGTTATTAATGTATATGGAAGAATTTTTCTTTGGCGGGGGGGGGGGGGGGGTAGACGTTTCGGATGTCCCGTTTTTTTATTTTCTTAATATGGTCACCCTAGACTAATATATAACTAAAAAAATTATTAAAAATTATGAGGTAAATGAAAATAAAATGTGGAAACGTCAAAATGTTCTATAAAATAAACTCTATGAATTAAATTTTTCAAATATAAAAAATAATTTTTTCACTTTTTTAAAATAACATAAAATTCAATTGAAATATGAAATATTTGAAGTCCTGGTCCCAGTAAGGATTTAAAACAAAATGTATATCTTTATTATCTCAGGAGATATCGCAATGGGTAAATCCTCTGCGGGATATCCTGTATTAAATGTATACAAATTAACGTTCTTATTAATATCTTACTTATTGAAATTGATATAATTTTATTAAAACAGAGGTAGTAAAAATGATGTACACCTACTTACGGTTTTTGGAAATTAATCATTACGAAATAGGACAAATTATGTTGAGGTTGAAAAATGAAAGGTAAAATATTTGAAGCGGAAACATTCTTTTATTTCAAAGAAATATGACTCGTGAATAATGCATGTCATTTATAATACAACTTAAGGTATTATCTACAAAGTTAAAATATGTAAGCAGATAAGATATATATATATATATATAAATATATATATTTATATTTATATTTGTCTTTTATTTAATTTTTACATAGTCTAAACACTGTAATAACTTGTTATAACTAACGTTATATATTGTATATTCACAGTAAATTGGCCATCATTTCATCCGTTCATTGTAAATACTATGAAATATTAAAATTATTCCGAAAACGGGCTATCAATAATAAATGTCAATAGTCACATCTGAGACTACTTTAGATAAATTATCATAAATTCCAGCGATTAAAACGGATTGGTATAAAAATGATTACTGGTTACTGGTGACTTGTTTGATTTATTACCCCACAGTTTCAGTACAGCATAAATCGGCGCAAATAGTTAATAAATATTGATTTGAATAAAACTCCACCAGCGAACAAATACGACATTATCGCGTTATGGTGTTCAAACTCAAACCTACACCCATCCACCACCCACGCTAATAATAATAAGCCATACGTATAGAACGCACATATTACCAAATATCACCGTAGGGACACAGGCCTCAAACTTTGTTCCAGCTATTGAAATTTTCTTTAGTGTTTAGTTGCTAATGTTACTATATAAGATGCAACTTCATTTAATACAATGTATGTAGTCAAAGGTTAAAAGTTTTCTGTGCGACCTTATACGCAGCTTATAAATTGTTTAGCTTATTTGAAGTTTTTAACGAATTTAAATAATATATTTTACAGTCAATATTTATGTTTATAAGAGGGGAAAAAAGCAACTCAGGAAGATTTCACTTACTATGGTTGAAACAGATTTGTGTTTGTGTCTGTATAGTTTTCAAGTTTGTTGAGGGGACAAAAACAATTGATATAAATTATGTAATCATTTCTTATGTAAGGAAATAAAAATATTTTACCGTGCTGGACTAAACAACCCTAAATTACGCTTTAGTGTTTGTCTGTGCGGAAAAAATATATTATATTATAATTTATTCGTATTTCCTTAAACTATTGTCTCAACGATAATTTTCATCAACGTAACAGCCTTTGTGTTTGTATAACTGCTTAACAAGGTCAAAATTAAGTATACAAACGAACTGATAATGAATCGATTAAAGTATGCAACTGCAAAACCAGATAACCATATTTTGTTTACTCGTAATATACAAAAATACGTGTTGAATGTAGATATGAAGACAACAAGTGTACAATGTACAGCATGGTACGATTTAACTATACGTATTTACGTGAAAGGATTTAAAAGAAATTATTCGACTTCCGGAAGGACAAGTTATGATGAAAACCATTTTACCGGCCATCTTTACATCTGTCTTACGCTAATGCCTACTTTTAGCGCAACAAATACAATATATATTCGTTCACTTTTCAGTGCGAACAAGACGGAGCATTAATCATCACCGACCACGGTCACACATTACCCGATGATAATAATAATAATGTCGTCACGTTGACGGTCCACGGCGATGAGAGTTATGGATTTGGAAAAAAAGCCAGTCATGTTTTTTTTACGTGTAGTCGTATTATTACATCGCGTAATACTATTATACGATCATTCGGCCACCCTCGTCCTGTGCTACCCCCGCGCCATAGCTGCTTCACACCGGTTCCTGTATAGACGTGTATGCACGCAGGGAACCCCATCCGACCTTTGTGCCGTGGGCTGGGTGAGCAAAAACGGCTGTTGTAAACTGCGGCGTGGTTAACGCGGCGTTTGCGGTAATTAGTCGCCGGGCGCTACGGCTGTTTCCCCACCCCCGGCCACCCGATCACCGGAGCCTACCGATAAGAAGATCCTTTGTTGTGTCCTTCACCGCGGCCGTTTCGTTTAAGCACTAGGCGGCCGACACTTCGGACCGCGTCACGTGTACTACAGGGGCTTTGTTCGGCTTAACGAGAAGCGAGAAAAAAAAAATAACAAAAATCCTGTCTCGTCTAGTCCACGACCACGCTTGAATGCGAAATGGACAAACATAACTTAAGGAAAAAAAAACTCCCTGTAACATTCCCGGGGTCTGGAATGCATCGAGAATTATTTAGTTTTTATACTTTACTCAGCCGACTATTGACAACGATTTCGAACGGTCTATCGTCTATACTATTATATTATGGACGTAATTATATAAACAGTATTGCATTACCTTGACGACCACGGAACTGGGATTTTGAGACAATTTTTATGTTTTCGTTTTTGGTTATAATATGTCCTTCTAAAATATGTCTCAGCTGACACAAACTGTTTTTTAAATGTTTTTGCTTCTTCGTCATGTTTTGGCCTTTTCTCTTTTCAATGTATTCAAGTCGAGATTTCAACTTATCGCTGAGCATAAAGATATATTATGATAAAAAAAAATAATAATAGAAAACGGCAGTGATCATCAGATTATAAAAGCGAGAAATTAAGCGTTACTTTTTTTACTGAGGCTTCAATTACAAAGATAATCAGCTTATATAGGTAGTCTAAACCATTCGCAATGAATAAATGAGATAGAGATCTTGGACAAAATAATATGGGGTAAGGGGTTCTTATAATACGTTAAAAACCGTAACATATCGTTTTAACTTATGATGTTGGGAAACTGCCAATTTCCTACGGCTTCCTTCATAGTGGTGGTCCGAATTTTTTGGTTTGTCCATGCTTCCTGGTTTTTTTGGGCATGTAAGGATGATGTGTTTAATTCTTAAATCGTAAGTAAACATTTCAGGAGTCATGATTGATCTTTATTGATCCATCATAAGTATTGATGAATTACCGCGTTATTGTCAACCGTTTTTAATAAATAGTTTTAAACAGCATATTTTAGGCAATAGAAAACTTAAAGTATTTGCAGCAGTATAATATTTTTGATTCATAATAAAAAATATTCCAAACTATACATTATAAGAACCCAATGATGTTTTTACGATTTTAATCTGTACAACATTTTGTTCGATACATTCATTTTTTCAACATTTTACAATTAGTTAACCATTTAGCAAAGTTAATAAAAATGTTATAAAAAAAACCCAGTCTGACATTTACCAATTTAAACCAGTACTCAAGTGTAAAAAAATAACGATTTTTTAATATAAAAATAACTATATAAACACCAACCCCGATCAAAATATTGAATTCATGTAATAAATGTTATAGGTTAGCGACAATTATTTTTTCCTCTTGTGATCTAGACACTATACAGAATAAATCGACTCACATGGCATAAACTTTAATCTCGGAATAAACATTGAATACATCTAAACAAAAGTTCGATCTTGTACGATTAATACGTCCTATAACGACCTTCCTTGTTTTTGCGTGACAAGTTCCTCGACCAATGCTCTTAGGACGCGTTCTCATTGGTGCTTCCGATCTTCTTTTTTTCGCATCGTTGTCTCCGGGGATCACGTGAGTTTTCGTTGTCGCGCTGTTTTGCCCGTTGAACTTGAATACTTCGCGGATCGACGAACATCGCGTCCTTGTCGCGATAAACGACGATTTGTCGACACGCGGATTTCGCCGCGGTACAGAGGTGATCCGAATCGATTAAAACTTAATAATAATAATAACAATATAATTGCCGTCGAGACAACAGCCGCGACACAAGGAGCCCTTTTGTGTGCACGTCGCCTCCCTCTCCCATCATCCGCGCGATCGTCTCGTTTTTTTATTCATAGGTTTCAATTTTTTGCCCGAATTAATTATATTTTAATTAATTACCAACGCGATTCCGACCAATCGCAACGAAACCGGCTACAAAGGTCACGCGCCTCGGTGTCGTAGGTCATCCCGATGTAACCGTGTGCGAACTTACGCGATGGATATTTCTGTCCATATTTCTTATGCCTTTTCTCTCTCTCCGTCAGTCCTCAGTTTCTCGACGAATCTATTATACAGCTGCATAATTATCATACTCTTTGCTAATTGATATCACTTTATATCTGCATAATATATTCAGCGCAAGAACTGTAGATCAAAGTGCGTTATTATTTTAACAGTAATTAGCTATTAATCGAGTTCTTGGCACTCGCCGAATTCACATGATTAGAATGTGCAAGTCTTACGGTTATTACGAGTATTGCACATACAGTATACACCTACGTCAAGTGTTAAGTTCGAAAATTTGACACATGGTATACTCGCAGGAAGGGGCAATTATCAGATTATTTCGATGATTATTATTTATAAAGGTAAGAACTTTTAGTAAAAGCTTGTTATAACTTATACTATTGTTCATAGTTCAATATTACCTTATGCTTGCAGCGTAGATATTGTATAATTTTCTAAATTGAAAAAAAATAGACGGTTTTAGCATTCGAGGAAAATACTGAAAAAAAAAAATTGGAAACAATGTTAAATTTCAGTCGACGAGGGCTTAGGTGTATAGGATTTTATAAAATGCGTTGTGTATTGGGCTTATGGCTTTGAAAATTTATGCTATAGTCTGCTTAGTGGCGAATAATTGGTTTCTAACAATATTTTTATAGATGTTTCAAGATAAGCCATACATTTTTTCAAATCTTTTAAAACAGAATAAGTACAGCCGTACAGAATCTGGTGCTTTGAGAATTGTGTTTTAAATACAAGGTCGTGAAATTATTTTATTCAGAGATGTGATATCTGAGTTTAAAATTACACGTATAAGATAATAGATGTTCATTACCTGCATGTATAATATATTACTCTGATCTTTGCTCCGGAATCGTTTTTCAAACGCGATGATTTATCATCGTTTCCGAATTTATACGAATATAATATTATAAAACTTTACTCAGAACCATTATCTTACCGGCTTATTTAATTTTCAAGGATTCATTATTCTCAACTCTCAACTCGTTGGTATTGAAGAAAACCACCCTACCCCTTTTCACACTCACTCGCTTTGTCTGTCTCTGTCTCTGTCACTGTCTGTCTGTCTGTCTGTCTGTCTCTCTCTCTCTCTCCCTCTCTGACTGTTAGTAGTACTGCATATTATATATTATTGTATAATATAAATATTATATATTTATATGTTATGATGTGTTATGAATTGGAAATATTACATATCACTTATGATAGTTGTAATATATACTTAAAACTTCTTTGTACGATTTGTGATTTTCTTAAACTCGATTAAATTTAATTAAATATTAAATATTTTTATGTTTTGTCAGTGATCAAATTTATATAATAACTATAGTATATTTAATACCTCCGCACATTTCAGCGACATTTACAAAATGTATTAATGCGATTTTGAGTTCTCATAAAATATCGTATGTTTGATCATGGTTCTATAATTATTATTAAAAAAATCGTAGCGACTTCAGACTTTCCGTTTCTTCATAACCAAACACAAAAAATAAACAATATACAATTACATATAAAATACGTGGTGTTAGTGATTTCACTTAGAACCTCAGACTCTTGGAATATTTAAATATAAAATAATCGATTTAAATATCAAATTTCATTGAAAAATACACTGAATAATTACTGTCTGCCGTGAAAAACAAAATAAAAAATACCAACACACATTATGACTACGGATAGACACACGATTGGGACTATTTGTAGCTAAAATTATAAAAATAAAAAATAAAAACCGTATAAAAACTAATGCTTGTCAAAAATTCACGAGTACACGAGTAACTTCCGTCGCCATAATAACAATAATATATGCATAAGTTGTTTAGGTGTAAGGCATAAGCTGCACAGGTACGTCACTCTGAATCCGGAACGAATGCAGTAATCTAACCGTAATCTCTACCGGCCGTGGGTACGCTGTTTTTTTATTTTCCACCGTCATTTTTACAACCGATATTATATTTGTATATAAACCGTAATCGTGGAACGAATTCACCGTCGTCTGTCACTGTGCAATAATAATAATATGTCACACGATTCGCACGCGTACGATATCTTCGGTCGTCATATCGTATGATCCGACACCGACTGTATTATATTGTTTTGACATAACGCTATATACATATGCTCATACGTACACACGCGTACGGATTTCTAATGTTACAAAATCGCCATTTTTAAGTCACGCCCCGCTGTTAGTGTAATATAATATTATTCATACCGTTCGGTCCGTATCGCGCGCGCGCGGGTGTTATTGGATTTTCGTCGGCCCTATTGAAATGTTAATTAAAAGATTATCACGTTCGCGACGTCATCTCCTGGATCCATCGAGTCCAACGCAACGCAACTATCGTGTTGAGATCGAGATCAATAGGGGTACAGTGTTATGCGAACAGAAATATGTGTAAGTCGGCTTCGATGAAGTCGCGTGTAACCCGTTTAAGTTTAAAACAACACATTCAAAAACAGATTCTGAACAAAATTCAATGAAATATATTTATTATTTTACTATGGGTGATATGCAATATATCTTGTCTTACATCATTGTTGCTCTGTACTAAAAACCATTCTTTATAGTTCAATAATAACCGTACGCAATTTTAAACCATATTTAATGAACAATTGTTTACTTCATCCGAAAAATCATAAGCACTCGTTCGATAAAAATTAACATTATTCCCACGTATTCTTTCAGTTTGAAAACATTACGTTAAAAAAATACAGGAAAATTGATAAATGATCCCTGAAAGTACATTTTAAGTCAAATTGTCGATGTAAGTAAAGTTTTAAAGTACCACTAGAAAATGTCGGTAGAGTTCTATACATTTTTATATTTTTTTACGTTCTACCTGATAAGCATGTACAAAAAAAATAATCACTGTACACCCGATATAATATTTCTCACTACACTGAATAGCTTATAGATGTTTTAGATAAAATTTGTTTTTTATATTAAATATTATTAATCATAAAAATGGTCAATAACTTTTATGTGCAAGTAAATACAATATAAGATAGCTCATGGTTTACAAATTATAAATGAATATTCCGTAAACTATACCTAAAACGTTATTGATAAATCGCAAACAAGAGATTGCAATAAATTGAAAAGTTAAATTCATACGATATGACATATTATATTTACTGTATGACATTTTAAATGATATCTCTCGAAAACAAATGTGATGGACCGCATGCACGATGGAGCAAATACTATATTATTACTGTACATATACCGACGGTGGATTAATGTCTAAACCATGAATCGTAATGACGTGATATCATTAAGAGTATTAAACATTTAAATTTGCGATGAAATCTCGATATTGTATTCCACGCGATATATATATATATATATATGTTGTACACTGCACATGCAATACAGATTTCGACTCAATAAACAATAATACAATTGTTAACAGCGGGCTTTTATTATTATTTTTATTACGTACTATATAATATAAGAAGTCACAAAGTAGTATTCCTCGTTAACGTCACTATACTTTTTCCCTTTTCTTTTTTGTGCTCCCGTATAACGATAACACGAAGTCGGCTGAAGTGAACGTAAAAGAAAAAGAAAAATCCCATTTGAAATAACGAGACGCACAATAATATTACGTGTACGTATGCGGAAAAAAAGAATTTCACAATAATTGATCATATTTCTGCAGCTGCATGTTGTATCATTATCATATAATAATAACACGTGACGCAAATGTTCTTGAATATAGAAAGTGTTGGAGCTGTTTAAACGATTAGTTGGATTAGTCAAAATACTATACTGCACAGCGCTGTGTAATACCTGCTGTAGTAGAGTTACAAGGTTACAAGGAATTCGTGCTCTCGTGTTAACATGAATAGCACTGAAAACTAATATCAGTATAGTATAGTGCAAGTGACATTTTGATTAAGTATGATCAACTATATGTGTGACTTAATTCGGTTTAATTAAAACACGTACAGGATTGCAGTACGTAACTTGGTTACCTACGTTTAACTAAGCCCTAGTGCTAAGAAAACTATAAATTAGTTGGAATGAGGATCTAACATATTATCATACGTAAAGTTGCCACTTGTCAGCGCGAAGCATATTATATACTGTAGTTCGTTAAAAATCATTCGAACGGTAATAATAAAAACTTCTCTTATCCTCGGGATGAACCATGGATTTATACGATTTATCAGTACACCATATCTGTATAGTTCGGTTAATAATAATATTATGCGAATTGTGTTTTTGACGTTTCAACGCGGTTTGCAGATTTCAAAAAAGAAAACGGTTTTAACGGGGTGCCCACAGCGTATGCCGACAAGCCCTTATCGCCGTACAACATACCGGTACTCGGCCAAGAGGACGCGGTACATCGCGACGATCGCAGCAGCGGCGGCGGTGGCGGCGGTGAGGGTTACGCGGGGGACTTCGGTAAGCACGGACTTGGAGGCGGTGGTAGTGATTTGGACGAGCTGGCGCCCGGGTTCGACATCGACGACCGTCAAATCGATGACATCGGTAACTTCGACGACGGCGACGACGGGATTTTCGACTTCGCTATGTCACCGTTCAAGTACCACCGGGACGTGTCCAGTGACGGGCCGAAAGGCGATTCCCTGGGATACGACGATCAGGTAAAATCGCATGCACGTACATTATATTGTTCTCGGCTGGTTTTCATCCGGCTGCGTGTCACGAGCGCGCTTCGGGGGCGTACTTATGTAGCGGGCTCCGAGTAGGTTGCAGCTCTCCCCTTAATATAAATAAAAGTACAAGCTGTACACCGTTAAGTGCAGTCGTTAAAAAAACACAGTGTTCGTACACTTTCACCACTGAAAACTAGATGTTGATTAAATTGTAACAGAAAAACGTATTATGGTATTATATGATACAAGAAAAAACATTTTCCGACATTTTAGGTTCAAAGTGAAACGAGACACAATATGTTATGGTTTTATAATGTATGTTTTTTGTCTTTTTTTATAATGTCTGTGCGTACACGATTTTGACCAGAAAGAGTGCTCCGATCGTTACAATCATGCAAGGTTTAGATAGGAAATTATATCTAGTTGATACATTCAGAAGATATTTTTGAATAGTTTTCCGAAGAATTGAGAAAAACGAAAGAAAATTGCGAATAAAAACTTCAACAGAGATCGAGAATCGAATCCTGCATCATTTTTTACCAACAGTTTCTCGTTATTCTTATTAAGACATTTGTTTCTACTACTATTTTATGTCATTAACTCAACCATCTTTAAAAATATTGACTGATCCACATAACTTCTTTCACTCGGAATCGTTTTTTCGAGAGCAAAGACCCATATCATCCGATCATATCTCACCCGGTCTCAGGAGTTTCGTCCGTTTCTAATTGTATTAATATTTAAGGTGTTTTTTTATAAATAACAACAAATGTATACATCACAACAGAGACAAACTGAGACATGTTAGTCAGTCGTGGTTTTCACTAAAGCCCATAAGAGCTATAGATTGTATTTTTGTATCGCTCTATGTTAACACCAGTCTTTTTAATAATAAAGCGTATTAACTGGAGTACGCGTTATTTTTACATTTTCTTGTGATTACATTCATGACGGATTCGACGGAAATATTTTTAACGAAAATTCTTTTCAACTGCTACGTGTTTTTTTTACACGAGGAGGTTGGTGGTCGGGAAACGGAAATATATATATATAAGAAGAAATGACGATTTGAATCGAACAACCGCAATGTGAAAACATCGCGGGTTTCTGTGGCCGGAACGCGTCCTGGTTTCGGCCTCACTTCTGGGGAGTAACCCTCTACCGCATCACATGCTATACATAATATTGTACTCTGCGCTTTGACGGTCGTACAAAAGTACGCGACTTCAGTTTTATCAACCGGCTTTGTTCTCTGCGGCGGGGGTGTGCCACCGATCGCTACACCTTTTGTCGTCGAGATAATATGCACTTCAAAGCGCCAAACTTTTATCGCGTACGTACACGTACGTACAGGTGTAATAACAGTGCGCCCCGACGTATCATCGTGATAATATCGTTTATAATATCACGTTTGAACGATATATTTCGTACTCGCGATGCAAAAGTTCTCCAATTTAGACACAGATATTTTTAATCGTTTTTGTGCTGTCTCCCTTTATATATACAATTATATATATTATATAACTATATAACTGGCGTGCTCGCTAAACATTTTAACTTTTCACGCTTCATGCATAATTTATGAAAAGAAAAGATTTGATGAATAATATCGTTCTAGTAGTAGCAATATAGCAAATATAGCAATACTATTTTTACGTGATAAAAAAGAATCCTCAGTAAAATCTTTCTTCTTCTTCTTCTTCTTTATTATTATTATTACATTAATTTTCGTACACGTTTTGTTGCAACTGTTTTATACGAATAAAAATTCAAATCTTGGAATACACTTGTAATAATGAATAAATCAAAAATACACGATAGTACTTCATTAAACTGGGTTTTCAGAAAATATGAATTCGCGTCGGATGGAAAAAAAATCCATAGTTATTAACATTGTGTTGTTAGGGACGAACACGTAACGGCGAACGATCGATCGAAATATTCCAAAGTGATTACGTTCGTATCCATTCAAAACCGTCGTCTCACATGTTATATCCTCGACAAGCATTTTAAACATTGTTATGATTTATGACTTCTATTTTTCTTCATCTTATATATATTTTAACGCTTTTGCATTTTTATCCCATTTGTTTTTCGTCCGGCCTGCATAGTTTCGTTTTCCAAAGGTTCCGGGCAAAAGTTTACCTAACGAAATGTGTGCGAACGGGTCGTGATTTATGAACGACAACCATTTTTCATCTAATACGAATACCGAGTTTCAAAAGTTTGTTCCTCCTATACAGTAGTATAATATTCAATATTGATACGGTGCATAATACAGAGCTTAATGTAAAACTAAGTATACTTTTATCGAAATCCACTGTTCAAGAATCCGATGTAAGATAGGTGTAGGTAATTTTCATGGACTCGAGGAGAGTTATGTTCAAAAAACCAACTTTGAGAGAATGTACTTGAACAATGAACGTAGCGAGTTTATTATTATGCTATGCGGACCGCAGAGGCAATTCATTTAAAAACAAAAGCAAAATGTGACAGGAAAAGCGTTATTGATTAGTAAATGCGGTTAATCGGTAACGCGAATCTAAGTATACTACACACAGGGTAATAAATATTTATATTCTACGGTAACAACACGGTCACTCGGTAATGGTTACGATTAAACGATATTTATCTGATAGGAATTCACGGTAAAATGTATAATATGCAAAATGTGCACAATGATGTATTGCTAAAGTTACGAATGTGATAGTGAGAATATATCTATAACTATTTGGTTTTTCATATCAATTTTAATTGAGTGCAAAAGCAGACTTAGGGGTAACACAGTCTCACTTTAGTGACGTGGACCGTGTCAAAACTCAAGGGTAGCCTCTACAATCATCTTCTTTCAAATAAATATCCTTTCACATATTCAAAGTTTGTTTTTTATCTAATTAAATGTAAAAAGAGTAATATTTGTTTAATACGTATGTCATATTCAATCAAGTTTCCCGCTCGATGCAAAATCCCAACGGACCGTCGGTTTTTATATTTTATTTGATGGTTTTTTTCAGTTCTTTTCAGTTTATACTTTAAAAAAAAATCAATAATTTCCAAAATGTTGAAAATATAAAAAGCATACTCCCTCTTTATTTAGCTGTTTTGCGTGTTTGTACAAAATTACTATTTCATGCAAAGTTTTCTTGATTATCAATTCGAACCTTTTTTTTATAGAACTATTACGGATCGCCTTACACCCATAAGGAGTACAAATCGCCGGGAAAACATCATCATAAAGCGGGTGGATCGTTCCAAAAGGCCGGCCATTACTTCTCGCAGGGCACGTTGGGCGACAGCGGCCACAAGAGCCACCAGGACTTCGACAAAGGACATGCGGGCAAGTACGGCAAGGAAGACCTCAAGAGCCACTACAAGAAAGGTTCCGGGCATGTGCACGGGCACAAGAACGAGGCGGACCACTATGGGAAACACAAGAGCGGTACACATGGCCACAAAGGGTTCAAGTTCGGCGAGACGGATAACCACAAGAAGGGCCACAAGACCACGGGGTTCCACAATGTGTACCACAAGGACGAGTACAACAAGGAGCAGAACTTCTACGACGACGCGCACAAGCACGGCAAGTTTGACAAGTACGGTGGCAAGCACAAGGACTTCAAACAGAAAGATGGCGGGTACAAGCACGGCAGTCACCACGATTCAGGGTATGACGAGGCGCATAAGGGCGTGGCAGGAGACTTCAACAAGGGCCACTACTACGACGGTCACAAGGGGCACAGCGGCGAGTCCGGACACCAGTCGCACCACGACCACAAGGCCGGCTACGACACGTTGTCCGACAACAAGAAGTACGGCGAGCACCAGCACGAGTCGGGTGGCGTTGGAGGCGGCGGCGGTGACGACTTCTACTGATCGCGGTCCTTCACAACCCTGCAATCATATACCATCCCTGTGTAGTACAATAATATCATCATAATAACATGTATAAATAGTTATAGTCTGTACAATACGTATTCCACGAATCGCGTTCGAAAATATCGTCACTCCCGTACACGTGGGTGATACATTTTTTTTTTTACAATTTCCGAACGGATATTACGCACACCTATATATTATAGAGTGGGCCGCGTTATAACGGCGAGACGCGATAAAAAAAAACGAAACGAAACACACGCGACCGACGCAAATGAACCCGTAATAAAAGAACGTTAAAAAAAACAACCCGCCAAGCCATCCGGTCGGTTTCGTTTGACCCCTAAGTTCATATATTATTATATCCAATTATTAAACGACCGTTTAAGGCCGTGATTTAAAACACTATAATATTATGTCGAGGTTCTCGACCGCGGCGGGGGAGGGTTGGAGGGTAAATACTACTATTATAAATCATTATAGTACCTATACACACACACGCACATATATATACAGTTTGTGCGAATTTGTCACCCCTGACCCATCCCTCTGCTATTACCATCGCACGTTTATTTAATAAAAAAAAAAAATCCATTTCCGTTTATATATGCACGCTAACACGTTGTCACGTGGACAATAAATATATATACAGCCAGTTACAGTAATAATTATAACGATACCTGTAGTGGTCCGTCATCGCACACGTTAATAATTATTTTTATTCCACGTGATGACAATCGTGTTTTTTACCCGCGTTGGCGCGGTCCAATTTATTTTTATTGCACGTTTCGTTGAGATTTCGGTTTTCCTAATCGGTTCACTAAACGCAAACGTAATTTTCTAGTGCGAATGGCAAATATTGTAACCTCGAAACTAATGTAGGTCAGAAGCGTGAAAACTTTAATGCAAATATGACCCCCGTTCATTAATTACTCAGCTACTGCAAAATTTAAATGCGTAGGTATGTCGTTACATAGGTTGTAGTTATTTAGTTAAAATGTATGTATAGTATTATGTTGTAAGTAAATTTTTATCATTGTATAAAATATATATTTGGTTGTCCTTTTTAAATAATTGGTGACTCCCTTCAGGTTGCGCACCGCTGCTAAAAGTAGTATATGAGCATAGCTGTTCGATTATGTTGATTACATTCACACTTCACAGATTGAAAATGTACAACGAAAAGTGATTTCGAATAATCTACAGTACAATATTATACACTGGTTGTGTTGATTAACTGCAATAATCGATAAGATCACATTTAAGAAAAATATCTCAGTAGAAATAAAAAAAATAATGCTACTTTATCAAATAATTTAAACACTTTTCTTGCTATAAGGTACTGTATCTTCGTCCTGTAAGCGAGTATTTTGATGTAAAAAGGCAAAGAATCAATTATTTACCGCTGTAACGTGTAATAGTAGTGTTTGGTCAACTGGTCGTCCGGTTTTCTGTAAATTAAATGCTTCTTCGCCAAACTAAATGTCAAGTGCAGCACAATATGCTACTTAAATATGTACCACATATAAATGTATAGCATATATAGGCGTGTAACACAGAAAAAAAAAATGTTGATGAGTGACAAACACGTGAATCGCCTAATTGACTTGTTTACCGCGAAAGTTGTATGAAAAAAACACCAGCGCATAACCGTTACAATCAGTTATTTTTTCAATCGGCATTATAGAACGCAATCGATCAGAAGTAATTGTACTAATCACACTAATCGAACAGCTCTACGCTTACGCTTGCGCCGCACTTGTACGCCGGACAATTCTTTGTCTGCAAGTACGCACCACACACTTTGTTCTTTTATTGTTGTAACATCGTAATACCGTGTAACCGTCGGTTTAGTGTGTAAGTTTTAAACCTAATCGAAACACAATATAATATACATAGATGTTTTTACTAATAATATCGTGGTGTTTGCACTAATTTTGTCCCAGTAAAAGCGACGAATAATCGAGGCACGCATTAGCTCTGTTGGTTAGAGCGTCGTGCTAATGACGGAAATGTCATATGGGTGTTTACATGGACGGGCAGAATGTCCATTAATTAAATGTAAGATCGTCGGTAGTGTACAATTTTCAAAATTAAAAACACCTAGTGATTACTACGCGCTTATTAAATAGGTAATATACTTCGGATATCCATCAATCAATTAAACTTATTACAATAAATATGTGCAATATATCTAATCATATAGGTTCTTACAATATTATTTAAATATACATAAGACATATCAACAGTTAGTTGTACATGAAAATAAATTTTTAATTTTTATAATCATTTAAAATAGTGTTTATTCATAACCCTGATTTCGAGTAACGTTTTTTTTTTTTTCATTATTGGCCATTAAAAATGTATTCTTTGTCATACTCTCTGTAAAACGTTGCCCGGAAAATTTGAAACCGAATCGTTACTGCGGAGAAATAAACGCATTTGAAATCGTTTACTTTTCACGCCACTTACTGAACAGTATACATCTTAAAACCATATTGACAAACTTGTGCATCAACAATGTTATCCAGAAAGTTGAAGTAGCCGACGAAGTAAACAAATCTAAATCATATTATAATATCATATACATACGTTTGCCTTATTCAGGGACCTTTATTATTTAACTTACGTTCTACTATAAAACAGTTGCAGCGCAGTATAGAGACGTATTGAAATACATTTGAATGGAAATATCTAAATGCGCGTATTCAAAGCCTCCCTTTTATTTATTGGTAATCTCAATTATACAACGTACAATGTAATCGTAATAACTTAAAAGTTTGAATGAACACAGATTTTTCTAAAGCAATCTGTACAGTCGAATGTTTGATAGTCAAGTTTTTTATATCTATATATTTATTTTATTTTCCATTAAGTAGTATTGAATTTTTCGATTAAAGCAACCAATTGAAATCATATAGCCAATATATTATATCACATCTAGTAAATGTATGCCGAACAAAAACGAGCCGTAGGAAGTACGTGGTACACTTAAACTGAAAGGGTTAAGATGTAGACAGAACTGAAATGAGATTTTCCAGTAATAATATCTAATGAAATGCCAATTATAAAAGATTATTGGGAAATATTGTTAAAAGAAATAGTATACATATAGTTATCATTCGAATATCAGCGTTCCATTGTGATGGGAGGATTATAATGAAATCCAGTAATGCCGAATGTTGATAAGATGATTTTTAATTTTCAAAAGTGCTAGTTCCCAAAACACAGCATTTTTAATACTTCTACAACAAAAGTTTTGTTTCATTTGACATTTTCTTACGTTCTAGGCAGAATTGGTTTCAGACAATTCACTGAGAACAGAAGCGTATATTACTACATTACTATTGTCAAACAGCATTACATTTTATAGTATAGCATCTGTAAAATGTGATGTGAAATTCCTGTTAACCGTAAGCGCTTGTTATTATTGTGGAACTTTATCATAATCGAGAACGATAGAAGGTACATCAATATAAAACTATGGAAGGTATGAAAATTATTATAAAAAAATAATAAAGTTAAGCTCGAATAAAATTATAGTACACTATTTTACACATACGCGTTGAACATTTTTAAAATAATAATTTCAACGTATGGCACTCACCCAAAACTATGCCATGCTTCTACCAACTTTTATAGCTATGAGGCTATACCTAATACCGACTTCAATGATAGCTAATTAAAAATTAAAAATTAAAATAAATTACCTCTGATTTCGTACTATTTTTAGATTCTGAATGAAACGAAGAATGTATTGGTTTTACCATGATGTGTTTTTTTTTGTCGGTGTCCACGATTTCGACCAGAAGGATTGATCCAATCATTATAATCATGAGAGATTTTTTATTGGAAATGGTGTTTATAGTTGGTACTATAAGAGGAGGAGGTCACATTGGGAATTTCTTTGAGAAAAATGAAAAAAAAAAAAATGCAATAAACTTCAACAGAATTCCTATACTTTAGAACTCGACACCGAGTTTTTGTTACGCACTATTCCGTTAGACTGTACATAGAGTACTTATTATTAGAATTTGACAGATATTTCATAATTTTCGAAATATTTTCATGAAATGCATGCTGATTACAGGGTACTTGCAATTTTCTGTTAAAAGTTAAACTTCACCTATCGAGAAATTTGATTCTACTACGGTAACATAAATCATACTTAGAAATATAAACTGATCTACCTGACCTCTAACACACTCAGAATCGTTGTTTCGAGAGCAATGGTACGTTGGTTGGTTGGTTTGAATTGTGAAAGACCAATACAGCAATAGTCAATTGGTAAGTATTCAACATATCCTTCTCTGTCTCTCACCTGACTGTAGAGGCGCCTCACTTATTTTTCAATTTTTAAACCAGTTAGTGCGGTATTGCAGTTATTTCCGTGGACATGTAACTAGAACCGTTTAGAAATTAATTTGGATTATCAAATAAACGTCCGTTTTATTTCTATATCATTATCATCATTTCATAAACATTTATAGTTTGCGTAAAAAAATTTTAAACTCTATATCAATGTCATAAAAAAAACAAACGTGACTTATCCTAACTGTCTTTTTTATGCCGGTTAATTAATTCAAATTCTAAACCGAATAGGAAAGTAAAAAAATGTATGGCCCATGGGGGGATCGAACCCACGACCTTCGCGTTATTAGCACGACGCTCTAACCAACTGAGCTAATGGGCCTGATTTGGGGGACGGAGATTTTTTTTATGAATTAGAACGAATATCAATATATAAATCATTATTTGTATTATTGAAATTTAATGTAAATAATCCATAAATCAATATTATTAATTTATAGAAAATTCGACGACACTTATTTTGCGTAAATAGCTATATGTTTTTTAAATAAATATAATTGGTTTTAGATAAATGGAAAAAAATTACGAATTCAAGTGCGATCACCCTAACCTTGGTAGGTACCTATGTCACATGGAAATATTGAAATACCTACTGTCAAATTTATTGCTTTCTAATTATCTTTAATTATGTTAAATGTGACATTTTAAACTTGTTTGGATGAAAAAATGATTACTTCTGAATTTCATTATTTAATACAAGCTAAACAAATTATTTGATTAAAAAATACATTCGATGATTGGGCCTACTAATCAACGTTAGGTAGTTATAATAAAAGTCCGATCTTAGCTCAGAAATATTTTTCGAATGTGAGCGAACACAAACGACTAACATAACAAATAGCTTACACTGGGAACAAGTGTCTTATAATATTCTTGATGGCTTTTTATTCGTAATATCGAAAGGTTACAATATTTTTGAAAACATTAAATTCGTCATTCTTTATTGATGTCAGAAGCGCATGCATAATTATGTAATTTGTAAATGTAATGTTTGTTTATTAATTATAGTTTCTTACATACATAGGTATTAGCATTGATTATAAATACTATTTAGTAATTTAGTATTTATAAATTATAATCAATGGTATTAGGTACGTTTAAACACCAATAAAATACTGTAATATATTAATATACAATTACAATTATAATGATTGTCTCCGGGAGCTAGGCTTGTTGTGGAGACAAAGGTTCATAGTATCTATATTCTATACTTGAACAATACAATTATTAAATTAAAGATTATGCTTCATTTAGTGATTATAAACAATAAATTAAAAATAAAATATAAAAGCTAAACAAGGATACTTTATAAAAGTATTACCTAGGTAGGTACCTATTTATATAAACTTTAAAATGTTAATATCCTACCTAAACGCCAAGTATTCAGTATTCATTAAAATGAAATGATCATAAATTATTGAAACGAAAAGAAAAACAATGGTGTTTTCAGAAGAGAAAACAAATATTAGACGTTATAACAGGTATACCTATAAACCTACATATTATTGTTATACATTTATCATTGTTATTCGGAGATCGAATGCTCAAACGGTTTCAATAATAATAATAATAAAGAATTCTTAAAATATTATTATACCAACAAGCTTAGAATAGTACCTTTCAACAATCATGTATGTTGTTAAAAGCTTTCTGACCAAACAAAAACGACGAATTTATTATCCTCCGAAATACACCTATTATTGTTTCGCGTCAAAAAAAATGCACATTACGATGTAATGCTTTCGGTGGCTCGATAAATATAGATTTACGAACATTTTCATTGTGCACAAACCAGAAATAACCAATATATATTTGTACATAGTCTGCAGCTAAGAAAGAGATAGGCTGCAATTAAGAATCGTATTGTCTTTCGTAGTTTATAGTTAGTTCGTGTCGTTTGTGTGTACGTTTTGTTTTGCGATCTATCATTCACGAGTTATATGGGCGTTATTCTCAGCCCAAGCCAAAACGTATCGAATTCCATAATAATAATAACATGTTATGGATACATAGCGGGTGAATCTAATAACCGAAAAGTGCGATTGGCTCTTTTATTCGACCTAAACCACAGGGATTATCTCCGTTCAGTTTTCCTCGCACACAATATTGTTGTTGTAAACAAACAAAAGCAATATGGATCATTGCACCGAAGGCGAAACATTGTTTACCAAACCAACGCAGCTAGCGACCAATTAGAAGGCTTTACTTCTGCCTAATTCTATTCATATTCACCTAAATCCGACGACTTGTATACCCATCTTACATCTTTCACCTGAGTTGGAACCTGTAGTATTCTCCCATTATTCCCTATAGTTTTTGCCGTAGTTATTTGCAATGTTCAAACATCAAAACTTTTAAACTTCATAACTTCACAACATCAAAACTTTGAGTTTTCGAAAAACCCATGGTAATTATCTAAAACAAATTGTAGCCGTGTTCTCGCGGGAATAATTACTATAACATTTTTACTTTTTCCGGTAGGTATAGCTTGTTACAACGACCATCAATTAACCCATTTAAAAACTGGAAGGTATCCCTGGATAAAGAAAAAATGTCGATACCATATTTTATATAACATTTCTTGTATTTAACAATCTCTGTTAAATAATGTATTGATGATTTTCAAATTCCTCGAAACTTAATAAAAAATAAATCAACGAACAAACATCATTGCAAAAAACGTCCATTTCAAGTGTATGCAATCGTCAAATTTTAACAAAAGGTTCGATAACAATAATTATTGTTGTCACTTTCAAAGCCATTAAATACAATGGAAAAACATGTACGTTATAAGTCCAGTGGCGTATATAGGATTTAATTTCGGAGGGGGCCGATTATGTATTTAGAGTTTAGGGAGAAATGACGGAGGAGGCACAATGACAAATATTGCTTAAACACTAAAAGACCTTTGGACTATTTGGACTGTCATCATTACTTCACCAGAGAAAAAATAAACTCATTTTTTTATTTTTTATGAAATGTAATGTAAAAAATGTATAAAAACTCTTCATTGCAGTAAACAATTTTTTTACTACAGTCACTCAAAATTAATTAAGTACATATTTTCTTACAAGAATAAACGAATATTATACATTTTGAATACGAGGTTTTGAATCGACATTTGTCTCTTCATTATGACGAAGCTGTCGTACCCACAAAACTTTAAAGCATATGGCTAAACGACAAACTGTGATACGATATAAATACTCGGAAACACGAAAATACACGTGTCTAAAGCACGAAAGCCTCGAACTTGAGTCTCGGAGATACCGCACACAACTGATGTCTGATCAACGATAATAAATAACAAAATGTTACGGTCACAGAATATATTAATGTTATGGTATAGCAGTGATGGAATGGCCCCGGTGCAGAGTGGGACAAATCAAATATTAATAGAATATACTATCTATTATTATCTATTATCTATTATTATAAGCTAATTTTACAAATACCGATAATTCCTATCTAACTATTTCTATCCGACTACACAGACTACAGGCTATACAATTTTTATTATCTTATCGCATAAGCGATTTTTCATTTCGGGGGGGGCCCGGGCCCCATCGGTCCCCCCCATATATACGCCCCTGGTTATAACTATACATTATTTTGAATTTACATTTTTGGAACTAGATTTTTCCAGTAGTTTTTCAACCGTAACAAGAACTACATCGTACGGAATTATTATACACCGCGAATGTACACGTAGTCATAATATACTGTAATAATAATAATATAATTTACCTATTCGATGATTCAATTTGAATTGTTTATCGTTCATATTCGTACCCATATTATGTCTTTGTCTCGTGGGAAATTAAAACGAAATAGATTAAACATTACCTACAGTATAACAGGTAACGGTATGTACTACACCCATAGTGTAGCAATGTATTCATAGTCGTACGCGTCAATGCAATATGTAACACGATGACTACCTTTCTGAATATTTGTGAAGTTTCCGAACAATTTTTTGAAAACGCATTGCGATAGAAACGATGATGAATATTTCGATACTGCAATAGTCATTATTCGACCTATTATATTTTGTTTGACTATAGTTCGGTTTTTTAATCAAAATGTTTCAATGATTATACACAACGTTAACATATGCGGACTTCGGGGGCGACATTTTAATAGTGTAATAGTCCCCCCCCTAAATCGAAACTTTATTCAAAATGTTATTACTGTTATTTGTTTTACTAATTATCTATAATTATATCATTATTCAAAAACTGTGGACTATTAAAATTGTTAAAATATAATATTGTCATCGCATTTATAAACGCTCGAACAACCCCTACTTATTTACAGTTCGCTACATTGTTACGAAATTATTTATTATACTTAAATATATACCTTCATCAACGATCATTATATAAGGCATTAGGTACCTACATAATATAATGTACTTGTATGATATATTTGCAAGTAATATCGCTATATATATATATACCTTTGACGATTTATTATGTAATAATAAATTAACAACTCCATAAAATGTAAAATGGGGTAATGTAAATAACAAAATAATATTACCTCTCTAAAAATATGTGCACTACTGCATTATATAAAAATTAAAAAAAGGGAGAGCAAAAAACTAAATGAAAATTGTTCCAGTGAACAAATGTGTTTAATCAAAAACATATTAAATATTCGGAAACACAGTTTGTCGGACGTATTGTATTATTACGTCCGATGATAATTTAATAGAAAACCTATTTAGTCTCGGAACGCTTTGTTCGGTGTTCATAAATTTCAGTTTTAACCCAAAACAATTTACACGTTCGTAAATCATTCAGGGCAATCGATCACGGATAGAAATTATATATATATATATATATATAATAAATGTGATGTATTGCTCTGGTGTCTACTACGCAATATGGAGTTTCTAGCGATACTTGTTGGTGGAAATATCTCGTTAAATTGACCACTGCAGCTGATGTGTGTTTACTCCGCTAAATGGATTTTCTATCGATCTCAGCTGGCAAAAATATCTCAACAAATGCAAACAAATGCAAGTCATTTCACAATCATATTACATTGAACATTCCAAAAACGTGCACGGCGTGTCTTCAAATGTACCTATGAATAAATGTGAAAAACTGCGCAATGCACATGTATGCCTACACGCGTGTAATTAAATTAAAATGATAATAATAGTTATGATAATATTATATTGATGTGTTTAGTATAAAACAAAATTTGTTTTAGCATAATATTGTAAAGCAAATGTTTCCAGCCTATCAATTTCTATATAGTGTACGTTAAAATACCGATTATACCTAAGAGATAGTCTAACGCTGGTGTATCGGAGATACGCACGTCAATATTACAACATTCTTCATTGCATTCCCAGGTTTGTACTCGCATAATTCACTTGCAGTTAAGCGTATTTATAAATTGTATTATATAATGTAAAATAACTGCTGCCCATCGATTCATCAAACGCATTTTTTTTTATATAGGTCTCAATAATTTCATAAAAACATGAAATTTACAATACCTACAAAATTCGATTTAAAAACTGTTGAAAAAAACGATCGAGAACATATAATATTGTGTAAAAGTTAAAACATAATTTTATAAATATATTGTTTTGCATTTTTCCAAGAATTTTTTGAAGTACGACTTTTTATACTGTGCGCTGCATGAGTAAGACAATACACGTGTATTGATATATATATATATTCATATGATAGTATATGTATATTAGTTGTAAAATAGTTATTTAATTTTAATGACAAGTTGTGAAACAATTTACATCTGGCGTTGATCAAAAATGAATTCCCAGAATAATAAATGTCAAAGACTTAATAATACGTTACATCTATTTGATTTATGAAAAATAAACTGCTGGGTTTTAATGTATTGTAACGTCTAAAATGAGGAATTTAAAATCGTATGAGTTAGACGTTGAGTTTGTCTTAGAAACGGATATCGTTACTACTATACAACAGGTATCTAAGTCAATATTCGCTGACGATTGTTCGCATTCGGAAAAAAAAACACCAATGCCAGTAAACGTTGTTGTCTGGTAAATAATTTTCAACTCGTATACTCGTACACTGAGTACACCATTCGATTATTAAACATTGATATTATAATATAATGACGACGGGCAAGTTTATTTCCGTGTATTTTTTTATTTTATTTTTTTTCGAAAATGCTACGGTACTACGCAAATGCAGTCTCGTAATCATATACATAACATTACGATTCCCGTGTATATATATATATATAAATAGTGTTCTTTGAATATCTGAATATCGTTGGCTTGAAATCAGTGTTTGGAAAATATACGTTTCGAAAGCGAACGTGCGAATGCGTTCGTCTTCAAATATAATATAAAAGTTCTAAGCACGTAAAATAAACGCGATTCGAGTTAATATTCATCTTTGGTTTGAAGCATAAAATGTACACGGCAAAGTAAATTTGCACGAATAATAATGTACAGGTACATTTTACGTATTACCTACAGTAATTCTTGGCAAAAATTATAAAACTTAAAATAAAAACGATCCAAAAGCAAAGAATACATCTGTGTGACAGACTAACGTTTTCTAGACGAGTACAGTCCTCAGCAATTGATTTATTTTAAAGAAAAATGTATGAAAAAATTAATAGGTCTCACTCTACAATTGCGGCTATAGCTAGATTACCTAGGTAAATGAAAAACTTCATTTTTTTTAACGCCTACCCATCCTCACCATTTTTTTGTGAAAAACATTTCTCATTAAATGTTTCACAATTTTAAAACATCATATTATCTTTTGTTAAAAATTAGAAACTCGTAAAACAGTTAAAAATATAATGTTTACAACAATTACATCACATTATTTATTTGAATTATAACTTCGGAATTCGCATTAAAACTGGCCGTAAAATAACCTTCAAATCATGTTTGTAAATATGAATGAATCGACTCTATATAATACGATTTACTAGTGTTTTAATAACGCATACTAATTACCATGGACACCATCTAGAATTATAATTAAATTTTTTACCACTCGGGCCCATTAGCTCAGTTGGTTAGAGCGTCGTGCTAATAACGCGAAGGTCGTGGGTTCGATCCCCCCATGGGCCACAAAATCTTTTTTTTCATTCTCGTCAGTACTTATTTTTAAGTTTTTAGATTACGACGAATTCAATCAACACGGTTGATAGGGAAATCTAGATATCGCAATCGTAAATTAAATAATTAATAATTGTACATAACTATTATGGTATTTTAGAACAAACTAGTTACCATCGTTACAAATAATTTTATTTTGATTTCGTTAAGACTTAATGTTGTACTCTGCTTTTGTACACGTTGATCTATTTTGTTTCGATTATATAGGTACTACGGTTAAACATTTCGAACAATTCAGAAAAAGTACAATTAAAAAGTGCATAATTATTACAAAAATGATTCAAAAAAATATATAAAACATTTTATTGATAAAAATAGCGCGTAAAAAAACATAATCATTATCGTTTCTAGACATTGCTTAATAAATTTAGAGTAAATTTATTACAAAATACTACTTAACAAAAAAATTTTTAAGCTATATTTTCTAGGCTTATATACTTATAAAAAATGTTTGAATCGTCAAAATAAATATTAAACAGAGTTTCCTTGATACGTTAGGTTAATCGAAAAGATTTATGTTTAAACTAATAATATGTTCAGAAGACATTTTGATGGAACTCACTAAAAAATTATGACGTACACTGTAGTAAATGTTTATAAAATTTACAAAAAAATGTTGGCCCATGGGGGGATCGAACCCACGACCTTCGCGTTATTAGCACGACGCTCTAACCAACTGAGCTAATGGGCCAGATACTCTCGGTTGTAATTTTTGTATTATTTAACAAACAGTTCATTAATATGTTTATTATTTTTATTAAACCTTTAATATTTTGTCTTTAAATAACATGTAATATGTAAATATTTGAAAATATAAAAATAATAAATAAAGGTTACCAATGTTACCAGTAGGTTGCTGCACGGATACCTATGCATATGAAATTTGTTCACGAAGCAAACGTTGAACGATAATACCAATATGTATTATAATTTATAATAAAAATAAAAAAGGGCGAGACTCCTAGGTAGGATGAGACTCTACGAACAGATCCCTGCGATCAATAATTTTTGAAAAATTGGCATTCCGTAAATTTAACCGTTTTTTTTTTTTAAATCGTTCTTCAGTTTTCCGCAATTATTGAGAGAACTGTTGAGAAATTAAAAAAATGAAGCGTATGAAATATGTGGCATCCTAAACTGGAACTGGCCAAGCCAAAATAAGGAAATCCGATCCCAACATACGAGATTTTAAAACCGCGTTTTCGGTCAACCCAAAGTCCCCCAAGTAGAATAGCCACGAAGCGAATAATAATACAACTTTCTCAATCGCGGACCTATGAAGATAAAATGTCGTACACATGGGGGGAGGGGGGAATTGGGTGTCAATGGTATAAGGTTGTTGACCGTTGACATATGTATTTGAATAAAATTCGAACTAAAATTGAATTTTGTATCATATTAATTATTATACACGGACTAATAGAGTTGTATGAAGTCGCAACCATAAATGTGGTTTAATGAAATGCGACTTGATAAAATTTACGAACGCATTTAGAATTATAAATTTATAAGTAGATTAGGTCAAGAAACTCGTCTAGAAAGTTCAAAGGTATTATACTCCCCGACCATCACAGCGAGCGCAAGTCAATACTAATTGTTTTATAAAGTTGAAAACAATGATAAATCATCGCATTCAGAAAAAGATTTCGGACCGGAGGTGAATACCTAAATAAAGTATTGTCATTATTGTCAAAAGTTGGGAGAAACTATTTTTGAAACTTATATACGGCAGTTTTCAAAAAGGGACCTCTTTCATATAAGTGACTTCTATGTCCAATTTCCGTTTTGAACAGCAATGCAGCAGAGAAGCTGAATAAAACTTTTCAAATACACCCCTTCGCGTCAGGTCAAATTATGTAGACCAGCAAAAGTAAAAAAAAAAAGAATAGGCATAATATTTTCAACCCTCTGCGGATCGAAACCTCGCATATACATATCATAAAACCAATAAGTTCATCCGCTCTACTATAAGTTTCTTCGATAAAATAATACTCAGGAAACCTATACTTAGTATTTTATAACCTACCTGTAGGTACTTATTGTTTTTTTATACATCATGGCTGTGCGTAGGCGCGCACTTATAGAAAGGCTTCAAGTTGTTGCCCTCCACATTAATTTTGCAAATGTCCGCTTCTAAAGGTACCTGAATTCAACATTTATTATTTTTTTATTTTTTTTTCGGGGGGACAATGACATCGTATACACTATACGTACAACATACATATTTGCGCAGACAATTGTACGTATGTATAATGTTCGTAAATAAACAAATATATATTTATATGTAAATGTATATGTAACGTTTTACTTTCAAAACGTAACATTTTCGTACAGACCAACATGATAGTTTGCTGTTTTAGAAAATACGCTTCGTTATTCAGACATTTAACGTGCAACGGTTCACATTAGGACTAGGTAATAAAAGACATTTATTTTATCATTTATTTTTATCATTGTAAATTATTGAACATGCATTAATTTATTATAGAACACATAAATAAATCATCTTTTAAACATTTTAATACAACATAAACATTCAAATATATTCATTTATTTTTGATTAACCAAATTATGTATAACATACAGCATGTGACAGAAAAACTGAGTCGGCTAACATTGGATAATACGAGGTATCCGTCATTTACATATTATTACAATACGTATCGATAAAGCTGTTATGAATATTTGGTTGCCTATTCTACAGTTGTTGGGCGAAAGAGCATTTGGACGTCAAAAAAATGAAATAGTATTTTATCGTTTCCTATAATGTTATTTATGATACACCACATCGTATAATATCGAGTTATTTTCTAAAAATACGTTATAATAAAATATTGAAATTAATGACATTTTTAATAAAACAATATTGAATTGTATAGAATATAATTAATATATTAACAATGCTCCGTATAACAATTGCGGTAAAGTATATAGACAAATTACAGGTCATAAGACTTTTAGCAGTTGCGATAAAGTACATGATTCCATGATACGATATAAAATTATTTCATTTTTTTGACATCCCAGATCGAATTTGTACTGAATACTCTTTCGGCACCATACTGCTATTTGTATTATTTGTATTATAATGAACGTTTGAAAGTTTGTGTCTAAAGGACACGTGGAAGTTAAAGTAATTTTTATTTTTAGCAAATATATTTTGATACGAATTAAATAATAATTAAATAATTATTATTCGTTTTCTTGATTAAATTTCTGCAAAGAATACGTAATATTGTGCTTAAAATTCGTCTAATATAATAAAGCAATAGTATCTACGATTGTTACAGTTTAAAAATGAAAGTAGAATAATGAGCAATATAAGGGGTGAATCGCACACAATATAATATTACCTTTACATTGTGTCCAAACACTTAGTTTATTAAATTTCAAAAATGACACAAAGAAAAATAAAACGATAACGTAACAACAGGCATGAAATAAGAACACAGTTTACGAATTCAATGTCTCGTGAGACGTTTACGGTTTTGACGCGGTGTCGGTGCGGGCGAGAGAGCGATCGTTTAGGCGTGTTTTCGAGAACAACGAGGACGAAGGAAAAAACTGCAGTGACGAGAACACGCGCCGAGAAGAAAAGGTAAACAACAAAAAGTCGCAACTCATAGTGAAAAAAAAAAAAAAACGTATAAACGCAGCGATTATGTAACATTGAGAACAAAAATAATTAACTCTCAAGCTGATCCATTAAATTCGACTTTACATAGCGGCATCGTGGTTTTTATTATCACTGAAAACGTGAGTATTCAGGAAAATGATTACTATTGTTAAAGTTAATACGCACCAACGACCATGCGACAAACAACGTAATAATATGTCACCGAATCATTCGATAATAGTGCACCGCTTCTCAGGGCACTGTGAAATATCCACGAGATGTAACACATTTTGTAAAAAAAAAGTTGATTTGCTTACAAACTTTCGAGTCTTGTAATTATTTCAGTGCCATATATTTTTTTATCTGAGGATGTACCTATAGAATGTTCACCCCTAGAATGTTGTTAACGGTAAGGAAATTAAAATTCGAAGTCGAGTTGTATTTGGGTGGCCATATTTTAAAGTTTTAAAGTTTTGTTTAATCGCCCGAGTGAAGTTTACAAAGTAAAAACGTCGAGCAAACTATCAATAAGTTGTTACGTTTAATTACAACATTAAATGTAAAAGACGTTTTGGAGGAAAAAGTATTTTCTGCGGACGACGGAACAACAAAATATTTGTTAAACACCCGGCAAAATACATGCAATAATAATATCTAATAATTATTATGAATTAGTATGTACGGTACTTCGGTAAAAACTATTTTATAGCATGTTGATCATAATACTATACAAGTACTACGCGGCATTATATATCACATTATAATACTATTATGTGTATAATAATGGGCCATTTTTTTGTATTTTTTTATTTGGTTACCAGTATAGCTATTTAGCTCAACAATTACAAGTATAATTGAAATTTATGTGAAGAAAATGAGAATATTGAATAAATAAAATATGTAAATTTGTTCTCAAAAAAAGCAAAGTTTGACAGGTCGCGTCATCGAAATAGCGGTAAAATTTCGTACTTACTAAAAAGTCCTCTCCAACACGACACATTGATAAGACAAGTAACCCATACTTATCTTCTAAGACCGTGATAGAACGTTACCACACTTACATGGATAAACATTTGTACGCATAAAATATCCTGCGTTTTACATAACGTTTCCTCATTGAGAACGGGTCTAGTTTTATAATTATATATGGATCGTTACCGAAAACGAAGATAAGACGTTTTATGGGCTGAACCATGTAGCAGTCATCAATCATCATAGTCCCATAAATTATTTTGAAACACACTTTTTTATAGAATACCAACTATACGTTTTTTGTTAACTTTAATACTTTTAAGTGATATACTATTTTTGTTCTGCACAGTAAAACGGAATATATATCTAATACATAAATGTGAAAATGAAAACCTTTGAGTGATATGTTCTCGGAAACTACTGAACCGATCGTTATGATTTTTTTTAAATTGAAGAGCTCATTGCGGAGAAGGTTTATGGCATTTGATCGATTCTCTAACTTTAAAAACAAAGGAGTTATCAACTATCATAAATAATGACATGTTACGTAGACTTAGTGGGTAAATAAAATGTATTTGTTGATTCGTGGGTTACCTTGGTAACCAAAGAATTATATCTCAAGATACGAGAGTTGTTGCCAGGCGATTTAGTGTCATACAAATCAATTGATACAATTTGCGATGCGAACGAAGCTGTAAAGAGTTTTTGAAACCATTGGATTTGCCAGGCACGCTACCGCTCTATCTACAACTGAAAGTTGTATCAGTATCCGGTTTTTCATAATTAAGTACTTAAATTTGTCTTATTTTTGTGTGTGTAACGCCAGCAAGACGCAAAGAGGCAAATTTGAGCCGTCGAATAAATGCGGCTACAAACAAAAGACACAGAATAGCGCAAAGAACGGAAGAACAAATGCAATCCGATGATATGAATGTGCGTGTGAGTATGGCGCAATTTTGTGAATTTCAACCATAGAGGCACGAGCTGAACACAATGAACAACGACGATTGGAGCAAAGACTAGCGCGCCGTTTTGTTAAAAGTTGTTATATATTTATACCCATATCCTATCTATTTCTGTCTTACTTTCTTCCTTCTGCCTTTAAGATTAAAAGACCTTTATTTTTACTGACTTATGCAATATTGCATTTCAAGTAATTCATCCATTCCATAGACCGTTGTGAGAGTGAACAATCGTATTGTGAATACTGCCCTGTACTGTTTTTGTTATTACAAATTATTGTATACATTTATAATTTTAATAATCCAAATAAATTGTTTTCGTGGGCAATGGCAATGGCATGTAAAGGTATGGGCAATGGCCTAGATAATTCGGGTCATATACTTGCCAGTGATCATAACCCCCTTCGAAAGCTGTATATCTGATCGATGTTAAAGGATTCGGATAGAACCTGATATACTTCAGAATATAATCTATGTTGGTGATCTATAATTTCGATTGGAACACACCATGTTTTTCACACGGACAATTATACGTACGGCATGCTCTTGAGTGGGTAAACCATCCAGTTTGTATTAGCTAAAGATGGGATAACAAAAAATATTGTTCACGCTATAGCATTAAGAAATTGATATTGTTTTTTAGTGTTACTGTCGTAATTAATTATTAATGATATATATAATTTTGAGGAATAAATTATGATAAATTTCAAAAATTAATGTTTGGTGTTTTTTTTTTTATATTCCCTCATCGTTCACAGCGCTCCATGCCTCTTTCACTCATTTACCACATCCTTACACACTTACAATAAGTCAGTTATATTTTTTCTACACTATAAATTCCCTAGAAATAATTTATATGGCAAAACAATGTTTGCCGGGTCAGCTAGTATACCTATATACGTATTATATATATTTAAATTGCATATAAACGAATAAAATAATTTTATCACTGAAGCGTACCGTCGTATTTGCATGCAAATGTTGATAATTTTCTACGCAACAAGCACCGCGCTCGTTTGGATTCGATACCATCATTTGAGCCCCATCACATGTCCATCAACTGTAAATTAACGTAGTAGAAAGGTATGAAGTTGGATGTATTGCATAACGACTATTATTAAATTGAACTACTGTTTTAATTTTGCCCCTTTATTGTTCACCATTATTATTTTGTATCAATCAATCGTATATATTTCTATTGTAAAAATTCTTTGACGCGTATATATATATATATACATATACGAATATAAACAAATTAAATAAATACAAAACGGCATGCGTCGTACAAATGTTCTATTTATCATGTATATCGGTTGGTGCTTGGTAATTTATTTTGACGTTTTATTATTCACCCTTGTGGTTGTGTTGTTATTTTTAAAAACAAATTTACCGAGTTATGTATTGTCAAAGTATGGTAAACTGTTCTTTATGAATTATTGCAAAACGGTACCGGGTACACACATTTATGTAATGCATTTATTAATTCGTTTGTGTTTCGTTAATGGAACGGTTTTCATACCAATTTGTACCAGAGGATACCACCGTGTCTTTTTAAGTTAGAGAACATATTTACAGCTTCTTGTAAATCTATATTATTTGCTTCAGCTGATTCTACTTTAACCACCATCAAGTCATTTAATCTTTCGTCATTTATACTTAAACGCAAACAACGTTTGGCTCTTTTTGAAGATGAAAAAACTCTTTCATTAGATGCAGTAGTGCAAGGTGATGTTAAGATGACTGCAAGTAGTTTTAGAGTTTCAGTAGACGCCGATGAAAGTTTTGATAAAGTTCAGTGACTGTTTCGAAATCAAAATAATTTTTTTGCTCTAACAATGTTTTTGCAGATTGGAATTACGGATCCGATAGTTTTTGACTGTGATCGCATGAAAATCTGGGTAAGGTGCTCTATTCGCATACGTAGTGCTTAAAGTTAAACTATAAATACACACTGTTGTTGCATTTTTTATATGCGGGTACTTGAAAATAATAAAAAACGATCAACCATTACGTGTTAATTAATCAATTGTGAAAAAAAACCCAAAACGAAACGATTATATCTCCGATTCCTTGCAATACGTTCATCATACATTAAAAACTTGAAATAATAATAATTGTTATAACTTTGTGTTATTTCAGATGATGGATGTAAGCGGATAGGAAATTTAGCAAAATCGATTTTGTATTTCTTCGTTAAATTATACATAATAACAACATGATTGTACTGTTTAAGACTTTGCAAACGTTCTATTGGCTACACGCGTTTCAGTCTTCGTTATAAATCCAATAAAAAAATACGTAAGCCAAATTCGATTAAAAACTATATTTATCAACTGTAATACGCGATAAAACAGAGGTCGTAAAACCGACGATGTCGTTTGAACGATTAATGACAGCCAATGCCGTTACAATGCTATTGAATACGAGTAGAATGGGTCGTATCCTTAATGGCACATAATGCGTATAAAAACGTCTCCTAACCGATAACAAAATAATAATAGAAAAAAAAAAACCAAACACATAATTCTGTGTTGTTAATTGTATTGTTCTATTTTATTAATCGGCCAGTGTTACCTGCACGGACGTCGTTAGCGGTTAGGACGAGGACAACAGACCGCGATCAATTTATTATTATTAGCCCTGTATAGCTTCCTATGCATTAAAAATATCTTTCACGCGAACATATGCGACGCTTGGGTGCGATATTATAAGTTTTTACCGAGGAGAGTTGTACGACGTTGTTCGTACTCAAAACTTCTAGTCCCCGAAGCGAACGATATTCTGAAAACTATTAACTATTGAAAATGTCGGCCGCCCGTCAAAATTCGACGTTTGCAGCGAACAATAAACCAAATAATTATTTCACGGCATACGTTGACAAACTGTGCCGTGGACACTGGACACAGCATTCGGTGGTCATCATGTGCGCGTACCCCGAGATGAGAAACGGTGCCTTTGCACCCGCGCGTGTAATTCAACGGAAACGCATTTGCGCTCCCGTTGAAATTGGGGGGGGGGGTGGATCAACACGCAGTTAACGCAATCATCGTTAAACAACCGTCTCGGAAAATAGGAACTATAACTGTAAAGTATATTTAATAGGACAAATTAGACACGTTTTACGACCTTATGGGGGAATTGTTTTCTCGTAAAAGAACTTGGGCGAATTTAACGAGCGGAACGAGCGGTTTTCGGCGACTATGGGCAATCAGGTTCTCGTGTTGCTCAATATTATGATCTTATAATACGATTGTTTGAACAAAAGCAAAATATATAAATAAATAAAAATAATAATAATAATAAGATTATTAGCAGATGTTTAATACATGTCTGTTTGATGAACCAAATGAATTTCGGGAGGGCGAGCTCCCCGCTACAAACCCCGACACACAGGTAATTATAATATACGAAAGTGTTTCGGACACGCTGATCGTACGCTAGAGATCACGTTAAAAAGCGCACAGTATTCGCGAAATGTAGGTATTTTGAATTATACACAGCGCGTGCGCTTAATGAAGTCGCGAGTTTTCCAAGACCGTCGACGTTGAATTATTATTTCACGTCGGCAGAATATTGTTCAATGTCCGACCACTGTTATCATCTGCAGCGATGCGAATCGTCGCGAAAAAAATGTGTGCGCGCGCGCCGCCGATAAGGGCAGAGGTCGTAAGTTCCATCGATTCCCGGCGGCCCGGAAAACATAAACCCCTAAACATTGTTTTTGGAAAAATAAAAACAATAAAACAAATTAACATATTCAATTTGTTCCGTCGCTGTAATTGGCTATAAAACACTCGTCGGCGGGTAGGTGGTGGGCTGGGTTCGACGGCGGCGGTGGTGGAAAAAAAAACAAAACGCAGAGCACGCCGAGCAACAGACAATTTCGGTCGTTTCGTAATACGGTCGTTAAATCAAGATAGGTATAGCGCACCGCCTCGTCCCGCGTGCACGCATCCCGGCCCACATGATGTTATTATGTATATTATATACGTCATGTACATATATACATATAATGTATAGGTACAGTCGTCCGATCCTGTACATTTCATCCTTTTCTTTCCGGAACTCCCGCGGGATGAATTTATATGCTTCGTACCAATCGTCGGCGATGTTTATCGTTAAGATTATTTTCAATCGGACGTCCAGTTTCAAGACTGTACGTTGCGCGTACGAGGGCCATATACATGCCTATGCTGATCGATGCTGATCGATGCCTAGGTTGTAGTAACATCGAAAAATATCGTGAAATCGGTATAAAATCGGGAGATGCAATTCGGGACATTTGAATGTAAAAAAAAAAAAAAATAGTGTAACATTTACCGTATTAATTATACCGAATCGCGATTGTTATTGTTATTCGCAACATAGAAACCTGCGTTTTGTCTGTATACAGTATACACTTTATCGCGTTTGTTATTACATTAGCGCAATTATTGTAGGATATTTTTATACTTCCATTTAGTTTGTTCGTAATATTTTGCTTATTTTTCCGTGTAAAAGTGTACATCAGCGAGTTGAAAATGTACGTAAAATGGCATTTATATAATAATTTAATTTGCTTCAATATTATTTTATTTATAATTTCAATATTGTTTCATTTATAGTTTTATCAATTTCGATATTACATATTTTTCGACGTGCAAACGACTTCGTCGAAACGGCCACGTTTAAACAGCAACGTCCAAAAATCGTCGGAAAAACATACACAATTTCTATAATATGAACATTTTGTACCGATTTTCAGAAGTTCAAGGCTCACGTTCAACTGCAAATGTAGACCATGGACAACAATGACATGCGTTTAAGGTGTATAGTAAGAAATTTCGATCATTCTTGGCTCGTGCTAAACATGATATGCGTTTGCGAGTGCGTGCGCGTGTGTGCGAATGCGCTAAACTTTCGGCAGACATTTAACACGTTGAAATTTCACCGCAAACACCGATTGTTGTGGTACCAGGCGTACAATAGCTCTACGCACAACACCGGCATATTTCTGCTGCTTGTTATGTATACCGCGCCTAGTCCATGGTATAATAATAATCGATGCGACGAAATTACGTCTGCGCGCCGCATTGCTGCTGCTGCAGGATCTATCCAGGATGGGTGGATTGAAACTCAGCTTTATATTTACTCGGTGTTTATACATAGTTTAGTAAACTTATATCTAAAAGTAAATAGAAACGCTGAGTCAATAGACGCGTCAATAGAACTCTTGGAGTGTAAAAAGTTGCCCTATAGTTAAAACGAAATGACCGAACGAAAAAAAATCCGTTCAAGCAGAGTGGTTAAAGCGAGAACTTTATAATATTATGTTGTATGCGATCCGCTTCCATCTGAAGACGAAGTTCTATAATAGTTGATACATTGTAATTATGAAATACAAGTATATAACATGAATGCCTAGTCCCGTTAAGGAAACTTCGAATCGTGTAACATGCGTGAAAAATAAAATAAAATAATCTGCACCGCAGGCTATCCCGTTTAACCAAACGTATAAAGAACGAAATGTGTGAAAATAGACGAGATAAGTCCAATATTGTTATATTTATGGCGATAATCTAGTGTCCACGTGTTTGATATATTTGACGACGAGATAAATGACAAAAATAAAATATGTCATAATAATAAACGTTCTGCAAATAGTTGCGATCGAAAAAGTGCATGAAAAAAAGGCTAATGCCTGACACTTACCAAATTTCAGTCGACAGAAAGATCTTAAGCAATCCCTCTTGAGGAAAAAATTGGTATTCTTCGATGCTCAACATTTTCAATGGTTTTTCATTTTCGCATCTTGCAGTTAAAATAGTTTTGTAATCTTTTAGGTCGACTAAACCTCCGGCATCCGATAATTACCTATAATAAAAGTCACGTCTCGCAGCTTTTACCCTTCGAAAGCACGAGTTAAACGAACATAAACTTGGATCACCGACGCCCATCTCGCGTGATGTTGTTGGTCGGGTATTTTTCCGTTTACAACCCTTTCGCGTACGTTCCAAATGTCCGGTGGAGATAAAGCTGTCCGGCGAAGTATTTTATGTCTATTAAAACCTTCCTGCACGGTTATTTTCACGGACCAATTTCATACAAGTTGTAAATCTGTAATTGCATTCCTCTATCCCCCGAACGTTTATAACATGTATAGTATACAGGGTGTCCTTCGAAGATATACCCATTGTGATGTCTCCTGAGATAGATGAAGTTATGGAGTTCTGTTTTTTTCTTCATATGACTCACAGGGATATGAGCTATCTTGTATTTTAATTCAATTTTAGTTTTGTCAAAAAATTTTTAAAAATAACTTCTTAATTGGGTATTTATAAAAAATTATAAAAATAGCTATTGTATAAAGTTTATTATTCTGAACATTTTGACGTTTCAACTTTGTATTTTCATATACCTTATGATTTGTTATAGGTTATTTTAATTTACAGAAAAATAGTGTAAATTATAGGTTATAAAACAAAACTAATCAGAAATGAAAAAAGTCAATATCAAAACACTGTAACATTTGCAATAATTCAGTTCGAAATCGATGTAGCCTGTAGTTTCTTGTAATTTATAGGCTTGTACTTGAAAGAAAATTTAAATAGGTTGATTGCGTACCAGTGCCAGATTGTTTTTCGCCGCAAAGCGGTACACCGGACTCCCTAAGAAAAACGCGAATGCCAAGATTTCGTGCGGAAGAAAAAACAATAAACGGGACGTACTATTGTACTGAGATTTGTATGCAAAACGAATTTGTAGCTTTATAGGTACTTTAGACAAGTTTTTCCTATAAAAAAAAAAAACGAAACGGACTACGGAGAAACTGGAATCCCGTTTTTCAATTTTTCATGCATACGTACACTTATAGTTCAAGCAAAAGTTTTGAAATGTCGTTTTCAACTTGAACTGTTCGAGCTAGTCGAGAATAAAATTGAAATCTTTACCCAACCCGTTTCCTTTCTCGGTTCAGCCAACCAAAATATAATAATAACATAGTCAACGCGCACGAGATATTTTTAACTTATTTCCATAGGTTATCCGAGTACATGCCGCCGCAGTGTGTATGCCGAGTGTTCATAAAACAAACTTTAACCTATTATGGCTTCAGCGGCGTTCCTCTTATGAACAGATCACAAACAAACGAATTCTATGTTATGTAGGCACGTCTCGATCACGATTTTCACGGTTTTTTACGGCGCGTTCGATTATACGGTACAAGCTGGCTGGTTTGGACCGCGCACGACGTGGTGAGCTTACGGAATCCCCACGCTTACGTTCGGTGAGAGGTTAGAAGTTTAGGACACGTGGGTCGGGTTAGGCGACGGTCAAAGGAGATTAATACGACTTGCGATGTAATACGTATTGTTTTCGGGGCGGGTGTACTCGCGTATGCGGTGGCGTCGTCATAAAGGTCTTATAATATGATCTCCGGCGGGACTGCAATGTCTGATCATGCCCACTGGATTCTAAAGCGTGCGGTTCTCGACCTTTGTGTGTAGGCGATCCAAGATGCTTACCCAATTGTGCCGTAACCTTCACTTTTCCATTATTACCGTAACAGGACACGACTATAATATTAAATATTATGGTACCTATGGTGAAGTGCGCATTATTGATACCGAGAAAAATGCTGGATAACTTTTGTCAAGAACCCCAATCAAACTTTTCATTTCCATGAACGTTGACAGCGATAAAATGTGTTTATAGTTTTAAAATTACCAAACACCTAACTGAATGTGTATATCTTTGTTCGTCAAGAAAAATAATTCACGAAAAACTTTTCATTCGATTTTCTCAAAGTACTACGTACACGTTTATGATTCTTCAATTTTCCTCGCAGTGTTCAATCATTATATAAATATTTTTTAAAAAAAACCAACCGACGTATTAACGTAAGATATTGACGTAAGACTGACGGTCATGTTGTCTGCCTTACGAGGTCCACCGGTTGCCGACCGTGGGTGTATACAATGTGTATCGGGACTTTTGGACCGTGAGAGATTTCTCGAGGGTCGTGGAAAAACTGTAACGATAATAGTTGTACTACGAAATGTATATACAACTAAATATTATTTGTATTCGCTTCGGAGTTAATATTGTTTGACGCGTCTTTTGAAGAATAAAAATAATAGTAATAAAATATTACGCAACGCAATACGTTTTTTTTTCTAATATTTATTATGACAGTAGATATAGACGCAATACATACTTATAACCTGCAGCTAGTGGATGTGCGAAGAGTATGACTGCACGCAGCACGCACTGCTCCACGCACCGGGCCCCGTTTCGTACTGCTGGGAAAATCATTTGTACCTAATAATTTTCTCAAAAATAATAATAAGTTATACAATATCAAAGTCATTTGCTCGCAGTTCTCTGTTCGATGTAGGATTTAGCGATAAATAAAATTTTTATGGCGTGTTCTGTGACAGACCACGCAAAAGCTACGTTTGTTTTCCAATTTAAAATTTGAATAACTTACTCCATAATAATGACATTAATCTATTATACATATTTCCGATTACAAATTACAATAATAAGTACCGATTTTTTAACAAAAAGCTATTTTCGAAATATGGTAATTCGAGAAAGTCTGACGTGTACCGTAGTATTTCCTTCTTTTGATAATTTCTATAATAAACGCTTGGTCTGGTCAAATCGAAATATTTTTAGTTTCATATATACTTGGAATGTTCCGGTTTTAATTCAGAAAGTCTTATGGGTTATGGTTACGGTTATGGTTATGTGTAGTGGCCTTATGGGTTATGGTTAATACACGCTTATACAAGGGGTTCAATTCAATAGTTTCGTATAAACGTTATTCGCGTCATTGGCAAGTCGTTTATTCGTGATGCCTGTTTGTCACGCTCAACGTTAAGTGTGATAATATATTATTTTTGATTACGCGCTCCGTTTCCGTTAATTAGAGTTTTAAAATTTATTTTTCGTTGAAATATTCCTCGGGATTAAATACGAAATATTAATAAGTTTTCCGGGTGAAAAATAATTGAAAAATAAATGTATTAAAATACATAAATATTGTGATTCTAAGTTTGAAATTAAAATATAATTAATTCAACGAATATAAACGCGTCGGTATGAGACGGTGCAGCAGGATAGAAATTACTTCTCCAGTTCTTAAACTTGGGGCGAAAAACAAAAACGCAAACAGAAAAAATGAAATTTGTTATTATTATTATTCTTTAAAATATTCCAACGCTTTTGTATGCGTTTCGCACGTATACGCCTTATTATATAACTTTCTTGGGCAATGCTTGAGCAAAGTGAAACGTGTACTTTAATCCGGTATAAACTTTTTGCAATAAATGTATTTAATTTGTTTTTACGGCGGCGCAGTGTACAGTCTCTGGTTTTGTTCCATAAAGAAGGTACAATTTTTTTATTTTATTTTAATTATAATATGGACTTTTCCATAAGATTCCGACGGCAAAAGTCGTAAACACAATATTTAAACGAGAGTCAAAATGTCAGAAATGATTACGATTTCATACGGCTTTTGTTTTAAACGTTTTATATTAGTAATAAACTTGATTCATTACGAAGCATAATAATATTTACAACAGCGCCAAAAGCAGCGCTAGTATATAAAATTCGCGCGAGGAAATATTTCCGTTTACTTTCTGAAAATGTTTAATATCATTATGTACAACACAACAGTCAGTTAATACATGCATTTCAAGAACACTAGAAAACCTTATTTCCCCTTTCACCTCGCATACACCGTTGTTTAGAACTTTTTATTTTCGTCGGATATTTTCGACACGTAATAAATGGCATTCAATACTTACTATGGTCCAAAAACATTATTTGATGTTATACCCAAGGTACGGTCAAACGGTCGACCGCCATTTACCAGTGGACTGCATACGACTTTAAAATCGATCTTTGACATTATTTACACAATATATAAAAATATATTTACTGTTTTCATACATTGATAGTCGCCGATGATTTCAACTCGCCAACCATTGAAACTCTGATCGACTTGCTCTGCTCAGTCGACCGCCTAAAGATAAATACTTTCCAAGTCGATCTCTACTTGAAAAAAGTTTGACCATCTCTGCTATAGCTGATACTATCATATTGTCCGCGTGCACTTGTCCGGTCGCATGATCAGTGGCGTGGCGAGGTAAAATTTATATGTGGGCGAAGTAGACTTAAAAGAGGCCCTTTTTTAAATATTCTTAGTAAACATTATTTAAGTTACAATAGTTATTTAGTAAATATTAAGATTTAGAATTTTTTAAAACAAGTTTAAAATTTAAATTTCATCATACTAGTACTCATAGTTTGGTTCACTTGCATCATTTCAGCTTTTCTCTTTCTTTTGGAAGCACCAGATTCCCATTTCCGACCATTATCTAACATTCGGAAATAAAAGTATACACAATACACGTGTTGGCTTTAGAGGAATTCCAAGAAACGACCATTATTAGACATTAATAGTTTAATACTGACAACACTGTTTCTGCCAAATTTTCCTATGATTTCTAGAAATAATAAATCATGTTTCCAGTTTGAACTGACGCTCATATAGTGTATTTTCAATATACAATAGTAACAAAAAATAACTACATTGGTACAAAAATGTATTCTAATATGATGAATTATTGACGAGTACCTATATATGTAATAATTATGTTTATGATTTCATAGATACAATAATTTTTGTATAGATACTTCTCCCATATTTCTCTATGGTTAATTATAAAGCCCTTTAGAACGCGAGGCCCTTTGAGGTGCGAGGCCGTGGGCAATGGCTCACACCGCCCACGCCTAGCGCCGCCACTGCGCATGATGACGGTGGTGGTGGTGGTGGTGGTGGTGGGGCTACATAGGTAGTTATATAATAATATACTGAAAATCACGCATAGCAACGGAAGTACGTATAAACATTATTTCCGCGCGCATCGTTCCGCTATGTTCGCTGGTGTGTTTGTAGAATCTATAATATAATATATGCATGTACAGGAGATTCGACAAGATAAATACATTTGCGGGGTGCAGACGAGTTAGATGGTACACGGATGGGTATACGAGGATAGGTGATATAAATATCACGTACACGAGTTTATAAAATTGAACGAAATTGAAACAAATGTCTTTCGGACGTCATATTCGCGAATGATTTAATGCTCGCGCACCGTGGTGAACGACACCCAAGAGCCTCGTGATATGCAGATAGTTACACGATTGGTTAATGCCGTGCGCGTACACCTGCCGCCGCGCAGCACGGGTAACACCATACGATATTTCATATGATTGTGTTGGACTGAAACATCGCGGCACGTACGTGTAAGCTTTCGTCGCACCGGGTTGCACGGTCGTTACCGTTGTACTACCGTTGTGGCGCTCTATCGACAAGACCGTGGCGCATGTTTGAAAGATATTATATATTTTAACTTATGAACAGCATTCAATAATAATTTATCTTCAAGTACACTTAATAATAATTACATTCCGTATAATGATAAAATGAGTATATTTTTTAGATACAATCCATTACGGGGCTTACAAATAACCGTTGTATAATATTTAATAATAACATAACTGTACGGACAATGTTAACGTTGTCCGTCAATTATTCATCATAATTTAATGATAGTAAATAATTACGCAATAATGTCCATAGTATTTTATATAATTATAAGTTTTTTTTTTTTTTAGTATTTTTCATTTTTCAATATCGAACTGCAATCATCGTAAGTCTAGTAAAAATCTAAAGGTGAGAATTAATATTTACACCGATACACATACTATGGATCGTACCACCTATAACAAGTAATAGTGTAATTACAATTTTTTTTTTTTTTAATTATTATTATTTGTATATTACTATATAATGTGTATGTGCACGCAAAGTATAATGTTAATATAAGGGAGTGACAAGAAACGTTTGTATAAAAAAAAATTACATTGTCCATCTGTTTTTAGATATTATTGCTATCTATAACGTTTGTACATGTCATATAACCGATGATGTACGCCGCTATGGCTGTATAATTTATAATAATATACGACTTGATCAATAACTAAAACCGATCGCCACTTTCAGTATAAAACTAACATAATACCTTTATAATATATTATGTATATTATTATAACACGATGTTTTGACTAGAAAATGAAAAATATAGCAACCGACGCACGAAATAGAAAATAAGTACGTATATAAATAGTTGGCAGTTGCGAAATGGAATCAATTGTACATAATATAATATAGATATTTATTTGAGGCACCGATTATATAAGACGCTATAATATAGTATAAATTCCAAGCGCCCGCAGAGGGTTTCCGTACGCTCATTGAGTTAGAAAAAACATGAAAATTTAGGTTTACAAATAAAACAATATTATACACATAACAATACATTTTATAATAGACTGGTAATAATTATAATATAAATATGCTATTTCCGATTTTGGGCGGGGAAACGTCGAAGGAAAATAGTATTGTGTCGTGTGCTTATATTGAGAATGTCTTCTCGAAGTGCACACGCGTTGTGTTTACGAATTATACTTTATAGGCACGAAATAATGTGTATACATGCAGTCTCGTAAGGGATGATTAAAGCGGTGCACTTGAAAAAACACACCGTTATATAACGTTATATACGAGATAGAAAAAGTGTAAAAGTATGTGTCTCTGTGTGTGTGTGTGTGTGTGTGTGTGTGTGTGTGTGTGTGTGTGTGTTTGCATGAGTTTCGTGTACCGAAATCGTTGAAACTGTATTAAAAGTCGTCTTGGAGAACGGTGCAGGCGGTCTTAAGTAATCAACTAATAATATCACAGCCTTTGACTTTTCTCACGTACAGTTTATAAGAACCTATCGTATAATATTTGTAACCACCATACACATAATAATAATAATAATATTATGTATGGATATAATATATATATATATATATATATATATAATATTAATATAATTAATAATAATACATTTAAAATATATATATATATATAATGACGTGTACATACGTTATGCATACCAATCGAAACAATGAAATGATTACATTATATTGGTTTAAAATATTATTTTAGCTATATGTACATGGAACAAAAAAAACAGAAATAAAAATAAAAATCTAAATGTACGTGTTATAAGTCGGATTGGAGAATAATAATAATAATAATAATAATAATAATAATAATAGGTAGTAATTATAATAATATTTAATTATCTTAAATGGAAGTCAATATAGTATATATTATATAAAGAGGATAAAACACGGTAGAGTGCGTGATCGGATTCTATTAAAAAATGTTTACCGTTGACTATTAACGTGGTTCCGAATAGGACTCTTACAATATTATTAAATGATCGGAAGAAAAAAAGAAAAGAAAAAAAAAAAAAACCCCGTTTCGGATAAAACTATAACATCACCGGGAACTGCGCTTCTGCATCAGCCGCGCGTTCGGTATCCGGACGGGACGCGTTTTATTCTGTTGGGGTTTCGCCTCGTCGACGAAACTCGACGCGAGAAACCCGCTCGGTACACGCGTAAAAATAATAATGTATTTCACTTAGAAGACTTACCGGACATCGGGAGAAACGCGGAGAAAGACAATAGGTATATATTATATAATATTATAACACGATAACAATATAAACGGATCACAGTGACGTGGGCAGTGAACACTACGTTAATAGCCGTCGGTAAACATCATTTTCCCAGCCCGAACTTCATGAAGATCAGTTCCTTGCCCTTGGACAGTATGTTGTCCACGCCGTGGTCGGGCTGCTGCTGCTGCTGCTGCTGATGCTGCTGCTGCTGATGCTGTTGATGCTGTTGGTGCTGCTGGTGTTGTTGCTGCTGCTGGTGCTGCTGCTGCTGCTGCTGCAGGTTGGCCGTGGCGCCGGTGATTGGGTTGTGGTGGGTCAGGTCGTTCAGCTTTTGCATGAAGCTCGACGTGCCGCCGCCCGTCTGGGCCTGCTGACCGTCGTGCGGCCTGCTGCCCAGCCCGAAGTCGGGCACCACGTGAGCGAGGCCCTTGAACAGTTTGCCCGACGTGCTCTGCTGACCGCCGCCGACACCGCCTCCGACCCCGACACCCGAAGACTGGCCGCCGACCATGCCGTCCCTACCATCTCTCCTCTCGTACGGATCTCCTCTCTCCCTCGCCTCCGCCGCCGACATCTAGAAACCCGGACATAGTTTCCGTTAGGCCCCGCGAAACAGTACGGCCCCGGAACCGACGGGCCCGGAACACAAAAACAACAGCACACACACGCACACGCACACAGGCCCCATAGGCGTAACTACGTTCACGAGCGGTCGGGGTAGGTGGACGTCTAGAATCTCAAAAATTGTTTAGTATAAATCTATCTCATCCCTCCCTCCACAACCAATTTTTCAATCGTTTCGGCATACACCCATTAGTATTTCCATAAATCATTGTGAAAACAAACGTTTGCCGAAACAATTAATTTAATAAATAAATGAAAATTATCTCTGTACTTCGAGGATAGAGTATTGCTAACGACAAACAACGCACGTATTCGATAGTTTCGTATTTTTTCCGTTTGTCGGATTACAACCAACACTTTTATGATGAAATAAATCGTAATCGTTTTTCACGCCGTCCAATAGAAACGACTGTTGCCAACACACGTGGACGAGTTCAGCACCCCATGCAACTCTTTTCCGTAGTTACGCCTATGCGTCACACAAGTTTCTCAGATCGACAGGACGTAACGGCTACGAACAGTGGTGTATTCAGGATTTTCCTCGTCTACGAGTAAACTACAATATGTTCTTTACTCCATGATTACTAGCCGCATCTCCTCAAACGTAATTCCTGGTTTTGAGCAATATTTTTACGAACTTCGCCTACCCGATTGAGTACGTATTATACAAATACCACTTGTATTATGATAAGGATTCGTTCTTTAATGTACATTGTACTTAAAAAATACATCGTGGAATAATACACAAGACGTATTGTAGTGCAGACTTCATTTGAACTATATTGTTATAAAAATGAAATTAAATCCACGAGCAATTTTCCCCTCCCTAAATACACCACTGGTGACAGATCGTTGAGGTAAAGTAAATATAAATTCGGCCATCCGTTGTGAAAAAGCATCATGCAGTATTATTCTGTTCGTATTTCGGTAACGATTTCACCGATAGAATTGTAAATACACAGAGATTTGTGAATTTCTTTTAAACCATAACCTCTCGATTTTCGTTCGATTTAAAAGTAAAATGTAAATAATGGAAAAAAAAACATTTTTTGTTATCTATACAATGTAACATGCTGGCATGCGTCCATGGTACACCGATGACTATGCACACACGTTCGTTGTAAAACCCTATATTGATTGGAACCGGTGGAATAAATCCGCTTTGCGACTATCACAACGAATGCCAAACTTAATATTACTTTACGGGTGAGAGTGATAATAACGTATATTATATACACGGGAATAGGAATCGATTGTATCTGTTCGGTTTCCGACGTGAGACAAACAAGTAAGAAAATCGGAAGAATCGGGAATACAAGGACATAGGGTAATAATATGTACATACGCTCCTGATGATAATGCGTTGCACTACCATCGACCTACCATACACGGTCCAGCGTCAACAGTGGTATCACTATATCATACTGTTATTGTACCTGTGATTAACGGACTTTAATGGTTTAAACTGAAATACCGTATGCACGTAATACACATTATCCGTTATGTTTATAGTGTGGCGGGTGCACCGGCAGCTAGACGTAGCACACAGGATATGTTATGTTTGTGTGTGTGATACTGTTGTTGTCTGGTTGACAAGAGTGTGAGTGTATTTGTTGTATAAATATATGTACTGAAGAAGACACAGATCATTAATAGCTCACACGCACTCACCTGGTGATAATCGTATTGCGGAAGGCAGGCATCTATAGCGAACAGAACAAAGATAGAAAAACAAAAAGATAGAAAAACATACAAAAAACATATAAATTCGTATGGTTCGGTTTTTTTGACCACGACAAAAAAACTAAAACACAGAACATGCAATATCTGCGGTTATTTTAATGATGAGTATTGGATGAGTTCACAAAAACAAAATCATCGGAAATGAAAACGTAACGGACGGCACTCGCGTACTCCATCTCGAGTAACGGTGCGTGTTACGTTTCCGTTTCGCGATGTGATTGTGTGCGGTGGGTAAACCGTTTTCATGCTTGGAACACATTGAAGGTGGGTCATATCGTTGACAACCTTTTACAAATTTATTCAGTTCAAACGGACCAAATCAGCGTGTCTCTTATTAAAACAACAACATACAGCTGATGAATACATTTGAATTGATTAAGTTTCGTAAAATAAATAAAGAAAAAAATAATAAAACATTTAAAGCACACATAGAGATCAATATTATAACATGCATTTTTATTTCAAAACAAACAATTATAATTAGGTGGAGCTACAAGTATTCGCTATAGCATATATTTTAACTTACACGTTAACTATGATGTTACTATATTATGTGAACGGATTACAGTTCACTCGTAATTTTCTCTGCTTGTAAGCTATACCCACGTATTTTATAGACATCGATAAAAGACAATTTTGTCTGTTTACGTATTATCGTCATAATTATTCCATTTAAACACAATAAGATTTTTATTCTTAAAATTATCTTTCTTGACTAATTTTTAATGTAGGAAGATATTAATTTATATTTTAACTTTGAACAAAATGCAAATTTATTGAATTCTTATATCTTATCATTAGTCAAACTGATTTAAAAAATGGTTAATCGTTTAAAATAAATTATTCGCAACCACAATTCAACAATATCTAATTTTAGATTGCATTAAATAAAATAAATTATTGTTAATATAGTATATATATATATATCAAATTGAAAAATATATTTGTTTGTACTACGTTGTAAAATTGAAAAGTTTACTCGTATTATATCTAGTTAGTTAAATTTTTACTGAATGCTTGTACTCATAGCTCCACCTGTAGTTATGTAATTGATTAATTTTGAATTGCACTTGCAGCTGTTGATTTCATTTAACATAGCTTTTTGTTCACCTAACTAAAATTAATTTTGTTAAAAACTTAAAAATTATGTTTCATGTTTTATTTTTATTCGTTAATTTGATCGTAGTGATTTTGATTGATGACAAGAATTGATATTAACGATTAAGCGCACTATTGTGTTGGTATAATAAATTTAAGACGTAACGTTTTGACAGGAGCAGGAACTATACGTTTTATCCGAAATACAATAAAGCGGCCAACACAATGTCCCGTACCCAAATCGAGCAACCGGATACGTCACTAAAATTATGAAGTTTAATGGAGAAAAGGATCATTTTCGAGCCACAAAATGCATTATTTGCCCTTCGTAAATCAGCTTGTCATTTTAATCGAGTAAACCAAAATGCAAAATGGATTATTGAAACATTGCAGTTTTAAATTGTCCGCTATATTGGACAGGGCGATTAGTGATTTATCCAAAACTATTACAAAGTTAACCAAGTTTTCAATATATTTAAACTGAGTTTTTAATTATAAAAGGAATTTAATTATAATCGATCAATTAGATCAATTAGACTCAACCTCAACTCGCCCCATACACCAGTTGACTAGAAAATACGCAGCTATTAGCTAATTAGTAACGCTTAAACTGATATTAGCCTCAAAAAGACATAAATAAATGTTTATATAAATGATAAAAATGACTGAATACTGAGCGTGACACGAGGTATTATAGTGAATAACGATATGTATCATTTTTTCACTCGATACGTTGTATCCGTCGCTTTTCGGATCGCCTACAAAGGGAAGGAATATAAAATAGACACCGATAAAAGAGATGATGTTCAAAGATATCCAATCGTGTAGAATCAGCTAAGACCGAGAAAACTTTGACCACCCTTCTTTAGTTTTCTTTTGCTTACTGTACTAGCACTTTCGTGCTACCGTGCGACGTGGTTGCTCGAAAACAATCAAATTTACACGTTTCATTTAATACGAGTATATACATTAGACAATATTGCTGCAAACACATAAAAAAAAAAAACATTTATACGTATAAAACTTTGATACAATATTATATGTCATACATGTGTTATGTATGTGAATGTGTGTGTGCACAATAGGTCCCCCGTTTATTTTAAAGTGATGGCGCGTTAGATAGAGATTCAGCGAGACAGAAAGTGTTGTGATAGTATGTGTTGCGAAGGAAGACATGTACGCATATTTAAAAATAAAATAAATATTATTAACAATAACATAACACATTAACATTGTCGAGGTTTTCAACAACAAAACAAAACAAAAAATATTCATAAGCCATTGCAACAGGGTATAACAAATCAATTCCGTGACAAAAACCGGGCCAGAAAATAACAACATGACAAAACAAAAAACAAGCTGCTGAAGTGATCAGGCAAAAACAAATAAAATATATTTATATATTCCGGACTATTACGTCTCGTTTTGTGTATAAGTGTATGTAATATGTATGCATGTTTTTCCTAAAGATCTCGAAGTGTCTAAATATGTTGACGAAAACCGTTAAATATTATTTCAATATATTATATTTGATTATCTATATATATATATTATATATTATAGTAAAGTTATGCTTTTGTACTCGTCACGCGATTTATTTTATTTTATTTATTTTTTTGTTTTTACTTTTACAACGATAACGGATAACCCACCATCACGGTATTTTCACCAGGAGTTTTATTTTCACAATAGCGATACATCGTTATAATATAATATGTATAGTATAAATATGTATGTATAAATAGTAGGTACACGCATGGCATCGCAACGGGGCTCGGGTGCAGCAAGACGGTGACCGATTACCGCGGTCGTCGCTCGTCGCGCAAATGCTCGGGGAAAAAAATGTCAAAACACACGTGTTCCACCCTTTGGACGCGTACAGTTGGGTACCAGGTGCGTTAATGGCCGCAACTTTACCGTAATTGTGTACTGTGTTGCGCGAGACGATTTTTCGCGCAAACAAGGGGTGGCGAACGTGTTTTCGAGGGCGCGGGGTGCGTACCTTTGCGTTTGGGCGGCTGGTCTATGCCGCGCGGCGGGGGCGGTGGACCCCGGGCCCCTGGCCCGTGTCCTCTCATGTCCTGCTGCTGCTGGTGCTGCTGCTGCTGTTGCTGTTGATGATGCTGCGACTGACGTTGCCCCTTGGACGGCTGTGGCCCGACACCGTCCTCCGGCCCGTACTCGGTGCCCACCTCCATCAGGAAGTTGGACGGCACCAGGCCGCGGACCCCGTTACACTCACCCCTGTAAAAACCGTCGTCATCCATCTCGCCGTATATGAATATGGTCTGACCCATCTTGAAGTGCAGTTCCACCTGCTGGAATACAAAACGAGATCGCGTCATCATTCACGCGTATAAATAGACTCATGTACGTCACGTTGCAGTTAAACAATACAGTTTCATCACATCACACGTGATCCAAGATCAAGCGTACCATGCGAACAAGCTTTGCGAGCTTTTATTTACAAGATCGTTATGGTTTCAATACTGACTTTACACATGAAAGCATTAAGTTATGTCGTACTTCAATACCGTAGGGCGTAGGACTAGTTTGATTTTTTGAAACGTTCGAGAATTGCTTTAAGAATTACTTTTTTTTGCACCAATATTATCTATCACCATTTCCATTATAGCATACAAATAATACTTATTTTCAATATCTTGAAATAGCTGTTATATAGTATACGTACGATATTTCGTATGGTGTTGAATTGAACATTTTGACCATACGAAAATGTTTAGTTATTACATTTTTTCAAATCATATTTACTATATATGTTAAAAGCGGTTTTTGCCGGTTTCGTTTCATATGAGGAAATATGTATCAAAAGAGTGATTTTGCCCAAAAGAACTTAGTACTAAGCCCTACAAAATGATATGGTTGTAATTTACTTACATCTCCATCGACATTTGGTGAATTTTCTGTCGGATCATAATCATACAACGCAACCATTTTTTTTACCGGGCCTGAATATGGATCGATCCATCGGTCATCTTTCCTACCTCTCACATCTTGATTCTACAAATAAGTTTATAAATAATATAATAATAATTTCATTTAAATTTTAAAACAGATACATATTTTAATTTTTAACAAACAGTTATTAAATTAATGCTCGTATATATCATAATTTAAGAAAAATATTATAACAATTATTATTTAAAATTATTAAAATACAATTAATCTAACAGCTATTACTTATTAGATTAGGTGTTCAGCATTTTAGTGCTGAAAAATGTAATTTGCTGAATAAATGTTAGTCAAGAGTTATCACACTGTTATTGATCAAAGTTATAATATAACATTAATAAACAAGTACAATATTTCAATGATTCATAAGCGAAGTACTATTTTCATTAACTTAATAGTGTTGATATTACATTTTTCAGTAATTAAATATTGGAAAACTAGTTATACAAATATTAAACGATACTACTACTAAAAATGTCAAATACTTTCCTTAACCTTTAATCATCAAGTATATTATAATTTAAACCTTAGTTACAAAATTACATTTTTTCGTGACTTATTCTGTATGCAACCCCTATTAGTTGTTAATAAAAACATAACATTAGCATAATAATTATTACCTTTCTTTAATAAATAAAAATAATGCTTTATATTAAATTCAAATAATAAAAAATAATTTTAAACACGACTTTCCATGAGGACGTAATGAAGTAATGAGTCATCAGTTCAACTACCTAGTGATATAGCACAAAAAAAATATGGTTCCACTAGGCTCCCGCGCTGTCGTCATACAGATAGAACCCATTACACTGAAAGTGCAGTCCGTTCAGGTCTTCTCTTAGAGAAAGAGGGTATTGTCAAATGACCTATGTTTTAATCTTAGTATAAAATTAATTTAGTAAAACTATACACGATTAGTGTTAATATTTGTCTTTTTTAAACTTTTCTTAAATAAAATACATGACCATACATTTTTACAGTTATGAATTTTGACTAAAATACAATACAACTATTTTAAAAATTATCATTCCAAAAAATTAAGTCAGTATAAGTTAAAATTGCTTTTTTGGTTTTACTTATAAAATGTTGAAATAATTTACTCAAACAGTGAACTAGTGAAAGGAAATAATGATTTAAGATCTAGTTACAATTTTATTTCATTGAATACACATTTTATTAAGTTTCTATTAGGTTTCTTGGGCTTATTTTAACTTCTTACTTATAATACTCTTAATAGTATTTTAATAAAATATTTTATCCTTTTAATTCACATAAGTACCAATTTATATATATTAAATATAGCCAGTAGGCATACACTCAAATCAGGCATTTTACTAAATGCATAGCCAAAGTTTCAAATAATTTAATTTTTATACAGTTTTAATATAAGTTAAGCAAAAAATAAAAAAGGAACATTTTTATATTATTTGTAGCAATATATTTCCATTAGTTATTTATTGTTATTTGATTTGAAAATAAGATTTATATAATATATATATATTTAATAAAGTAAAATGCTGACATATATCTATTCAATATTTATATACAAATATATATCCCACATTTTCTTCTTATATTTAAAATTATAACCTTATATATTTTGTTTTATTTTTCACATAATATAACTCTTGAAATATAATTAGATATAGTTATAAATTAAAACACAACACATTTATTAATAAATTAATTTGTAATTTATGCCATAAGCCAATAAATCATGATTGTAGTGCAAATTACTTATATTTTAAACTATAATATGTATTTCATACCTTTTGCATATCAGATAATTCCATAACCATATTATGAGGAACATAACCAAATCTTCCTCTACTTTCACCCCAGTAAAAACCGTCTGGATCTTTATCTCCATATATCTACGATACAAGTGAAAAAATGATATAATTTTGCAATTATTTATAAGATGTTGTCAAACCTTTATATGTTCTCCTTCTTTAAAAGGTAATTCTTCATCACAAACATCTGGATTAGGTGACATAGTAGTAGGGTCGTAGTCATAAATGGCCACCACCCATCTTGGACGTTTATCTCTCGTTGTTTTCTGATAAGCAGTTTGCCTAGGATCCGAGTTTCTGCCCCTGTATGCTCTTTGGTCTCCTGCACTCGTATGTTTTATTCTGGGTTCTACTTGTTTCTCATTTTGATAATACTGTTCCCTGTAAAGTATGGGTATAATAAATTAAGAATTGCTGTGGTGTACCACTTTAACTATATCGGTTCTCAAAGTACCTTTCATCATAATGATGACGAACATGATGAGGTGGTTTAGACCTTGGAGTTGGAGCCGAGGGCCTGTGAGGATGAGTTGATGGTGCACGCCTAGCGCCTCTTCCATTTTCCATTAACTCTTCTTCACTATAGTTTCCCTCACCAGCAAAATCTTTCGTGACTTCTGTCCAAATGTACGAATTGTAGCTAAGCAATCATTAACATAATTTAATACGTACCTATCGATGGTATACTTATTTGTCCTGGGAAAATCTCTTTATCACTGAGATTCTCGGTTTCTGTGTCCACGATTACCTGACCATAAGCATTGCGTTGTGGTCTCATGTGACTAGGTACTGCCGATCCATACTTTATTCGCTTATCTTCTTCTTGCTAAAAAAAACCACAATATTAAATTATTTTAAAATGTTGCTAGATAAAGTTGATTTTTGTACACAAAAAAACGTACAAATTACTATTCACTTTAAATTTTTTTTATTAATTTAAGTAAAATAAAATAATATTACTAAACAAATATCATTATTATTATTTTATTTTATAATAATCAATAATTTACTTTATGGTGGTGATGGTGATGGTGATGAGGTGATTTATTTTTCGCACCCGGTATTAAAACTGGATTACTATCAGAAGACTGATTGTCCCTAGATTTTGTCCGTACAGTCACTTGCCTAGGATTAAGACTAAGTAGTTGAGTGATATCTATTAAAGCATGATCACCTGTAAACCATAATGAATAATTACAATTTTTCTTTTTACATGTACAAATCTATTCTACTTTGCTGTTAGTCGTATGTTTTATAACTAGAGTATATATTATTATATATTAGTTTTAACTTTAAATCTATTTTTGAACAATATAATTTGCTCTTGTACACATACATCTAAAATATTGTTTTTTCTAAGAAATATCATTTCAAATAATTCAAAACCACATTAGTATTCGTAAGTTTAATTATCATAAAATTGCGTGTAAATAACATATATGATTTTTATCGATGGTTACAATAAATTATTTATACGAGTATTCCTTGTAGAACTATACATTTTTTTAAGAAAATTTAACTAATTTGCAAGAATTAATTTCTTTAATTTTTATTCTTAGTAAAATTTTTTTGCCAAAAATACATATCACTTTTAAAATATATTAAATTTGTTGATAGCATTTTGATTTTTAAAGCACCATGTAAAATCTTACCTGTAGGACTATCAATATCTGACACTTTTTTGCCATCTGCATACACGGCATAACCTGTTATGTGACCACGGTTGGAAGGATCACTAAGCGTGGTAGTCACTGGAAGCCACGTTACCAATAAGGTTCCATCTTGTGGTCCTGATTCTACTTGTACTTCTGAAGGCGGATCTGGAAGTCCTATATAGGTCATTATGTACATTAACAAATCGTAAAATATATATTTAAAAATAATATAAAATACAAAGAAAATTTAAAGAAAAAATGTTATCGTTAATAAATACCGTGATAAAATTATATTATAAATTCGATTGGTATACTTACTACCAAATATTTATTATACACTAAAATTTTTTTTTTTTGCAGAATCAATGAATACTCCAGAACAAAATATGTTTTATTTATATTTATCATTGCTTTATGAATATTCAATAAAATATAAACGCTATAACATTTTTTTCCTAAATAATCTACATTATTTTTCATAATGTAACAAATATAATATTCAAAAATATAAAATGATGTTTTATCTACCTTTGCAGCCTGTATGCAAACATGCAAGCACGATACAATAAAAAACAAGCAAAGAATTAAAATTATGCAAATTATTATTGTTTTGATATAATATTTATTAGAGTAATATGATTTAAAATTATATTTTGCAGTTGAACAAATTAAGTTGTTATTTGCGCCAATTTGGTTAGCTTTCGATTTCGCAAAGCCAACAAAATGGTTTCCGTATGTAAAAGTAACAATGTATGAATAACATAGCAGTGATTGAAAATCTCATGTCCGAATGTTAAATGGAATGTAAAAATATATGTTTACCTTTAGGCAGCGTTTTAAAATTTATGTGCGTCGAAAATTTCTCCATAGAGCTAGAAGTCCTTTTTTGATCGAATGTCGGTGCACGTAACGTCTTAGCACTAACTGTTACCCTGTACAGAGTATTGGGCACCAGACCTAAAGACAGAACCCATGAACCAATAAACTCAAAAATATAATAAATTACTATGTATTTAGATACAATTCAATATTATATTTATTTATATAAATAATTATTTAATTAGTCTACGAGTATATATTCTAGCCATTTTGCTTTAGTCTTTAATGTTAACGGGTCATAAATAATTGAACATGTATTTTTGTTATTATTTGATTTACATTTCTATTATCAAAACAACCTACAACTTGTCAGGTTTCGGTATGCGCAGTTTCATCAATTTTTATATCTATCAATTATTATTGGTTTATATCATATAAGATATGGAAATTACGGTCAGTATTATAATGTGTTTTTTACGAATTATTTTATTTCAATTTTAATCCTGTATAGGTACATTTTTAACTTTCTCTATAACTATTTATTATATATTTATTTATATCTAAAGTATATTATAGTAAAAATACAAAAATATGTTGTAATAACTTTGTTATTCTTTTACATGCAAATAAATGTATGGCGTCTAATGAGTAAGTACTATTGTCCAGAACAGGATTTTTTTCAGACATCACTTGTAATTAATTACCACTGAAATGTTCAAAACTCAAATAACTGAATATTATTCTAAGTTGAACTATGAAACTACTCGAAACACATTTCTAAATATATTACAACTATGAATTTACTTGGTTCATTGTAGGAATATAATTTGAACGTACAACACAATTTTGTTATTTTTTAGCTAAAATAATAATATTGATTTTTTTCTCATATAAAAATAATATCTATACACGAACACATGCCATCATATGTATTTATCTACAATGATAATATTCTGACATGATCCTTGGAGCGTAGATGGTTACATTTATTGAAATACATGTACAATTTGTTTTATGGTATTGGGTTAACTATTGAAAACATATGCATATTTCATGTTGTCTACATCATATTAATGACAACGATTAAATCACCTGTAATTGTGTGTTTATAAACACCGGGTTTGACGGTCCTGAGTTCAACATTATTAACGCATACCACATGCTGGAAATTACTATTGCTTGGCAGCCATGATATAACAGCCGACGTTGACGTCACTTGACTGGCCTTTACATGCGAAGGTCGTAATGGCAGCTCTTTTTCTTTACCAATAACCATGGTGCAAGCTGCATCCCTTGATGTTCTCCTGTTAGCCGTAACCGATCGAACACTGATCCTGTGCGGCTATAAGCCAATAAACAAAATAGTGTATAATCAGTGAAGAAATTGCTCACAAATGTTACGAAATAAAATAAAAATTGCACACCTATATTTGTATTGAATTTATTGATTTGGTTAAAAAAAAAATTGTATATTGATATACAATTAATTATAGTTAAAAACAGTGATATTTAATGTTATGGAAATTCTCGTATTTTCTATTGCAATTGGTTTAGGTTTAGACAATATTAAACGAATAAATAATTGATTAAATTTTATCAGTTGGAGTATTATAAGAAAATGCAAAAAAAAACATTCCATGCATTATATTTTCTATCATTTTAATACCGCTTACCTTATTTGAATCTACTCCTTCGACCAATGCCCGGGTCCTTTCTGTAGCTTTAATGGTCGTCTTTAAGTTGCCATCTACGTATACATGATACGACTCTGGCAAACATCCTTCCTCGGGTGAGGGCGCATTCCATCCAATTAGCACACTTTTGTTTAACTGCCTTTCCAGCGTCAACTGCTTCGGGGCCGGTACTAGCAGCGAGAAGAACATGTCTAACAGTGACGATGCCCCGGAAAAACAATTCCCCCCCAAAACAAGACGCTATTACTCTACGCTAGCTCTACATGCACTATAGTCTAGAATATTCAGCCGCCATCATGTATATTATTTTCAAAATCGTTAAACCACTATAAATTGTCCTTATAGGTTTTTTTTTATTGTTATTCTACCTTGATATTATTATCATTGAAAACTATTTGACAAAAATAAATTAAAACGAATCTTATAATTTTATTAAAATTAGATACGATTATCCTAAGACTATCTAATTATGGTATTTTTAGCTTGGTAATTTTTAGCTTCGGGTATAGTAAAAAATACAGTCCTCACTTCACTCAAAATCTAATATTATTTGTTTTTCTATGGTTGTAACAATAATCATATAGTAAACTCACACATCATCTAAAGTTCTATAAAGCTCTAATATTATCTAGTATTCCTTACTCCAAAACTCGAGGAAAATTATAAATATTGATTTCTTAGATTTCTACAAACATATTATACTTTATATTTAATGTTTCACACGTTCCTATGTAGCAAGCAATTTACACCTATGCCTAATGGACATATTTCTACCCGAATTTGTATAATTTTTCTTTCAAATATTAGGATAAATAAGAAGCTGATCAACTGAATTTAATTATAAATTAATTATTTCTAAAATCTCACCATCGTCATCGACGTTATCATCTTCTTGCAGTTCTTCTAACATATTGTTATACTCTTGTTGAGCCAGTCTTTTCATCTGTTCGTCTGTTTGTATTTCCAAGCCATGACAATTATTTTTAGTTATGTCCCAACATAAATAATAGTTATTTACAATTACCTGGGAGCATATATTCAATGTTTTGAGGAACCGTGGTCGTTGCACTATCGTCACATTCCCTAAGTCTGACTACCATAGATTGATAGAAGTCTTCAAGATCTCTACCGTATAATTGTTGTACATAATTGGAAGGCACTAATCCCCGTCTACCGTCTAAAAGTTCACCATCAAAAAATCCATCCTGTAAAAAAATGCATTCTTTAATTTAAAACGAGTGATGAGAATATATATATAAAAACCTTAAATTCAAAAAATATATAGTTTGTTATAGGATTCTTAGATATGCAAGATAGTTTTAAATTGTTTAATGGGTTTTAAAAATAATTAGTGCATTTTTATTGAAATAACGAGGTAGACACATATAAATTAAAATATAGCTCCTGAATACTCATAAATCATGCTCATGGTTGATAGTAGAGTTATTATTTCTCGATTTACGATTTTTATGATATTTTCGATATTAATTTATGAAAAGACACTGTTAGCTTATATACAAGTTATTTTATATATGCATTTAAAAAATTAGTACGAAGGTACCTATACCATAAATGTGCTTATATTTTCGGTGTTTTATTTTTCAAACTATTTTTACTGTTCCAAAAATATTCAAAACACTTGGTTTCAAACAATTTTTAAAGTTAAAATTATTGAATAAAATATTATCAATTCGGAAAAAAAAGGGTTAAGTCATTAACAACACATTTTTATACAACTAAACTATTTATCCCTACCCATGTGATAAAAATCGTGAACTCGCCTTTATCAATACACTTGACTATTATTTTATTTAGGTATTACAAGATCAATTATAAACTTTTAATACTTAAACATACCTCATCTTTATTACCCCACACTAAAATATAATCCCCAGCAGTAATTGGTACTTCTTCTTCAAAATTTTCATTTGGTGAACAATAAAATGGATCATATGTATATCTGTAATTAAGCATTATACAAAACAGTTTAATAAATATGTTACCCTTAAGCATGTAAAAACGCATTTTTATTTACCTCGCACAATAAACATAACATTGACCTTTTCCAGGTATATCCAACATGTCAGGCATTCGTCTTTCCCCAATGCGTTTGGTGGAATCTATATTCAATCCTAACGCGTCATTTATAATGTTATTTTGGTCTGAAATACGAATGCAATTATTGGTGAGATTAGTTTTCTTTGTTATTTTTTGTTAAATAAATCACTTACAATCGATATCTTGTTGAGCGTTGATCATGCTAGGAATTGCTGGCATAATCCGTCCTTTTGGCTGAAGTCTAGACTGTTGTCCAGTAGCCAACAAAACTGTTTCTAGTGCTGGAGTCGTAGTTGTTAGTGGTCCTACGTTTGGTAACACTGATGTGCCGATGGATAAGGGTTGATATGTCTGTGTGAGATGACCCGGGGCCATTCGATAAAGCTTGACACAGTAAAATATGATATTACAAATGAAAACGTTACAAAATATTAGACATACCTCTGTGTACGGATAATTCATATGTTGTGGCGCAGAATTCAAGGCATAATTCGGCTCTTGTATGGAACTCGAGACAGATGTAAGTACACCAGCGGTCGGCAAACCTATAATAAGCCGAGAAAAAATACATTTTAATACTAATTGAGCTTGACAATATCATCATAGCGTATTTACAATAATTATTAAAAGAAAATTTCTATAATATAGCAAATAAATTAATGTAAATATGAACAGGAGTAATTTAAACGAATAAACTATTTGACGTTATATCCAGCATTGACCAAACTCATGCATTTTATACAATTATTACCAAATATTTAATGTAGTATTCAACCAATCATACAGTAATATTTTAAACCACGGTAATAATATAATATTTATCCACTAGTTAGGTCAATAGCGGTGTGCAGAATATGGAAAAATAAGTCTATTAGCAGGAATGTCAAAGCACATGGCCACATTTGCTCTCTGTTTAAAATGTGTTTTATAAAATGCATTTATGCCTACATAATAATTAATAACCATAATGCATGTGATGCAAATACACTGTAAATACTTCGGTTCTAACTATGTATGTGCTATATGATTATACAATTTTAGTCTAGATAATTATATTAAAATATAATATATTTATATAATATATATGAATAAATATGAATAAACGTAAAAGCTAGTTTAATTAGTGCTAGTAAAAAAATCTAAATAATATATTAAACGTATTTTGACAAATTGCCTATTATATTAGGTATGCAAATTTATCTATTTTTTATTGATGAATAATAATTAATTTTCAATTAAATTTGAATAATCTAATAAGCTACTCATCGAACTATAAGTAAGGCGTTTTTGTTTATTTTGTGCCTATAACTTACTGCGTTTTTTCAAGCACGACCGAAGCGGTGCTGTGTTTGAATCCGTTTTATCACTTTTAATTTTGACTTTATGCAGCGGTGCGGTTTGCCCAGGACCCCCGGCAGCTGTTTTTTTTTATTTTTTATTTATAGATATATTTGTATTAAGGGTGTTCAATATATATTAATTGGTTTTAAATTCAACAGTTGACACCATGATTCAAATAATTGGTAAAGCCACATAGATGATAATTTGAATTTTAAAGTATTCATAAATATATATTAAACATCCTTTATTTTATATTTACATCATATACTTCACGAGACTTAAGTTTATTCTCACCTATCGTAGATCTTGTCTTGTCGAGCTCCGCTAAAACTCGATTATCTTGATCAATTTTGGCCATTATACGATCTATTTCCGACGGTAGAGCTGATACTCTACTCGCAATACTTGTTCTGTTGGTATTAATTGTTTCCAAAACATCTCCTATTTTTAAACATAATATTATTAAACGATACAAGTTTTATTTTTATATAATTTCATCAAATGTAAACCAATTATAATATTATACCTGCGGATTGTAATCTGTGTTGTATTAGTTGATCAGTAGAAAACATATGTTCTAATGATGCAGGCAAAGAAGAATGGTTTAGAGAATTTGATCCTATAAAATAAATTACATACAAATTAAGCATATTATCATGTTTTCGTCATCAGAAAATAAAAAATTAATTTAATTTATACGCAATCATCTCAAATGAATTATATACATTTCATGTGCGTAGTAACAGGTTTAAAATAACTTTACCGTATGTAAAAAAAAAAACACAATTTAAATACTTAGGTCTCCACTAGACGCAGTAGATTCTGCAGGTGAGTTTAAAGTCAAATCTGTCGACTTATATGACGTTCTTAATGTAGACTTTTTGTGATGCTCTAATTCTAGCTGTAACTCTTCTTGTTTAACGTTCTCCAACTCCATCTTTTTTTCCAGTTCTCGAATCTTAGACTGAAATCAAATATCAATATCCAACATGAGATAAACGTTACCAGTACATAACGATATAATTTACTTGTAATGATTCAATGTGTTCACACAGTCTAGTTTTCTCTGCATAGTTGATATTTGATGGTTTAGTCTGTAATTCACGCTGTTTCTCTTGAAGTTGGACAACGCATTCTTTGTGCTCTTTTTCCAACGCTCTCTTCTTGTCGGTCGCATCTTGCATGAGCTTAAGTTCCATAACACAATCGGATGTAATCATTTATGATTTTGAAATTTATATTAAACTACAAGAGAAATAATACACACCTTAAGGATCTCATCGATTTCTTGATCCGCATTTGCCCGGGCTGATACTGAATTCAGCCCGGTGCCCTTTTTCACCTAAGAAAAAAATTTAAATATTATATGTATGTAACATATTAGATAAACAAATAGCAAGAATGTTTTAAACATCTATTTCTGTTTTGGGGAAATCAGTGCAAAACAACAATGAGTTCTGAATACATCGTTCAGGGTTTGACAACATTCAAATATTTTTCTGGTAGTTTGCTAAATAAAAAACTATATAACTATTCGAGTAATACATTATTATCATTTTAGTGTGCAATAAACTGATCAACTAAATTCTCAATTTCACTAAAGGAAATTACTGTAATTGTTTTATGAACATATATATATATGTGTGTAGGTCTATGTTATGGGTGAGTGTGTGAACAGACCTGTTGAAAGGTTCTTGCAGCCTGTAAAATATCATAAACCTCATAGTGATTTTAATTTCAACAAAACATTCTAGCCAAAGAAAGTTTTATAAGATCAAGTGTTATAAAATAGGTACAATAAGTACGCTTTACAAAAATACTCACATGTTGGAGTTGTAGTACTTGTTTGTGTAGATCTGTATTTTGGATGGTTAGCTCGGTATTTTTTTCCAACACTCTGACTAGTTGATCCTCCTAAAACATAATAAAGCCACATTAAAAATAACGACAAACTTTTAAGCTTTCACCGTTTGTACATTATTCTGTAATAACACTTGAAGATCTTTCTGAAACTAGGTCACTAACTTTTTCGTACAAATCATATATTCTAATATTCTACAGCCGTATTCAGTATTTATATTTACAATTATATAATAGTGACTCATTCATTATTTTAAAACTTATGCTATCATCCTTAACATTATTCTCTTCTTATAACTTTAATGTTTTAGGCAACTTTTAATACTTCACTCTAAAGAATACCATTATAGTTCTTACTTATTCTTTAATTATAAGTTATAACAAATATTTTATTTTATTATTTATATCTCACTTTTATACATTTATGTAATCAAATTTAAAAATATATTGTTATGAATAATCATAATATATAAATACAATTAAGCTCATCGAGTATAATTTTAACTGTACTCATTAAACATAATATGTTATTTCAAGTTGCAATTAATAACTTATTCATTTGATCATCATTTTTTTTTTCTTTGATTTCGTTTACAGACACTTTATGCAATCGTTCTGAATAATAAATTGTGACTGCAATCACATTACATAAATATTCAGGTTTCAACACTTTAGTTGAAAATTCTAAATTCATCTTATCAACACGTTGTCTAAAATCAATAGTACAGAGTACATTTCAATAGCAAAATGTAGGTGATGAAATGGCCAATGGGACCAAACTATTTCTAATTAATTTCCTATTCAATAGCATCATATTATTATATTGCATCTCGCATATAGTATTTACTATATATGCAGCTAGGTCGTTCAGCAATTAGGAACTTTAAATTTACATATTTTAGTACAGCTACATATTTATAAACTTCCTTTATTTTATAGCATATGTATAATATATTATATTCCGGGTGTCTCGGTATGATATACTGGATTTTTTTGTAGTATTAATAACTAGATACTACTAAAATTTAATTTACCATCTATACTTGAAAAAAATCAGCGCATCACGGAATACTATACAGTACATGTACCCTATTAAACCACCCTGTTTAATAAATTTATAAAGTGGGCAACAATGAGTTTCGGAAAATTCACACCACCTATTGTGTTAATGAGAAGACAAGATAGGTAGGTCTTTTAGAACACGACGCGTATACACACATATGCACAAGGCCTCTCGACGCAGCCCCGCATTCTCATTAATATTATGAACGTCCAGTGGCGTATTTATAAAGGAGAGAAAGAGGGGACAATTTCCCATACTTTTTTTTGCTCACTTGAATTTTATTTACATGGTATTATGGTGTTACAATTTTAAGAGAAAAATAAAATATAAGTATAATTTTTCATTAGTAAGCAAATAAAAGTAATAAATTAAATTTATACACAACTTAACTTTAAGACCATAAAAAATGAACCAATATGAACCTAATTATATTCAATACCAAAACATAATATTATACTTGTTGTATTTTTTGTGAAATAGTTTACTTATGAATTTCAAAATATCTGATTACTAAGAATAAAAATAAGTTAAAATAATATTTGAGCCTTGAATGCATCAAATTATATGCCACTGCGTACATCCAAGCTTTTTTCATTTTTGTCTTGAGATACTTGAGAGATACCTCTTATGTTTCATTGTTTTTTCTTCTTCTTCATAAGAATTGAACAGTATGACATGCTGAGGTATGGTTACTATAAAGTAACAATTAAAAAACGAACTACTTTCAACATGAATCAATATAAAACAACGACCTATGAAACAATTATATTTTTTTAACCAAAGTTTAGATTTTCTAAGATTAAAAATACATGAAGGAAAAACAGATCAATAATAGTTTAAATACCAGCATTTTTTGATAGTAATATTATGGGTAATTTAAAATATTCTAGAATCACTAAAATACTCGAAACTAAAAAAATAAAATATAAATAGGTATTACACAAGCATTAAAATTTTCATAATATTAAGTTCTTAAACTATTTTAAAAAGTTAATTTGTGTTCAAAATATGTGATTAGGTCTTTTAAACAAAATTCTAGTTTTTTATAAAAATAAGTAGGTATATTATTCGTAACTATAGCTTTTTTGAAACTGATTTACTATTACACTGTATGAATACGAGTATAAGTCGTACAAATAATATTTATGAATGATATTTTGAAATATAAATAGTTATTCTACAAGTATTAAATCTCATTACTTCCTATTCAAAATTAAACAATTTTTTTGATATTTATTATTATTTACCGCATATTATTATTTTTCATCTTAACATAAGTAATACGACGATGTATAAAATCGCTTATTTTCACAGTCATGGTGGATAAAATACGGATTAATACTAGTTACTAGTATCATATTTTTTTACCTGTAATTAATTACCATAACAACCACAGTGCGACCATCGGTTCATTATTTAAAAAATGATTATGCCACGCAACAGTACTTTAATTATAATTGTAACTCAATATAACTTTTTTTTTCTCTATAACTAATGATATTTTGCGTGAATATATTCATTAATATAACGTTATGAAATATTATATTTTTAAGGGCAGGATATTATTTTTATCTCTGGGAATATCTCCAAGAAATGTATGTTGTTTGAAATAAAATCGAAACAGCCAATATTTATGTGTACAATTTATATAAAATTCAAATTATAAGTATACTGAAACAATACAGTTAACAATTTTAATTTATATGCAAATGCATCAATTGACTGGATATAAAAATAAAAATTATGCCGTTGTAAAATATAATATAAAAATGTCAATCGCTATAATGATCAAACTTTTCAGATGACGGGATAATACATCTGTTTTGCGTATTGTAGGTGTACGCTATTGCGTATAATCACGTGCACGTGAATAAACCTGGATTAAGGTCAAGCGCAGAATATATATTTATCTTTTATGATATATACCTACGGCTAGGGGTTACGCGGCAATGGCAAGCGGTGGCGTGAAAGAGGACAATCCGGACGCAAATCCGATGACTCGGCAATCAGCGATATGATTAATCTGCATAATATTCAAGTTGAGTGTCCTATTATAGTATAGGTAGTATATAAAAATATAAAACACTTTGATGTTTCAGCTTGTTACTGGACAAGAATTTTAATATATATTTTTATTTTTTTTTTCAACTTTGTAGCAATGCCAATACTCAACGATAATAATATAGCTTAGATTGTGATAGTAAGTTTAAATCAATTCGATGAGTTTGTTCTAGAGACATTGTAATTTATGTGTTAAGAAAAAAGTCGTATTGTATATTTTACATTTTTCACAAATAATAAATGTATAAAATAATATATAGTGCAACGCGATAGCCATGTCAGAAACATTAACTGTTTAGATAGGCATTTAGATCCAAGCCAGTCACTTTGGTAACTATAATCTTAAAAAAGGACTCGTGATGGTATTATTTCTTTTGCGTGCTGAACACTTCAGGGCCAACCCCGAATTACCGTTGAATTTCAATGTAAATGTACATATACTTCTATCCCCGAATGTCACTAGTAGTGGCGTAGTTAGAGAGTATTTGGTAAACAGACGTTTCTGAATTTTTGGTGGAACTATTCTTATTTCTACTATTCTTATGACTAAATTAGGTGTATTTACATGTATATAAATAAATTGTTCTATAAACCTGATAAATGAATAGTAATATCCCCGAAATATAGCCGAGAAAAGTTACAAAAAGGGTGGATATATTGAATAAATACTCGATCCTAAAAATGTTTAAGCTCGCTAACCACTATTAAAACAACAAGCATTGATACATTTTTGGAAAAAATATCAAAATCTAACACATTGCTCTTACCGAGAATACTACCGCCGTTAGACTTCTAATAAAATCCCAACACTTGACTTGTGGTGTGAAAAATTAACTTTAAAAGACAGTAAAATAGGAACTTATTTAGTCGTAAACAGATGACTGTATATTCATTTCAATAAACCTTACTAATATAGCGTAATAAAAATTTTTCCTGTCAACCTATTTTTAACTTGTAATTTATGTTTAGAATCATGTCAAACATAATTTAGTTATAATATTATATCAATACAGTAAAATACATTTGATAGTGTACGGTCACAAAGAAATTTAATTACCGTGGGTAATTTTAGTTAACGATATTATTTTACTTCAAATTATTTACATTTTTATAATAAATATTAATACGAACAAATATGATTCCTACATATAACGGGAACTTAGTTAAATGTTTAAATATGTAGAATATAATGACTACAATTATATATAAATAATACATAAACATAGATATTATGAAATATTGATGAAAATTAACGACTACATTTATTACACCTCAAAAAACTATTTCGATAATTTTCACAACGTTTTGCTATTCAGATTTGGATTTTATATCAAATTTAAAAAGAAAAAATATTTTTAAAACAGATAATATTAAAATAAAACCATATAGTAACGAAATTATTTTTACGTAAACAATTTGAAAATTATAGGCCCACTTGAAATGAATCAAATCATCTAGTATAATTGGTTTAGATACTCACGCCCACAACATTTATATTACAATTGCAAAGGACAGCTACATTAAAATTGTGGATATAATTTTTAACTATGTATCTTATTATACGGGTCCGATAACCTCAAGTAATTTAATGTGAATTCGAGCGCGAGCCAACAAGTTCAACTTAGGGTACTACATTTTATCCAGAGGGTGGATATTAACCAATTATATTGTCTAGAACTCTAATAAAATTATCCATCAACGTGGCCGGAAACGATTCAATCGAAGACATCATTATTGATGAATGAGAATAAATTTAATGCAACTCTACAATTATTCTTCGTATTTTTCAACGAATTTTAAACATAAAAATAATATTATATGAAATTCCTAGAAAGTTTTAAAATGTTCTATATCATTATTACATATAAAATGTTTCCGAACTTTCTACACATTCGTTACTCTAAAGATTTTTAAAGAATTAAAATAATATTAATATTATGTACATGGTATTTTAAAGAGTTTCCTCTACTTAAACATAACATCACATTATTTAGTACAAAATACAGTTGTGAAATAAGTATATTATAAAAAACTTTTAATATAATAGGCATGTACTCTAAATAACCCAAATAAAAAAAATAAAAATAACAACCAGCATAAAGTTTAGACTCTATGTGATGTGAGAAATAATATGAATTACAAGTATAAACGTACTGTAAACATTATTAGGAATACCAACAATTTCATTACGTACGATTAAATCAATAACTATATTTTGTCATCATTTTTCTCTCTTAATCTCAAGAACACATAATATTATTTAAAAATCAATAAAAGAATAGTATGTAACAATTTTTACTGAGAATTAGAACATTTATAGTTTCCCGTTTCGTTCCTAATCATACATTGTAATTATATAATCCAGTAAAAACTGCAAACAGCTAATAATGGCCTTAAGAAACAATAATCTTAATTGTTGGTGATTAATTACCATCTATTAATAATTATTGTTCTTTAAAGATTGTAAACTTCAATACTTAACTGGTTAAAGGATAATATTGCTTTAATTATTTTTTTTAATATTAAAGAAAAATATTTTTTTTTATCATTCAAACGAAGAATATAATTCAAAACGATTTTTTTTCTTATGCGACGTTATAGTGGCAAAACTAACAATTGTCAGTAGAATATTTACTTTGTATTCGCACGACCGGAGAAAGGTCGACTTTGTAGAACGTAACAAGGGTTTGCTCTTTAAATGTTAAATATGGTTCTTCAATCTTCCTTTGCATTTTTTGAACCTTTGATATGCCATTTAAAAAAATAAAAGTTCTTAAAAATACGTCATCAACTCTTGACATCTGGACAGCTCTCTAAAGATGGACTTCCACCGAGAATAATCACTAATAATAACCTAAGGTCACGTAGGAAACTAATCTAATCAAGCTATCCTCAAATGCTTGAAATGCCTTGAGTGTTTTCGTCCACTATTATTTTTGTTCAAGTTATTAAGTACACTGGTCAGTGGCATGACAACAAAACAGAGGCAAACATACCTCTACTGCCACCAAAATTAATATGGTTGCAAAAACTTACCAGTTCGAATGCCGTTGAGCCGTCGTTGTCAGATAAGTCGTTGTTTATACGAGGAGTACTATGTTCACAATTTTGGCCACACTGATGATCGGCATCCTTAAAAGAGAAAAATAATTATCATACGCTTAATCGTTATTAATTGGTCGCTCGAGCATTGAATAGTGTTTCAATTTCTTCTTTTTTTTTTTACATCGCGTACACAAAAGAAGTACGCTGTGGTGGGGTTAAGAAAAAAAAGAAAAAGTTCTATCGTACATGTAGGTCAAGCAGAAAATAAATTTTTTTAAGCGCCATTGCGCGAAGTGCGTTCAGGAATAATATTCCATTGGCCTTTTAATTTGAAATAAACACTCGACCAAACTATTACTTTTTTATCGTTTCAATAAGATCCTACAAAAATTGGTACCATGGAAATGTTAGAAGACTAAATTCATAATGAAATTCATATAAAAAAAAAGGAGTACATACTATTATGGTCCCAAGCGATAACCGTTTTGCCGAGATAACATACATTATTGATTTGCAAAGCCGCAAGACGTATACTTTCGTTGCACACACACACGTACACACATACACACACACTACATATACGCATACACTAATACAACAGAATAGAAGTCCGCATGTTCGCCGTATGTTGTCCAATCCATTTATTTTTTCGAGAAGTGCACGCTGTGTTTTATTGTCTGCCAGTTGAAGACAAAAATCGAACGATGCTGATAAAAACTCTATGCAGCACTCAAACCCTTAGTAAAAGGTGTAACTCTCGTACTGTAAAACCTTTTTTTTCGTTTATTCCAATGCTACTGAGCCACCAGAAAAAACTCGAGCTTAATTTATTTCTATACATTAGTATTTTTCGGTACTTTATACTATTGGTCGCCATAATTTGATTAGTTCTTAGTTTATAACATAACCTAAGTTTAATTTTTAAAATTTGATACGGTTCTCCCCTAAAAATGTATTATACATTTAATGAATACAATCAACTGTTTAACAAGCTTAAAAATAACCTATTTCATTAGCGTATGAATTTCATAATACCGGCACGGTTGGGTATAATTTGTTTTCTAACGTGTACCAAGTATAAATGGTAATTGCACGTTGTTGATATTCATAATTATTATAACATGCTGGAATATTCATTACATTTTGGCAATAATATTTAATTTAATTATCTGTACTCTTTAGCGTTTTTATCGATTTGTTAAAAATTATTAAATGAAGTACCAATATTACAAACGCAAACTAATATACGCTTACAAAACTATTTAAAAAGTTTTTCTTTCTATTCAAATATCAACTATAAAGGGCTATAAAATTAATCAAGATAAATTAATTAACATTTATTGACCAAAATATATAAAGAGTTTTTAAATTAATTGTCTGTAAGTGTTAACGGAAATCCCAGTTTCAAAAAGAGAAAATTATATCAACCAAATTAAGCAATGGTCAACTTTCCCTGGGTCAGGGTAATTAATACGTTATGATAAAAGTAACATATTGGAAATAAAATAAGTAGTAATTGCTTAAAGTTCTAATAGCTCACATTATTGCTTATTTTACATATATTTAAATTAATTTAAAAATATAATGATAAATTAAACTTAACTTTAATTTAGAACTTAGAATTTATAAGTACCGTATTTTATGAGGCAAAATTTGATTTTAATATTTATTTATAGTTTATTTTTATTCTAATTTACAAAGTAGTGATTTATAAATAAAATCAATGTAATACAAAGAGTCCTAACATTAAATAAAAATACGCGCTTTAACATGATTTTATTTAAAAGACATTTACTAAGTCTAAGAAAATCAAGAAAAGCAAAATAAAAATGGATAATTTTTAACGCACAAAATATCCTCTTAAGTCTAAACAATTAATCAAAACGTCAATCACATGACCATCGAGTAATTACAAAAATAATATATTTCAAGATGATCATCGGATAAACAAACGTGTATAAAGTATAAACATTGTAAATTATTAAAATAATATACTCAACTTTATATAGAATTCAAATTAGAGAATCATAATATTTTAATTTGTTATCTATAAAAGTGTATTTTATAAGCGTATGCATATGAAAATGAGTATGTTTAAATAAGATTTTATTATCAACTAATATTAATACGTATCACTAGTAAAAATATAAATTAGTTCAAAATATTAAAAAATATGATTAAAAATGATATGGATTTATATCTTTATATTGTTATTTTAAAATAATATAAATCAAGTTATTTTAGACAAGTTTTATAAAAATATAATTTCCTGATCATTTATTTTTACATTTACATAAAGTAACATGTAATATAGTAACATAATTACATTTTATTTAAGAAATTCAACTAATTTATTCATCAATAACAAGTTTGTATATTACATTTTTCATTTTTTTTTTTTAAAAATTACGCTTATGTAGGTTTGCTTTGAATTTACACGTAGTAATAGAGTTTTAAAATTAAATTCTGTTGTATAAAAGAAGTACAATTTAAACCTATAATGTTGAGTGTTATTGATTTTTATTAAAATGAGTAATCCAAATATTCTAAAGTAAAAAACTTAATTAAATTTATTTCAGTACAGTTTTTAGAATAGTAAATAAATAATATCGCATATTGATTCCTAGCTCAACAGGAATTTTCAGTACCAAGTACAAATTCTTAATCATTATGAAGTTGAAATTGTCGATTGTTTGCCTTCTAAGTTTCTCTTGAGGAAAACTACCGACAAGACAAGTAATTTGGATTTCTCAATTCCTCTTTCAATGAACATTAAATAATAAAAAAATAAATACATTTTATGTATTCTGAAAAAAAATGTATATTTTATATTAACGTTTAAGTAATTATAAACATTATTTTCATATGTCATGCTATAATTTTACTTGAAACTTGATTGGTTCATAATTGGTAGCATAAAACGTTAGGCAACTTGTTGAAACTTCATATTACAAGATTCAAAATATAATAGTCAAAACGTTAAAAAATTGTATACATTTTATATTCAATTCGATATTTAATCTAAATTAATAATTTGAAATAATCGTTATTATTGAACACTGTTTTAGATTAGCCATTTAAATAGAATTATAAATTTTAGATAAGAAAAAAAATGAATCTTAATATGAGAGTATTTTCGAATAAAAATAGTATAAAAGTATTTAAAAATTCAAAATAGTATTCATGTGACAAAAATTAATTTAAATCATTATTGTTAGTACCTATTATATCAGTTTGTATATTACGTTATTATAGTAATATTGTCTATTCATAGATGTTATAATATAACTAGCCACATATTTTCGTTTAAAAATCAATTTTTCAAAGAACGATTTTAATCAATTTAAACTTTTAATCATCACAATAATTTTTATAAAAATCATTCCATCGTGGAATTTACTGAATCCAGATTTATTTAATAGTTACCTAATAGTAAGAAAATTGTAAGCTATCCCAACGTGATTTATCGATTTGAAGGAACTGAGGTCTAAGCCTTCTTGACATTTAATGTCTATAGTTATGCCAATGTAGATAATGCTTTTACGGCATTTAAATGAGATGAACAATATTCATATATTTTATGAACGTCAACCGTAAAAAACAACGGTACAAGTATCGATTGAATAATCTTTAAAAAGTTCAATGGGTATGATAAGATTTGTAAAAGGTCTCAGTTTTTAAAAATGGGCGATTTTCCGAGGAATTGATTTTCTGGAGTGGAAAAAAATGTTCATCAAATGCACATTTTTCTTTTCTAAACTATTTCATGATTCCAGGTAGATATTCGAAAATTTTACGTCTCGAGGCAACTAGAAAATGCTACTTTTTTATTATTATTATTATTATTATTAAAAATCTATTTAACCGTCGATATTTATTTAACCTTAATTTAAATTTTTCAAAAAACATATTTATTAATTATGTGTCTTGTTGGACCGTTATGCTGATCGTCGTTATCGACTTAACGTTTGATTTAAATTAAGGTATATTAGTATGCATAGTACCTACTGGAAACAATAATACTTTCGTTTACCTATCGATGTTTAACAAGTACATGTTATATATTATGTTTTAACCTGCAGGATTCGACTTTCAAGAAAGTTGTCGTAAAGAAATGCAATTACGAATTTCACCAGGAACCCTGCACTACCATTAAATACGATACAAAGCTCGCGCAAGAAACTATTGCAGCATAAGATCTTACACAAATAGTAGGTACGTACGAAAAAACCACATAATCGTCCGCACGTCCACCCGTTCCGGTTTCTTCTCCGGATTAAGTAAGGTGTTACGTTGTATTATATGAGTGCAACAAAAACTGTACATAGTACATACTAATAAACGACGTTAATTTTTCTAGTCTTATTCGGGATCACCTCCTGCACGTTTGACCGTGCAAGTCACAACTCAACCGCAAAGCACACACACACATTTACACGCTCACACTTTGTATTTTTCTCTCTCTTTCTCGCACACGCACTCCCACGCGCGTTCACACACACACACACACACACACACACACACACACACATGCACAAACACGCACGCACGCACACCGTTGTCTACCGGGCGGCATAGTAGTATGGTGTAGTAATGGGGAGCCCGTGGCAGCAATCAATAGTGTGCCCGTGGCACACGCCGCCGTACACGCGGCGGACCCACGAGTATTCGCGTTAACCGTTCGCGGGTGGCCTACAATGACGACGAAGAAAAACCGACACACAAGGGAGACACTAGGGAGTAATCGTGCGGCTAGGGATTAAAAATCACGATCGAGTGCCCGGTACTGTAGCGGGTAAATAATAATATAAAACGTAACGACACGGAGGGAATAATAATAATAATAATAATAGTAACAGTAGGTAATAATAATAAACTTACTGGCCGCGCGAGGTGACGACGACGACGACGACAATTGTTGTAGTCGGACGACGGGGGAGTAGCGCTATCACCCGGTGGATGGGCGGCGGCGGCGGCGGTCGTTAGTCGAACGATTGCACTGCACTGTTTGAACGAGAAAATTTGATTTAATCGTTACGCGGGGTGGTGTGGAAAAAAAAAATGATTATTCGACGCGCACTCCGACGACGACTACGACGACGATATTACATGAACGCGCGCGCACAATAAATTGGTAAGTACACGCGATTATGATAATAATAATATATGCGGTAGAGTAATTATAACGGATGCGCGGTAAAAAAAAAAAAAATTAAAATAAAATAAAAAAAAAAACAAAACAGTGATTACGACACTACGGAACGGGGCTTGTTGCTCCGCGGCGAGCTTTACGACACTGGGCTCGGAGAGACTTTTCGGGAAAACACCCCGCTGCCATTGGTCGGCACCGTGTTCGTTCTGCGGCGCGCGCGACAGGGTACCGTGTACCGCGTATGTATGATAATGTGGCAGCGTGCGCGGGCGAAAACCGTGTGGACGGTTTTTTCGTGGATCCCCGCGCACGGGCGGCCGTCGAAGGGCCGGTGGACGGGGCGGGGCAAATCGATTTTCCGTCGCCGTCTCGGCCACCACCGCCGTCGCTGCAGCCGTCACCGTGCGCGCCACGGCCGCTGAGCCGCCGCCAAAGCTTCCGCCGACGCCGTCGAGAACGAAGCGCACAGATGGCGCCACCGGCCGCGCCGCGAGACTTGTCGCCGACACGCCGAGATCGCCGCGGGCGGCCGCCCGAAACCCGCCCCAGCTTTTCGCGCACTCGGATTAAAAACGCGCGTGGAATTACTAAGTCGGGCTAGTCGGCGAAAAATAAAAATACCGATGCGGACAAAAAAAACTCGTTCGTTGCAAAAGTACATACATGTATAATGTCCGAGGAGGAAACAGTTAGGCCCAGAGACGTGTACGGGTTGAATGTAACGCCTACACAAGCACGAATATTATTGTACAGGTCCAAGACGCGTACGAAAAGATGATTCCCAACTGTTCATTTTAAACACGATCGCGAACGAAAGTTATCGCGAATATTACGGCACGATACTATACGAAATAATATTTTTCATTACGTCATTCCGGTAAAACTTTAGAGAACGATGTATTATGAATATGCATTTTCACCCACCAAAATCTATAAATATTTTAATTTTCAACTTAGAAGAAAAATACGATATTTTTTAGACTTATTTTATTGTAGTAATCAACTTAGTACTGACATCGGAAGTATAAGCTCAAAGTTCATTATTTCAACAAATTATTTACAATAGTGTAAAATTCAAAATAATAAATGATAATACTATTGTATAAATAGGTGTGTAATTATTCAAAAACGTGCAAACTTAGGTTTTTCATCCAAAACATATAACGAAATACCTATATACGAGTATTATACACAAAACCGCCTGTTTTTATTTTTAGCAATGAAATCATTTTTTGATACAATGTTTCCAATGCGCTTTTTAATAATAATTACTGAGTCGTATTGATTCTCAAGAAATATTCTGCAAAGAATATCAAAAGTAATTCATATAAAACGGTTTCTAACTTAGTCACGTGATATGTCATGAGTTACTGTTGAAAATGGAAATTGTCGGTAATCACGACGAGACTGTCGGTAATAGAATTTAACCTGCAAATCTATTAATTCCCTTAGATTTGAACATTAAGTAGATATCTAAACATTAAAGAACGAGTTTCAGCAAAACGTATGTCCATACATAAAATATGAATTTCATTAAAGCAAATCCCATAAAAAGCATAATTATAAAAATACCAGCCATGACCAAATCATAATTGAATGCAATTTCTATATAATATTATATTATATCTTCTCAAAAGGTTACTACATTTTGAATTACACTATTCTAGTTCAAGTTTTAACCCTCAAAAGAAAAAATTATATAATTATTTATACTCAATATATATTAAAAATATATTACTTTTTTATTTTAAAATCGATCGACTTAAAATGTACCTATCACAATAAATTTTAAATTAAAGGCTAAAAACATTGGACTACACACATAGCCCTCGTATGCAATGGATAAATTGATTATTCACAAAAAACAAAATTAATGTCGTTTGCAACCCTCTTAAAATGAACATATTATTAAAAAAAATACATATTTTTATAAAGAATTAAATACAAAGATACAAAAACTTATCTTTCCAACGTAGCTTTTAAGTTAATATTATATTTACTAATTTGTCGTTATTTTTTTATGTACGAGACAATTAATATTTTATAACTACTACCATGACTTACTGGTAAATACGCTATTAATTTAAACTTTATTAACTGACTTTTTATCTATTAAATACGAATGTTGTATTTATAAATTTAATGACGAAATACAAATGTAGAATACTTATTGCTCATTTCTTATCGGTATTGATCCAAAGAGTCAAGAAAATAATGGAAAAGCTAAATAAATATGTTTAAAATTATAGGTAAAAATCAAAATAAACTTATTAAACTATCAAAAAATAATATATTTTATATATTGCCCAATTTAGTGAATAAATAATAATTACCTTTGCCAATAATAAGTTAATTCTAACAAATCACAGCAAACGTGAAAAATAGAAAAATTTAAGTGTACAATTATATATATAAAAATTCTATTGGTGAAATGTATATAACTTCCAGTAGGTGGGTTCCAATAGGATTACTATTATATGGGTAGATCACAAGAGTGGATTTTATGATATTTTAAATTAATTAATGAGGAAGGTACAATACAACATCGCTTTATTTCTATACATTATCCTTGGCTGACGGATATTTTATTGTACTTCAAAAACTTTTCATAGCTTATCGAGTCAAATCATATTTTCCAAAATATAAATATAACTTAACAGAAAATACATTTAAAAGAAAAGTTTTTATTTATTATAATATGCTTTGTAGGAATAAAATAAAAATAATTAATACAATTCTAACAGATATAATAGATATTGCGTAACACAGATTAAAATTTAAAATAAACTTTAAAAAAATCTACTTTCAACTTTTTAAGTTAAGTATATATTACGTATATGTAATCAAAACCGGCATCTAATAACTGGAATGATATAATCCAAAGCATAAACATATTATCGTGTGAAACTATCATGTGATTGTTTTTTTAGTTATTTACTTTTAAATAGAAAACACTTGTTTCGCATTGACGCAGCATTTTGTGTAACATACCATTAATTTCCTAATTTATGTAAAAATCATAGATTTTATTTTTGTATAAAAAATTATTGATGACGATTTAAAAACTATATGCGAATCATAAACGCAAAAAAGAAGGTGATAGAAAGATTTAAGCATACATAATTAAAAATTAACACCATTAAATACTTAAATCTTAAAAGTAAATATTTTTATTATATTTTATTCTTGCCTATCGGCTGACGTGTTTATTTCTCACATAAACACTGATAATAATCTTTGAAACATTTAAATTTGGCTTGGAAAATTACTTAATAATAATTTGTATTTATCAAGTTAGCGTTCTACTAACTATAGCGAGTAAGTGAACAATTAATTATGTACTAGCGGAATTGCCCGACGTTGCCCAAGTATTTATTTAATCCAATCTTCTATTAGACAGCAAGAGGAATGGGTTCTATCTATATTGTAAAATGTATCTATCTTTATTGTAAAGTCGTTATATTTATTTAGGTGTATAAAAATTAAGTCACCAGGAGTCACGATGTCACCAATCAAATATCGATTCCCACACTAATATCGATCATTTTTTACTATTTTTACATGCTATCTACTTCTCACACTCATCCCTTAAGTTGCTTGGAGCGTCTTGCCCCCATAATATTTTATTCCAGATCGTAAGTCAAATATGTACAAAATTTGGTTAACATTTCTCCATGCGTGCCATAATAATAGGTTCTGGAACAAACGTTCACTCATCAATTAAAATAATATAATTTATATTTTATATAGATACATCTTTTGTATAAATTATTAGGTAATATATTTTTAAAATACTCTCATTCAAATAGAATATTATTCGGAGTGAATATAAATAATAATTTTTTTCATTATTTATTTTTTTATTAGAATCTTAAGAGTTATGATAATATAATGCTAATTTTTTTTATAAGTTCGTTAATACTTTTTTAGATTGTATAAGTTCACAAAAAGTTTCATGCGGCCACTCTGTAGATTATAAATTAGTCATAGATTATACGTCTTTATAGTTTGAAATACATTTTTATTAAACAACTATTATTTATAAAATTATATTTAAACTATGCATTGGATATTTCACTACAATTTAAATAATAATAATCTTAGAGATTAAAGTTAATATTTATTATTTATTTTATTTGTTCTAAAAATAAAGGTATTTCAAACAAATTTGTTAATTTAAAAAGGTTGATGTTAATATTTTATAAAATTTGCAATTTTACCTTCACTACCGATTCAATACAAAATATCACTCCCTTATGTCTAACAATTTTTAAAAATTGTTTTATGGACTCTTGAAATTAGAATCACATAGTGAAATAGTTATAACTTTTTATTATTTTTAGTAATCATTTTATAGTACAATTTATTACTATATTAGTTATTTTAATGAACTGACCTCAGATGCACCTGTGCACGAAGAGACAAATGAGGAGCTCTGGAACAGTTTAAGTAGTATTATTACTTCACATTTTTCAAATTCGTCCTACCCACATGGCCATACTTCTAGAATCCTGACTTACTACAGGTTGTACGATACAAATTAAATATTACTTTAATTAATACAATGTTTCACTTGGAGTAAATATTTTCATTACCACATTCCCGATCAAACTCAAAGAATATTCTTCCTTGACATCACTTGAAATCGTAATTCGAATTAATTAATCTCGCCCTGATTTCTAAGTTCTACTAATGTTTTTAAATAATAACATCTACTGTGATAACTTTTCACGATTTCGTATAAGTTGCAAAATAAACTTATATATTCTCGTCAACAACTATACCAGAAATAACTAGTTTTACTCGAGAAACGACAAAATATTTTCATTAATAGCAAGAAAAAAATCCTAGTATGATAAAAACGCAACCAATAATGCATCCTACGAATCACGCACTGATATGAGAATACAATACTGCAGACTGCAGGATCAATACGATATGGATAAAACGAGACGAGTGCAGGCCCTTCGATGTTCAATATATTTTCCCTGTCCATACCATTTTTTTTCTGTTAAGATAAAAATTATTTTTTAAGCTTAATTTTTAGTATATGTATACCATATAGGCAACCGGCATACTCATGTATCTGCAGCGTATTTGCGTATAGTCTATGACGGTTTATAGAGTAAAAACCGAAGGTGAAATAATAATATAATATGCCATCGTAATACGTAGAACTAACACTTTTCCAATTTCTTAATTGCTATGGTTGATTTACTGTCGTAAAATTAAAAATCAATAACACTAGCATAGAATAATTGCGCAACATAATGGTCTGATAAAGTAAATTTAGACATACGAACAAAATTTCTATTGCGCCAATATAATATAGTATATTATATACGTGTTCTATATGTATACGGTCACCGGGTCACCCCAATGGCAAATCTAAGCGTTTTGAAAACGGTAACGCAATATGTATATATATATATATATATATGTACACTCGTCCATTGATTTTAGTTTAGGGTAGGCGCGGTGCTGTAGCCAAAATCGAACTCGGAGTTAAGATGATTTCGACGAGTAAACGGATAACTGTATACACCACACGTTCCTCGACACCTTATTATACCGATATCGGGGTCGAGTCGCGTCCTCTTGATGATTCGGAGTCGCGTCATCCCCGACATCCCCTTGGGGTCGAGTAACGCGTTTGATACGGACGAAAAAAAAAACCCCCAGAAAACAATAGGAAATATGGTAAATAGTACGAGTGTCGTATATGTGTGTATAATATACGCGTATACGAAAAACCGCACCGCCGCCGTGGTGTCTGTCGCGGGACGCGTCACTCCGGGAGAACGCAAGCGCCCCGCGCGCCATTTACACCGCGGGTGGAGCGGGCATCCGTGCGGGTCGATAATATTCCGCCCGTGGCCATCGCGCGCGCACGCCGCGACAATGATCAGCCGCAGCAGCAATACGCGCGCTCGTCCGTCCGTCCCTGACAACAATTTTAAACGGTCGCGACGACGGCGCCGAGTCGTGTTACACGCGCGCGCGATAAATACGCTGCACCCGTGCACGCGCTGCGCGATAACTATCGGTCGCTCGCGCCTACGTGCACGCACTTCCGCCCCCGTGACGTACCATCCGAACGTGCAACGTGGATTCGTCCGTTACGTATGAAAACGTATCGCTCGTGACTGTATTTTAACTTTACTACGCGAACTACGTTCAGACGAAAGTAAATTTTTAAAATTGTACACGTGTACCGTAGTATTTCCCCGTCACGAACCGACAAGTATATAAAAAATACTATTAAAAATATATTTACGAAATACAAAATACGCACGAATAATAATTCTGTCTTGTCTAGTTGTGACCGTGCGCGCGTGAAATACGTTACGGCAACGGGCCCGCCGATCGCCAACCGTTCGGGGTTCGGTGCGAAATTCCAGCTCTACACTCGTATACGATAATTACGATACGCGGCTGACTGTTGAACTTTTACTGAGCCTAGTAGGTTTCAAATGCTAACTGGAAAAATGTTTTCAAAAGTCTTCGTAGTACTCCAATAGTGTCAAAACTTAGATTTGAAAGACCGTACACGTTATATTACACATACAGACAATCCATCATGTCCGTGATGTATTTTATTGTTTATATTATTTTAATAAATACTAACTAAATCTTACATCATTTTTGGGCACTCGAGTACACCTAGTGCTGGATTTTTATATTGTAATAACTTCTCTCGAGGTCAAATTGCATTAGAATAATAAAAAAAAGATAAAGTTTGGTTTGACTTCAAATACTACGAATAATATAATAATATAATATATAATATTGTATACGGTTGAAACCATCTCTAAATTAAATACAGTAGCGCAGTGGTGAGGAGTTTTCGGAAAACGGCCTTTAAGTTTCAAAGAAGTGGTTGGATGGTTGGTCCCTACTCTCTGGATTAACAAGACTTATTGATATTAAATATGAATATGTAAACTTTAGAATTTGATTAATTTGTAGTAGTATCACCAGAGAATGGGATTAGTCAGCGTGTAGACTGTAGAGTTAGTGTTAAGTTAAATTCGCAGCTCTGACCATTTTTATGTCTACAACGCCACCGCCAATACATAATATGTTCACTAATGATGGGTCGGGCCAACTGTCAGTTTTTTTTAATAACGCAGACCTAATTCTGTGATATAAAATATGTTATATATTTTTTAATATATTTATTTATGTAATAACCGCACATGTTATAAGTGAAATCTAATCAAAAAAGAACAAAACAAAATATGTATTACGAATGAATAACTACATACAAGTCCCAAAACATAAGCAATATGTATTCTGGTAAATGTCAATGCAAATAAATATTAACGAAAATAAAACAAAAATATAATATACATTTTCAAACTGGTGTATAAATGTAATCAGATAAATAATATAAATTAAATTATTCTTCAATACACGAGTACTATAATATATTTATTCTAATCAATCGAATATTTCCATTCTATTATTATAATTTATAACTATCTGAACAAACATGGCTATAATACAGTTATACTATTTACTAATAAAATTAAATTATAATAAATTTTAAAATATTTCTATTTCGAACATAAAATATAATATATAATCGTTATAAGTTGTAAAAACTTATGCATACCATGCAACTCAACTTAAACATAAATGCTTAGCTCCATTTTAAACTATGAATGTACCCAATACCCACCACAAAAACATTACAGAAATAAAATTTTAGTTATCTTGATATATGAAATTAAAAAATAATAAAAAAAACCCTTCATACTTCGTTTAAAGCTTTGCGTTATTGAAACGTCAGTTTTACTTGCCAGTAAAATAATTTTTTTGTTACTTTATTATAATTTTTTATCATGATAAACTGTTAATTCATCGATCAACTCCTGGACAGCAAAGGGAAATTAAAAAGTGTTGAAGTTAAATTAGTGTTAAAGCAGTCGTATGATTAAGATGGAAATGTGTATACCATTTTAACACGTCGTGGTAAGACTAATTTCAAATTGTAATTATTAATGCCTTGTATTTATTTTCAATTATAATGTTTATTATAGTGTAGAATATAATATACTAGGTATAAGACGATTGACTGAAATATGAGCTCACTAATCCGTGGTAATTATTACCTTACCGCTAAGAAATGTAAATGTATAAAATGTAAATTACACTATGTACAGTGTACAGTGTACACACTACACAGTATAGACATAATCACATTAGTATTAGTAATACTATCAATATAACCCAAATCAAATACATACTTACAACATGAAGAATAATATAACCGCAATACCAATAGCACGTAGAAATTAATTTTAGTCAATACAGTTATAAAATACAATTTTTGGATTTGATCATAAGATACAATACCCAGTTATAACTAATCAATTTTACTCTTCAATTTTATATTTATCTTTGCCGTTTTATAACAATTGAGTAAAATTTTTCCATTTATTATGATTCTTTAAACATCTGTGATTCCACTTGATATTAAAGTTAAAACTGTTTACTCATTTACTCATTAGTAGGTATAATACCTTAGGTTAGAAAAAATATTAATTCTATAGATTTTTCAATACAATAGAGTTTTATGAAGTATGAAGTATTAATCTTGGAAATAATATTACCCTGTAAATGAATAACTAATAATCATTTCGATAAAATTATATTTCTTCTGCTCGTTTAATTTCATTAATTTACCTAATATTTTAGTGCAAATAATACACTGTCCTTACTCAAATACAAAATGTTATATATTATTATAAATTGAAACTTTCTACTTGAAAAAACAATGTTTTCAAAAATCAGAAATGTTGGACTTTAGACTTGTTATAAAATTGCAAAAGTTCAATAAGGAATTTTTGAAATATAATTATGAATTGTTCTAAGTGAATTAAAAGCAATTTATTTCATTTTATTGGTGATATAATAATTATCTAAGTCTATAATCATTATTGAAACTTAAAATGATCTTATAAAGTGGACATAGATTAAAGTTAACTTTTTAAATTAATCCAACATTATCACAAATTACTATTGCGTATGTATCTATTAGAAAATAAGCTTTCAATGAGCTTAATATTTACATGCAAAATAAAGATGGTTAAATATATGATAATAAAGTATTGTTCAAAAATACTTTAAACGATAGATTTTGATTAATAAAAACACATAATCGACCTAATATTATTTGACCATGTTTAATTTATAAATGTATGTATTGAATATTGGTGTACTAATTAATATTATCAGATTTTACGATCGCATATTTGTCAGAAGACTATAACAACACGTATTCTTATAATTGCACCTATCCAAAATATGAATATTATGTGCTTTTAAATTATTGCTTATCATTAATTTTAGCACCCATTAAAGTATAATAATATAGGTACATATTTTAATATTATAAAAATTTACCTCTTCGTCGATAAATAAGCTCTCCTCTTCATAATATTCTTCAGTCTGCTTAACGGAGCTATCGATCCAGGAATTTACTTTATCCGCTACATCTTGTGGACATTTGGTCTCAGATGTAGCCTCGCTAATCAAATCGTTTTCGACCATGTTCGTTTGATTGTCAACAATATTGTTAACAGCTATATAGTCAACGTCATCGCCATTATCATCATCATCCTCATCATCATCATCATCTTCTTCTTTATCGTCGTCATCCTCTTCTTCTTCTTCTTTGTCGTCGACATCCTCTTCTTCCTCGTCCACAACATCGTCCTTTTCGTCGGCGACAACATTGACCTTCTCGAGTTCACCTGCATTTTCTTCGGCAATGGTTTTCGTGGAATCTCCGTTTGATTTTTTTTGATTATCGATCAACATTGTGTTTGCGACCAATGTGAATCGTAATCCTGAACTGACATTGTACAGACGTGGTTTTTTTTTCTTCACCTTACATTTTTCGAAGACGTTCCGAAAACCTTGAAACTTCTTCTCGATATCCTCAACCGTGTCCTCTTCCAGCGCATGTCCATCGCCTATTTTTGCACCAACGTCGTCCGCATGCATCGATGGAACGTATGACTCCTGTGTATTAGCTCTATGCCGATGCTTACGACGTCTTCCATTCGAACGGTAGAAAACGCGAAACAGTGATTTTTGCTCACGATTGCGAACATTTCCGGATCGTACGTCGTACACACAATTTGGTTTTGGAGGACTAATACCTAGTAACTTTGTGACATAATACTTACAAGTGGCCGCCGTTTCCATTGCACGTACGCACTACACAGACACATTGTCGATAACTGAATTTCTTATGTCTCAAACACAATTAATAATTATAACTATACTACCGTTGTAGTAACAGCACACCGTAGCACAGTTCACACGCACATACGTATAAATATATACATACATTTATTATACTGAATTTACATGTGTGGTATGAGCGGATAAGGAGGCATTCGTGCGAACATTTGTGCAAACAAATGTGCCGATGAGGGGACATAAATAATAGCACAATTACACCAGTTTTAATGTATACACTTCGAAGGTCATAAAGATATAGAGGCCCTGCTTATCGTTTTCAGCCCAATATAGATAAATTATATTTTGCCTAACAATATAAAAAATAAATATCATGAATATAATATCATATAAAATAAACTATAATACTTGTTTAGCATTAGTGCTATTATACTGATATTTCAACATTTTCTGTTAAGAAACTGATAATTGTATTCGAAATACATACTTATATTACGAGTAAAATAATGTAGATATTTATTTTTCAATACTACGTCTTTAATTTAATTTTACTAAAAAAATATCACCAAAAACTTCAAGCCAGATTAAAGGTACATATTAATCACTTAGTGAATTAATTGAACTCGATGAACAGCAAGTATAAAAATGGCAAATATATACCTAATAATGTTTCATTTACACTGTGAAATGTAGGGCTAGAATGTTGTTGTTATAGAAACCTAAAATATAACACTTAGCTATTGTTATGTGCCTAAAATAACAGAAATATGAACTTAGAATACTCATAAGTTATATGTAGATATAATTTTTCATAAACCCCCTCTCATTTTATAACTATAGGTATTTTATAGATGTTGAATAGATTAGTAATTTTGTGAAAATTATTATACACTTAAAGTCTAAACAAATCATATATGTTGCAAATCATAAAACGGTTTAATTTAAATTAATTTTTTAAAATTGAAATGTTTTTTAGCTATAAGTATTTGTAAATCACTTGAAGAATAATCACGATTTATAACGAATATGTGAAACCAACAATAAACAATTTCTAATCATATACCTACCTATATAGTCATATTAGTTATATGCATTAATTGACTCGGCTCACAGTTCTTATTCTGAACAAAACGTAAGATGCAAGAATAATTATTACTCGACTTGAACTCATTATTATGAATAACTATATAATATTATAATAGAGCTATCATCGTATTTGCAGTGCATGAAATATCCAACTTTGCAGACGATATTAATAATAATAAAACGATTTAAAAGCACGCTTACAACTTTGGCTGAATGCCTTCGTTGGGAGTGTAAAAAAACGACTGAACCATTAGCAGAATTCTCGCACGTCTTTGACACAGACGAAAAAAACGACTATACACTTTTAAACGGGCATTAAATATACATATATACATATATAATATGATTATAAATTTACAAATAAACCGTTTGCCCGACATAGACTTGCAGAATATATATTATTATAACAGTGTTTCCATATAGAAAATAGAACGACTTATGGGACATCCTATACCCTTGGCGATACAGAATATTCTCGAAGACTGTAGTCCTTGCAGAGGTCGATAACGACCAATCGGTCTTTTGCGGCAACCATAAAATCAAACTGCCATACGAGTTCACCGATAATTAAAGTGCACGAAAACATAGCGATACGCCATTCCGATGTACAGTTTAATGCGCGTTATTATTATGGCGGAAGTTTCGACTGTGTTTTTATGGTTAAACGATTATTGTGTATAATAAATTTGTATTCGCGAGTCGAACATACGCAATACGAAAGATAATAATACATAATATAATGTTTTTGAATCACATGTTATAAAATCCTTTTTACGTTTGTTTTTCGCGAAATGTGTAGTTATAAGCAGGTTATAAAAGGCTTAAGGTATATAAGGCGTGCGAATTCATGCAGTTCTCACTACGGCTTTACAATACTGAAACAAACGACACTTTCACGTAGTAACCTGGGCGGATCCAGAGGGGGTGATCGGGGTGACTCCCTCTCTCCCCCTGCTGTCAAAAAAAAGGCCATTAAGAGTCGGTGCGGTTACGGTTTTAGACGCAGTTACAGTTACAGTCGGAAAATCACGTAAGAAAATTCTTAAAATAAAATTCTATCTTGAAGGAAGAATGTAGTCTTATTTAGACTTTATTTAAACTTGCTGTTAACTGTACTTCGTGGGATATACAATATGCTAACGGTGCCTACGTCGCTGCAGTGGTTCAAAATGAAAAAAATATACATCAAAAGGAAAATATACAGTCGCACCAATATTTAGAGTATTCTGTTTTTAATAGCTGTACTGAAATACGTACTGAAAGTATTAACGTATAAGCACACAAACATAATAAAAAAAATTAAAATATTGTAAATAATGTATTATTTCAAAAAATGTGTGTGTAGGGAACGACTAACGAGGACATTTTTCAGGACACTAATAGTTCCTCTAAATATGCTTTTTGATATTAAATATATTCCTGTAAAAAAGAGACAGAGAAACAAATTTTACCACTTAACCTGCTCACGACGCCATGCCACGCTTATATTACAGGACATAATAAACTATTTATGAGATTTATTGAAAATGTATACGTATGCATTAATATTTAGTACACGTAGAAGTAAGCAATAGTTTGTATGGAATAGTTGTGTACTTCAATAATTTTACCTTCGTCTATACCATAAACATACTATGTAAATATATAATTACCGATCAGTGGTGTTCAGTTCAGACTTAAGCAGAATCATGTCGACTTACAATACAAATTCAAGTAATATATGAATCATCCTATTCATGACCGCTTTTTGCAAGGTCGTGTAGCGAGTGTGACTCCCGAAATAGAAAAATTGGATTGCCTAGAATTTTGCACGCCCTTTGAAAACTGAAATGACTATACACAATCTATAGTAATTAACATATTGTAATGCCAAACGTTTGCAGTATAAACACTATATAAAGTGTACTCGCGGATTTTCGACTTTGTCGGACTTTTCGCGGACTTCTATTATTTGGCAATATGCTATTGTATTGAATTACATAATAATAATTATTCATTAATAAATTGATAGATTGTAAACCAACTTAAATACTGATTTGTACCTTAACATTATAAATGAACGACTCCACGACTAATACAAGTACCTACTAGTTTGTATAGGTATAAGTAGGTATAATAGTATCCTGATAAATCTCTATCATACAATATGACGTCTTTTCTTTTCGTTTATTATCCATTATTTTTTTTTTTTACACATCTATAAAAATGAATCGCTGAATCTTCTAAAAATGAATCTCGAGAGCAGCTGAACCAATTTCGGTAATTCTTTTTTTATTTTTGAAAATCTACTGGAACGGGAAATTCCAAACGTTCACAGGTATACTTATTAGGGGTAACCATGGTAATACGGATGAAAAAAACCAAAGAGAAAGCAAAAATCTAAGGGCAATCACCGAGTATTATATAATAACTGTATTAAACAAATATTTCGTTTCCACAACAGCAATAAATTAATTGGTATTTTGTACAGAGGTCAGTTGCAAAGTCTAATATTTTGAAAAAGTATACTTTAATTCTACGATATGAAATCATCCTATATATATTCATATATTCTTATATACATTGGACTTTAAACGGTTGCAATTTCCAGTGTGGCTAGCATTTGCAATGTCGATAAATAAATCACAAGGGCAGTCGCTAAGTGTTTGTGGCATCAATCTTTAAAATCCATGTTTTTCACATGGCTAGTTATATGTCGCCTGTTCCCGTGTCAGAATACCAACAAAATACACGCAAGAAAAAAAACTAAGAATGTTGTATATCATAAAGAATTAAAATAATAAACACTTTTTTTATTAATTATACCAATTCAAATTCAGTATTCATAATTAAGACAGGACGTCTGTCGGGTCAGCTAGTATATATATTTATTATTTCATTTATCAGTGAAAACTGAAAATACTTATTCAGAAAAGTAAAATTTTTATATTCATATTTTTAATATAAAATAATAAATACATAATATTAGCAAATTCTTTTAGTGTTCAATAAGCTCCAACAGCCAATTTACTCAATAAATGGTAAAGGATAACAGGTTTTGTTAAATGTATACTAATAAAATTTGATAATTTGTAGCTGGTGACAGCAATTAGAAGAAATGCTAGGTACAATATATCACAGTAACCATAACAAATATTAATGTTATTTAATGCAATTTCAAACACTTATCTAAAACAATTGCACATGAGATCCACTCAATAAAATATCAACACAAATAATATTGTTATAATTTTAGTTCGGCTTTTCTTTTAAATCAGTGTGTATAGATAGAGTACAAAATACATTTTAAAAATATTTATGTAGTATAAAACAATTTATTTCAGAAAAATAAGTACAGACTATTATAACTGGTTTTTATCACAATTAAATGACATACAAAATGGACGGAAAAGTTATTTTATGAAATAATCTTAACTTAGTTTTAACGTAATACAGTCTTACTAAAAGATAATAAATATTAAATCAAAATTATAAAATAAGACCAAACACATACAAAACGTTACATGATAGATTAATTCTGAGTTTGGTACTTAACAATAAACATAGCTGTATGAATAACTTAATGAATAGTAAAAGCCTAATTGGTAAGTGCTATAGTTAAAATAATAATGATTAAACAATGAAGTGTGTTCATTGCTATTTTTCTTATAGTTGCATAGTTAAATCTTAGCTACAATATAAATATACTTTGTACGATTGAATAAAAAAATATTAAAAAATCGTTAACAACATTTTAATTATATGAAAATAAAACTATATTATGTCTTGTTTTTAGATCAAAAATAGTATAAACATGTTTTAGAAAATTTTAGAAAATAATTATTACTGATTAATATTACGAACAAAAAAAAATATGCTTATCAAAACAATAAGCAAATTGGAAGATTTTGACAAATTAGCAGAGTTACACCAATGGTCGAAAAAACAAAAACACCATGTTGTTGAATCATAATAGTCCCTGGAAATGATAAAAATTATAAAAACCATGTTCAAATATATTATAATTCAATATAAAAATAATAATTATTCAAATAATTACCGTTTAATATCAAGTTCAGTTATCGAATTATTCACATAGTTGCCTAATTTAACATCAACTGAATTTTTTCTGCAGCCCTCATATTTATCAGCTGGAATATCTGTTCGAAAACCTTTTAATGAACTCAAACAGTCACGAGTAATACGCTCTTCATCTAAAGTTTAACAATATATACATACATATAAGATATCATATTCTCAATATTATTTTGAAAAAGAAACATTTTATTTGTGTACTTTATTTTTAAATAAGTTTTTCCCTATAATAGTTTGAATTATCTATTAATACTGTCCTACTAAAACATGCAATTTTTTCTTTTGTTTTGTTTATAAGATATTTTAACATCAGAGACTGATATAATATCACAATTATTTTTGAAAGCATAATTAAATGTCAGGTGTAGGAGCAATGATCACCCATCCAAGAATTAGAGATCAAATGAAAGACTGGCAAACAATCAACAACTATACCACACCGTGATTAATTTTATTAATAATAACAGGTTAGTAAAACATAAAACATATAGTATCCAACTAAAATATATATATATATTGATACTATGGTTATAGTTTTACATTGATTCAACTTTTTTCATAATTCATAACATACCTACCTACAAGTTACATCATATGTATATATTGTTGTATTCATTGTTACATCATATACATTGTGTTATTTTAAGTTTTTTTACAGTGCTAATGAAATTACTGATTACAGAAATATTTAATATAATATATTCATTATTAACTTAAAAGTGTCCTAAAGAATAATAAACTATTCAATTTATTTTTTTATTTCAATTTACATTATTTTCAATAATGTTTAATGTAACATGCTTATTCAGTTACGACATACTCGATTTCTTTGAATATTGGAGTAATCAATAAACAAAATTAATGATAAATTTAAAAAATTATAATAATAAACGTATGTTATGTATGTAAATAAATATTATTTTTATCAATAGTGTAATAATGAACACAACAGTACGAGTAGGTATAGTTAATATATACATAGATGTTAAAATAATTACCTCCAATTCTCTCAATAACTTTCACGCATGTATCATTTTCTTCGGGGCATGAAACCGTTTTAAACCAAAACCACCTAAATGGCGTACCACAACCAGGATGCGTTGAAACACATTGGTAGCATAATAAATATGATTGAGCTGTAAAATGATATGATTATAAATTAAATATAACAACTGAGAACAGTATTTTCTTTTCGAAGATAGATATTAAATATAAAAATACCAAAGTGCCACTCCCTATAGTATGAACTTACCTTGTACGAATATTGTAGAAAATATTACTAATGAAACCAAAGTGTTTGATTTTATCATTTTGTTTTGAAGTGATCTACTATGGCCTGTTTAATATTGAAAAAATAATATTTACCACTTTATAGTATGAAAAAATGTACTTAAATTTAACAACAGAACAACAAATTTAAAACAACACTTCAGGTATCAACTGACTAACCTGATGATAGTTTAACAAAACCGATTAAAAGTGATATTATAAGTGATAACTTAAACTTTACAGTGTAGCCGCTTGTATAAAAAAAAAGTTTCGTCAAAAATTATGTTAAGATAATCCATATTATTTTCTCAAATAAACCACAGAACACAGACATCGATAACATGATAACAATATATGTAATAATTTATTATGATAATGAATCTTTCACAGTATATTCTATTCTTAGGTTCTCTTAAAATGTATTAATTATATAAATGTAATGGAATAATTAATGTATAAAATTATCTATATGATCTAAGTAACAAGTGTTTAGTAAACACGCTAGGCCAGATCTAGAGGGGGGAGAAGTCGGGGATTTATTTATTTAAATTTTAAAACTTTTGATTTTAAGTAAAAATCGTATAAATTATTTGTGGTTTTTTTATTTATTTTTTTATGTATTTTTAATAGATTACTTCCAATTAAATTGAAGAATAGAGAAGAAATTACTAAACTTATAAAATGTTATTCACCTGTAATAGATCTATGCTCTAGTTTGTATGAATTAAATATTTGGAGAACAAAGTTAGTTACAGAACACATTGTTCTCAGGTCAGGACTACAGGCGTCAGGCACTTGAGATTTGTGATGAAGATTTCTATCCAAATATAAACATGCTATTAAAAATCTTCTGCACCCTTCCAGTTTCAACAACTACTCCTGAGCGATAATTCTCTAGTTTAAAAAGAATCAAGTCATACCTCAGGAATAGTATGAAAGAGGTAAGTGGTTTGTAATTATTACTTTCAACTTTCAATTTTCAATAAAAATATATATAGCAACTGTTTAAATATGTCTGTGTTTTGTGATTATAGACTAGACCTAATGTGTTGGCTATGCTGTCTTGTCACGGAGAAGTCGGAATTAAAACTGATGAAATAATTAATGAATTTTGTATGAAAAATAGAAAACTAGAATTAATTTTATAAATTAATAAAACGGTGTAAGAAACAAATCAATATTATTATTTCTGTTGTTATAAAATGCCTTACATGGTGTAACTAACAAAAGGTTGCAACAGCACTAAACATTTTTTGATATCCCCCTCCTCATAAAAATCCTATGTACGCCTCTGGCCTTGCTGATCGGAAGCACACGGCTAGCCCATTTTTTTTTTCAAACGCTTATCTAATTATATTGATTGTCCTACGCTCCTATATCGCAAATGCATTTTAAAATTCCTCCTCGACGCACAAGGAACACTCCTCTCTTCTTTATTCATCTCTTCTCCACCAACTATATTTTACACTCCTCATTATATTATCGTTTTATACGTCTTGCAAATGAAAACCCCACTTTCGACTTAGGCTATCATTAACTGGATCTTTATTGTTTATAACAAAGTTTTGCGGTTGTAGATATTTTTGTTTAACATGCTTTGTTGGAATTTGATATGTTTATTTACTATAGTTTGTTTTTTATTATTGTTAGTACGTTACTAATATTATTTGTTAATATCACGATGTAGAATAGATATGTACATACATAAATCTCTTCTGCATCGTAATTAATATGTAAAATTGTATCTCCAATGTTTGATATCTGTATGTTGTTATTGCAAAATGTATTGCCCTTAGCCAAAGACATTGAAAAAAAATATTAAAACAAAACAATCGATAACTGCTGAATCTGTACTTTATATTAAGTTTCTAATTTTTAATAGTTTTTCACGTAGAATATAAAATACATTGCTTCGGCATATTCGATTGCCATTAGTTTAGTAACTAAACAGCTATATAAGATATAAGATATCATTTGATATCATATTTTTTTTAAAAGGTAAACAATGAGGCTTACTGGGGTCATCAAGACGTAAAAAATTTTGTACGTCGTATCATATGGACTGTCGAAGTTGAAATCCACATCGATCATATCATCTTGTGCAAGTCGTTTTTGGTTTCATTTTGTGTACATTAAAATGGACGCATATCTTATGTCCGTTACATGAAATAGAATCCCTCATAATGGTGTGATTGGTTTTCGTTATTAGAAAATCTTCTCATGTTATATACTTTATACTTTAAACGGACTGCGTTTCTTCGTCTATTAGGCGCTCAAAGTACTCCATCGCCTCGGAGGACGGTTGTTTGTTCCACGCCGTGTTGGGGACGCCGTCGGGCGGTAGGACCACTTTCAGTATGCTGCTGACCAATTGCTTCTTGAGCGCTCGGTCCAGGTTGGACGTAGCGAACAACGACGGGCTGGAGTTGATCTCGATCAACCATGGCTTCAATTTCTGGTCGATCATCACGTCGTAACCGAAACACTCGAAGCAATGTCTGTCGTAGAACATGACCGGTTGTACCGCTTTCAGCGAGTGCACGATCAACTCGCGGATTTTGACGAGCAGCGAGTTGGTGGCCGCCTTCCCTTTCGTGCGGTCCAAATGCTTTTTTAACGTTCCGATGCTGATTTTGTTGATCTTGCCCGGCTGCTTTTGTATGGAGGCGTTGGTCAGATGGACGAAACCGTTTTCCATCTGGGACGTGCTGTTGGTGTACTCTAGCGTGCAAATGCGGCATATACCGTGGCGGAACAGGTACGCCTTGAGCGGACGGAAAGACGTGACCAACACGTACAGCCGCATGTCGAACTTCTTCCGGTACATCAGCAGCGGCTGGGTGATGTACTTCGATATGACGTACGACTCCGGGGCGCCCGTCAGCTGGTACTCCAGCGTGGACTTGTACTCGGGCGACCATTGATCCACCTGCGACAACCGGTTGACGAGGAATATCCCGGTCCCGTGGCATTTGCCCACCGGCTTCATGATCCACATTTTCGATTGGCTCGTCGCGAATGCATCCAAGAACAGATCGTACTCTTTCGGCATCTCGAACGTGGTGGGCAAAAAGTCGGTCGCGTCCGAGCTCTTCTTGGTCCTGCAGCCCGCCGCCGTGCCCGTTCCCATGGCCTTTCCCATCTCCATGGACTTACCTTCGTCCTTCTTCAGCTGACGGTTGTAACGTCTGATGTTCTTCAGCAGCAGATCCTTGCGACACAGCTCCGAGCTGTTGGGGAAATGGTTGACCATCTGATTGGTGAGCATCCGATGGCTGTGTATTCCCGTGAACAGATCGCGATATTTGTTTTGCATCACCCAACAGATGTTCCAGGTCTTTTTCACGTCCACGGCCGTCCATTTCATCTTCTTGAAACTTTCCGTCACGACCGGGTTCTGGATGTCTAGGTAAAATGTCATTTTTTGTGATGGGAGCATGGTATGTATATAATATCTTCTTTGGTTTTATTAAGGTGTATATTGTTCACGGGAGGTGAAGTGTTTTCAAACTAATTTATATTATTGAATAACGATAGATAACAGAGCTATCATATTATAGCCCGTGGAAACATTCGGGTGGTCGATTATTGGTGGCCAGGATAATAAATAATATATAAATACTATTATCGTTTATTATTTTGTTAAAATAAATGCTAAAACATCCAAGGCTTATAAATATATTATGAAAAAATAAATTGGTGAAATAGAACTAAATGAAAAAAGGAGAGAAACTATAGATGATGTTTCATGTGCGATAGTGAAGAAGGTCACATGAACTGTATTGTATTTCATGTGAGTTACTTTTGACAGGAGAAAAGGATGAGGGACTTGATGGTATACCCTATATGATACTGACTGAAAAAGAATTTAAAGTATTGGATATTTTAATTTCTGGCTTTTTGTTAAAAAAAAAAACTTTGAATCATAAATCGAAGCTACTTCTCAAAAACTATAAAACGTTCTAATTTGAAATTTGGAATAGTGGTTCCTCTAACACAGCGGTCGGCAACTGGCGGACTGCGGTCCGAATCCGGACCGCGGAAGGCAAAACTCTGGACCCCGTCAACACGCATTGTACTTGATTATATTATACGATGTTTTGGTTCGCATACATTTGTGATGCATAATTTTCAAAAATTAATTTTTTGAAAAAAGAGTATCGGACAAAATTAAACGACTCTCACCTGTATTTGAATAAGCTGTTCCTTCTTGAGTTCCCAATTTCAAAATAACTGGCTAAGGAAAATAAATGCAATTTTTTGCATTAAATTACTTATTTAAATTAACTAATTAATTAATTATTATTACTAATCGATACAATTATTATTTACCTAACATTGTAATTTTTTCATATAGGTACTGCCATTTTAAAAGTATAAAGATTTGACAAAGATTTTTTTCACTGGACCTCATTTATTTATTATTTTAATCTTTAGGACTCCAATAGAAATTACTTGCCGACCCCTGCTCTAACAGTCTAACACACTAAATGTGCAATAACTGCAATAGCCAATAAGAAAGGATATAAAAAAATATTGTGTTTAAATGTATTAACTAAAAATGAACCGCCAATTCTTTTTGAGCAGCGGCTCGCGGGTTTCCAGTTGCCTGCGACTCGTTCTACTTTTGTCTGAAAAATGTGTCACTAGTGATTCATCCAACTTATTATGCCGGCCGAGCTTTGGGGTTGTAGGAAGATGATGCTCACCGGAACCGAACTCTAGAAGATTGAAGAAGCCACTATTTCTAGTTATCCACAAAAATCCGTCAACTATTGGCTGTTTTGTTAGTGTTTTGTCAACTAAATGACTCGTTAAGACTTTGGGAAAAACATAAGGATAGTATGTCAGAAGATGTAAAAATGCAATTGGTAATTGCCGAGATATTGATAATGAACCCATCATGAATCAAACAAGTATTTCAGTATGCCTAATCAATATGTATATACTAAAACAAATATTTGATTATTTTTTTTATAATCAATTAAGGTAACGATCGTTATCAAACTCTGTTATAATAATGGACAAAAATATTTGATTTTGCCATAAATTAACAAAAAAAATATAAATAAATATTTTACAAAGCGACCTCAAAGTAGTTATTTAAATGTAAATATTTGAATTTTGAAGAAAAAAATAATTTTAATAGCTATATAGTATTTATTAAACTTTTCGAATCAATTGTTCGAATGAGTAGAAAAATAATAATAAACTATTTCTGTAAATGTACTCAAATACTTTACAGGTTTGCGCGTATAATATTATACATGAGAATATTATAGAAAAAAAATACATAAATAGATATATGTGATATATGTATGAAATAATGGCAATGTATTTATACAAATAACAAATAATAATATACATAATATAGTATAATGTTTATTTTATCTTATATTGTATAAAGTTATTGCCGAATTATAGCAAATGTTTAGGAGAAAAAACAACAACATATTTTTAAGATCCCTCGTACATTATTATGTGGGGCGTACAACAGTGTACAATGACCGATTCTAAACTAACAATTTTCCACATTATTTTCGTCGATAAAAACGAGACCGTGACAGGGCGTGGTCGTAAGCGGTCTCCAGGAGGTGCAAGCACGCGCGGACCGTTGCATAATGTTCGCGTGCGCTTACCACCCTTCGTACTATATAGCCTACACGCGCGACCGTGCGCTGTGATGCAACTGTTCGCCCGCACATCCTACATACATACACACCCGACGCTTTATCTAAAAGCCTCGCTGCTGTTAACAGTATCACACGAAACATTATACATTTATACGGTTTTTTTTTTTTTTTGTTTCGTTTCGTTCGTTTGCTTTCTTATTACGGTCGACTACGGCGTAAGGCGTGATCGATTTCGATGGCGAATTTGGTTTGAACACACATCATCATCGTCGTCTAAATAATAATAATAACAATAATAGTAATCGTGTACTATTACGTAACAATTAACATCTACAGCAGCGACATGCACGTTGACGGAGAGTGTCTACCCGCCAGGATCAGTTAGGGTATAATGCCATTTATACCCGAACAACGTCGCATCAGCTCGGTGAGTGATTGTTGTATAACATTTATATTTTCGAAAGCGTTTGACGGCTGCAGTGTACCGACTGTACGAGCTGTCTAACACTGATGTTCAAACGTATCTACAGACGACCGTCAAAGGCGAATGCAAAATACGTTAGATGTATGTGAGTCGGCTTGCGAACGTCACCCGTCCTCGTGAGGGTAGCGAAGAGAGGGGGAAAAGCTCGGCGCCAATGAATTAAATATTGATTTGTTTTTGTTGCAACGAACAGGTGCCGGGCAATATACGTACGAACATACATATTGCTCCTTGGCCATTAAATTTGCAATTTATCGCGAGTAAATTGGAAAAAATATTATACTATTACATACTTACGCCGAAAATATCTCAACTGTTGATATAATTATATTGTTATTATTATTTTTTTTTTCAATAATAATCCCCAAGAAGCTTATTAATATTCAAAACTATAACCATCATTATTTTTACTTCGACTTCATAAAAGTTAATCTTTTTCTATAATTAATTTTATTTAGAAAAAAATAAGCTTTCTTGACTTAAGGTCAACTAAACCCTATATTACCATTTTTAATCTTCTATGTAAGGCATATATATTATTTGATATTTTATGTTAATTTTAAAAATTTTTTTTTAATATATATATATAATATATCTTATATCTTATATAAATATAAGAAAATATTAGTGGATTTGATAAATTTTAAACGACATTTACGTATTTTATCAAATAAAAAAATCGTATTCAATGTTTATACTTCAAACAAAATTAAAATTAAAGTGATTTTACAACTTGTGTAATATTTCTCATAAGATTTCAATAGTTGTAAGTTTAAGCTATAGTATAAATAACCTCAGTCACATGACTTTCTCTTAAATATACGAAAAATAAAAATAATTTCAATATGGCTTTATTAATAATGCAAACATAAAAAATTAATTAAGTGATCATTCAGGACAGAAGAATAAGGATAAATACAATATTTTTATAAGTTCATCCATACATAAATGTGTTTTTAAATAATGTTTTATTCTTTGAGCACCAGTGTTTGTTAAATTGAAACGTAAAAAATACTTAAATTGAAGGGAGTATTTGGGTGAGGGTACTTGAAAAGCTCAACCCTACAGTGTCTCTCGAAATATGTTACCACCTATGAAGAAGATTTATCACGAACCAATTCATTAAATGTCTATAATTAGGGCTGCAACCCCCCCCCCGCCCAACGTATTTAATTACGTTATCACCATACTTATTCCAAACTAAAATGTATGTATTAATGATTTAAAATTATAATTATTTCTTTCAGCAATATGTCCAAGACACAAAACTAAGAGAAGCATTTCAATGGAGAGAAACGTGGAAATGTTTTATTCTGACAATAGTTATTATCATATTTATATTTGGAGTTCTTCGAGATCCGTCCAATGTATGTCAATATTATAAGTATACCTAATAAAGTTACACAATACTGAGTAGCATCCTTACTTATAAATAAAGAATATAAGAGTTAAATAGCATAAATAATATATTTTTATTTAAATTAGCTTAGAACAAATATTTATGAAATTTATCATTCAAATAAAAACACCATTACTATATCTCACACAAATTAATTAAAAATGTCTAGGTAGTTAAATGCATTTGGATAAATTTATGAATTCTTTATACTAAAAAAAATTGATATTATGAAATCTAAAACTATTATGATATATTTTTAGGTGGGTCTATCAAAAAACAGTTGGCTTGATTACATTTATTGCATCCTAGGATGCCTATTTTTGTATATATTTTATATTATAGAATGTCGGTATAGCGAGATTGTATGGGATCTGACCGAAACAGATCTCATGCCAATCTCAGCAGTTTCCGAATACATTGTACGACTTAAAAGAGCAGAGCCACATGTTTGGTAGGTGTATTAAAAGCAAATACTATTGGTTAGGGCTAACTATCTAACTAAGTTCTATTAAGAAAATGAACTTTTGATTTTAGGTGGCAAGCGTCTTGTTACCATTTCGCAGAACCAAAGTCACCTAGACGAAATTCAAGACATATGACAAGAGTAAATATGCAAGTTGCCCGAGTATCATTCGACCACCGAAATTTTGGTTATACAGACATATCTGATTACCTTGTGTTTTGTCAAAAAAGTCCGTTGGTCAAAATTGAATTTAGCAAAGGTACTCATGAAACACTTACATTAAACGTCATATCGAGCATGATTATATTTAACAATTGTTATACTAGCACTTACATAACAATTTTAAAATGTTATATACAACTTTAAGCCTTTGAGATTCAAAGCTTGAAGTATAACAAAATATCCATAATATAGATTCTATATGACTAAAAATCATTTAGATAACTATGTTTATTATTTAATGCTTATACACACATAATATCCTATTATTATTTTCTTCATTTAGTATCAATAAGTTGCTTATTAACTTAACTTACAAGTGATTACCATTTACCAACAATATTTATATACTCGTCACTACATGATATGTATACCCAATAAAAAAAATATGACAATTTAACAATTATAAATAAATTATTTTTGAATAATTTCTTAACACGACCAAAAAGTGATTACAATATTTAATAAACATTGGATTGTATAGTTACTAAGAAAATATGTAAAACAAAATAGTTAAATTAGGTAGGTACCCTTATTGTCTTAATTTAATTATAAGCATCATTCATTCCAATTTCCATTACTCATAAGTCATAATTTATGAGTCATGAGAATTTTTTTTTTCTTAACAGTTAAAAATATGTATTTTCTATATTATCATTTTATTAATTTAATTAAATCGCTATAAATGATATAACAATCTTTCAATACCATTATACCAAACAAATAATATAACTCGCTAACTTTTTACTACGTAGGATTCGCCTTTGCTAGACCACGGCACGCTGAAGAATTTGAAAGCATTCGTGGTGAATTCTTTTCGGCACACGAACCCGTAGACGACCATATAGAAAAAAAAGAAGGCTTGGACTTGGCCGGTGTCGAGTTCGAAGATTATATATGTGCTGGTCGGTTTCCGCGGTTCATAAATACCACGACTTACTGGATATGTTCATTCCTGTTACTGTCGTGGCCTTACAGGGTTTATGTCAATTATAACACATCGTACGCACACTATACGGTATTTATTTATATTTTTTATTATTTTGTTTTTCTACATCATAATTGATGATCACACGATAAATTATAAACACGTACATCGTACATAGATAAATATGTATAAAATCAATTTCTATAATCTGTGTAACCATGAGGCTGCAGATGAATAATTATAGTAATTATAGTCGTTACCAACATTAGTTGACGCTCGGGTGTTTTAATGATAAATTTGCACGGTTCAATTAATATAATAATTGCGTATTTTATATTTTACTACTGTATTTAAATGTATTGACGAGCGGGAAAAGGTACTGTTAATGGTGATGGCGATTATCATCGCCATCATTATTGTGGTGGAAAAGGAAAACGCCCCCCACAATAGAACGATATTAATTTTTCCGTAGAAATGTATTTGACTTTGAAATTCAATTGAAAAAATATTCAGACCAATAACAGCATTTTCATTGCCTTAGTATAAAGGACAAATTAAACTTAATGAAAGATGTAAACTGTGAAAACTGTTCCGAGTAGGATACTCACACAGACGGGAAGAAGCATTAGTCTCTTAAGAATCCCACGATGAGACGAATAATATACAATATGAAAATGTAATAATAAATAAATATAATACATTTTAAAATTTAAACCAATTTTTATGTAGGTATTCAGACAAAAAATAAACATCAATGGAATTTCTACCGATAAATTTCGTCTAAAACATTGGTTATACATCGGTATTTTTTTTCTGTACAGATAGGATTAAAATAAAAAAAACAATTTTAATATTCAGTTTTAGGAAGCGGTGTAAATCGAAAGCGCCTCACGAAAAAGTATCATCCGATTCCTCTATTGATATTCGGCATTAAAATTTTAAAAAAATAACAGTGACAAAAGTGATTGTCTTACCCATGATGTATTGATATGTGTATTATATGCCGGATTCCGACCGAATTTCACTCACATCCCATCAATTAATAATTTATGTCTGTTATCGTGAGTTTTCAGGACCTATGTATCGATCCAAGTACAATAATACGTCAGTAATCAGTAGGTTCAGCACGACTCTCACCGGAGACGGCTGGAGAGCACCTTCTACTTAGAGTGAAAATTCTGAAGGTTATCAGTGAATTTGTTTTTATTTATTCACGTTTCGGTTAAATCGATCAAAATTTAGTGCTGATTAATTAACATGTAATGTTCGGTAACGATCGATCGCTAGACACCTGCCGTACACAGATGTACGTAAAGCAAATCGAGTCGATGGGGGGGAAACGAATTTTTTTCTGGTATCCGGGGGTGGGGTGGGGGATGGTTTCATCCGATCCGCCCACCCCTACGTACAATAACGCAAACGTGTTCGCCTGGCCACCTGCCGTGGCTCTAAACCAGTGGTTTTCAACCTGGGGGTCGCGAATCATAGATTTGGGGGTCGCCAAAAACAATAGACGAAAAGATTTTTCCACTTTATTTAAAAATAAAGTTAATTTTCCATTTTGTTTTATATAGAAATATATTATAGATATTTTATGCTTGTATTGTTTTAAAATAATGTTGTATTATAAATTTATTACATTTTTAAGTGGAAATTAATCAAAATCGTATAAATCGTATAAATGTTTTATCAGTAATTAAATCAAATTTTGATGAATAAAACAACATTTTTTTTTTGAGGGGGGTCACACTACAAAAAAATTAAAAATGGTGGGGGGGGGTCGCGATCCAAAAACGGTTGAAAACCACTGCTCTAAACGCTCGTTGTCATTGCAGATCACCAAGCTTTTCGGGCACGTGCGCATGATACCCAGCTACTCGGAAGCGATGCTCATGGACCCCGCGCCGCCCGCGTACATCATCGACTGCCCGTCGCCGTTCGACGTGTACGAGACGTCGCAGACGATGACCGTGTTCCGCACGTGCTCGCCGGACTACGTGCCCGGCAACCTGGTCCGGTACATCGAGTCCGGCCCGTACGCGTATCCGCCCACGTACGAGGAGGCGCTCAGGTGCCCGCTGTTCGAGCTGTCCGTCGACGGCCGGGGCAACAGCAACGTGCAGCGCGCCGCCGCCGGCCGGACCAGCTCGGCGGCGATCACTTTCGAGACCAGCTTGTAAATGGTGCCGCGCGCGCCGCTGTCACGTCCCATACGTTATAGGGTGTTTTCCATTCTCGCATGGGGTTGTATTCAACACTACCCCAGCTATGACGCCCTGCACAACCTCGAACCGTATCGAAAGAATTACCGCGTGACAAGACCTCGCGGACCCTTACGCTGGTCTCATTCTAAGACCGTGTTGTGACCTGTCCAGTTATTTGCTATCTACGGTCGGTGCGCGCATCGCGGTAAATATCTATTACGCGACACCGATATCGACCAGTTATTATTATTGTTTTCCTTTTCGAGTTTTTCTAACTAATTGTTTTATCGTCTAAAAAAAAATCCCACGTTATTGCGGTATGTTGTCCCTCTAATCGATGATCAAAACGAAAAATAAAGTTATCACTTATCGGTGCCAAAATTGACTGTACAACAGTGGGGTGTCTTGGGACGACATTGTGGTCGACTATGGCGCATTATACAAGAATGTTCTATCATTCGAAATCGTATACTTCCATAAAAAGTAATTTCAACATGTATATTTTAAGGTATATCCGGGACGACTATATGCATTTTTATTAAACGTTCCATCTATAACATAGGTACGGATAATGAATTATAACATTAACAATCGTATAATATTAACGTTGGTGATATAATATAATTTCAGTAGTACAACTATTGCACATCATGTGTTATGAGTATCCTAAATCCTTAGTAAAATATGTATTTTAAAATAGTTTTCTGTCGTACACTTATAAAATGCCATAGTATTCCCGATGGTGGTTTTTAAATTTTTTGTGTGAGCCCCCCTCCCCCCCCAATTTCTCCCACTTTTATGTTTAACTCTAAATGTGATGTTTCCAACTTGGCGAATTAATTTTTTTTTTTAATTACGCGGTTGTCTACTATATTAGGTAGTACAAGGTGACATTAGACAATCTTCATCAGAAAACACATGCTGTTTAATCCGTTTTTGCATGAACGCGGGGGTAGAACACGGGAAATATATCAACAGTTTATTTTATTTGTAAACGATTCATACAATAAATAATGAGACCGGTCCATTGGGGAGCTCAAACACACAATATTGCATGAAGCCATGGACTATCTATTTGCGCCACCACTGACTTTAGCCACTAGCTACTGGGGCTAGGATTTATATGCAATTTAAAACAGTCGAATTTAAATAAATTTTATTGAAGTATCCAGTGTGAAAATGTTAACAATACTATTTAAGAACGATTAAATAAAAAAGTAAATAAAATTAAAAACAAATATTTATTCTAATATATTACCCCTATATTATATATTTAAACGAATTACGTGAAACCGCAGTACCTATGTGCCTTTCATTTTTTTGAGAATGAATTTCGAAAATTTCCTGACAGGTTTTTGTATACAATTATCTATTCTCTAGTTTCTGTGATTATCTAAAATACATTTAGTAGTGTTCTACATTATATTTAAAGTTTGACCACCGATATTAATTTATGATTTGATGAGTTTTCAATAATTAGGATATAAGTATGAGATTTTTTCAAAATGTGCGAACAATTAAAATAATAACATACAATCCTAGCCCGAACTATTATATTTAAATTGTAAATCAAGAAGTATAGTTACCTTATATCTTGTACAGCATTATACATCAATATGATTATTAACTGCAATATTAGTAATCTAATAAAGTAATAAATAAAATTTGTAGTATAATGGTGAATAGTTCATTCCTATTAAATTATGATAATACTATAATAGGTACCCGCTTACAAAACGCCACTTGACGTCGCTGATTTCCCAGTTCACCGACACCCATTTTTAGATAGATAAATTAAAAACAAGTCAAAACAAAGTAGACAATTTTTGTCGGCGAACTGGGCCTAATAATTAATAAACCCTTGACGTCAATATCGCTGATCTCAATAATAACAAATTTTCTATTAATGAAATTTTAATTTAAAATTATTTTTCAACATACGCCTATTTGTCATTTAAGAAAAGTTCTATAAAATATTTTTAATAATATTATTCTTATGAATCGGAAAAAATCATGTGTACAACAAATTTACACTATCACACAGCATGGAGCAGAAATACACCGGTCAACTTTTACCTATAGATATAAGGATTTGCATGAATAACCATTCACCGCACCTGCAATACGTATAGATGGTATTTTATTTATTTTTTGTAGTTGTTATGATGCGCGTACAATAACGTTTTTTAGGTACGGTGTATCGTGTATGTTCGGTTGTTTATATCGTATCGTACAGGTTTCGATGACTGTCTTCTGCCCAAATACTGTAAAATGTGTTCAACAGTTCAACTCACCAATCGGCAATCACCATAATACACACTTACCATAATACACGAATTAGTCGATACATAACTAAAATACATATATAATCTATACCAGCAGTGTATTACATATAGCGTCCAGTGTGCACTTTGATGTGCTGCAATGTAGCTCCTGTTGCTAATTCATTTTTTATCGAAAATATTTTCTGTGGGAACAAACAATTTTTTTTTTCAATATTATATTAATCAAATAGTTTTGTGTCCATACTCCATTTATTTCATGCAACGTTTTTATATCTACATGTTTGTGATTATCAAAAATATCTTAAAACAATTTGATTTTTACCAAGTGTTTTCAACTACTCAGTAGCAATTTATTGTAATGTATTATTATGACATAGACATATTGAGTTAATACATACATAGCAAATGTTTTTCATGTTTTTGTTTATAGAACTGTGTGTTATCCTTGTTCAATTTATTGATTTTTTTGTGATTTTTTTTTTTACATATTTAGAAAAAAATGTTGTTACTTAAGTCATTACTTTTAGACATATACAAATTATTTACGTGTACAAAAATAATTGTAAATTAAATATACTGAGATTAAAAATAACTGCAACAAGCAACTGACCAAGATAATTATAACATGAACCTGCTGGTGAGTACATAAAGTTTTTGGAAAGATACCAATAGTGAGCGCAGGGAAGTCAGTCACACATAGTGATGGGTAAATACCCGATAAATAAATTTAGGGTAAATAACCAGGGTATTTACCCGGTATTTAAAATAAATACCCGGTATTTTGGGTATTTATTTTTATTGCTTTTTTCTATTTTATTTCAATGTTAAATAAATTGTAAAACCATTTACCAATATAATGTAACTAAAAAAATGTTAATTGCAATTTGTAAATAAATATTAAGATAAATCATGCTAAAAACTTATGTAGTGTTAAAGCTTTAATTATTTAAAATAAAATAAAAACAAATTATAATTTTTATAACATACATTATCATGGTATAAAAGAATAAAACATAAAAAATTTACAAAATTCTCTTAGTAAAAATAAAAAATGCAATCCTTTGATTAATATTAAAATAGATAGGTAAACCAACTTCAGCAGTGTGACGGCCGCCGGTGCGATAAAAAATAAATAAATACCCGATTTTGGAAAGGTATTTATGTCATGGGTATTTACCCGGAATAAATTTCTTACCCATCGGGTATTTAGTATTTACCCATTGCCCATCACTAGTCACACATATTTGGGTGATAAGGAAGAGAAAAAATTAATGCTGACAATGCTGACTTAACTTTACCAGAGTAAATACTGAATCAAATTCGATTAAATGATAATAATAATTAGTAATTTACAATCGTGTTAAATAAAATATAAAATAATCTCAAAATAAACTGCGAATTATTTTTATAGGCTATTTTTGAAGAAAACATTATATTTATTATTTGGTAGTCAAAGAATTGTTGGCGGTAAAAGAATTGGTAATCAACTATCTTGTAAAAATTGCCACTAATACGATAACAAGTGTATAAGTGTATGTGTACTTTATAACAGTTGTTTTAGTGACTGGCGATTTTTAACAGGAAGGCTGTGAATGAAAGAAACCGATTTTGTACCCATTCAATGCATTATAATAAATAATTATTTATGTAGGGTTGTTGCCCGTTGGATATTCAGTGTATAAATTACATGGACGTTACAATATTCTTAATTATTTGATGACATAGGTCTTCCATGATATTAATAATATCTAAGAAGCAAAATATTATTAGGCTGGTATTAGACAGAATAATAAAACTTTTGGGGAACTTGAACCAGTTTTCTAGAGTAAGTCTCTGCTCTAACCCTTTGTTGAATATTCACAAAAAAGTTATATACATATTAACCACTTTGAACTAATAATTTAGATTTATAATTATTTCATAATACACATTATTTGTTTTATTACTACATTCAATCTATATTTTTCTCAGTTTAAAAAATTACTTATTAATATAGGTAAAATTAATTAATTACATGTTGGATACTACAAAATAGTCATAAATTGCAATAACAAAGCAATCTTAATAGATATTATACATACAGACTTATTAATACACAAAATTTTCTTGTACATGTTGTAAAAAATGTAAGTTATTACCTTTAAAAATACTCATTCATACTATGATAACCAATCATATGTAGCTATTCAGATATTATGGTTATAATGTATAATATTATAGCGTATTACAATAAATATTACATACAAAAAAAATAATGAAAATTGTTGTAAAAGTGCTTATGAAATATGTACAGGATAAACGTTTAATACAATTGGTAAGCAATTAGGGTTTTTTTTTAGTATAAATGGCCCAATAACTTCACATGGTAAAGAAAATATATTTTTTATCAAACCGTCATGATAGGATATCTCATTCATTTGTGTATAAGGAAGAATGGGTTTCTCATACACTAATTTTTTTGACACATTCTGACAAATATGTTGAGTCAAAGTAACTGAAAATTTAAATTGCTTTGCTTTCTTTGCTGGACCAATTAAATTCACTTGTCTAAAAATAACAATAAAATATAAAATTAAGTGCTTAAAATATTTCTCTTTATTTATTTGTAAAATTACAGGATACATTAGGTATATAGGTTAGTAGTATGGTATATATAATGATAATACTAAATCAAAAGAAAAAAAGTAACTATACATATTATATTATGTACATATAGGTATTATAGGAGCAGAATAGAGCTAATGGTGCATGATTTAGAAGGATGTAATCAAAGAATTAATGGTACAAGGCATTTTATGAAGAAGAGTAAAAGAATATATAAAAAAAAAATAGTGGTTTTTTTAATTTTTTATAGGTTTAAGTAACTAGAATCAGTAGAATAAAGGAATATGGGTTTAGGGGATGAGAGTTATTGAGTTAGGTGTGTTGTGTGATAAGATAATTTCAACACAATTAAAATATATATTATACTTAAAATAATTATATATTATAAAATGGTAATAAGGCAATGTTATGCCGATCTTAATGTTGGGTAGTAGACAAAAAAAAAATGCATAAGAACGAGTACATAAAAGATAGTTTTGGAGTAGAACTAATTGTGGAATGAGAAAGAGAGGTATCATGAAAATGAATGTAGATGAAATAAAAAAGAAAAGATTAATGAAGAGATGGTTGGATAAAATTAAGGATATAGTAGCCTAGTGAATGTAAGTGAAAGAAAAGACTGGGCAATATTGACGAAGGGCAAGAGTGCCTGACTACCTTATCAAATATATAAGGGAGAGAAGATGATGGTTAAGATGGGTATATAAACTACGGTATATTATATTACGGTATAATAATATAAATTACATCGCTATAAGATTAATTTTACGAATAAATCATAATTTTTAGAGTATAAAATAGTAGCCTTACATTTGTAAATATCTATTTGAATGAAATGTTATTGCAAATTGTTCGCCATGATCAAATAACAACCAATTGCATGGAATTAAATTGTTGTTCAACAAGATATCAAAATACTATAAAATATAAATAAATAAGAAAACAATTAATAATAAATACATTTTTTCTCCAATAATGTTCCATAATACTGCACCTGATCTGCACCTCTTAGAATTCTGTGGCTATGAATGTTTATCAAATGTTTTGTCAATTCAGGATGATTTCCCATCCACCCACAATTAATGAAAAAACATTGGTATGGTAAGAAATAACATTGAAGTTCATGGGTTTCTTTTTGATGCATAGTTAACTGCTCATTACATCCATTTAATACATTTGTACATGGGAATTTTATTAAAAATCCAACCTTAAAAATATTGTAAAAGCTTGCTTATTAATAATACATCTTCATTAATAAATGTCAATTTACTTTTTCCATAAATAAGTTATTGTTTGAATTGAAAGGACTTCTACAGCATGGACAATGTTCACATTGAAGTATGCATTTACTACAAATCAAATGTCCAACTATACATTGAAGAATAGGAGGAACAATATGTTCAAAACATACTGGGCACTTAAATAAACGAACCAACTGATTATTGAGATCTTCATATGTTCTTGGATGTTCATCAACATCTACTAATGTAACTCTATGTATAAAAAAAATGATATAGAACTGATGAAGTCAACAATTACGAATACTTACTACACATTTGTAGCTATAAGTTTTTTTTTTTTTTTATTTAGTAACTTGGTGAAAACCATTAGTTACGACAATTACAATAACAATAACATAAATTATAATATACTATAAATAATGTAAATATGTAAATAATGTACTAAATTAGAAAAACATTTTTTTTTTTTTTATAATATATTAAATCATTAATCCAGCCTGGTTGAATAAATTAAGTAAGGATAAAATAACGGATTGAGAATTGTAAGAGAGGATAGATTGAGGATTAGCTGGAATATTTAGAGAGTTGATTAAGGAGAGAAAGCTTTCGCGTTGGGAGGAGATATATGGGCAGTTAAAAAGAATGTGAGAGATATTGCAAGTGGCTAGAGTAGAATGGTGAGTGCAGAGGGGGGAATCATTTATGCCAAGCTTGCAAGCTATAAGTTAAAGGAGTAGAAATATTCAAGTGAAAATTAAAATTATACTTTTTAACATATCTGGATATGTATAGTTAATATCGGAACCAGAAGATTTCTAGAGAATCTTTTTAGGACACAAATTAAATCAGGAAGGTACTTAAGAAACTAGAGTAGGTATCTCTACTATGTAGAGATGCCTACCTATTAATAAATATTTCACATATACTTTCACTTGTTATTATTAATTTATTACAAAGAAGAAGAATTACACATAACATCTCATAACTGGTGAAAAACTTACATATTGTCTCTATCGGCTAAGATATTAGGAAGTTGAGGAGCGATTTCTTGTTGATCATCATTCATAGTCCGAGTCAAATCAATTATTTCATTATTAGTTGTGTTAATAGCCATATTATAAAATTCTACATTGGTTAAATAGAAGAAAAATTTAATTTTAAAATATTGTCGATTGCAGAAAAAGTATAGGATACTTTTAATAGAAATAGAGAAATGTTACTGAATGTCTAATGAAATTAAGATGTATTACTTTTCCATCAAATAATATTATCTTTCCTGTTAGAATAATAATCAATAGTTTTTCCAACTAACGGGAGTGTAATCTTATCGCTCAATAAGAAATACCAATATAAAATGGCAGAATGATTTAGAACGTGTTTACAGAATTTTTAAATAAGCAATCGTACATTTTAATAACTATAAAGAAATAATGACAGCGATTAAAATCGATCGCTACCATGCGGCATGAACTCATTGTTGAGCGTTAATACTTCACCGTGCTCGACCGCAACTCTAGTCTCCAATCTCTTATCTCGATAGCTTTGGCTAAAATCCAATGAAAATACAGTATTAACAAGTAACGGTTTACGGACTACAGCACGGTCCTACGAAATTTCGGAAGTTCTATGACCAGTAGATTCATATCACGGAATTCAAATATTTTAAAATGTATGTGTATAATAATATTTTATACTGTGGTATGTGGTTACTCGTATACGGTTAGAAAAATATACCAGGAAGTTGGTTTTTACCACAGTGTACCCAGATAGAACCATAGATATATACTAATATAGTAACTAACTAATATTAGTATATATCTATGGATAGAACACAGACTTTGTGTATCATTATTCATTTTATTTACTCAGAATTAAAATGAGATAAGAGGACACCATTATGTCGACTGCACCTCCGCATGCGTTGTCTGAATGTCTGATGTCTACGCCATGTCCTAACTGGATCCGTGCGATACGTGCGATGTGTGCGCTGCGGACTCTGCGGGCGATGCGTGCACGCAAATGAACGGAATGTCCTAATTAAATCCGTGCGTGCGTTACGCAAAATTGACGAGCGAGAGGCCGTGAAATATAGGTAGTCGCAAAAATTTAAAATGGAGCGGTCAAGTGCACAGCGTAGAATGCTACTTAGCGAAAGTCTGGCTGTTAAATTTTATACATATGTTAAAAAAAAGCTCAAAAGGAATTCGATAAATCAAATATTTAAAAATAGGTTTGAATTTGGCGAATTCCATCATTTGTATTGTGAGTTACGTTCCAATGAAAAATTATTCCACACGTACACGCGTATGACAGTAAATACTTTGTCTATAACAGAGCGATCTTTAAATTTTGGGTCCCATTTGTTCCAAAGAACGGTTCTTTTTTGAATTTCTGAAATTAATTGATCCATAGTAGTTGCCCGCAGCGCGTTGCGTTGAAAAATAAAACATGTTCTAATTTGTGCGGTGCGATAAAACACATCGCACGACCAGTTAGGACATGTCCATTACTTTATCGCAGTTTGTTTTATTTGCGTGCACGCATCACCCGCAACGCACTAAACGCACGCATTGCACGGATCCAGTTAGGACATAGCGTTAACGCTACAATACCAGCGGTTCTCAAACTGTGCCCCGCGGAGACCTATCGCCTAGGGCTCCACGAGGGTGGTCTCGGGGGTCCGTGGCTCCCTGGGAAAATCTACTAATTAAATTCAAATCATTATTATTTCTTAGTTACATTTTTATATTTAATGTATATTCAATATTATTTGAACCGTACCAATGTATTATTTTAAACGTTTAAAACCTTAAACTATTTATAAATCTACATAATATTTTGTGTCAGTCAAAATGAGATAAGATAAAACGGGTTTTTCGTTCATTTTACACGTACGATAGTTTTGTATACTCATCTACAATCTTCAAAGTTCTAATAAGTAATAATCTAATTATTTCTTCAGTCATACACTCATACACGAGCGGATTTTTCATAGGACCTTATCCGACGGATGAAATCCACAGGTCCTCGACGAATCCAGTCCGCGAACTACATCCTCTTTATTACCCACTAACGTTAAAAAAAAATCATATGATAAAATTGGGTCGGATCCTTTAAAAAACTATTTTTGATTATTTTTAGTTGACATGGAAATGTCCAATGGTGTAGTGGAGGGTATGCGCCGTATACATACTTCCAGTGTTTCAGAAAGAGCGCATACTTAAAAAAAACCAATTAGGCGTATACTAGATGGACCACAAAATTCTTCAAATTAAATAAATTAAGCAATTATTGTTTAATTTTAAAAATATTTTGTTAATTTAAGACCTTATGAAAATTTAACGTTGAAATGGTGATAGGTTCAATTCTTAATATTACATATATTATAGCCATGCCGGATAACACTATAAGTTTTTAGATAAAATTTAGACAAAATCTGTGACGTACACATGTTTTGGGAATCAGTAAAAACAGAATACTCATGAATCATGATGATAAAGTTAATGATGTACAGATCCGTAAAATATGTTTGTATTTATAGATTTGACCGTAATCGACAGAGATAATCAATAATCATCAAACTTTTAAAATTACATAAAACTACCTTACATAACTCGATTGAAATATTGACCTTACAGTGTGTATTTTAAGAAGGAACTTTGGGGGGGGGGGGTGCGGTTTTGCCATACATTACCTACGTTTTTTTGTACACCCACAAACGCTATTCAACTTTCCAATTTTTTTCCACTGAGTTGTTCCAAATACCTTCCTGAGTGTCACCACGTCGCCCGATTATCAAAATTTTGATTTTAAGGGTTGAAATCGGTAAAAATACATTTTTACGAGTAATTTGTAAATCTACAATCTACATATTCATATAATAATAACAATAGCAGTCGGCCGATAGCGGGAAATACGGTATGACACGGCGGCCCAAGAGTTTCCAGCTACCTGCAACTCTACCTTTTTGTATGTATTTTATCGGCCTGTACATATGAATATTGTTCCGAGGCGTTTCCTACGGGCCTGTTCTCACCAAAGCAACTTGCAACTGCAACGCGACTGCGCACTAAAAATTGTTCCAGCTACTGTACGTCTGTACTAGTGTACTTGCATGACAGTACCATAGTCCATAACTCGCCTCACCTGGTCACACAGGCACGAGCTGATGGCTAACGAGTCAATACCGGGCGGCGGGCACACTTGCTGCTTTTGGTGTGGTGGAAGAATGTGAGCAGGCGAGTCAGGGTTGCCAGATTCTCAAACAGGTATTCTCGTACTGAGGTTATCAAATTCTCGTATTTTCAATGAAATTCTCGTATCACTAAAAAAATCACGAACGGTTCTTCGCAGGAAAAATTTTTCGTATGATCCATTTCCTTATCACGTTATAAACGCTGTTAGTTTGATCTCTGCCGACTTAACTTCAACATCAAACTTCGAGTCAGTTTTACTTGTAGTAAAAGATGCTACTGTTTTACATGGTTTTTTTTTAATTTCCTTACAAGCTACAATTTTCCTGTGACTAATCCCTTTACCGTGCGATTTAATGTTCGTCAACTCAGCGACCATTGTGCAATTGCATAATTTACACTTAGCTTTAAAGGGATCGTCATTAACAGGACACAACCATTTTTTTAATTCTTCAACATTTAGCCATTCTGACCGAAACTTCTGTGCCCTGTGTTTTATTTGTTTTTTAACTGTTAATCTGGGTGGTGTTTAATTGATATCTTCTTCTTCGCTACACATATTTTTAATTAACGACACTAAAGTCGGAAGTCACTAGTTACTATAAAAAAAAAGTAACTACGTAAGTAGCGGGACTGGGGAAATATTACAAGATATTAGATAAATATATATACTGGATTATGGACTATGGTTTGGGGTTTATGGTGCTATTTTTATAGTTATAATAATTAATAACTATAGTAACAGGTACAGTTGTGGGTAGTGGGAAGTGGGAACTGACACAATGAGACAATCTTGAATTATTTTGTGTAATACCTAATTACGTTCCAGGCATGTTAATAATAGAACGTATTTTCTCGTGCACAGTTTATTATTCACCATACCAGTGGTAACTGGTAGGTAACCCAAAATGATAAGTTATGGTTATCTATCTTTTTCATCTTAGATAATACCATGATAAAATATTTTATCATGGATAATACTATCTTCTATATCGAAATTGAATTTTCCAACTTTGAAATAAGATAGATATATTTATATCTTGTTGGAATTCTCGTATAAAAGGTGTACGAGGTAGGTGTTCCTCGTACCTCGTACAAATGGTCCAAATTCTCGTATGTGTACGAGAATTCTCGTATGTCTGGCAACCCTGAGGCGAGTAAAAACAAAAAAAGTTGTAGTAACTGGTATGCGAGTCTGACCATCTTTCAGATGACAGTAACTTGCAGGATGTGAGTGGCTGCACTGCTGTAACTGACTAGGGCAACTCGGTCGTTACTCGTTTAGCTCGCTTAATTAATGAACCTGTTCTCACCGGTTGCAACGTGACCGCAAAGTGATCCAACTTCCACGAAGCTTATTTTAAACCGTTTGAAGCAACTCGACATGCACGATTTTGTCTCCAGTTTCATACAAATTACCACCTTATCACCATACAACCATACCATATTGTATATTTGTATAATATTAAATAATATTTTACATTTTAAATATGGCTAATGAGCAAGAACGAAATGTTTTGTTTGTCCCGATAGTTATAGTATTTAATATTTATACTATATAATATATATATATAATAGTAGTTTATAGTGTTTATACTCTATACCAGTGGTCACCAAATAGCGGCCCGCGACCACATCCGACCCGCAGACAAGGAAAAAAAAGTAAAAACCGATAATAAAATACGAATAAACTTCGATAGCAAGCTTATTTGCTATTTTTCCCACTAATTTTACCCTTTCTATTTATATTATAATATTGCTGTTAATTTGTATTTTATTTTTTTCAATTTATTATTTTTTATTTCTGTTATACTTTTGCTTCATTACATAATATGTTAAAAATATTTGTTTGGCTATTTTGACGGCCCCCGAAAATGTTCAAAATTCCCGATTCGACCCTCCAAAAATATTAATTGGTGACCCCTGCTCTATACTATACTATAATCTATTGGAGATTTTGGATATTTTATATCCTTCAAAATCAAATGTTTTGTTTGAATCTGTTATAAAACAGCCAGATGGATATTCATGTGAAATTTTTGCTACATCACTAATATTTGGACGTAATCCATCTGATGAATGATATATAATCAACGACAATAATGATAAGTATAATTGTATAAATTCTATGGATATTTTTTTATCCGACATTAAACGATTTTTTCGTTCGAGATACTAATTTTCTAAGTGTCTCGAACTAATAAGTGTTATTGAGTTATTGTTGTCAACATTTAAAATTTTATAAAAATCAGCAGTGTGTTTCGGTTGATTTAAGTGCAATAAGTCCCAAACCCAAGATATAAACTTCATATATAGGTACATGTTACAATTCGAACTTCGAAGGTTAGAGCTGGTATAGGACGTGTTGAGTCAATACCATAAGCTAAGATAATATAATATATAATATCTTAGTTCATGGTCAATACTTTGGTTATCAGAAAGAATAATTTTCTTTTACAGATAAATGTGTCATTTTTTATATGAAACTTTGTGTATCGATGTATCAGCTAATTGATGGACCTTTTATTTAGATCATCAAAGGTTTGTTTAATGGCCTCCTCTCAAATTCTATCAATTTTTCCCAATTACATATACATTAATTAATCTTCTCAAATTTACATAGGTATGTATCAAAAGTAAGTAACTTTTTAAGTAACCGGTTTTTGAGGACTATAATGTTCACAATGGTGAATGGATACACAAAGTAAAGTTTTGTTTGACATATTAGCAGATCTGTTTTTTGCTAATATAACAGTTGAATAATATAATTAAATATATTCATTGTTTTGAATGTGATACTTAGGTAACTTAAAATTTTTACTTCAACTTGGTATTCTATTTTTGAGAAAAAATAGTTACATTATTATGAACAGTATTGCATATTCTTTATTTACTCCAAAGGTTATTCAATATTAATCAAATAATTAAATAAATCATCTGATCATATTATGTTGACTCAAATATTTTTTTTCTCAAATTAGAGCATTATCTCTTCCAGAATTTTTATCTTAATAAAATATTATTTCATTGAAAATGTTAGATTCTCTATGACGAAAATATATTACTTAATTCTATAATAAGCTTTTCTTGGATAGGTTTTTCAATTTTAATCATTATTGGTCAACTGAAATTGGCTTAGACACATTTATAACTTAATAAAAAATTGTATACACTACTCAAATTATGATATGATATGCTAGTAATTTTATATTCATTTAATAAACATGAGTAAATAAAATACAATAAACAATATAATACAATAATGTGTTTACTTTCTAGCATATACAAAAATGATAAAAGATTTTACTATACTATTATTCATAAACATTACACTTGCATATAATATACACTGTACATTCATTAAAAATTAAACAGATACAGGATTAACTTTAAGAACAATTGGTAATCGACGACGTCTGAATTTGAAAAAGGGTTCGATCACTTCTCCAGAAAAACAAAATATATCTTTTTTTAGACCAAAATTGTTGGTCAAATCATAATTTTCTGAGTATGGGAGAGTTGTCCTCTCATACGTTAACTTTTGTAATGAATCATTATAATCATTGCGTTGTGACAGTACAATAGAAAATTTAAACTGCTTGGCCTTGACTGCTGGTCCTATATAATTGACCTGACTAAAATAGTAAAAAACATTATGTTATCATTTAGTATTCAAGTAAATTATTTAATATGAATATCAACTTATAGTGCAACAAGATTAATTTATTAAATAAAAAACATCTTACATCTTAACACATTTGGTTCGAGTTACTAGAGCAATAACTGCAAAATATTCATCATTAGCTAATAAAAACCATTTGTAGCAATTTTGGCTCATTATGATATCAAGAGACTAAAAAAGAAAATATATTAAGTCAAACATATCATAATTAGTACTAAAATTCAAAATAATTGCTCTAATAGTAATATATTATACTGCACCTGATCTGTTCCATTCATTATATGACTAGAGTGATTATCACTCATATGTACATGTAAATCAGGATAATATCCTTTCCAAGAACAATTGGTGAAAAAACATTGATAGTGTCTGTAACAACATTCTAGTTCATGCACTTTTTTCTGACTTAGAAACATCTGTTGCTTACACCCGGTCAATGCATTTTTACATGGAAATTTTACTAAATAACCAACCTTTAAAAAATAACTCTGTTATTAATAACTATAACACACTATGTATAAAAAAAATTGTCAACTTACTTTTTCCATGTATAGGTTACGTTTTGAATTGAAAGCATTTCTACAAGTTGGACAATTTTCACACAAAAGTACACATTTACTACAAATCAAATGTCCAAGTAAACATTGAAAAACAGGAGGAATAATATGTTCAAAACAGACTGGACACTCAAATAAGCGAATCAACTGATCATTCAGATCCACATATGTTTCTGGTTGATCTCCAGCAAGTACGGTTGCAGTATCTTCTGTAACTCTATGCCTATAAGATATATAAAAAAATATATAGAACTGAAGTAGTTAAAATTACAAACACTATACTAAACATTTATAAGAAACCCAATATTATTAAATTGAAAATTATTATATTTTTTATTAAAAGTATTTTTTTATGTTAAAGTCTATCGAATAAAATGTTTTGTATTTTCAAGATAGGGGTAAATGAAATGGATGTCTAGTTTATGAAGTTTTAACTAAGTAGATGCGATAACAACATGCTAATTAGTCATAAATTCATCTTACATTTTAATAACTACTAAAATGTTGTTAGTTACATTTTGAATACTACATTTATTAATTATTTACTTATGTAATTCAATAAAGACACCGTTTACTTCTGAGGCAATAAATTAAATTATTACTACATTCAATTAATGGCCATACAGAAATTTGTTACTAAAAAATAATTAATACTACTTACAATCAAAATATTTCACATTTTATAAAATTAGTTAAATGTAGTAGTTATTTATTTCAAGTGATAAAAATATAATGGTCTAATTAATACATTTTTTATAATTATGAAACTTTTCTTTATTTTTATTTTTATGGAAGTAAAGGCTCAACATCTGAAGATATGGTAAGTCTGGACCGTTCATTTTTGGTTTTTGGTTGTGTAATAAACCTTGGGTGGGAATGTGTTTTTGGTTTCTTCTTTCTAGGGCCAAGGCGGTTATTCCGTTAACAAACAAAACCTCCAGTAACAGGGTTTGAACTGGCGACTGTGCTTATAGACACAGCCACCTTATACAGCTCGACTGTATATTCTCTTTTATAAGGAATGGATTTTAATTTTTATAAAGTTAACATTCATCAATTGAAATTACTTACTCAGGATCTCTCAACATGACATTATGATTTTCGTCATCATGATCAATGAATGAAAATGGTGTGGATACAGTGTCATTTTGAGTTAATGCTGGTGTATTTGATGGAGAATCAGTGCGTGGACTTAGAGGAGTGGGTGACATTATAAATGGCACAACTCTTGTTCTCGGAGTTTCATTAGTTACATCAATAGTATCCATATTTTCTTCATCTACATTTAAGATAGGAGTTCCAGAAATTGAAAAATTTACAGATCTATCATCATCACCGGAATCTACATCATTCCGAGTTGATACAGTAGATATACTTTCTTGGTCATGGCTACACATTAAGATAAATCAAATGCTATAAATTTATTTTCACCAAAGCCAAGATTATATTAACTTACTACTCTTCATATGTGTTGTCTGGCTCCATATCATGTTCTAGAACTTCGGGAAGTTCTTGTTCTGGAGTTTGGGGTCTTTCATAGCTCTAAAATAAATTAACAAAAGTATTTATAAATATATATATACACACAATAATAAGGAACCTCAATATTAGATTATTAAATATAATAGACATTATAAGTTTTAATGATTTTTTAATAATTAAGATTCTGTGCTGCTCTAAGATTGTTAACAAATGTAGTGATAATCAAGGTCAAGAATTAGAAACAGTTTTTTTTTTGGAAAAATGATAGAAAATGTTGAAATCTTCTTTTATACATAATATTTTGAGAATAACCAAATGTCCAGATCAAATTATACTTTTAAATTACTGGTTTAATTATTAGATCTTGGAAATCAAAATTCGGATAAGCTTTTAAATTTTAAATGTTCACAAAACTGACAGCAGAACTAAACCCTAAGGTTATGATAGTTTAATATACTAGCATTTTATTATAATTTATAGGTACACAATTCAAACAACTTACATCACTATAAATCTGATTTAATGAAGAAAATCGAACACGCCTGTTATTAATTCTACTTGGGTAATGAACTGGATAGTTATCTAAATTATTTCTTAAGAAATAAGGATGTTCTGAAAATGTTCTTCTTCCAGATCTTATACTTCTCGATTGCTGAGGATTATGTGACATTGAATTATAATGATCCACAAAACGTCTATTATCAAAATAATGTCGTCTTTCAAGGATCACAGGTTCATCATCACTATCTTCATTAATTGGTACATCAGCCATTTCAGCACCTATAAAATTAAGTAATTAATACTTTCTTATTGATTAAATTTTAACTGTAAGGTTTAAAAAATCTGAAAAGACACCTAAATGGTTTTATTTTTTAATGTCAATCGTATTATTTGTATACCTTTGAAAGCATTAATAAATATTCACGTTTCAAAAGCAGTTCAGAGGTTAAATTTTTCTCTTAAAAATGATGGAATAGATATGTAAACATGAGGGTGAGAGAACTTGAAACTTAATTGCTGTATTAATATCTCTAGGATACATTTTTGATGTATCATTTTTCATAGAGATAAAGTATATTATATCAGTAATAAACTAATGAGTAATATATATGTATATATGTAATAATATATATAACAAATAGTATACACAACAAAACTCGTTTAAGATGCTTTCCCACATAAGATGCTGGTCTCCATCGGTCCCTAGCATTCCCTATACTAGTAAATGTAAAAACCACCAGTTAAGACGCTTGGTATTACTCTATCTAATCTAAGACACTGTTGTATTTAATTGTGAGATAGTAAAAATTTAACTTGTTTACGTGTATTTAACATATTTATTGTTTTGATTTTATAGCACCATCTATATCGTGATTTCTTTATGGCTAGTTTTAGTGGCATAAAACGTAAAGCACTATCAATTTCAGACAAACTGAATATTTTGAAAAAATATAATATTGGTAATGAACTTGGGATCATTCCTTCCACTTTAAGAACTATGTTGAACAAAGTGGATTGATAGGTAAGATCAAACGACAAAAAGTAAAACATGGAAAGTTTGAAAAGTTGGAAAATGTTTGAGTAGTTACAACAATCTAGCATTGTTCTCGTATTTTCAATTAATTGTGTTTAAATTAATTTTTTAAATTTTAAAATATTTTTTTTTAACTTCCGCATAAGACGGTCTAGAGAGCTGGTCCATTGAATAGTGCCTTAACCAAGTTTTACTGTATATATAGCATATAAGTGTATTTTTTTAATTTTTGCCATTTGTCAACATTTGATAACATATTATGTTAAATAAAACACTGATTTAGACCAAAGATTAAAATATTTTTAAAACGTCCCATAAGACGCATCTTTCTTCATGGCAAATTAAAATTTTAAAATTTGTATTTAAATATTATTAAAATGTACAAACAATTGTTTTTACAATATTTACAGTATTCAAAAATTCAAACCAAGCTTAAAATTAATAAATATAAGATAAAATTGAACTATTAAACTGGGAATATTAATCTAAAGCGAAAACTATAAATTAATACAATACATTTTTAAAGTGTTATAAAGTACTCACTAGTATTTGTAAGAGTGCTTGTATGAGTACCAGGTGGTGTACTATTCAATGGAATCTGTCCAGCCGCCGTTATTTGCCGAGTTTCTGGGTCAGTTATAGTAAATCTAACAAAAGGTGATCGATTTCTTACATTATCTCCATTTGATGTACCTATAAATCATCAATAAATCTCAACAAAAAATATATCAAATTTGAATACTTCAAATATATATTTATCTACACACAACTATTTAAATTAACACATTTATGATGTTACCTGATAATGGAAAATAATAAAAACAAATTTGTATTTTGTTATATTATTTATCAATTATTACTAGGGCCCGGATTTAAATGCACTTAAAACCATACAGATATGCTCTAAAAAAATAGCCAAAAATGCATTTTACCACAAAAATGACCTTAAAAATGCCATATATTTTTTTTTATACAAATTATAATTTATAAATGAGACATAATAATTATTTGGAATGGAATATTCGCAGATAGCATAGCCATACAAAGTTCTTTATTAAAGGAATAATTATGATTGCTTAACACGTCACTTTAAAGTTTTTGTGGTTTTTCATTTTTTTTCAGCCGCAACTTTAATATTGCAAATTTTACAAAGTAAAATAGTCCCATTGGTTGTAAAGACGTCTCTTCCGAATTCGTTTACGTAGTCACGCAAGCGAGAAGAAGTAGATGATTTTATTTTGGGCATTATTAAACACACTATTTAACACATTAAAATCACAAACACACGTAATACGAGCAACGACTGCGATATAACACGAACTGACTGATTATTTGTTATTTGACCGAATACGGGTGATGATCTACAGTCAATAATACATTAAGATGAGATAAAAACTAAAGGGAAAAAAAAAAATTAACAATGTGTATGGAAAAACCCGATAAACCTTCTTAAATATCAAGAAAATAATTTATAAGATAATTTTTTGAATAGTCCAAGTTTTATATCTATATTGAACAAATATGTATTAAAAACCAACAAAATGATCCAATAATGCTAAAAATGCTCTAAAAATGAAAAAACGTCGAAATATGCAAAAAAATGCAAAATAAAATTTGTAGCTTTCAAACCCTCGTTGCATGAAACAAATTATTTACTTAGAAAGCATTGTGTATGATCAACCAAAAAAATATGCACTTTGCATTGAAATCCGGGCCCTAATTATTACATATACAAAAAATGTTATATAAAAATTATCTTGAATAAATTAAGTTTAGTAGACATAAGAATGCTCAGTTATATGTTAAAATTACTTAAATTAGGTTTAAAAAACTCATTTAATTTCTATAATTTTTTCAAGTCATCTGGATAACAAAAAAAATATAGAGCTCTTTTTAGTTTTTAAGAAATAATTAATTATTTTTTAAAAAATTTATAATAATAATACACTCTTTAGTGATTAATAATTATACTCTATAATTAATTCTAATAATATTTGTATGTTAACTAGTTGAGTTATTAAGTCAAACAGTTTAACTTAAAATAAATAATAAATATATTAAAAATAAGTAATAACTTACTACTTCCAAAACGTGTTGAATTATTATGAGTTTCAAAATAACTAGAATATTCCCTTGACCTTCGTGATTGTTCATTTGGTTCCATATTATTTGAGTCTAAAATAAACATATATAAATATAAATTTTTGAATTAAAAATTGTTCTTACCTGTTAACACTGGAGGCATAGTATGATGAAGGCTACTGAAAACTCGACTAGGTCTTTCCATACGATTACGTTCTTCTAAATCAATCTGAAATAATTAAAAGTATATTATTCATAAAGTCTACATTCAGCTTACTAAGGGCTACTTGTAGATAATATTTGATTTAAAAAAGAAAACTTATTTTTAACTGTACACCTTTATTTTAAAATAAATACTTAGTTTCACTATGAGTTGTAAAAACGGGAGTAATAGTCACATTTTTCATTTTTTCACACTAGTTCTATAAAAATGTAATCAGTTTATTTTTCTTACAGTAGAAAAAGTTTGTATAAATTTAGAAACAGCATGCACTTTATATTATAGAAGTATTATTATTAGACAAACAATCTAAAAATAATACTATAATTTAGTAGATTTGAACTCTGGAAAAACTGTTCAGAATCAGTTACTCTTCACATTTTTTCTAGATCAAAGCCTCGACTTAAACTTTTATTTAAAAAATCATGACACAATACAACGGAGAGTAATTTAGCAACTGTAACGCTATGTCCTAACTGGATCCGTGCAATGCGTCCGTTAAGTGCGTTGCGGGTGATGCGTGCACGCAAATAAAACAAACTGCGACAAAGTAATGGACATGTCCTAACTGGTCGTGTGATGTGTTTTATCGCACCACACAAATTAGAACATGTTTTATTTTTCAACGCAATGAGCTGCGGGCAACTACTATCGATCAATTAATTTCAGAAATTCAAAAAAGAACCGTTCTTTGGAACAAATGGGACCCAAAATTGTGATGTGATAACATTCATGTTCTATAGCCTTTTTTATACAATCAAATGTATTTATTGTCATACGCGTGTACGTGTGGAATAATTTTTCATTGGAAAGTAACTCACAATACAAATGATGGAATTCGCCAAATTCAAACCTATTTTGAAATATTTGATTTATCGAATTCCTTTTGAGCTTTTTTTTTAACATATAAAATTTAACAGCCAGACTTTCGCTAAGTAGCATTCTACGCTGTGCACGGGACAGCTCCATTTTTGCGACTACCGGCCTCTCGCTCGTCAATTTTGCAACGCAACGCACGGATCCAGTTAGGACATAGCGTAAGAAGTCACATCAAGGAATACCTTTTTACATATTTTTAATTGTTTGTTGGTTTTTGTACTGTCTATCTCATAAATATTAGTGAGACATGATCTTAATTAATTTTATTTAAAATTATAAGTCCATACCTAAAATTTGAACAAGCTTAATAGACTGATTTATTCAATTATTCTATTAAAAATGTATGTACATATACACACATGTAGTAAATTATCAGTATAACCTAGCTGTTAAGAGGTATATTTTTATAGAAAGGTAGATTAATTCATAACAAAGAGCATTGTTTACACCTACTACCTGTGTCATTAAGTATAATTTATCTTATACCTTCTGTAGAAAGTTCTGCAACAGTAATAAATTTAAAAAAAATGTAGACATAGAGTGCAGGAGGATTCTGGATACCGGTAACATAATATATATTCACAAAAGTTACTTAAATAATTCAAAATTCAAGTGAAGATAGAGTAATCTATTTAGTAGCATGATGATACTATATTTCAGAGGTCATAATCTATATGGATTGTGGGTAAGCTTTTCTCATTTTACCCTATGAATATAACCTTACGAGTATCCTACATATCGGTGGTGGTAGATGTCCCAAGTCTAGTTGGCCTCATTGGTAAAGATGTTTCATCATGCTTACTACGATAAATTTTATTAACTAAACAGACTAACAGTATATTTATATTTAATAAGCAGAATATTTATAAAATGTATAACAATAAAAACAAATTTAAGAAGTACAAGATCTAGAATCCTAAACTGTCACCTGGTGAGCAGGTATACAAGATAAGTCTTGTGCCAATAGCGAATAGGAATCAATGTTGTTAGACAAGAATAATGTAATGGGAATTAATGATTACCTATCTCGCACAATAATGCTGCTTAATATGATAAGCTGGTTAATGACTGTAAATATTATTTTGAGCATGATCTAAGGTATTTACCTTTTTAAAATGACACATTCCCAAGTTTATAAGAATCAAGAATACAAGATTATATAAGAATTAACTCAGTTTTTTATTGGAGAAAACTCTCCATAAATGTTATATTCATAATCAATTAAGTCATCTACGTTAGACACAAATAATGACCAGCAATTATAAAATGAATAAACTTCAATAAAACATAAACTATGAAATATTTTTACCAGATTAGATCTCCAGCTTGCATAATTACGTATGTCCACAGATTCGTCTTCGTTGGCACACATTTTCATATAAAACAGGACTTAATGTCAAAACTACATCACACTGATGTTGAGCAAGTTTGGCACATTAAATAAGTTACCACAAAACTTAGCTAAACAAAAGATGTAACGGGCTCGGCTAGTTTGTTCTTTTAATCGTAAAATTAAACTTAAACGAAAAGTGGTCGATTTGTTAGGTCGTCCCGAAACAATAACCGTTAAACGCTTAACAGTCGACGACAGTTGACAGCGTTGACACAAGTCACAAATGAGTAATGACCGATGCGCAGTAGCGAAACGGAACGTTCGTCCACTCGTCGTACGATGCTGCGAATCGCGATGTGAATATGTGATACATACAAAATGGAACACACTACACACAACACACTCCACTGGATCGGTAATCAGTATCAGTCACAGACATCTGTGGTATCAGTATAGGCCACTATAATAATGTTGTAGTCGCAGCGTAAACGTAGAGTATACATGGAGTGTATACCAAAAATCTGTTAACTACGGTATACCGTTACCATAGAAAAGAGATTGACCGTACGTGTTCAGACAGCAAAGCCAGTCGGCTGAAATTATTAGCCGCTAGATAGCGTGCAACTTATAATACTGAATAATACAAATTTCAATTTTGATCACGAAAGTTAGATATTATACCTTAATATAGCTTACTTATGGTTATGACTTAGGACTTATGAATCTTGGAATGTCATAGATACCGTACATTTGAATGTACATTTTTCATATGAAAACCAATTGAAAAAATGCATAATTAGTCGTAAATTGTTTTTAACTCAAAAACAAATTAAACCCCTAATTAAAGAGTGTAAAACATAGCCCTTGGTATAGTGTGGGACCACAGAACTAAAATAAGCTATACGCATAGACATTATAATTTATATTACATAAATATTTATTATTTGAGGGCTTATCCAATTTACGTCACATTTAGAGAAAGCCCAGTCATCTACCACGGACTAAGATATATCTTAATTCGTGGACCGTGGTAAACACCGCAAACTCATGAACGCGGTTTTAGAAGATCTAAATACCTGAATCCAAAAACCTGACTATACTATATCACAATTACAGATTTATAAAAATACGTATGCTAAACGTTTATGTATCTGTGAAGACAATTGACAATATTCTATAGCACGGCTCTATAGTCTATTATCTTGAATCCACAGCATAGTTCCACAGTCCAAATGACTATAAAAATATAGTATAATAATAATATAACTATAATAAAATAATAAAATATACTTTATTGTCTATATAATGTCTATGGCTCCATAGGGCATAGACTACAGTCCACGAATAATACTGATAAAAGATAACAATGTTATGAAGTTTCCTACAATCAGTGCTGCTCAATATACAATATTGTTTTACGATTTAAATTATTGATCGTAGGATCTTACGAATATGATGTTAAAAACGGTAATTTACAATATGAAGTACGAACCATGGATCCTGTCGGTGTTCACGAATCACGAATGTGCCGATACAAACAAAACCTCACATTTTCCATAAACAATTATTTTAAACTTCATGGTTTCTGAGTTTCGCGCCGTCTACGTTTAACGTCGTTTAATTTATAAATTTGTGTGACCAACTCTTTAACAAAATAAACAGAAGTAAGTACATTTCAATGTTTTCGTCGATAATATGTATCTAGGAATTTGCTTCTGTGGGGTTGAAATTTTCTGATTGAATTAATGTTGAATTCGCACGTGTGATGCTTGGATAGTATACATGCTACGCACGTGTTGACGTTCGAACTTACATTATTTTGAATCTGTTAGGTGTTATTGAAATTTTATGATTGACTATTGGTTGACTATGCTTGATTATTGATCTAGTGCACTACGTATTCTTTTATATTTAATTGTAACTTTACGTAAACAATTTAGTTTGTAATCTGATTTCTTTTCATCGAAAAAGGTTGTCTAGGGCCCGAGTTCTATGGGGCCTTTCTCTCAGATTTTTGTTTTGAAAACATACGGGTTGTGTCTCTCCGATTTATTGAACACAGTTGATCACATCAGTTAATCTTAACTTAACTTAAAATCTTAACTTCATATAAAAGCTATTAGTTATATTATAACTTATAAGTATAATCATTTTCATTATTGTTTATAATTGTTTGGTGCCATGGTTTACAATTGATAAAAATTAATTTTTCTACTTTCCCTTGACATATATTAAAATGTGATTCCATTAATTTTATCCAAATCTTGACAACTTAATAATTATTGTATACTTTTATTTTTAGTTTTATTTATTATTTTTAAAGCTTTATTTTTTACTTAGACGAGAGAAGTGAGATATAATATCATGAATAATCTGATATAAATCTATTTATTTATATTTGAAATGTTAATTAAACATTAGTGTTGGTACATTTACAATTTTATATAAACATAACCTTTGTAAATTGTTGTTAATGTTCAGTGTTATATTTATTGTACTTGTTATTAAGTTGTAACAATTAATATAATTAATTATTATAACTTTATGATTGGCGTTTTTGACAAGAACTTAAATAGTTGAGATATTACACTATATACAATCTATATATTTTGATTTTCTGTAAATATTTTAAATTTTATTAAAAGATATTTTATATTTCTGTATCATTATTCACTTAGCTTGTAACTATTATAAATTTTTGATTTTGGTTTGAAATATTACAATGGGAAAATGGAATAATTAATAAAGATTATTTTATTCTTTAGGATGGATGATCAAAATGTTACTTTAGATGTGAATCCTAAGGCTTATCCTTTGGCTAATCAACAATTGACGACTAAAATTTTGAACTTGGTCCAACAAGCTATGAATTATAAGCAACTGCGCAAAGGAGCTAATGAAGGTTAGTACCAATGTTGGTAAATTATTATATTACGGTAAACTAATAAATTATTTTTCTTATTTTTAGCTACTAAAACCTTAAACAGAGGCATATCTGAATTTATAGTGTGTGCTGCTGATGCCGAACCTTTGGAAATATTGTTACATTTGCCACTGTTATGTGAAGATAAAAACGTGCCTTATGTTTTTATCAGATCAAAGCAAGGTCTGTATTTAAAGATTATGTATGTAAAAATATTGCTATAACAAAATTTGATATTTTATAGCATTGGGTCGAGCATGTGGTGTTTCAAGGCCTGTCATTGCGTGTTCTATAACCAGCGATGAAGGTTCACAATTACGGCCTCAAATACAACAAGTTCAGACTGAAATTGAAAGACTATTGGTTTAATTTTGTACATATTTTAACATTTTATATTACTGATTTCCAAATAATAAGGATATTATTGACAAGTTTCAAGTTTGTTTCTTTTTCCATAAAATATTGTATTCATCTTTAATAGCATGGTCTATTAGGTTAATATGAAATAATAATTTATGCTATGATATCAATATACTAAATTATATTTTATTGGATTCATTATAATAGTGATAGTTTTTCATGTGTATATTGAATTACATTACATAAATAAAAATATTACAATTTTTCTTAATTTTTAAGTAGTTTTTTATTGTTGTAAATATTGGATTAACAATAATTAAATTATAAATATTACCATATAAACAAATTTGTTGAGAATAAATAAAGTTAAAATTTACATTTATTTTAAACTGCTATTGACAAATATTTTGAATTGCAATATATATCCTATAAAAATATTTTTAAATAAAATAAATAAACAAATCATTTTCAAGGTAAAATAAATACATTTTATAATTGAATATATGTAAAAGTATTTCATAATAAGATATATGTATAATAAATTGGATGATTATTTTGTGTATTACAAATATTTATATTATACACCTAATTAAACCTGAAAAATTTGATTGACATATATTGGCATACATAGCTGTCACAATCTTACAAATTAAAATAGTATTATATACAGTTGAAACTCAATTACCTACCACCGCCAGTTTATGCCTGGGATGGTAAATGTCATTAACTGATAATATATATTTTCCGATAAATGTTAATAACAATAGTAGGTTGTAATAAATATTACATATTATGGAATATAATAAGTTATAGTTTATATAATAAACAGCATAACCGTTTTTCATTTTGGACAGCGATGTTTCAAAAATACCTAATTGAGTTTCACTGTAATATATATTTATATGTACATATATATATATATATATATATTTATTTATTTTAAATCCTAATTAACCTACATATTTATGTCTAAATATAATAATTAGGCATATTCATTTTAAATGAAATATATGTATAGTTATATAAAATTTAAAAAGATTTATCTTTATTAACTTATAATAGTTGAAGAAACCTTAATCTTGACAAGCACTAATACACTGGTTTGGAAGCATTTTTAGATATTACCAAAATTAAATGACAATTTGATTGTAATACCATAAAATTAAATTAAAGTAAAACATTAACATTGTTATACGTATATGTAATTTTTAATGTCTGATCATAGTAAAATTATTTACTTAAATAGCATAACAGCTTAGTATATAATATGTAATTAAGTAATTTTATACTAGTTGAATAAATTACAATTCTTTCAAATATTCTATAAATACTTAAAAATAAATTCAACATGTAAGCACGAACATTTTTAATACATATGAAATATGCTGGAAATAATAACAGTATTATCATTTAACCAGAATTCAATAAATTGTATTATAGTCCTGTGGTACAAATTTCAGTTCCACGTGTTTGGAAAAGATCAAACATCGATTCCCACTCATTATAGGGGTGGACATCGGTAGAAAAGTGATGATTTTTTTTCAATAATAGCATTCAGGTTTAAAATCAGACTACTAATGGTTGACTATTGACAACCCACTTAATTGTATTACTAATTTTTGGTAATAGAACAGCATGACTAGTAGTGAATTTTACAAACAATATTCTATTTCTTTATACCATGTAGATATTCTAAATAAATAATAATTTAATAATATCTTGATAAAAATTAATTATAATACTATGACTGGAATTAAAACAAAAATAATCGAGCAATAGAAGGTTTTAAACAGAGTAATAAATAGGTGGAAACTTAATAAAAAAAAACAAAATTATAACATTATTGTGAATAATATATTCTATAATATAATGTTTTTGATCTCCATAAACTATATGAGTTGTCAAATTTCAGTAAATAAACTCCTTCACCAGGATATAAGTGACTTCCAGCATATACTTCTTTATGACAATCTCTTCGGTACACAGGAATTATTATTGATATTGGAGGTCGATTCAACTGATTGCTCTTTTTAATGTCTTTGATTGTAACACCATTTTGTTCCAATTCATTAAGTAAATCTATAAACATATTTCAATATCAATATTTCAAATTTGAAAATGTAGTATAATGTACAAAAGAAGTTGTTCTTTCCAGCAAACCAAAAAAAAGTTTACTGACAAAGCGCTAATAATAGCACATTTAAACAATATAATCTTTTTTTTATTTATAAGTTGTGTGATTATAATTTTAAATACTTAGATATTCTCATAAGTAAAATTTAAAATCATTATTCAATGTACATATTATTTATACCTTGATTGATATTACCATCATCATCATCCTCCAAGTCATCACAATCATCATCTTCACTCTCCGAAACATGAACTGATACTTGACTAGTACTAGGTTTAACCCATTCGAAATAAACTCCAAAACCTATATCATGGCCATCAGTTGCAAATTCCCAAAATACACAATTACCTCCTTCAGCTGTAGGAACTCTTACCTAGATAAAAATTATAAATTCAATTAGGTATAATCAGTGGCGTATTTTCAAATTTTTCTGGGGGGGGGTCCTCAGTTTCTACATAATTAATATTAACTATAATACTTATAACTTGAAACCATGCTGCAGGAACATGTATCTGTTTTAGCTGTTGTAACTAATATTAAACTATATTTTATATAATATTTTGTTTACGGGAAAAAACTATGTCCGCGCGTGCCTACATAAATCGGGTTCTGCAAATATGCAAGAATTTTCCTTTTTTTTTGAGAGAGGTTCTGGGGGGTCCAGTACCCCTGTACCCCCCCCCCCGTAAATACGCCACTGGGTATAATAAAATATAACATCTTTATTACTACTTCTGTCATGGCTCGTTTTTATTAATAAAATACTCTCAATCAGTATATCTATAGATTTAAATTTGTTTGAGTGAAGTACCACAGAAGAATATTAGTAATTTAAATTATCTTAGAATAACTCGCAACTATTTCTACAGTGTATAACATTAACCCGGTTCAAACTGGTGACAACATATGATAACATTGAGATTTTAAGCAAAGCTTCCTTTTTAAATTTCTCTGAAGCATACATTAAAAAAAACTAAAATTAAAATGAAAAATTCTCAAATAATTTTATATTTTAAATGTAATTTTACTTAGAAAATTCAAGTTTTTGAAGAAAAAACTATATTTAAACAATTTAAAGTTTGTAAAATTTAACTGTACTTATAGTTTTAAATTTTAGATTCTGAGTGAAACGATGAAATTGTTGGTTTTATCATGATGCTTTTTTTTGTGTGTCTGTAAACACGATTTTTTCCAGTAGTTGTGCTCCAATGATCATGATAAGTTACTAATAAGAAATGGTGTCCAGTTGGTACCTAAGGATGGTAATTTTTTTAATTCCTCAAGTTTCCCGAACAATTGAGAATAATAAAGAAAAAATTTGATAACACTATTGTGTAGTATATTTTGTTAATGTTTCATGGAAACAAATATTTCTAAAGATTTCCTTCATAGCCAATAATTATAACCAGAAAATTTCAAGAAAATTTTATAAGTGTCATGAAATGATATAACAAAATATGGTATTTCAACAAATTTTGATAACACAATATTATTTATTATGTTGTTATTCTATAAATATTAACTGAAGTGACTCATAACATTTACCGAGTACTTATATTAGCATTTAATAGACATTTCATAAATTACAAAACTTTTTTTAAATTAGAAAATTAAAAGTTCTACCATTGATTATAAAATGTATTCTATAATCAACAGTTCTATCTACCTCATAATTTATTAAGAAATTTGGCTTTTCTATTATATCAACCATTTTTTTTGAAATATTAACTGATCCACCTGACCTCTTCTACTCAGAATCGTTTATTTGAGAGCAGTGGTAAATTGGTTTCAAGATTAAAAAACTAATACCAATTGAATACTTACAGTAACTGTTTCTCCATGATTGACTTTAATAACTGCTTCTCCACCTTCTCTAAGTAAATTAGCCTTAAATTCATCAATGTCTTTTCTAGTCCACATTGAAGCAGGAAACAATGTTTGAACAGAGCCTTTTACAAACAAATTACCTTTTAGATTTTACTACATATTTTTACAAAGTAATACAAAAAAAATACACACATTCTCCAGAAAGACAACGGCCATTTTCGCATTGATCATTACAGACGCTCTCGTGTTCAATTACTCTATCTTCAGGAATGGTTACAGAATTAGTGACTATTTCTAATTCTTTCCCAGGTTCGTAATTTTGTTGTAATTGTTGCATATATTGATGATAATGCTGCTCTTGTAATTGTCTTACAAGTACAGCTTGCTAAAAATTAATGTGTGTTATTATTTATTATGACACAGTATGATAAAAATATATCAAATACTGTATATTAATAATTATAAATAGATTATAGTTGATGTATAATAAGTTATAACTAACTTCATCAGGATTGTTTGGAAATTGATTTTGTGCGTAAGTCAAAAACTGGCTATAAGTTTGTTTATTCAGAGCTTCTTGAATAAGTTGTCTAAAATGTAAATTATAGGTTAAAATATAAATACATTTTAATAACCGACGTAATATATCATTATATATTAATTACTTGGTATTTTCTTGCCTACATTTTTCTTCATCTTCTTTTTGTTTTAATTCCATTACTGCAAGTTGTTTTTCTAGTTCTTCTTGTTCTTTTTTCATATTTTCTTCACTGTAATATAATAAACATGTAGTTTTTCGAATTAGAATTAAAATTATAAATTTTTATTATTTAATGAAAATTGCATTCACGTTATTCGTTTTTGTTCAACCAAATCTGCTTTATAAGCTTCAACGGTATGTTTGAATAAAGTACATTCCTTATTAACCAATTTAACAAAATTAACCATGGAGTTTTCTGTTGACATATCACCAAGTGCTTGCCAAGCTAATCTACAATATGTAGAATTATAATAATTATTATGTATTAATAATATAAATTATCAAATATTCAAAAAATCATTTTTATTTACCTTCGATCCCTTCCAATAACATCAAATACACCTAAAGGAGGTAATTTCGACTCATCTAATTTACCATGACTAACTTGACGTGTATATGCAACAAGTTTTAATTTATCATCATATGTAAAATGTATAGCTTTGCCTTCTTTTTCTATAACATATAGTATAATAGAGTAAGAATTAATAAGGATATAGTAAACTTAAATATTCAATTGATTCTAAATTAATATCATGTAAAATAACTGTATTATGTTCTAATGATGTCATATATTAAATTTACAATACTTGGTATTGTACAATATACATACAAAACTTTATTTAGTCTTCTAATAAAAAATACTATAAATTAAATATAGATATTGTTATATCATACAAGAAATTAAAAAAAAAAAAATAACTCTAAAAAACAAACTTAGAACATTACTAATTGTAATACTTTTATATTTAACATACTAGGTATACTAGAAACATTTTATAGAAAAAAAGTGAAGTTTATCCAGTTTCTATCTCAAAACATCTTTGAACAGAAGAAACTTCTCTCTAACAAACATTTTAAATGGCCCATCTAAAGAATACTTGTAATGGACAGTACTATATAATTAATTCTTAAAATTCCACACAAGATATGTTTTAATAGATTTCCCATACATTATTACTTAAATAAACCAACAAATAATTGATTAACATTAATGTTAGTTAAATTTTGAAATAAAGAATTTTAAAAAGTTCAATTTATTATGAATGTTATTATTAGCTTTTTAAACTAGGGTAGCTATCTGGTAGAGTTATCTCATTGAAATTTTAGTCAATGTTTAGCAATAGAATAACTTTGAAAATCATAAAATTGAAGCAATTTTATACTTAAAAATACAGGTAAATACCTTTAAAAAACTTTAGCGCTAGTGTATATAGTTCTTTCAATGGCAAGCTCCATTTTTCAACAATATCGTCTTCTTTGGTATTATTGCACATCATTAAACTTTAAGGCAAAACAATAATTATGGGCAAGCTATGATCAAATAACAAAGATACTTAATTTACTTTAGAAATATGAATGGATTGAAATTAATACTTAAATTACATATTATAAATATTCATAAATAATAAATAGTAAATGGGTAGTCGTAATTTTTTTTTTTCGGCTAATTGTATCGTATTACTGATGAGTGATGATAAATGATAGTGTAAAAATTGTGATTATTGTTGTTATCAATAATGATGATAATAATAATAATAATCAAAAGATTTTGAGGTTAACTAAATCGTTCATCGGTGGATTCTATATTTTCCCCTAAACGACTTGTAAACTTGTTAGTTAGTTGTTATTCACTTCATCATTTCACATTAGATAAAATGTTTTTGTTCTCTAAAAGGAACATTAAAAATGTTATCATTTATTAAGAACAATATAGTTTTATTTAAATTTAAAAGTTTAAGGTAAATAATTACTATAGTCATGTTTTAGTAGAAAGTATTGTTCACCTGTGTAATATTTTGGTCTCGTTACTGTTACCCTGGTGATTCAACGATTTGTCAAGGACGGAGAAATCCAAAACATAACAAAGGTGGGTATGTGTGTGCGTTCGCGAGTTCGTGTGTGCGTATGTTTATCTCGCACAGCTGTTGAGGGGAAAAATGAAATAAATAAAAAATAAAATAAAAAAAGAAACGAGTACTTACTACATATAATATTATTATGTCTATCGATGCATTCGTTATTTTAGATTTGATGTGTCGTAGTCCAATAATAGATTTTCGTAGAGGTGGGAAAAGCGTTTAAATCCAGCCGTCGCGTAGCAAGACTGGCCTCGAGTGGCGATTCTGATGACGGTGGGCTTGTTCCACCACCGCGTAAGAAAAGGCACTTGGATATGGAAGATACCATGTTGCAGCCAACCAATGGCTGTTTGCAACACAATGGATCGGTGGATCAACCATCGTCCAGTTCGACTCTTAACGGTTCAGCAACTGGAAATGATGAAGATCAGGAACAAAGCAATGGTTGTAACATCAAGGGCAGGTCAAGTCAAGAGATTGTACGGCTCATAGGTCAACATTTAAAACTTATAGGGCTCAAGTAAGTTTTTTTTTGATTTACTTATATCAGTTTGAAAGAAAAATTAGAAGTGGTATTTTCTCAATAACTTAATATTGCCTATACAAGAAAATGAAAAAATATATAAATTAATTATGAAGAAGTTATTTTTATGTAACTTAATAGTTTTGTTTACAATCAAAACTTATTATGTGTAATAAAAGTAATTTGATTTAATAATATTTTTATTATATTTTTGACGTTATAATAATTTGTTAACCTACTTACTATCTCTGTATATTGGACTAAAATTAAAAACATTAATAAATTAATTTAATGAGTAGTTCTCATGGATGCACAATTGTTTATTATAAAAAGTGTATTATGTTTTGAATTTGAAGTTTGTATATTAATAATTCTAGATCGCTAAAATGCAATATTATCATGTCTTAAATTAAAAGTATTGTATTATTATTCTCAAAACTTTTTTTTTACCTAAATATGAATAATAGTGTTAAAATATATAAAATTTTAAATATATATTTTAACTTATTGCACGTTTCAATGGTTAAATATTGAAGAACTTGGATTTCTTTCTTGAAATTTAATGAATGATTGTCCTTAGCATTGCTACTTATCTTTTATTAATTTTTATCGTATTTACATTTCTATTTAAACTTCTTTACCTTATTTTTTTTTAATCGCTAATTTTATTTTATTTATTAAATGCTTATCTGCAGATATTTTTGTTGGTATCCTAGTTTTATTTATTCTTTATTTTGTTGTCCTATTTTTGCTAGTCATTAGATATCGACAAATTAGGTTTGTAATTAAAAGTTTAGTGAGGACTTTTACTTCAATTGAAGTCTCCAGAACAAGCATTTAATTATCCTATGAAAAAATACTTATACTTGTATGGTATATAATTTATAAATAACATAGTGAATACTAGTATAATTATCACATTTCAATCCATTATACACATATTAGTAGTCTTGAAATATGTGTCATTGTACCTATTCAGTATAGTTTATTTTGAGGTTTTTTTGTTTGAAGAAAATATGTGATTGCATCATTAACATATATGGGTTATCATATAATCTGCCAAAATATTATTATTAGTAACTGTATTTAATATGATTCTTTACTCATTGGTTATTTTTTACTTATTTGTTTTTTATGTTAAATATAATGGTTATTATTGAAGTAAAACCAAATTTTTTAATATGTCAGGTTGAAATTTTTATGTATTAACTTTTACAAAAAAAAAAAATCTTTCGATAATTATGAAATGTCTGTTAAATGCTAAAATGAGTACTCAGTAAATGTTTCAATACACTTAATATTTGTAGAATAACAACCAAATAACTAATATTTTGTAATCAAAACTCCTTGAAATACTCAAATACATATTCCAATATTTTTTTACTATATTTCAGTAAAAAATGTTGTATTAGCTATTAAGAAAATTTTATGAAAAATCTTATGTAAGCCTTAAGTAAGTTATAAAATTTAAATTATAAGACTTAAACAATTTTATCGATTTTCATAATTTTTGTTAACATTCAATATTCCAAATTAATTACATCAACATTTTACGAAAAAATTAAATTTCAAATATCTATAAATAGTTTAAATACAGTTGATAATTTGCAAATACCATCTTAAGCAAACTTCAAGTCTTCATTTATTATTTTTTATTTTAGACGAAAAAAATAAAATAGACTGTTAAAGAAAACTGATTGTGTCTAAAACTTTGCTGGTTTTTTATCTTTTTGGTAGATTTTTGCAATTACATATTAAGAAAACAATTAGAAATTTTCCTACTGAGACTACCGAATAAGCATTTCCTATCAGAAACCTCTCATGGTGATGATAATAAAGGTTGGAGCAACCCTTCTGGTCAAAATCGTATGAATATACACAATAAAAAACATGGTTAAACCAATAGCTTCCTCATTTCATTCAGTGTCTAAAATATTATTGTTCCGTTAGAGATTAATATCCAGGTTATTAGGCTAAATGTTTATTTTTTATATTCTAAATACTTCTCTTCTAATTTTCATGGATCTTACGTATTTTATATCCATAAAATATAATATATATTATATAGTTGTAGGCTAGTATTTCTATTGGAGACTGGATAATTAAAATAACAAATAAACGAGTTCCAGAGAAAAAAAATTGCGATCAGAATAATATTGTTTTATTTTTGTATACAAAATAAAATATATAGGACTTTATAAATTTAAATTTAGTCCTTTTAATTAACAGGTGTACCTTTTTTTATACTCATTTTTTTTTAAAAAAAACCTATTAGGTGCCCTCATAAATATTGTTGTCTTTCATTTTGATTATTGGTGTCTCGGCTCTAAAATCACTCGAATGTCAATTATTTTCAATCTCAAGTCGCAGAGGTTTTTATTGTGGGTCACGAAAAAATAAATTACATATTATTACATTATTTCATATTCTTAAAATAATATTCAATAACAAAATATTGAACTTATAAATAATTGTAGTTATCTATATAACGCGCATCGCATCTATAGTTTCTACTTTTGTTCAAAATTTTCTCCAAATTGTTATGAAGTGCGGAAATTTGTTCTTATCGCTTGTCATTCTTGTAATCGTGCAAATCTTTTAAATGAGTAAATCCATTAAAAATCTAATGGCGACAATTGGTAGAACAATGAGACTCCTATGAGATTCTCCTGTCAGGTAAATGGTTAGTAGGTATTATTTCAATTTTGAGTAGTTCAGTACACGTTTTAAATTCAAATAAAATATTTTAATTTTAAAATGGCTAAGTGTGCTCTGCTGTATAAAGTTTCATTTTATTTTACGGTCATGTTAAGTTAAATTTAAAAATGTAGGGCTTCGCTCATAATAATTTGGGAACCACTGATCTAAGTAATGGTGTTGGTACTACAGAACACCTGTGTAGTGTCCTCTTACAGAACAAAATAACAATATAAAATAGAAATTACCTAGCAATTTAATAGAGAAATTTCATTTTTTTTCCTTGTCCAGTTTTTGGAAATTGGGAACTCGTGGAGAACAGTTTATAGGTACACAATGTATCTTCAAGGTGAGAATCTGTTAATTTATTTCGATACTTGTTTTTCTTTATTATAAAAAGTGTCCTGATTTGACTAATTCATCATAGCATAGCTCAAATCACTGGATGGATCGAGCTGAAATTTGGCGTACAATATAGCTATTATGACAGAATCTTCTAAGAATTTTTGAAAATCACATTCTAAAGGCGTCCAAACGGTTTTGGGCTCAGGGATGGACGTGTATACATTTTTTGATTTTTTGGTTGCCTAGGAAATATTTTATATTGTTTCATATGTTGATTTTAATAAGTACCGATTGAGGTATAAGGTATATGCTAAGTAATATAGTATAGTTAAATGAAAATAAATATCATTAGGTTATATAACAATTGTGTGCTTTTTCAACCTAACTTTTTTTTACATTGAAACTGATATTGCTCTAATCTAAAATATTTACATATCTTCCGGCCTAGGCTGGATAATTCAGCTAGTTTATTACAATAGAAATTTTAAATTAAAATTATACCGATATCAACTATTAACATAAGGTAATATGTTGAGGGTCCAGTTTCCTATCTTCTGCGATCCGCTAGTTGCCGACCCCTTGCTTAATAGTCTCTTTTATAAATAAACTATAATAGTGATTTGACATTAGAGGACTCCATTACATTAATGTATAATATATACTCAGTTTAAATAACTTATACTTGATAATATTAAAATTTCTTAATTGATGAAAAAATTTAATGTTTCTTATCTCATTTTAATTTTAGTCAAACAGCAGAAGTGTTAATGCAAGAATCAGGATGTCGTTTAGAACATCCTGCTGCCACACAATTTCGCCATCATGTAATGGATGGTGAATGGCATAAAGTATGTATAATTTAATTTATTTTTCGTTAAATAATTAACTTAAGTTAACATTATTCATAGTAAAAAAATTAGTTTTTACTTTTTACTCATATAAAAAGTATTATTAATTTTTCATGAGATATTTTTCTTTTCTTAATAATGCATTTATAATTTTAGGTCAGTGCAGATTTGAATGAACTTCAAGCTTTAGTTGGAAATTCATGCCAGTACTTTTTGGTAAGCTAACTTTTTTAAAAGTGCATTTTACACTCTTATAAATTTATTTTATAGTGTAAAATGTATTTTTTTATTCTTAAAATTAAAACAAATATATAAAATGAGTTTAAGTATATTGTATATATAATATCAAATAATTTGATTTAGTATAAGAAGATAATTATTTTAATTGTTATACCTAGATTTTAAATAAATAAATGGTTGATTTTTATTATATATGGTTTTTTACAGGATATGAAATTTTTGATATTTGAACAAAAGTATTTGGAATATTTAGAGGATGGCAAAGTTTTGGATGCTTTACATGTATTGCGAAATGAGTTGACGCCTTTGCAACATAATATTGACAAAGTTCATATTCTCAGCAGGTACTTAGTTAATAGATTTTATTTTTTTTGTAGGGTAATAACTGTATTATAAATTAGTTAATAAGTATAAATAAAAAATAAGTCATTATTTATTTGAATAAAATAATGATTATATTCATAATTTTTTTGTTTCAGTTATATGATGTGTAGTGGACGAGAAGAATTAACGAAACGGGCAAATTGGGAGGGTAAAGGACTTAAATCTAGAACATTGCTTATGGATATGATTCAACAATTTTTGCCTCCTCATATAATGTTACCACCTAAAAGGTATATTATCCATTTTAATATTCTAATTTTTTAAGTAGTATTCATCTTCATTCTGTTATAGTTAGAATTTATATTCACAGAAAAACCTGAACTTAAGAAAAATAGTTAATAAAAAAATAAATATCCAGTCTTATAATTACATAGTGAAATATAAATTAATTTTCTATTTATATTATTTAGAGCGAATTAATTAAATACATATTTAAATTTTGAAATTATGGTCGCAGTCTGTTAAATATTATATATTTATTTCAGGTTGCATATGTTATTAACTCAGGCTGTAGAATTGCAAAGAAATCAATGTTTATTCCACAATACAATGTTTGATGATTCCATTGAAAGTGTTTCCTTACTTACTGACCATAAGTGTTCATTGTAAGTAATTCGTGTTTTAAATTAAAATTATGTATTAGTGTAAAAAAAGAAATTGTTTATACTGCAGAGAACAAATTCCGTGTGAAACCGTCCAAATACTGACTGAACATTGTGATGAAGTATGGTTCTGCCGGTTTTCACCAGACGGAAAAAAATTAGCTACAGGCTCAAAAGATGCTACTATCATAATATATGATGTTGATCCAGTATGTTTATTGTATTCATTTTTTTTTTTTTGCTCAATTTAATTGAAATTATATTTTTACAGGAAACATTAACTGTTGAGCAATCAATCACTTTAGATGGCCATTCATATGGAGTTAGTTACCTTTCGTGGTCTCCAGATGGCGAACTCCTCATGGCTTGTGGTCCAGAAGACTGTCCTGATTTATGGGTGTGGAATGTTAGCACTGGTGTTTTGAGAGTAAAACTGTCACATTCATCAGATGATTCATTAACTGCCTGTTCTTGGCATAAAGATGGACAAAAATTTGTTTGCGGAGGAATCCGAGGACAATTTTATCAATGTGTAAATTAATTATACTAATTATATTTATGTGTAAAACATTTTCAAAATTTTTGTATATTTATATATAACTTAATAAATTGTAGGATTTAGAAGGATCTGTGTTAGATTCATGGGAAGGTGTTAGAGTAAATTGCCTTTGGTGTCGATCTGATGGAAAAACTGTGTTAGCAGCTGATACACGTCAACGAATTCGTTCATACAATTTTGATGAGCTAAGTGATCAAAATTTGTGAGTAAATTAAAACAGTATTATTATAATTTTGATTTTAATAATTGTAATATTTAAATAGAATTCAAGAAGATCATGCTATAATGTCATTCACAGTTAATAAAACTGATCGTCTTGCACTCTTAAATGTTGTATCACAAGGTGTTCATTTATGGGACCTCCAAGATAAGTGTTTAGTAAGAAAATTTCAAGGAGTTACACAGGGCCATTTTTCTATACACAGTTGTTTTGGTGGTGTTAATCATGATTTTATCGCTAGTGGAAGTGAAGGTTTGATAATTATATATTATAAAATACTATTTAAGTATGACAAATATAAAACTATTTTTTTATTATTTTTTTTTTACTTTATCATAGATAATAAAGTATATTTATGGCATATTAAACATGAACTGCCAATAGCAACATTGACTGGTCACACCAGAGCAGTTACATGTGTTAGTTGGAACCCTGTTTATCATCAGATGCTTGCTTCAGTTTCTGATGATTGTACAGTTCGTATTTGGGGTCCGGCTGCTAAATATCGTAAACAAAAAGTTAATAAAAGTGGTAAGTTTTACATTGATGATTTACTTCGTTAATTTAATTAATTAATTAAAGTTCAAAATTAACGATTTAACTAGTCATTTATAATACATTTATATACCTTTTTATACGTCAACATTTTCATTTGTGTATTTAACAATGTTTTAAAAACATTAACAACCATACAATTTATTGGATAATAATTAAGAAAATAAAATTTTAATTGTATAAAGTGAATATATAAAGTATTAATGTTTTATTTAAAATTCTAATTGCATTCATAAAGTTCAAACAATTAATTCTAAAATATTTAATTCATTTTTAAAGTTTAAATCCTAAGTTTTAGAAAGATTCTAATTAATGAATATCTGGATTATGTGTAAATATTTAAATTAAATATTTATGTTATCAACAACTGTGTTCTAAAAATAATTATTTTAATCTCTTGTACATTTTATAGTTAATTATTTATTAATAAATGTATTGTCTATTAAACAATATGTTACTAAACAGTAATACATTGTATTTATTTTGATATCCTTCAATTAACTTCAGTATAATATTTAATTAAATTGGTATTACATTTTATGTAGCATATAAAAATATTAATTTAAAACAGAATTTAATGTGTTACTATTTTATCATAAAAAATAGACTTTCCAATCAGCTAATTTGCGTTCAAATACTTTTAAAGTGAACAGTGAGCCTTAGTAAACAATATTTTGCATGTATAATAAGTATTTAGCCATTAATTACTTATATAAACATATTTTTATGGTAAATTTACTAAATATATTGTGATTATAGATTATATAATATCATACCTGCATTTTTACATTATTAAATAGGTTAATAGTATTTTTCAATAAATTAATTATTTTTATTTCATTTTTATGTGTTAGTAGTATAATACATTAAAATGTGGCTCTTTTTTTTGTCTTCATTCGAAAATTGGAAAAAATTTAACATGAATACATTTTATTATTTTTTCTCATTACTATGAACCAAATAGATCTCAAAAAACAAAGATTCTATTAGTTTTTTAGTTTTTAAAAATTATCTGGTTAAATATTTAACATCTAAACTGGTATATAGAGCTTGTTAACATATAAAAAATATAGATCTATTTGAACTTAAATATTTTTATTTTTTTATTTTTTTTATTTTTTTTTATTTTTTTTTTATACAGATATAAACAACGATTCTGGTTCACCTTCCAAACATATGTAAAAAATTTGATTGAGACTATTTGAAATACAAATATTGTAAATTTTGTTTTGCCATTAATAAACTTAATAAATTAAAAGTCATTTGATTTAAATACCGTAATTTTCTGTTTTCTTCATGTTCTTTTTCTTCAAAGACAAGTATATTAAACATAATAAAATAATGATGATTGTTAAAAATGACACCTGATATATTGTATAGTATTGTGTGGCTATAAATAACATAACAGCAAAATAAAAAATTGTAAATATTTTTTAGATGCAAAATTCCTAGAATTTAAGATTTGTATTTTCAAATATTATTATTTTAAATAGATTGATTTGCCAATAGTTTATTTTATTCATTTTTCTAATACATTATAATATTTATGCGATTCGATTTACATATATAAAATATTATTATTAAGATAAATATGTAATTGCAGTTCAAACTAGTATCAACTTTTAAATATAATAAATAATGTATAAAACTTTTAACAATATGTACATGTCTTTTTTTTTTACTTCAATAAGGTAGGATTTTCGATATCTTCCCTGTGTATTCCAATACCCGCATAAATAAAATATATTTTCTTGAGAATGATTAAAATCTTATACTAAACCCGTTGAACTCTTTCCTTGCCAAATATTCAAAATTCATTAGATCACACCTTTCTATTTTGCTTCCAGGACTGCCTTCATTTGATAACCATGCAATCCTGTAATATATAATATTTTGAAATTAGCATTTTTATAATTTTATTTCAGAGATATATACTCAATATTCATAAACCCAGCGATTCCCAAACTCTTTACCTGGTGGTGCCCTTTTTTAGACCAATTTTAATCACATTGTCTTGTATATGAATACCACAAGGAGCTTTCAATATGCATTATTAATAAACACCAACTTATCTAATACTAGTTTAATTTCTTATGTGGTATGTATTACCACTGTGTAAAATTTGAGAACCGTTGTCATAGACCATAGTATTTTATATTTTTATAGACGTCCAACACTGTTTATTTATAGCACTTAAAATCTAAAATTTTATTTTGAATAACAAATTATGTTAGATCTTAGGAACAATATAATAAACCCATTATTACAATTTGGAATTTTAAGTTTTAATTTTAAATTGTATTCAAGTTTTATTTCTAGTTTTATAAAATAAATAACAGTATATTTTTTATTTAATTTAAAATATTGTGTTCTTTGAAGGTTTTCCAGTTAAAATCATTGTAAAATGGTTGCTAAATTCCTTATAAATATAAATGATTAAGAGGACACCATATATTGTCTCAGTCTTAAATGTACCACATAGCAAATCTATGTTTAGTAGAACCAATTTTGAACGGTTAACTTTTATATTATTTAGTATTTAATTAATTAGAGTTAACTGGCCTATTTTCAAACTTTTAGGGAAGAACATTTTCTGTTCTTTTACATTAGTTTTTTTATGATGTTTTAATTTTTTAGCTAGTTATGAGTATGTAGAGAAAACAATTAAAAAATGTCCCATATAAATTAAAATATTGCAAAGAACTGAAGTACAAATACAAACTATGGTGTTTCCTTTAAATCAATTTACTTTAATATTATAGCTAACAACGCAACTCTGCTATATTATATGTTTCTCAGATGGAGACAACAAATTATGAGTCCATGAGTGTGTTGTGTTGTTTATATCAATATTTATTCAATATATATGTATAATTCTAATTCAACGATTATGAGAATAATTCCATTATTGAGTTTTAAATATTTTAGGTTATTGTGTTAAACTTAATAATAGTTAATAAATAAAGATATTGAATAAGTCTATTAAATTGATAAATAATACTTATTTTATCAAAGAAGTATTTATTTTAGTAATTTAATGTTTAAATATTTAAGTATTAAATTAAAATAGCCCAAATACATTACATAAATATAATTATCAGAGGTATGCCCAACAATTTATTTAGAGAAGCCCAAAAATTGTATCAAAAAAATACAGTTAAGTTCCAAATCCAAATAAATAATGAAATACATTTTTAAATTGGTTAAGTGCTCTGAGTAGCAGTAGAAGTATTGACCTGATAATTACTTATAAAATGTTATGTGCTGAAGTAAGTACTATTGAAGAAGAAAACAAGGAAGATGAAGAGGATGATAGAGCACACAAATCTGATTACGCCAGTACAAAACGCTTCTGATTAAATAAACAAGTTAAGAAGAACAATTGTACCTTTGAACAATGCAGACTAAATGTTACATAAGCTTAAAGTTGAGGGCTTCATCTACTCCAATAATTTAAAGAATCAAACGAAAATTGATGATCTTTAATGTAATTAATTAGGTAGTTAATTATAATTTATAATAGTATAAATGTATTAATAATTTATTAGTAAAATATAATTTTTTTTGTTTTTTTTTATTTCCCACTTATATGCTATTTGTAAGTGGTTCCTAGGAAAGCAATTTTAACTGGTTCTACTGGATTTTTATATTTACTATTGAGGATAGAAACAGTGGGAAACCAAGATATTAAACATTAATAATACATTTTTATTCAATTGTTAATAAATTAACGATATTCATATCAATAATATCTTTAAAATAAATTCCATTTAAATTATAATTTTGTTGTAAAATGTATTTGTGTATAATTGCATAAGCATGTTAAGAATATTTACAGTATAATATTATTTTATAATAAATTGTTATCTGACTTGTAGTTTGTTTCAATATGGGTAATGATTTTGTTTTAAATACAATTTATGCTACACCATTAGTTAGTTAGTTAAAAACTAAAATATGACAATATAATATAATTTTATTGGTTAACTATTTAGAAGAAGCTAAGAGTAAGAGTAAGAATCTGAGTTATATTTTAGTTAAAAATAATTATGAATCATTGAATAATTATTTGGAAGAAAAGTCTCATAAAACCTACTTTATGCACCAGGATAACTTTAGGTGCTTGATAAAAGTTTCTAGTTTTTATTATTATATGACCTTGTGACTTACATCACTTCAACATTTGTTTTTGGACCTTGCATCTTGCCCATTATTGTTCCTCTTTTACTGTTCTTGACCCATCCAACAATATCGAGCTCTGTGCTTCGATCTCTGCAGTATTTGGTGAAATATACGCCTAAATTAACAATAAATATTAAATATAAACTGAACACAATCCATTTTAAATTTTTCAAGAATTTACTTGAAATTATAACAGTATTATAATATTATAGTAATATTTTATTTAAATGTTCTAATATTAATTATTAAGCCCATAAAACATTTATATTATATATTTAGATGACACAAAATGTGTTTTAATAGTTGATTTATCAAATTTAAAAACTTGATAAATTTCAACAAATTGTTATCAAATTATTTTGTTAATATGTTGGCATTTTACTGAAATAAAATATTATTCACATGACACCTTAGTCCTTACCACATATATGGATAATATAACTACCTATAACCCTGTTCCTCACCTATCAATTTGTTATTTATTATCCTATTGTAATGCAATACAGTAAATTTATATTTTGAGAGATCAACTCTGATATAGTTTCAATTAACCAATTTTTTTTATAAATAATAATAAATAAGTTTTGCATTGAGTTTTTATGTTAAAACTTATAACTTTTTTACATTTTGGTAAAATAAAAATTCAGAAAAATATTCAAAGTTACATTATAGATAGAGTTTGCTTATCTGCCTGGATTTTAATTTAATACAATAATATTTAGTGGCCTGTTAATTTTATACATACCAGAGCCAGTAAGTGTTCCTAAAGATACCAATATAAATTAATGTTATTATAGAGTTACAGTAAATAATTTTTTTTATTTCTAGAAAAATGGTGTATTATTGTATATCATAGTAAATAGTAATCCATAATTTAATAATACATTATATTAGCTCTTCAAATATTAAGAAAAATTTAAGTATGAAATATTTGTAGTCCTTGTCCTTGTTTGTCTTAAAAAAAAATAGAATTTGAACATAGTCATTATATCAGGGTATATATCATTATATGGGTAGTTCCTCAGTTGGACACCCTTTATATAGGAATATTATTATTTATTAATATAGTATTTTTAAGTATACATTATATTTTTATGTATATTTTCTTAAAATAAAAATAAAGAACCTACCTTATGAAAAAAAATTTAATTTTGAAATAAATCTATTCTATTTGAATTGTATGAAGTGCTAACTTTCTGTTTATATGTACTATTTTAAGTTATGAGCTTATGACGTCTATTTTTTATATTGAAAGGAATTGCGCTAAACTAAAGTTGAATATTATTGTTAAAATACATCCGTTTTGCTTATATACCCATAATAATTTTAGAGGAAATAGGTAGGTAGGTACTTACTCGTATAGTTAAGTTAAATGTTGTTTAACTATAAAAATAAAATTTAATTTCTAGTTTGAATTTTGAAAATCAGTTTTAATATGACCAATTAACTTAAATCTTATTTATTTTTATTTGTAACATAACTTAGTATTTTCCACTTTGCTTTTAAAATATTATTTAAAATTTCATAATTTAAATAATATTAGATAACTTAATTTTGCAATATATTAGGGAGTTTTTTATTAAGTTAATTAATACATGGCATTTGGCAAGTTATGCATGTATCACGTATGGCAAAACTCACATAATGCCAAATCATATTCTCATTGTTATTTTTGATGTTTCAACGACTTGCAGTTTGTGAATTTTATTGTACTAAAGTTTATTTATAAGCTCAATATCTTAGCGTTTTCTGTTTCAAGTAAATTATAGTTGGCTAGTGACTAAAATGTATTATTTTAATTGAAATTTCAAATATCAAAATAAATTTAACTTTATTCATTATTGTATCTATATTGTAATTTATTATTAAATCATTTATAATCTTTTGGAATTATATGACCAACTTTAAATTACCTAATGTAATATATAATATATATCATCTATCTCTTTATATCTCAAAGGATTATTTGGTTACTGTAGAGTGTAGGCTGTGTAAGGGTAGAGTATAGATTATCTGAATTTTGGTAAAATCAATTAAAGCTTCCTTGCTCGAATTATAACCAAAAATAAACTTGGATAAAAAACAGAGTTGTTTATAAATTATGATACTTTGTATTAGGCTATTTAACAATTATGTGGGGAAAGAGGTCCTATGGCTATCGTTCTTGAACTATGTTTTCAATTAAGTTGATAATTTAGGTACATTGGCCAAATGAAAATAGGTTAAGTAAATAATTAAATTTGTTTTAAATTCTAGGAACTGCTACTTTAACAAACATTAAATATTATTTAAGTGAAATGTATGCGGTTTAGTTGTTGGTAAAAACTACAATTATTTAACCAAACAATCTAAATATGTTATGCATGGTTTTTTTTTTAGTAAGTATGTGTGTATTGTCTATCCAATGCTTGTGTGAACTATAAATAAAGTTTAAAAATATATTTTCACATTGTTATTTTTTTTTAATGATCATGTTACACACATTATGTGATTAATTTATATCAAGATTAATGTTAATTTTCAGTAGGGATTTTATTGATTAGTTATTTGATTAATTTATCAATAATCATTACAATTATTTCATTTGATTGAACTTATGAATTTTTAGTAAAACGCGTAACTTGTTCTTAAATTATTATAAAAAAAAAAACGATCGATGTATAATATTATTTTATTGGTTATATAAAAACGTAAAATGATAGAAAGTAAGTGAAAAACGATTTACCTTGTACTTTTCCGAATACTTCAAATTCGACTGAGACGTATGAATGAACTGCCTCTTGAAGTGCCATGGTGTATGCCAAAACACAGACTAAGTCTCTGTCAAACCTCTTCTCGATATTTTGTCTTGTACCGTTTCTATTTTTGATAAGTGTTCTATATTAAGCAACACAGATGTTTACCATGTCAATTATCTATTCACCTTGAGCTTACAAATTTCTCAATATGCTTAAATTTTGTTCCTAAAAATATTGTATGGATGTCGATAGCTGGTAAAATGTAAATAGTTGTAATAATGGATCTTGGATTTTCGCAGGAACAGGGGGGGGGAGGAGTAATAGGTGACGTATGGATCAACGACTAACGAGTCTTATGGTATTTTTTCCAGCCCCACTTGACCTGGTTAACACTTTTGTTTAATTAATATATTATATTAATATGCTTGATCAATGGGTGTGTGAAGTATAGACATTGAGATTCACACTTGCCAAATTTTTGATTTTAAGAGAGGGGTACGTAAATCAATTTAAATTACAAAACAAAAGCCAAATTAGCGATAGAGGAACTAGTTAATAAATGACATAGTGGCATAATATGATCCACACTACGATAAAATGACGTTACATTGCGTGTCCTTATTTCTTACCGATATTATGAATTACAACATTAAAATAGATCTAAAGATTTACTTTATCGTATTTTTGGCATTAAATCAATATAACATCAATGAAAAGTAAATTCATTAACAATTTCTTAAACAATCGTTTTAAAACAATTTTTCAGTTTGGTGCCAACAATTATTCGAGAACCAATTGAAACATTTGTTATTGGCATACTCGTAATACCTATAGTATCTCATTGTTTTTAAATATTAATAAATTGTGTATGAACATAATAAATATGTAATAAATAAAAATGCTTCTGTTGAAATATTAGTTTTCTTTATTGGCGATACTTGCTTTCGCTCATGACCAAAAATTAGATTAAACTTTAATAGTTTATATGCTTGAATATGCTCATGAGCTCTGATGTTTGAAACTGTTATAATCTGTTAAAAAATAAAATATAATCTTAACTTTTTAAACTAGAATTATTGATTTTGTCCATCACTACTTCTGTATTAGATTTGTTTAATGTTTTACTGATGTTACTCTGACTGAAATACTCGTAGTTATTACATTTTTTCTCTCCAAAATAATGACTTTATTGATACCAATTCAAGTAACATTCACTCAATATAGTTTTAAACAAAGTCGATTTTGGTAAATTTAGTATTTCACATTGCCATATAGGAAATATGATTTAAAATGTTGTCAGTAAACATAGTAAAACATATGTTTATTTATGTAGTATCTAATAGTTTTTTTTAAAATGATTTTTCTCATCACCGCGTTGCATAGCAATATAATGCGATTCGACCGTCACGTGCATCAATATCTAAATTGCATTTTTCGGGAGACGAAGAAGAAGAGCATCTGATTGAAATAGTTCGAAAAAATGCTGAGTTATTTTTTGAGTTTCACTGTGTATTAAACGTCAACTTATAAAAATTTCAAAGTATCCTTCAGTTTTCAACTTTTTCTCTCTGTTCGGATTTGGTAATGATTAATAAATCATTGTTCACTTGCTCTTCCTCGAGAAGAAGTAATATTATTTTATTATTGTTAATAATTGTATTCATACTCATAGTATATATGAAAATTAACTTGTAAAAACTAGCCCTCACTGCACGAAAACCACAATGATACTGAATACAGATACAGAATTTCTTTTCGGCGACCAGTCGCGCCTGGGAAACCAGCACGCGCCAACGACAGGTCGCCGTGATCGGTCTCGACGACCGGTCGCCCATTGGAAACCGTACCTTAAAGGTTTATGTACCAAGTACATTTTATGTAGAAATCGTAAAGTATTTTTCTAGTCCAAGCCATAAGAAGTCGGGGCTTATGGGGAAATACCTGTCTGCGCGTAGTGTAGGTACTTTGAATAATTCACTATTTCAAGATTGATTTTTTAGTGTATTATCTACTCGTGATTATGCACTAAACATGACTAAGCCACGACGATTTCTTGAATTGATGGATATTTATTTTTTATCGTGTCCTTTTGGTGCCCACTCGAACGCACTACAATACCCAATGCAATAAATCATAGTGAATAGTATATATTATAGTATATAATGTGTCAAAGTTAACTGAAATATGGCCTCTGACAGGGGTAGGTTGTTAAAAGGCTACATCAACTTGAGATGTCAAGTGAAAGTCGGGGTCTACACGTATCAGTTGGCCGGCAGTCTTTCATCACATAGACTATAGAGCTTAAGTCAGTCTGAGTGGGTTTTGCAATCGTTAGTGTGTTGACTGTGGAGACAACAAAGGATAGAGTATTGTTGAGTTGGCGATATTTTATTGGTTAGATATCTACACATTTTAGCTAAGGCATGTTCCAGACGATCTGTTGCAGGCTACGCAAAAACAGGTTTCGTGTGTTCCAGATCCAAGAGCCTCAAAAGTGCTAAGTGGTGCGATATGACGATAGGTCGGTTACTAATGAGAAGTATAATGTATTTTCATTCTACTTAAATATAATTAAATAGAAAATGAATATTAATTAATAGATAAAAATGAGCGTGGTTAAAAATTGAGTAGTACCTACTTAATATTTGTGAGCAATTGATTTTAATGAATATATAATTATATAAACAAAAAACTAAAAACAAGGTAAAGTGCTCAACATTTGAAAATTAACTCCACAATAATTACAACTGTTGAAAATGTTATATAACAAAGGAAATGCAATGTTATTATTTTATACTTTATTTTTAAATACGCTGAATTAATATAAAAAAAATAATTATAATAATTATTATAATATTAATTTATAACTTTGTGTACTAAAATTATTTGTTTGGATGATAATAAATGCTCAATGATATTTTAATTAAACAGTTTTTTTTTAAGAAAAAACTGTTCTTGAACTAAGGTAAATTTCAAGATTGGACAGCTACCAAAATACTTCCTCCTTTTGGTACTTTCTCTATCCACCTCTCAACCTCTGTTCTTGAAATAAATTTAGATCTTGAGGGTAAGACTGTTGGCCTAGTCTTATTGAAATTTCTAGTCTCGTCTATGCTTAGAATGTTTTGATTTTAATTCTGAAATTACTGTCCATAGTGCATGCACTTGTAGTTATGACACATGAAGCTTCACTTTTAACTTATATATTTATAATATATTGTTTCAAACGGCTTGAAAAGGACAGAGGGGATACTATGATACTTTTAAAAAAACTTAGTTCGCTTAAATTTGCTTCTAGTTATACCTAAGCATGTAAATAGACCCTATGCTTTAAAAAAAAATGTTGGCCTCACGAAACATTTTTCCTGTTTTAAATGTTAAACTAAGTTACTACGTTTAACATTCTGTTCAGTACGTACTTTGTTTTAATTAAATGTATTACACCATATAACTGTTACAAAAATATTATTTATGTATAATATATTCTTGGAGAATTTAGGAATATATTGTTTTTACTGAGTTGTATGGTGTTTAATTTAAATTTAAGTTCTGCATAACAATATATTAATCAAATACGTGGGACGTGGGTAGTAGTCTCCATTATTATCTGGAGAAATAAAATTAATTGATGAGTTTATTAAATTTATGTGCAGCAGCCCTACAATAATGAACTATATAATTTAATATGTTTTTGTATGGGTTTTTGCAAAATACTATTTTCTCTGTGAAAAAAAACGTGTTATTTTATTTTTAATTCCTATGAAAATAACATAGATGATATACAAAATTTCTATTATCAATAAAAAATATATAATAATAAATTAACAATCCGCACTTAATATGTCTTGTAGACGAGTTTTATCTAATTCGTCAAAATCGCCTAATCTTGACGACAATAAGTCAATAACATTTTTATGTTTCAACAAATCGTTTCACAGTTCTTGCCCCAGATGATTCCAGTGAGAGTTTATTCGTATTTCGTAACGCCCATAAAACGCTTGGATAGCTATGAAAAATCGGCCGACATCAAACACGATGTTGAGACTGACGAGAATCTACCGTTTTATATTGAGAATATTAATAATTTATCTGCTTTAACAAGAATCACCGGTCCAAACGCCTTCACTTGTAAGTTTACTTGGAAACCAACACTAGTTTCCATACATTCCTACCTCGTCATCTACGTTGTAGTTAGAGTTGTAATCAAAATCCTTCATCATTCAACCCTGTGTACAGATATTTCTGCCGCCTTGCCGGAAAAATTACATTCAATGAAACAAGTTTTAAATGTGAAAAACAAAAACAAATGTGCCCTTCTACTATTTTTCGTTGATCTAAAACTCTAAGGGTAATAGTAATGATGTATATATAATCTGATTTTTACTCAACACCGAAGTCAGTATAGAGAAACCTCACAAAACCTTGTGGCCCCACACAATGCCGCCAGTTTCAATCCAACGGTCACACAAGAAATTATTGCCACCAAAAAGATGTGTCAAATGTGGTAAAGACCACCTCTCCGAGGTCTGTACAAAAGATTGAAATAGCCCAGCCAAATGTGCTCTCTGTGCCAAGGACCATACCACCAACTATAAAGGATGCCCAGCATTCAAGCTGGTATTCAAGCTTCGGGAAAATCACCATCTCAAAAAATGTAATCGTAGTCCTGAATTAAAACACCCGGTCGTCTCTAGTTAATAATCTCGCTCTTACTCAGTCAAAACCATTCTCTGTCTCGGTCGTTTCTAAGTCCAATAATATTAATATTCCTAACATGAACAATAATAATTATATTAACGATCCTTCATCATTACACAAATTGTTGTCTCCCTCCTCACTTTTCTAATAGTTGTCTTACAAAAAGTAAATACACCATAAAGTGTTTTACGTTTGATTCTTTACTTATTCCCAATGTTACGCGATCAGTTTATCATTATTATTATTTAATACTCCATTTTAATTGGCTTCGAAAACCGTAGGTACTATAATTAAGAAATTATTCTTGAATTTCACGATAAGATAATATTATAATAAAATGATTATATATATATATATTTTTTTTTTCAATATTATATTGTTATTTTAATTGTTGAGCTGTCATAGTATACGTACTAAAGGCTAATAAAAAAAGAACAATAATAATCAATTATAATTTGAATAAAAATAAAAAATAAATTAATAAATAGGTTATTTATTTTTATTTTTATGTTAAATATACAATCTATACAAAAAAAAGCATAAATAGTATAAGTGATATAGGATACAAAAATTGATTTTCATGAGTAAGGAGTCACCCATTAGTGACACTTAGCTTGTGTTAAAAGAGAGAAACTATATGTTCAGTCATTTAGAGTTTAGATCTCGACACCATTTTCTTTTAAGCCTCCGATAGGGCTCCCAGGAAGTGAAGGAGTATATAGGGCAATTATTAGTGGATTATGGTGATTTCCAAGTTGGGTAAAGAATCTTTTATAGAAAACAGAAGCTTCTTCTACAATTGTTTTCATGTCAAGGTCTTTGTGTAGAGTTTGGTTAGATACATAAGGTGGAGCATTGGTATTTTTGCGGAGTGTAATGTTTTGAAACGTTTGTATTTTATTTAGGTTGGTTTTCTTTGCAGATTTTTCTTACGTGTCTTACACTATAGAATAGGAATGTCTAAACTTTCCCTTGTATAGAAATTGACCTAGAAGATATTTTTCTTAAAATTAACAAGTTAAGCAGAGAACTAGTTCAAATCATCAATGACGATCAATGTTTAGAAATAAAAACTCTAGTATTTAATAAAATACCAAAGATCAACTATCAAGTCCTACGCGGTCTGGTAGATCGCCATAGACTGTTTGGCCACCACTGCTATGAAGTACGAGTATATAGTCTATACTTCTATAGTAATAGAATTTTGTATTTTCAAGCTGCCATAATATCGAAATAATTTCCTACTTTCGACTGCCGTACCTTACACTGTAAGGCCTACGCCCTACAGTATCCCACCATACTCCTATACTTTAGCTGATACCTATGACCTATCCGCTTTATATTATAATATACGTGTTTTATTTGTGCCAAGTGTTTATTTTTAGAGCAGTGGCAGTAATATTCTAGTTTTGAGTGGTGTAAAGGGGGGGGGGTGAAATCCATGAGGGTCATGGGATTCGAATTATAGGTGACCTATTGAGTATTTGGGTGATTTGGCGTGCCATGCTTATACATCTTATCATTTAAATGTAATTGAGCATTAAAAAATAATAATACGGAAAAAATAACCTCTGAAGATGTAGACATTTAAAAATTAAATTAAATCAACTCTCATTTGACGTTAATTATATGTTATAAAATTCAATTTTTTTTTATTTATATCGACTGCTGTGACAACAAATGATGACAAAGTAAAAAAAAAATCATCCTGTATGAAAACGCGTATAGTTTTGGTATGTGAAAACCTAATAAGATAAACATTTGATTAGCTTAAGGAAGAATGTGTGAAAATAGTGGTGTCAAAATCATTAATAACCATTAACGAGTTTATGTTGATTGCAAACTGTTAATCAGTGACGTAAATCCTAGAAAAAACAAGCGTTAGTATAAACTAAGTTATTTAATTTGAAATGAATATGCTTAGCAATAAGTTTCAAATAAATAATAATATAATAGTACTTACCTATCATTTAATACCTTATGTATACTATTATCAACTAATAATGTTTATATTCATGTATAAATGGTTAGGTAATTATTACGCCACACACGTATGTATATTAATTATTATTTAATCGTAATTAACAGTACCTAACCTACCTACCTAACCTCAACCTACTACTCGTATAGTATGGAAAATATTTAAATATGGCTGGGTATTACTAATGTTTCGAACGTTTGAAGCAGTTTTGTAATATAATATACTTAATACTTATGCTACCAAATTAGTGTAATCTACTACTTATTCAAATGCTCGTTCGTGTATTGATCCATGGGTCATATAGATCTTGTTTTACACGTGAACGACTGTCGGACAAATTCACCATCTACGAGGAGCATAAATTATCGAAATTATTCGCGTTTATAAATAATTCAAATCTTTTACTTTAATGAAGAATTTCACGCTTAAAAAATGGAATTATTTAGGCTTATTAAATAGGCAACAAATACGACATGTAAGTATCTACAGAGTAGAGGATTTAAAATAATTATATAAAATAGGTTCAGACTGAAACGTTTATTTCACTCGTCTCATATCGCTCATGCCAGTATTCTGTTATAATTATTATTATAATTTAAATAATAATAAAAGAACCATCATTAATAATAAATACAATGCGATTCTAAGTAAAGTTTTTTTTTATTATATTTTAGTTTATTCTTTGTTTCATTAGATTAGATTGTAATTTATATTGTACCTATGTACAACATACTTGATATACACGGAAAGTGTTTATTCGCCACTCAATAACATCCGGATTGCATAATCCAACCTTTTACGCATGCATATTATGCAAATTGTAATCTTATAATAGTTATAAGTAATTGTGATAGATAATATTGATAATCATCATACGCTATTCTGTAACTATAAATGTCTTAAATAATCAAATCTCATTAAATTCATACAAAAATTATATTTGATGTTATTTGTGATAGATACGTTTTACTTTTAGGTATACTTACCATAATATCATTAGTTGATTAATGGCATGTAAACAATTTATTACAACGCAAATTTGTTTGTACGTAGCTATTGTTCTTTAATTGTCTCTCCTAACCAGTCTAGTCTGTGGGACCTTCCCGAGGGTTAACTAACATCGAAACGGACGCTGAGGAACAGACTGACTGGAAGTATAATTTATGCAACATCCTATATTTTATTTCCTATTTAAATTAACCTCGCACGAAGTAAAATAAAATATGCAACAATATTATTATACCCCGGATGTCAATGATTTAAACAGATTTATTTAAGTTTGCATTTATAATATTTACTAAATATAATTAGTAGGTTAGATCATATTTAAATACAACCTGGCCGTCTGAAAATGGAAAAGAAATCAAAATAAACCCGTGTACCAAATATCCGTAGCGAGTTATATAAGAAATATAAATGTTTAATATTAAACTTTATACTCTATTCGCCCAGGTGCAATATCAGAACGTACATAATATAGGACATCATTTTTCGTATTAGTTTCATATATGCTCGCTTATGCTATATAAGTTATAATTGCTGTTATAGTTTTAAAATCTTCCAAAGTTTCCAACTGTTTTATTTTACTGAAGATATTGTATTGGTAAATCGTACAACTTAAAATCAACGGTTAATCGGATGTACAAAAATGATCACACTAAATGTTTTTTTTCTATCTAATTAAAATTATAATTTTGTATTATTGTTAAAATAATTATAACTAGCACTAGTACGATTTTTAGCTCTATATAACTTTAAAAAAAACTCAAAGTAAAGCAATAAAGCACTAAAAAACTAAAAAAAGCACCTACGTTATTTTTAAAAGTCTACGATACAATTTGAATCAGTGTATTGTTTGTTTCGATTTTATTATTTACTATATCCATATTGACAATGATAGTATGACGGAGATGATGAAAAATTATAAATTCAAATAATGCATTGAATACCAACAACTTCTAAAAAAATGTAAGAAACATTTAAAAAATGTTTGCTGTTCACAGTTAACTAACCAGTAAGCAAATTTTTGAATGTAATTTTGATCTAAAAAATACTGTAAAATAAATAATTTTATTTTGATTCCACCCAAATATTATAGAAAATTAAGAATTTCTACCTATGACATTCGATTTGCATTGAAAGATTATTTATTTTTTTTAATATTTTCAAATATAAACGTTGTCCGTGATCTGATTAAATATTTTTATGAATTGAGAAATTAATTTCATACACCGAAATCATGAGCACGAATTTGAAGAATACCAAGTCGTCCCTGTTATGTATTCCGGAAATCACTACACTAATGTTTTACAACCTTGTAAGACTGCAGTTATAGTTTCGAGGGTTTATTATCCAACATTTTTGTCCAACATACGTTTGCTAATTTGCTGATAACTAATTTTCTCGTTCCAATAAAATCAATTTAACGACAAGCAGGTACTTTTGTTTAACCCATAATTAAATAGAACATTAAGAGATAAAACCGATTGGGTAACAAACTTGGAACACAGTTTATGATATAAAATAAATAACGACCTCCCAAATATTTCAAATTTGTAGGTCCATAAAAAGTTTTGTCAAATTGTTATCAATGACAAAAAAATAAAATTAAAAGTAAAAAAGACCTAAAAAATTATTGAAAAAAAAATAGCTAAATAAAGCAATATAAATTGTCGTTTATTTAATTCTATATCAAATTTATAGCTTCGTTTTAGACCAACAGAAAATTGGTAAGATTTGATAGCATTTCAGTAATAAAATTAATTTAAATTTTCAAGAATAATAATTTTAAATTGATAAATAAAAAAGAAATCCACCTAGACGGCTTAAGCGAAGATGGTGTAGAGACCTTCTGTCTAACAATTAAAATTAACTTAACTTAAAACTTAATTACACAAAATAGGTAGTATCACCAATGGGTGGTTTCTTCCATCAAAAAATTCATATGCAATTACTCTATGCACATTTGCTTATTGTTCTAGTTAAGAACAGATTGTAAATTTCTTGTAAAAATAAAAAATAAATAAATAAAAAAGTACTATTTATTTATTTATTTATTTATTTTATAATTCATAAGGTGATGATTTAAATTTTAGTACTTTAAAAAGGATAAAACTATAAATTAAAATAACTACTGATGACTAGAATTAAATTTACTATAACTAGTAAAAACTAAATATTATAGCTTTAAAATTATATGCTCTGTGAGTGTCGATAAACCAATAAAATTTAAATTGTAAGATTTCATCAAAATAAGAAATCAAGAACACACCATAACGAGTGCCTATATTGAAATTTATGTTCATATTAATACGAACTAAGAGAACCCATGTTATTCGAACTGTTTTCTTAAGAGTTATAACAGTACAAAATGCTTTTTTAATGATTAGTTATGATTATGGTGTATAATTAATGTATAAATAAATATGCTATTTTTCTTTTTTAATCAACTCATATGCACTTTGAATTTACCTTGAAGTAAATGTCTTTAGAATTTCTAAGAATTCCCAAAGTTTACTCATAATCATGATAAAAGTATTACATATTGACGTTTGTATCTAAAATCTCCGATGTCAGTGTTATTACAAGCAATAATGTATAGTTATGGTTTAATGAATTATTTTTAATCAATAAATGCAGCTGGCTAAATAAAGTATACATTTAATAAACTAATAAATAATAACATCTGAAAATTTAATACAATTAATTATAATATCAACTACGAATATAATATTTGAATTGTACTATTTACAAAATTGAAAATGTAGAACAGAATGTCGATAATACACAATATTAACACATCGATTCATAAGATAACTACACAAACTCTATGATGTTTCACAATAAAAAAAAAAATAATAATTATGAACTGGCTACATTGTATGTACATCATAATTCATAATAGTTAAATAATTATTATATCGATATAAAAAATCCCTCGTATCTTAAGCGAACACAAATGATTCGGTTGTATTTTGAAAACGATTACTTTCACAGATCTAAAAGTACAAACCTCAATGTTGGTTATTGTCATGTCAAACAATTTTAACACTGTTGTTGAACGCTTCTTTTTTTTCGCTTAGCATGGTTATGCCACCATTTTCACCAGTAATTACAATTTTCTCGAGGTCCTCAGTTTTATCATCCGCTCCAACCTTAACGGGCATCATTTCTTTGCCTTCTTCTTCTTCTTCTTCTTCAACGCATTTTTGTTTTCTCCGTTTTCTCTTCTAAATAAGTGAAGAAAAACGTGCGTAACAATTAGTGTGTTAAATAATATTGTACGTATAGTGCGTATAATATGTGTAAGGTATAAATAAGAATTGATTCGTTAAAATGTTATTTTTAATTATTTATTCACATATGTGGTTTAATTATATTATAATATAATAATCCGACTCATGTACCGGCTGTATCTCGCCCTTTTAAACAAATTATTTTCAAGTTTTTTTTTAATCGTTTATTTCCACAATTGTTTTTTTAGTCACTAAATTATTGCTAACAATGTATACATACTATAAAAATTATACATGTTATACATATTATGCAAATTTCACACTCTTTGTGTATACAAGTTATATATTCAAAAAGTTACTGTTAAAATCAACTCTATATATAATTGTATTATATATTTATATACCATAATCATTAATCATGCATTTAGCAAGTATATTGATTATTACTTTTTCACGGTTTACAAATTCAGAATAATTGTGATATGTATTTGGATAATCGCTAAATAAAATATTATGAGTACAATTCTTTTAATTGCAATTTGTATATTAATGCGATATTTGTGAACTACGGAGTACTTACTTAATAATAATTTATATGAATATAAATTTTAAAAAAAAGTTGTATGAATTATAATATTTTGAAATAACCAGTGTTCAGCTCATGAAAAAATAATCAAAGTCGCTTTTTTGTAAAATTCCGAATATTACCTAGTATATATATATATACATATATATATATATATATATATATATATATATATATATATATATATATATATATATATATATATATGTATATATTTATTAACATAATTTTGTTAATATTTTTCGTCTTCTTATGCATGTGTACAACTTCATAATTTATTATGATAATATGTTATACATATGCGATTGTAATATTCAAACATTCTTGGAAAATTAGGTTTGTAATGTCTTTGAAGTCTAAATAGTAAAATGTAGCAGAATAATTTATCAAAATAATTAATTAGTCAACTATGAACTATCATCCCATAAATTTGCATAATATTGTTACTATAGGAAGAATCAAATCTCAATTAACTTAAAATTGTTCTTGAATTTATATAATTATAATGTCTAATTAACACACAACAATGAATCATACCAATAAACAATATACAATACTACCAATATTTTATATTTCCTATAGTGATAATACAAACATTTTTATAATTAGTACTTATTCGATATTATGAAAAGTTCATAATATCATATTCATAATGTTATACAATTAAAGGTTCGATTTAAATACATTGTTTTTATATGATTATGCCATTGTTGGGATTCAAAGAGTTTGACAGGAAGTAAATGGGAAAATGAATTCGTTACTTTTTATACCTATTTTTCTATGTGTCAATATTGTGATGTACTTTGTAAAACCTGTGATCGGGAAATTACAATACCGCATAGTCCGCTAAGCAGTTAATTTTTTAATAAATTATTTTTACTGTAAGTAGAACGATTACTTTATTTTAGTAACAAAATTATTTTAGTACTACAATTCTGCGGAACTTGAGAGTGCATTGTTGTTGTTATATATTTTTTTAACTTAATCGAAGGTTTGAAAATATTTTTTGTTGATTTGTACAATTCAAAAATAAATCTAATAAGCTAGATATTTATTAGTAATTAAAAATAGACACCAATAGAAAAAAATATTAATTTATCCATTGTTTCTTACCTGAACTAAAAGTCGAACATAATAACATGGGAAATCGACACATTGTGTACCATCTTCTTCAGCATCTATGTAAACGCCGCGAACTAATATTGAGTTCGACGAGTTTAATAAAACAAGAAAACCAAAACATGCAATGTGTGATACCCAATAACTGGTAATTGGAGCACCTGAAATATTAATACTAGTTTTAATTTTCACTATAAATATATTACAAGGTACATAAAGTAAACGTTCATAACATTTAATATTGGTTGAATTCAGTAAAACTATCGAAAAATCATACAATTATATACAACATATACTTATGTATTTTGAGAAGAGGTTTACCTATTTTAGCAAAACTCAGAAAATTTTACTCTTAAATTGTTAGTTTTAAAAATTTGTGTATCTATTTGTATCTAAAGTTTAATATCTTTTTAACCAATTTTGGGCTCTATCTATTAATAAATATTATTAAATTTTAATTAATAATATAATAAATTGTATTAAACTATTTTTTTCGATTTAGAACTTTAATTTGAAGGTCTGAAAGTATAAGATATTTTAATTTTTGTATTTTTTGCTCTTAGCTAAAGTTTAAAACTATATATGATCTAATATTCTAGTAAAATAGATGTTCTTGGCTGAAATGAGCGACACTAAGTACTCAAGTCTACATTCACAGACTTGATTTAATTATTTTTTTGTAAATTATAAACAACAACTTTTTAAATTGTTGTATAAATTATATAATGTATATAAATTAGTATAAATTAATATAAGATATAATAATTATGTATCAATAATAATTAGTATAAGCGTAGTTGTATATACATCATTTAACATGTAATCACTCTTTAAATATATTACAGTTTTAAATGATTATCCAACACAGGTTATTAAATTTAAACTGCTAAGTTTCTCAAATTGGTTACGACCATAGAACAACAATTTTAAATTTAATATTTTGACTTTAGAACTTACTTGGTATAAAGTGTTCGTCCAGCATAATCCATATACCTCTCCACACATTTACTGCACCAAAAAATGAGAACAGTAAGTAAACATCCACGGCCAATATTCGTTTGAGACCGCTAACTTTATTAACCAATTTTTTTACAAAAGGTTGTAATGCAAAAGCTGTTAGTACTACACTATATCCGATAACCTATAAATATAATATAATTATAAGTATTATGTAGTTTTTTCGTTGATAATGTTACTTCAACGAATTATTTGGAAAATGGCTCTGTAAAATTATATTGTTTTGTATTTTATTATATTTTTCCGATGTCATTAATTAATAACTATAAAACTAAAAAGTATTTATTGAAAATTCAACTATTGAATTATTGTTTAACAGTAGTATAATTTTATTCTCAGTAGACGTGTATCACATAAATTATAAAACATACATTACTTATACTACCTAAAATTAATCATGAATCATGATGCCATTGATGGTAATAAATTATAATAACATTTTGAGCAGTTGTCATGCTTTTGCAAAATCAAGTTGAATGAAAACTATTTTCTACCCTTTACGTTTATATTTCTATATAACAAAATCACTAATATAGTCATATCGTTCAATTAAATTTCGTATATTCGGACAGTTCAACGACATAATGACAGTTCTTTTCGATGAAATTTGATATTCTAATGCTTATAGAATAAAGTTGTGACGAACGATCTTCAATTTTTTTAGTAAGGAAGAATAATTCTTCTTTGAAAAATTTTGAAAAATTTCAAATATCTATCAACAACACAATAAAAGTCAAAGTATTATGAATAGTATATCATTGTTAAAAAACGGTGACACGAGCATTCAGTGAAAAGTTTCTACGATCATAATTTTTTGAGTTACGATGAAATCAGTTCGATTACTTTTTTGAAATTTGTTGTAATTTTTTCCGAAATATTTGTTATGACTATAGAGAATTTCAAAAAATGACCTTTGGAATACATAAACTGTACAAAATTTGCTATCAGGAACCACGTCTCCCTTGGATGAACAGAACAATATTCTTCTGGTCGAATTCGCGTGACACCCAGTAAAACAAAACACACATCATGGTAAAACATATATATTCCTCAGTCCACTCAAAATTTAAAATAAGTGTATCAACAATAAATTTATTCTGGTGGCCCGAAAATGTCTTCTGCGATAACTAAATTTAGAATCAGCTAGTGTAACGGTTCTCTTTACATACGATATAATTTGATGTGTTTTAAAAGGCACAATGGTTATACGAAAAACATAAGATGGAAATTAAACTTGTGTGGCCCAAAAACATTTAATAAAAAACAAACTACGAAGGCGGTCAATCAAAATATTGCATACGGAAAAGACCAATTAAACAAACGTTGAAAATAAATTATAGTAATTTTTTCATTTAGTAAATATTGTCTTCTGTGACTAATAAGGTCAATTTCCAAAACCCTAATAAATATGCACTTGTAGGACATATTATTTCTTTGAGTACAAGGTTTCCTATTACAGATATATTAATATAGCTATACTCATTACTACGACTTGAGAGCCAGTCGAGGAATTCAATAATATTCGTCCTACCAGAAAAGAAATAATCAATTTAATTACGAAACTATGTACTAAGATATGCGTACAACTAAACAAGTTATTATTTCACGTTTTTATATAAAAACTGTTTGAAAAACAAACCGTGGAGCCTCATATTTTCAAAAACCTCTTTTAGTTTTAGTTAATTATTTCTTATTTTTTTATTTTTTTATTTGTTCTACCTAACGCAAATTACTCTTTAATTCCCTATATACGTATGTTTTAGTTAAGATCCTATTCGTGATTATTATAAGTATTGAATTTCTCATCAAAATCTAAATGGTGAGTTACAATATGACGATGACGTGTAAAGTTTGATGATTTAATACTCTTATACGTGTTACAGAGCTGAATTTATATAACACTATATTATAGTGGAATTATTTAAATTTTACCTGACTCACTTCAAATAATTTTTTCATTATAATTATGCGTCATATATTTTTCCTGTAATACGAGTTAACTATAAAAATACATTACCAATGACAAAATCGCTGTTGTGTTCACGTCTTCCGGGTACAGATACTGGTCCATCAGGTTCCAAACACCTCGCCAAACAATGACTACTAGTGAACCGATGATACAAACACTGAAAAAGCTGTCCAAAACATACAGCCATGATCCAGTACCGTCCTGTAAGCATAAAAATATAAGAAGTTAATCGTTTATAAAAATTGTAATGGACAATGTGAACACTCAATTTATTTTTTAATTTTATCTTTTTTATTTTTCGTTCAAATGCATTGTTTTTGTTTGAACTTAATTAGATAAAGACAATTATTTTAAACGGCTATAATATAATGGAAAGGAGAAAAAAAATGAATTTTGCTTGTTTCTCTACGTAACCACATGGCATTTATAGTTGTTCTTGTTTAATTGAAATAATCAGTTATTTAATTGAAATGGGACAATTTCTTGTAAGTTTTAGTTGTGTTTGGCCCAATAAAAGTTTATTTGTCTAACTTAATTTTTATTTCGTTTATAAATTGTAATAATGTAAATGGGTTTCAAAGGAAACCAAAATACTATTACTTAACTCATAAAGTATTATAGCTTATTAAATATAAAATATTTTCTATTAAGTATTCAAGATGTGTTCAAAGATAAAGTTTGGACATTTGCAAAAAAACACTGCAAGTTCCAATTCGATTGGCCTTAATATAACTTATGATGGTTGACAATTTTAATAATACCATTAATGTTTTTTTAACATGACAATGACACCATGAAATCGGTTTTGAACTAGCTCAAGATAAACAATTTCGCTTTCCGCAAACGGATGATAAATGATGGGATCTATATTTTAATACATACCTAACTAACACACAATAAAGACTTTTAATAGACGAGGGATTCATAAACTCTGATGAATGTCGTATACGGACCCAATGACCTTTAAATACTTCGCAGCAATTATTTTTTACGTATAGTTTAATCGTTAAACGGTATTATATTTAAAATAAATTACTATTATACAAATATCATAAGTGCTAAAGCTTGTTTTTTTATTTGAACATTATATAATTTCGTTTTCTCTTGTATGCATATGATATATATATATATATATATATATATATATATATAATAAATTGACGTTTTTATTATGATCCCATTTTAAAATAGGATATTCGAATACTTCTTAATCCCTTAATTTCGATGTATCATAAAATATGCGTCTAGTAAACACACTTATTAAAATAATTATAAAATTAGTGGTATTTTAGGTTTCTTATGATGAGTATAAAAAGGACTATATACAATATATATTTGAGTATAAAATTAAGTCATCGAAACGATAAGTTTTTATATTTTATATCATTATAGTCCTATAAATATTTATAGTAATTTCGGATGTGTTCAAAGAGCTTTGATAACAAGTATAAATGTTTTATATAAAAATATTAGAAAATGTTTTTAGAAAATATCGAAGTATACTTAATTAATTTTATAATGCGTATGATATGTTCTGTGCCTATGTGTTCTCATACCTGAGAAAATAAATAATTCCAATACATTATAATCTTAAATGTTGTAAAATATTTTTTTTTTTAATAAATACATCTAAATTTGATTTATTATACGTAATAAAATTAAAATGTAATAATTTAATGTTTTCCTTATACAGAAAAAAATAATTACTAATGGTTATAATATATTAAGATTGAGAATTTGATGGAATTATCACTGATGATAGAAACTTAAGAGGCTCGTCTAGTCTATATCACCATGGGTACATTATAAAGATACTTAAAAATTGAAAGCAACAAATAGTTCAGTATATTTTAGTAAAGTTTTTATGCGAAAATCGCTTTTCGATTTCATGACGTTTTTACACACAAGCTAACGTAATACACGTTAAATATTTTGATTGAAAATTTATCTAAAATATGCTTATCACGAGAGCTATTTTTTCGGAGTTATAAAGATAAAGAATCGATAAATTTTAATATTTCTTGGGGTTTTCGAATTATTTTGTTTAAACGACTAAGCATTTTTTTTTCAATAATAATAAAACTTATAAGTTATAATTGTAAAATAATGATTTATCCATATCGTCTAAAATATAAAATAAATCTAAATGAATAAAAATCAAGGAAACCTCTGTGAAGTTACACACTGCATGCATATCTTATAGAAATACGAGTATGTGCTATAACGCGCTTTTTATATAATCCCAATAAATTAACGACTCACAAGACTTTAACATTTTGTACATCAAAGGATCCCAAAAAATGTGTTCTTTAGAAAATAGTTTAAGGCAATGATTTATTATGATTTGGTTTCTCCGTCATCAATCACATGCACAACATAGTAATTCATGCGCATTCTAGGTCTACCTTTCCGATTGACCTACCGATGATATAACATTCTGAGACGAGGTATGAAGTAAGCTTTTTACAATGGACTTTTAACTCGCCTTAGACTTAATCGAAATTATAACATAATTATTTGCTGGTATGAAGTCTTAAAGAATTCAAAGTGTCGAGTCGAGTTTATCAGTGTATGTAAATTGCTTATTTTCAAAATTTTCGGACAGTTGAAAATGTGGTCGATGATTTAAAACATACAGCGATAACCTTTCACGAAATCGTGTGCACTTAATTTAATTTTTAATAGCGCAAATAAATAATAAATGACCCCAAACCTCGTCTACCTACGCCGTAAAATTGACACGTTTGATTTAAGCGATCAGTGCGATTTTCCTTGATCGTTTTCCGCGTCAATTTTGTTGCTGTCTACTTCGAAAGAGAGATAGAGAGAAAAAAACTTTACAAAATGAAATTATAATTATAATTTTAAATGTCGCTGCGTAAATAACTGGCACGGCGTCTGCACCAATATTATCGTACAACCGTGGTAAAGAGAGATTATTATTATTTTTGTTCTAAACTGGCGTCGCCTTATAACCACCAAGATATCGACTGATCTTGGATTTTTCACGGACTTTGGCAGAATTTGAAACGTAATTATTTCGATTCACGTGTACAGAGCAGTACAATAAGTGTCGAAAAGAAAACGATCGCGGTACCCGTTTAGTAACGTCATCGCGTCACCACGACACCAACCGACGACGAAACAACAACAACAACAACAACAACAACGCATGAGCGGCAATATACATGGGGACAAACGCTATAATAGTAAGTTGTGCATAGGGCGAATCTCACTCTGACTCCGATGCGGAACAGCGTGGGCACCTCGAAGTATCCGTCGTAGTTGTCGGTCAGTATGGCTATGGGGGGAGCGATGATGTTGCGCAGGGTCTTCATGGAGGCCAGGCTGCATATGCCCAGGGCCACGGACGCGGCGACCACGGGCGGCCGCGTGCCGGTCACCATGTCCATGGCGTCCCATATGCCGCGCCACGAGTTGACGCACGAGTACGCGAACGCGGCCGTGTACAGCCGGGATATGACGTAGTACGCGGCCGTGTGCTTCCTGGGCTTCAGGTACCGCTTGAGCCGGTGCTGGTAGAACGTGAACACGAACAGCCCGAGGAACCCGATGCCCACGGACGCGGCGACGCTCCACGCCATGTGCGCCGGCAGCAGGTAGATGTCCATCAGCTTCCAAGTGATCCTCCAGTAGGTGACCACCACGGGGGTGATGACGACCGTGGACAGCGCGGCGTCGACGGCCACCAGCGCGGCGGGCCCGTCGCTCAGCTCGCGCCGCATCGACGCCACGGACGACGTCATCGCGCGATCCGATTATCGCCTGCAGTCTTCGCGGGACGGCGGACGCAGCACAACAACCCTCAGCAGCAACGGCAGCAGCAGTCGGTCATATTATCGTCCGTCGGCTCGGTCGCCTGCCATGCGTCGTCGCTGATTGGGCACACGGTCGCTCGCTGAGTACACTGCACGGATGTCGTCACGCGGCGGCGGCGGCGGCGGCGGCGGTGGTCAGAGGACTCGGAGCGGCGCGCGCGCGTTGTTAACTGACGCCGACGTGGTTGCGCACACCGCACTACTGGTCGCGGGCGGATGGAATAATTTTTGCTACTTGTGCCTTTATCTGTACCGGTGATAAAAAATAAAAAAATAAAAATCTAATGCACTCGTAACGTTATAGACGACGCGACGGGGCCTATTGTGCTGTGTCCTCTCCCCACCGACGACACGCGCGAAACGCCTTTGTCTGGACATTTCGTGCCGCAGTCGCCACCGCCGTTAAGTCAACAACGTGCTGCAGTAAGGTATATGTGCACCAAGCCCGCAGGTTGTTTCTGTTTTTGTATTACTTGTATTGGCACGTACTCATAGGCGTGATTTGGGGGGGGGGGATATCGTAAATTTTTTCAAATGTATTTTCAATCTTGAATCCATGTTGAATGTTTAATAAAAAAAAGCAGACGAAACTCCTTGGTCGGGTGAGACTCCACGGTCAGCGGTCGGTGAGATACTGCAGGAATAGGCGAAAAATGATGCGCTGCATTGGTCTTTTAAAATTGAAATTAATGTATCGTTGCACACGAAAAAAAAACGATTCTGAGTAAAAGAGGTCGGGTGGATCAATTCATGTTTCTTAAAGTGGTTGATATAGACACATGGAAGTAAAACCAAATTTCTTAATAAGGTAGCAAGAACTTTTTATATTCTAACTTTTGCGACAGACAATAATTATTCTATTTAATACATATAAATACTTGGTTAATGTTTCGAGTTGTCAAAATGACAACCAAATAACTGTAATCAAAATTCGTTGAATTACCCGATTTCGTTAAAATTTCACTATCTTACTCTCATCAAATTTATTTGCGACTTCCCGGTAAAACAAATGTTATTTGCCACAAATGTAAACATATTATGAAAATTTGATATCCATGAAACATAAACATAACTTTTTCTATGATTGTGATGATCGGAGTAATCCTTCTGATCGAAATCGTGTAGACATACACAAAAAAATACACATCGTGGAAAACATTCCTACCGTTTCACCCAAAATCTAAAACATTGAGCTATGAATATGTATTTTGTGGTCAAAATCAGTGTACAAGCATATGTTGTATAATTATTAATATAATTGTACAGAATTTAATATTATAAATTACTATAACTATTGTAGTATTAAATATTAATAATTGTGATATGGTCGCTGTGCGGAACGCCAAAAAAGCAGCACAAAAAATGAGATATTTTTCATGTTTTTACAACCATTGATTCTGAGTGTGAATTAATAAAATCAAATAACATATATTTATCATAATAGTTTAGTACTGAATACTATCAAGGTATTATATGTGCAGTTAGGTACTAAGTACTAACTTACATAACAGAAGATTCTCGCTCGAAATCTGTCGATAGTTTTCATAAGTTCAGTAAATATATCATCGAACATTGTAAATGTTGTAAACATTGAAATACTTTATGTTTTAATTTTAATTTATATTAGTAACATTTTGTTTAATATGCCTAATAGGGCTAATAATCTTACGAGTTATGGGTCTGTGCAGCTATTATAATTTTAGCCCTCCCAAAACGATTGTCCAAATTGTGCCTGTGGTTGTACTTTAGTCTTTAATGTTATTATAAGGCCGTTTATTTCACGCACAATATATTTTTACTTTTCATGAGCTCGCACCGATAACAACTTCGAAACGTATATTGGTTTTACGAAAATACCCTATTCTCCTCTCCCCCCATTGTTTTCTGTTGTTTGTTATTCCCGCGTCCCACGGAAAGTTTAAATTGATACATCGACACTTGTTGCATGTTGTCGTGTACTCATGTATACTCCCAGACTACTGAGTACTAGTAATACTCATATTGTAGCGAATATTTTTGAGAATTTACTAAGTTTTAATGCTAAAAGTTACAAATATAATAATATTAGTTTTTTTTTATTAATAACTAAGTCTTGGCTTCTTGGCCATTGGCCGACATTTGATTTATGTTTTACATTTATAGATAGTGATAATAATTTTTCTTAAATACTATATTGAATGAATTATACAATTTTATAAGGGGTTTTCAGAATTTATATCTTTTATAAATTGGAGTGTGTTCCTGATGGTGGTCTCGTCTTGGCCAAGGGACTGGTGAAGGAACTCAGGGATATTGATCTTGTTTCTGGCTGTTTGTGTTTGTCTGCATTCTACGATTAGATGTTTTACTGTAAGTGGAACTACACAGGCTATATAATATAATTTACTGACGATACCACCATCTACTGTGAATCTTCGGATACTCAGATAATTACCACCGCACTCCAAAAACATCTCAATAAAATTTTATTATGGTGCCAAAAATGGAGAATTATCATAAACCCATTAAAAATCCAAGCAGTATTTTTTCCCTACGTAGAACACAAACACCCCAACCAGTTAAGTTCGACAACGAGCCAATAGGATGGAAATCGTCGGTAAAATACTTACGATTTATCCTCGATAAGAAAGCAAACTGGTGGCCTCATCTATCGGCAAAACTCCAGCAAGCATAACAAAGACTAGGGGTTCTCTTTCCAATATTAAATATAAAATCGACTATTAGTAAAAAACAGGGTTGGGACGTATTATACCCGTATGTATAATTGATGTATTATACTACGTATTATACGTATTATACCTCACGTATTAAACGTCCAATTATACGTATGTTTTATACATAGGTACAAAATCTGTTTTCTGATAACAGTTACTATTATTTTATTACCCCAATTCATAATATGGTCAAAACATATAATGAAAGAACATGTATAACAATTAACAATAAACATATTTTCTCAAGTTAGGTATTTAGTTTTGTACTTGTGTTTATTTTTTATTTAAATAAAGTTAATAAAAATTAAAAAAACATCAACAATAAGTGTAAAAAACTACAAGGATTATTATTTTAATCACTATATAACACCTATAACTATTAAGTATAAACTAATGATATTTAGGTATTATTTTTAAAAAAACATAAGGTTTTATTGTTTTATACCGTATAAAACGTATAATACGTTGACACGTATAAAACTTTTATACAATCATTTGCCCAACCCTGGTAAAAAATGCTCACTTATTATATATAAGCAAGTACTGAGACCTTTAATCTTATACGCAAGTCCTATATGGGGCAGTTGTGCTAAAAGCCACTTAAATAAAATTCAAATTTACCAGAACAAAATACTCCGCTGAATAACAGATGCCCCCGGGTTTGTACGCAACAAAGCCCTGCACAATGACTTGAAAATCCCAACTATTGATGAACACATAAATCATATAGCAAACAGATTCTTTCACTCACTTACAAACTCGAATGGTGCTGCTCACTATAACTTAAATGAAAGCCCTCCAAAAATTCGCCGTCTCAAGAGAGGAAGACCCCACGACCGCAGAAAATGACATCTTCCACTAAGTACTGCCATCGAATACATCATGCCAGAAAATTACTACCTTAAAACCATTGTTAATATTTAATATTTTTTATTATTATATCGCAATTATGTAAGAAAGAAAAATTGTAAAAAACTGTAAAAATTGTATATACATCAGTAGATTTAGATACCTATTCTAGCTAGGAATACCTTAAATTAATAAAATATTAAAAAAATATATATAATATAATATAAGATATTGCAAAGATATTATATATTTCTCGAATTAACAATTTCATTCATGTTCCAACATTTTCAACTAGCGACTTTTAAGACCAGCAATAATTTCATTCAGCAAATAATTTAAAAAAAATTACACTTTTACAAATTTCTCAAAACTCTGCCAAAGAAGACTAAAAATTGTGTAAGATATAAGTAATGAGTATGAAAATATAATTTACGGAAATTTTATAAAAAACTTTTGAAGCACTCCTTTACAAAAAAAATATTTCTATAGATTACAGATGACAGGTCTAAATAAAGAAATGCGTCGTTATAAATTTAAAATATTCCTCACTCTACTTGGAATATAAATGACGGACGTATAAATATATATTTTTAATATTTTTAGTATAAATTATAAAACATTTCTAGGCAGTACTATAGTAGTTGTAAAATTTGTTCATGTTATGACTACAATTTTAATTTTAATAAATACTTATGATCATTGAATATTTCATTTTAATTTGGTTTTTTAAAATCTAATAAAATGTCCAATAAAAAATATGGGTCGGATACAAAAACTGCTTTTTGATCAACATTATGTAACAAAATAAAATGTAGTAGTGGTGTAAGGCTAGTACCTAATAACCTTCTTGGGTTTTCAAATTTTTCAATATTTTGGCATTGTCAGACTATTGTTATGATAAGAACTAATCTTGAATATGTAATAGGTACTCAACAATTAAATATGCATTCATTATTAGTGTATCAGGTACCTATGCATTTAAACAAGTAGGTATGCAATCGTAATTTTGTATTGAATCAAAATACCTACTTTTCCAATATTGCTTCTTTGGCATTGAAATCGGTGATCATGTAAAACAAGTGAGAGGAATAGTAAAAACACTTAAGGTATTAAAATCTCTGAAATGTTATAAAAAAGGGCAAAAGGTTATTTTCAAGTACATATTTTGGACCAAGTTATGGAAAATTCCACCCCACCCACAAAATGTATTTACTTTTATTTTACAATTTATTTTTTATTTCGAAATTAAATAAATATTAAATATTAAGGAATTGTTAATCATACTAATCAATATAAACATTAAACACACATTCTTATAATTTAGTTATTTAAGAAAAATAATTAAATAGTTACAAATAGATTATTAAATATAAAATAATTTAGGTATAAATAATGTCAAATGTATGAATTATAAAGTAAACTTTTCTTTATTGAAGCGCTTTTTTGAGGAGATTTTTTCTACAGTTTATTTATCAATTTATCATTTATACTTATCATTATTGCCGAGATTCATTAAAATGTCTTTTTATATCCAATCATTAACATGAGCGTTTCGAGGTTCTGTTGGCTAAAGTATTACTAGTGTACGAATAACATGTATTCATTTAGAAAAAGTGCTTTCGCGTGACATTTGGCTCATTGATACATTTAATAAGACTTGTAGGTCAAACAAAGTCCTGGATATGCATTGGTATACAAATTATAGCGCACCATTACAAATAAACTGCAAATGTAGCACTTTTTGTCTGATGATTTACAACTATACGACTATTAATACGAGCTACACATTGTTAGCTTACATTTTCCTTGTTTTATAAATTATTATTTCACAGAATGTATACATATTGGTTGGGCGATGGGTTCTTTGTATATATTTCATATGTGTTAAGTATCGAACACTGTAAAAGTGAGCAAATAATGAAAAAAAGAGGCCATCAGAGAGGACACGAGGTAAGTACAGAAATAGTCTCCCAGTCCATGATTTGAACATTGAGTATTTGAGTAGGTAATTAGAATGTTATTTTAATATTGTATCATTGTCAGTAAATATTTGAAAGTAAATTATCACTTAGTAAGACATTTTAAAAAGTTATTAACCATTTCATGAACCTAGTTAAAATTGTTCAAACTTTATTTTTATACATTTCCGGTTGTAACTAATATATATCCAAATAAATAAGTTTCTTAAAAATATAATTAACAATTTGTTAAATTGTTTTTCTGTATTTTTTCTAATTTTTCTTGATGCCCTTATTACATGTATTACAATGTGTTACATTGCTAATTAGTTTTTAATAACTGATAAAGGAAAAAATATAGATTAAGCGAGCACAATATTATCATCATCATACTTATAAATATGAAACTAATGAATTTTAATGAATAATATAGTTATTAAGTACAAATTACACTTGTTAGGCACAGACAGTCAGCCATAAATAAATAATTTTTTAGAAATTATTTGCTTATGATACAGTACTAAGTATACTACTTTACGGCGACAGCTCGGCTTAGCGAACATACACGAATGTGAATTGGGCACACGCAAAATGTGATCGGTTCACGCGTGTGCATATCAGATTTCATTCCCTCTACTCGCTAAAAATGTTGTATTCGTCGCGGCTCTTAGCATACAGATAAGTTGTGTTAATTACTCTACGAATGACTGGGGTGGTGTCGCGTTAATGGTCAGGGTCTCAGGGTGTCAATTTCCAGACGTTCACGCTAACGCGAATCGTCGTAATATTGCTCGTAAGCCGTAACCAATACTATTTTTATCAAAATCGTTTGGATAAAAAATATTTCTTATTTTAGTGAAAAGGTAATTAATATGTTTGTTGATTAAAATTAATGAATCCAATTAATAATTATGATTTTTTTTTTGTTTATTGACACTAAAATCATAAAACCCACTAAGAATATATATGTATGTTTAAAAAAAAGTTTGAGTAATACTTCAATTTAATTTAAAATTAAGTTTTTTACTGTATTTTATACTACTATCCTATGTTAGAATAATAAACATGTATAAATATATTTTATAAAATGTGTACCACCAACTTTTTTACCCACGGACCACCGCAGATTATAATACTTTATATAGTATGGAAATCTGATTCAATAAATATATCCAAGAACCTGGGAAAAATTTGAAATTATGAAGCTCATGGTTACTATAAAATGCCATCCCCTCTGGGAGTAGGGTCCAGTGTCGTTCGAAAAAACTTTTTATTCGTGTATACTATAATTAAATGAAAATTGTATTTATTATGTATGTAATGATTATTTTACATAAGTTGTATAATGAGTGTATTATGTACAAATAATAAGTGCTCTATGCCCAATTACTGTGTAATCGTCGTTGTAGTCTTATCAGTAAATGTTTGTATAAAAAAAAACAGCTTAGACTTTGGCTATCCAAATTAATTGGTATTTACCAAATTAATTAATTATTTTTGATATGGAAAATACAGCTATAAAAAAAGTATCGTAAAATTTTTATTTTTTTCTGTACCACGAGAAACTACCCAAGGAAATTTATTACTATGAACCAGCCAAAATACTCGGCTTTTAGTTGCTAAATAATTAGGTTATCATTAAAATATAATAAACACAAATAAATATTATATTTATGATTACATAATATATATTTGTTTCATTTTATATGTTTATTTAAATTATAGATACAATAAGTGTTAGGTACATTGTTTTTTCTTATGGGCATTGAACACATTATTAGGAAGCAAAATTGCACCTACCGATTCATTTAATTCTTTAGATAAAAATTAGACACATTATAAATAAGTACTTAAAATTTATATAGATTAGAGGTGATCTCAAAATATTTCCTTAAAGAAAATGGAAAATACACAAATACATAATATTTTATATGCTTTAAGACTTGAATTTAGAACTCAAGATTAAACTTTAACTCCGTTAAATAATTATTCTTCAATTGTACTTGAAATACATGTATAAATCATAATTTACGCTATTTTACAAAATGGTGTTATTTCCAAATCAACTATTGTGTTATACTATGTTGTTTAAAGGTCAGCAAATGTACATCGATTGATATCAAACTTATATTTTCTAAATAGCTCTCTAAAATAATAATTTTTGAAGTGTTTGTGTTTGTTTAATGATAAGAAAAATACAATTTTATTGAACCAGATTTGTTTCTTATACGGTTTAAGTTATACCACCAACATGGTGTTATGATTAGGATTAATAATTTGATGGCAAACAAAGTTGTAATAAATATATAACGCTGCTAGTTATGTTAATATTATGTGTATTATAATTACGTAATGTTAAATATCCACTCTATTTCAAATATTAATCATATTCAATATTAATTATATATTCAAGTAAATATAAATAATAAAAACACAAGTGTACATCTTACCTCTGGCCAGAACATTCTATCGAATTGAAAAATTACTTCAGGCTTTGGATCAAATTCAAAGCCACAGGTTGGTGGTCCCATAATTGTGGCCATCATGCGAAACGAACCCAATATACCAACGGCAATTACAAGAACAACGTTAGGTGGTACAGCTATATGTACGTGATTTAATGTCGCTTCAAGCAACCATTCCTGGTATACATACATAATCATACCAATTACAAATCTTGTGTAAATATATGCTCTTGATACCACCCAAAATGCAATTTTCGAATGGTTTTTTCTTTTGAAATATCTTACTAAAGGATCGCTCATAATTGATAATAACTAAAAAAAAAAAAATTATCTTAGATAATGTATTAAAATAAATTATTAATATTATGTCTTTTACGTATAACATATGAACTAAAGATTTAAAAATAAACAATACATTTATGAACATTTTTATTTTTATCATTTATGAGTAAAACGATTTAAGTGGTTTCCATATGCGTGCCTGCTAAGTTACAATGTATGTAATTAATAATTGTAATTTGAATATTGTGTAATATACTATAGTATATGCGCATTAAAATATTATGATTAGATAAAGCCTGTATTGTCATTAGCGATGTACAGGTAATTTTGATACCGAGAGTTGACTGATTTCTGTGTCTAATCGTATTAACTACTTTATTAGCCTGTGGATTCAAAATAAACACAAACAATACATAGCCAATAGGTACCAAACACGATCAGGATTATCAAGTGCCATAAAAGTATGATATTGTGAATGGAAGTATGAGGAGCTGAATAAAATATACCAACAATATTAAATATGTAAACAAATGATATCCCTTTTCTGGATTATAATTATTTACTCTATCAACAAATTAAAAAAAAATACGTATCGTACAATAGTGTTAAAATGAAAAAATGACGAAATTATAGTAGCTACAGTAGTTACAATCGTATGTTCATTGATCGGAACAAAACTGAGATGTGTACCCTAAAAAAATATTGAAAACATTTTACAAGATTGAACTATAAAAAGTCAAAATAGAAATCCAAACTTGAAGGATAAAATGCATTTTCATATAAATGTTAAAATTATTAGTATTTGAATGTCAAAAACTGAATTATTAATTTAATTTGGATATTGTATATTTTGTATATTTTCACACATTTTTGGGACTTTAGGAAATCATAATATAAATGGTTTTTTTTTCGAAGTTCAAACATAAAAGTATTATGATGAGTTTTTCCAAATATAAAAATATTTTGCTGTAATTGCGTTGGTAATAATTTAAAAACTTAATTTTCATAAATTAAATTTTTCTAAGAAACATAATTTAGGATCTTTTGAAATGGGTCAATAATTTTTGAATCAGTATTAGCATCACTGTTGGTATAGGCATTTGAAAAGTTTTTTAGAATATCAAGAAAGATGCACAGATAAGATATAGAAACTGAGCATTAGTTCTCCGTCAATTTGCTTCTTCAACTGATATGATACTTTGAACCTTATATAGGTCACTTTATTTACTTATAGGATAGATAAGTTATGTTATATTATAAATATAAATTTAAGAGCTATGAAAAATTATTGCAATTTAAAAAAACAAAGTCAACGAAGCCAGTTTGCGTTTATTATATAGAGCGTAAGTGTGTGTACATAATACGTAAGTTCCTCATAGTGGATACCAATGTTAATGTTAATATAAAAAATCGTTTTTGTAAACTTAGTTCGAGTTAATTTTATTATAGTTAAAGTATAATGAAACTTTTATTAATATTTAAAATCTTAATTATAGGAGTATAATATAAACATAAAAATATTGAAATTATATCGTTAAAAATTACACATTTCACCACAGTTTAAGCTTTAAATACATAAACCTACAATTCACTATTTTGCAGTATAAATATCATAGTTGGAATGCTGACAGATTAAATTTTATCTATGGAATTCTGTAAAAATTAACTTAAATTCAATCATATAGTGGTAAAAATTAAAACTGTACAATTATGATAATATTATATATAATAAATGTTGGTATAAAATTATTGATCATTAATCTTGAAGATATTGAACTAAGTTCTCATTAAAATCTGAAGATGATTTTGTTTAAAATCTATTGAAATCAATAATGGACTGTTAAATTGTCAGGTTTTAAAAATGTAATTTAAAAACTAAAAAAAAAATACGAGTTTACAGTTTACAGTGTCATTAAAAATGTATAGTTTCATTGGTTTTTCATAAGTTTTAAAATTTTTTTATCGAAATTTACAATTGAAATGTTCAAAATCTCCCGCATAAAGTGCTAAAGAAAAAATACAATTTTTCAACATTAAAAAATATGTACGTGCGGGATTAACAGATATTTCCCGCCAACGAAAAAAAAAATTGGCCATACAAACTCATTAATTTGATTTAAAAACGTAAAACATTAATTGAATTCATAAAATAAATATTTAAATGTATTCACCGTAAAAATAGTAGTTTCCTACTGCAACTTAAATCAAGTGTTTAGAACTTTGTTGTTTAATCAAGAATAAATAAACGCCAGTCACAGGGGGTAAAGCTGTGATTTAAGACACTTGTAGAGTTGGAACATGACGTTTGCGGGAAAATCTTTAGGGTCGACCGAAAATGGCAGTTAATCGAAAACGAACTATACACGTGCACATCGATCCGACGGAATATCAAAGGCCGCACCCGTAAACACGGCTACTACAAGTATAATATTATTATGTTCGAAACCGTTGGCGCGCACCCCGTTAGCGTTTTCGACGGACGAGGAAAAAAAAGACAATAGCTTCGGAAAATGCCGTCGGAGGAACACCCGTTCGATGCGTATGGGATGCACCCTTTGTTCGGGACGACGTCGCGGTTAAACGTCATTAAGGGCGGGTGGTATAGGACTGTTGGAAAAAAAAAAATACACATATATATGTATGTATAAATATTATAAACGTTCGAACCAGTTGAGCGGCCACGGAGCCGCCGGTGGCCAGCCAAGGGTTGACCTGGTGGTGGTAGTTGACGAACAGCTCGTACGAGGCGCGCCATATCCCTATGACGAAGGTGGACGCGACGAACACGTGAAGCAGCACGTCGAGCACGGAGAGCGCGCTGTACGCCCAGTCCGCATCCAAGCATCCCGTCCGACGTCGCTGCTGCTGCTGCTGCTGTCCCGGGTCCGCGTGCTGGCCGTCGGTCGACATAAGACGGCACTATGATGAGCGAACGACGGTTCGTACGCGCTGCGGTGTCGAAGACGTTGTCCGCGTGTCCCGGTCCCGGTGCCGGGGCCGCCGCGATCATTTGGCTTTTTTTTTTTTTTCATTATAATCTTATCGCCAAGGCGGTGTGCACGGATGAGCTGGGGCCGCGCGCGTCGGCGTTCGCCCGTCCCGCGCATACGATCGCCATTTGACGCCGTCGCCGCGAACGCTCCCACCACCACGCGAGCCGCCGCCGCAGCACGTGCTCGCGTTGCGCGCGCGGCCTACCTACACCTGTAGTACGCGCACAACCCAGCACTACGCGTCGGGTTTTCTCGCCGAAAACCGTAGTCCCACGGGACCATCGGGTGTGAACGGACTTTAGCGCGCGTCATTCCATTGTTGTGATATTATCATCATTATTATTATTACGCGCTATTATGATCGTATCGTACTAGTCGTCGTCATCACCGTCGTAGATCATCATCGATCATCGTCGTATTATAATGATCGGCGTCGTTCGATCGCGTTGTGCACGACGACGAGACACCTTCGATTACGGCTCAGCGCGTCCATAATCGACGTTGCTGAACGTCGCCCAACTATAATCGCAACTCGGGCCGCAACGGGATAATCGGCGCTAATTTTCTCCTTTTCTTTTCCCCGTCCGACGTAATTACGCCTCCGATTAACAACCGCCGCCGTTCGTTGTATAGCTTCGACCGCGGCTGCACCTACGTAACATCACAACGTATACAGGGCGTAACGCGACATCCACACGCATTATCACGTACCGCATCGCACGGCCCGTTTGTTGTTGTCCGCGGTATTCGTACACCACACCCGGGATCCGTTCGGCTCGGTCCGTCCTTCGAATTATATTGGTACGAATTATCATACGGTGTGCACCGTCGAATGGCCGACCAAAGGTCGAGCGCTTATTTTTAGAATTCCGTTGCACTTCGCCGTGAGCTGCAATGAACACAAAACACGTGGGCAATGATGATGACTCAATAGAATATCTCGTCCTAAAAAATCTAATAACCGTTTGCTCGAGTTGTTTTAATTATGGTTAATAAAAGAAAACAATAAAATACTTTTGTTTGGTCAAATTTAAATTAAAAACATAGAGGCCAAATTTAGCCCACGTATACATATTTAAATTACTTAGGATATACCTTTAGGACCGGTCTTTATAAATATGGGCGTGAATTGCAAATAAAAGTCTAGGAACCTACACGAAACACAATTTAGATTTGCTTACACGAGTTTCTTCCGTTACTTATACACAAACACAATGGAATAACATTAAGCATCGAAAACATTTTTTCGCAGAAACATTTTCTCATTATTAAACAAGATCACATCGTATATTTCAGGCGATAAACAAATCACTTATTGATCACATGGTTTGTACGATAAAACTTGTTATTTTTCTTGTTTTTAACTGCTGCAAACTGCAGTAGTTAAAACTATAACCTATATAAGTAATATAAATCAACACTTCTGAATATAAAAAATATACAGGTACATACTAATTTAATAACACTGTGTAAAAGTATATTTTTAAAAACAAAACAAATATCAACAGTTTTAAGATTTTGATAAAGTTAAAAATACCGCTGACTATATGTAATTTGGATTTACAATTTTCTTAGGAAATACTTCTTAAATTTTTAAATTATAAAATCTAACCACTGGGTTACTTCTTTTCACATTCAACTCATGTCATTATATATTTAGCTCATAATCTTATTGTAAAAAATTGTTTACAGATTGTATATTACTATTATTCTTAATGGAAATAAAAAAAAAGGTCGAAACTTCTAGGTTGGAGGAGACTCCACGGTCGGGCGAGATACAGGGATGGGTTGCTGTATTGGTCTTTTAAACTTAAAACCAATGTACCATTGCTCTCGAAAAAGTATTTCGGAGTGAAAGAATGTCAGGTGCAACAATTTCGATTTCTAAAGATAGTTGATATAGACATATAGTAGTAGAACAACATTTCTTAATAAGTTAGGTTAAACTTTTAATGTTTTAACTTTTGATAAAATATCGTTGATAAAATTGGTAGATTTTTGAACTAGTAACCATACAGACTCTTGCCAAACTTATTGAGTGCTGTATGACGGGTTACATCGAGTCCGTTTTCGGCTCTGGCACCATGATTGATTGTTATTATTTACCTTCCGGTAATATTTTGGTATATCAATATGGATTCTGGGGCCTGATTCGTGGTTTGTGCTTCCTCTGCCTATCCCCCGTCGGAGCTATAACTATATTGGGAAAGAGGTTGGTGCCCATGCGTAAACCTTAGTGGTTTTGCAAAAATTATCAATTAATCAAAATATGTTTCGAAAATTATGAGATTTCTATAAAATGCTAATATCGATATATCGACAATACATATATGTTTCGGGTCGCTACGATTAATATTTTTTGAATAGCAACCAAATATCTTGTGTCTATAAAAAATTAACAAGTGGAACAAGTTCATTATAAAATGAGGTAGGCGGTGCAGGATTCGACTCTCGATCTCAGTTGAAGTTTTTTGCAATTTTTTGTACTGTTTTCCTAATTCATCGGAAAACTGTTGAGAAATTCAAAAAAATGACATTCTCATTCCTCGTTCACTCAGAACCTAAAATTTACTTGATAATACTTTTTGTTTAGGTATCAAAATAACGGTTTTATTTAAAGATATATATATGTTAATATGATTACAGGCCAATTCGTTTTATACTTATGATTCAAAAATACAACACAACTCAATTGCGTTCTAGAAGGCAAATACATTTTCCAACCTTGGAAATGTGTTACTGACCTTGGTTGGTTCAAAAATATTACTATAATAACTCTGAATAACATTTATATTTGCAAAATAACTAGCTAAAAGTATATAGTTTATTAATTTGTGATTTTAAAACATGTGAAAGATAATTACTAACTTAGTCTTATTATAGATTTTGTAAAATTTTAAATTTAAATACATTTTAAAAATAAATTACTTAATAAATTTGACGCATGCTATATAATTTATTTAATATACGTAGGTGTGATTTGTAAATTAATTACATTTCAAAGACTGATTCTGATATGCAGAGTTGCCTGTGAATTTATTAAAACGCTCTTTGACCAAATAAGAGGCCATCTTCGGTTGTCGCTCTCTGGTAAATAAACCTTTTACACACAACCCGGGCCTTATGTACTCTGAAAAACATAAATATACAAACATTAGCATACGACTAGTATAGAACTAAATGTTTATTTAATACTTTATTACCTTGAGGAGTTTTAAAATCAGCAAAATTCCATATCATTTCCCCAAGAATTGGAATTCCATTAGCTATTAATGAATCAAAAGTTTTAAAATGTTCTTGAAGCAGAGTAGAATGGTAATCTTCACTCCACATCGTTTCTGGTAGCTTAAATGATATTACATTAAGAGAAACATTAAACATATTTATTTTATAGTTTTTTATACAAGATTTGTTTAGTTTGTAAAGTAAGAAAATTGTTTCACCTAAAAAATACTGCAGTTGTTTAAAACTTGATAATTATTAATTATTATTAAGCTTACCAATTGTTATGGTTTTAATACATATTTGAATAAATATACTTAAGATTATAACAAGTGACTCTAAGAACCATTCCATCCGTCTGGTTCATTTGGTCTACTATACATTGTGCATAACACCATTAAGATTAACATACTAATACAATGGCTTATAATGCTCACTTTTTACAATTATTGATCTAATCAAATGTCAAACATTCCTTAAAAACTCAAAAAAAAAAAAAATATTACAATTTAAAATTCCTTTTTATTTTAATTTATCAAAAAAATAACAAATCAATACGAAGAAAATTAAACAACTCGGAATTTTTTGAACATTTTTTAAATTATCCGTATTTTTTTTATAAGACATTGATACAGTTGTGATATGAATCACCATTCTTATTCCTTACCGAATGTAATCCAGAAAGTGAACCGGCTCCATACTCAGTAAATAACATAGGTTTCTTATACATGTTTGTAAATGCTTCAAATTCTTTGTATATTTGGTACTGAATAATCTCTAAATGACCTGAATCGCTGTACCAGCTGCTGTATCGGTTTAAAGTTAAAATGTCCATGAATTCAATCTATTGTGTTAAAAATATATTAGTTTATAATAAAAATTAATTATTTAATTATCATTTAAAATTTATATTAATAAATACAGTAAAAAGTTTTGAAATGTATATTTTTGTTTAAAAATTAGTTAAACTATTTGTCATTTGAGAAAAATGTTTTTGATATGACTTATTCTTCTAAATATATTTATGATTTATTTACAAATTGTGATATTTAATAAGTATTAAAAATTTTACCGCTTTAGCATTTTGAATCTGTTGACTATTAACAAAAGTAATTGGTCGTGACTGATCCAAACGTCGTACATGTTGATAAAGTTCCCTAGAAATATAAGATAATATGTCATATTATACGAGTACACTCATAGATTTTAATATATATGTTATAAGATCTATGTATGGACACACTATTAAAATAAATTAGACAAATGATCTATGGTAATCGCAATAGAGATTGGAAATAAAAAATCGCCACATAAATCGATGGTAAATTTGTAACTTTTGTTCTTTTAAAATAGTTTTCGAGCAATTTTAAAGGTAATGTGGATTTATTTTTCTTATGTGCAAAATGTTTAGTGTTACTTAAATGTCCTTAGTACTGTTAAATTTACTACTTTGTATAGTCTTCTTAATTTGTCTTACAAATTTTAAATTAATTAGTGCAAAACTATTTCTTGTAATTTACTAATATTTGCAAGCGAATCAATAATATTTTTCAGTTATGATTGATTAGAATAATTGCAGAAGAAAATATAATGACTTATGAGCTTCATTCTACTTTACGTAAATTTACAATTTACTCACTGAAAATATGATACAGATGAATTTAAATTGTTCCTAGGTTCGTTAGCCAATGACCACATAATAACACTTGGATGATTTTTGTCTCGATTTACGTTTTCTGTCATTGTACGTTTATGATATTCCAGTAAATCTGATCCAAATGTCCTATTAACATTTATTTAGAACTCGGAATTTGTTTGTTTAAAAAATCATATTTCCAATCCTTACCTTAAACTGCACGCAGCGCTTTCCACAATTACCAAAATACCTTCTGTATCGGCCTGTTGTAATGTTTCTTCTGCGTAAGGGTAATGGGATGTACGAAAAGAATTAGCACCCAACCATTTAATTAAATAAAAGTCTCTAGCACTCAATGCATCATCATAACCTCTCCCACGTATCTGTAAAACATTGGTATTAAATGATGAAGTTTTACTTTTAAATCTAAGTTAATATATTTTTACATTTTTAATCAAAATTGATTTTAGAAATTGGGTAAATACTTATAATATTAGTACAAAATATATTAACTATAAATATTAATTACATATATATTAAAAATACTTTAATATGATAGGCATACAGAGTGATTTTTTGATCATGATCAACCCATTTTTTGGCCATGAAATTGGTTACATTAAGTTTTTTTAATGTTTAAGTTATCATAAAAATTGTGTTTTCCATAACTTTGTTTTATAACACTCGAAGGGTATCCTGTGGCAAAAAAACTTTTTATTTCAAATGAAAACACCTATTTTTTTATTAAATTTTTCTGTGAATTTTATGTATCAAAATTAAAATTCGAACAAGTTGTTTTTAAATTATTATAATTTAAGTATTAAGAAAAATAATCTTATAACGTCTAATATTATGTAATAAAATGTAATTGCTAATTGCTACTGATTCAAAATAACGCGAATTTCATACCCAATTTTAAATTTGAATAATTTCGAAAGTATTGTTCTGAATTTTGACAATGTTACATCAAAAATTCCAGAAAAATGAACTGAATAATATTTTGCGTAAAAATATGGTATTTCCATTTTAAAAAATAAAGTAAGTATAGTCTTGCGACACCCTTAAGTTTGCATGAAAAAAAAAGTTATAGAAAACATAAGGCTTATGTTAACTTGAACATTAAAAAAAAATACAAATTTATCCATTTTTACTGCCAAAAAAGCGCCATTTTGAGCATGGTTAAAACGTTAAACTGTATATATATTATTTACTAAGACTATTTTCAACTACAATACTATTTTTTTCAATATGTTAAATTTTAAATTGTATTAATACATTTTCAGGAAGTAAAAGCATGTTCAAAATACTTTTCACTAAAAATGTTATAATTAAAATAATTTACAATGCAATATTTTTAAAATAATTTCATAATAATTAGATACATTTTAGTATTTTAAATATTACAAGTCTCGTACATCATCTCGGTTGAAATTTTTTGCATTTGCTACTGTTACTCTCAATTATTCGGAAAACTATGGTGAAATTAAAAAAATCCTTCCCCCCTCCCAAAAATAACAACTAGACAAAATTACCAGGTTTCTATACATCTAAGTAATTCTTTTAGTCGGAATCGTGTACACAGATTAAAAAAAAACTAAGTTACATATCATCATGATAAAACCAATACATTTCTCGTTTTACTCCGAATCTTATACAATTATTTGAAATTATAATATGTTCCCATCATATATATATATTTAAAATAATTATTTTAAAAATGCTATTTTAATTTGATTGTCATTAATTTGAATTTCTAGGATTCAATTGTTAAATAATATTTAAATTTTTTTTCGGGATAATGTAAAAATAATATTTTCAAAATATTTATCACTAACTATAGAATCTTCGTGCTTTCCAAATCCTCTTAAATAAATTGGTTCATCATTTAACAGTAATTCTTTTGATGTCCATCGTAGAGTTCGAATACCAATTTTCATACGATAATAATCTGAAGTTTCGTTAACGGTTTTCACCTAAACATATCATATTTCCTATATTTACAAAACATTTATTTATCTCAATTAATTTTTGTGTTTTCGAATTTTTTATGTAGTTTGAAGTGCAATAGCACTTCCACGCACCTGCCTTCTAAATTTTAAATACTAATAAGTACTAATTATACTAAATAATTATAATTAATAATATTCTTTAACAATTTTTGAATAATTTAACAAACATACATTTATAGTATAGAAAATAATACAATTGGTAATTGACAGTATATTAGTATTGTTGGAAAAACATACTTTTCAATAACTAGGATTGGTAAGAAAATATAATCCGGTTTTAAATAAATTGTATATATTTAAAAACTTCAATCACACAAAAATTGCTGAGGAAATGAATGTTCTGTCTATTGTTTATATAATATGAACGCATTCGAATTGTCTCCCGTACTAATAACGTAAAATACGTCCGTATTATTAAAAAAAAGGTTACCTACTAGATCTGTCTCCAATATTATTATGTTAGATTAATCGATGTGAATTGTGTTCTGGTGTGTCGAATTGCCAAATTAATTTTATTATTAGCAGTAACTCATTTGGTCCAAAAATTATAAATAGGTAATTAAAAACATTACCTAGTCATATATTACGTAATATGTTGAAGAATTCGTAATTATTAAAAATGTATTTCAACTTATTATGTGTGTTTAGTGATAAGTGATTACTGATAATGAATGCACTTTTACACTCGTTGACATAAGTTTACATTAAAGCTGCTTGCGCACTATATAACTTGGTTCGCGATCGGGTGAGATCTGAAATCGCAGTGAATAACAGCTTCATTTTTAAACCAGTCGACTTTGGATTAGATTAAAAAAATATATATATATATTATATATATAAAACGTGAATAACCCACTAAGTGTGTAAACTATACCTACAGAAAAAAAATTCGTGCATAATTTTCAATATCGACAAATATCTGCATCGATGATTGACTACATTGATTCTGTACACGATGAACATGCTATGGGAGGAAATTCTGAGTATGTTTGAGCACGTTAACTACATAAGGGTATTAAAATAAAATATTAAGATCCTTAAGACCCGGAGGAAATTAGAGTGAAAAAATCACCTTCTAGATTTGGGAGACAATTCGTGTGCACTGAAGTATATACGTATATATATTAGTTTTATTAAACATGTTTTGTAATACTTGAAAAGTATATAAGTAGGCAATGTGTTCTTTCCCGGACATAATTGGCCACCAAGGAATTACGTTTGGTATAATTAATTTTCCAGAACACATATCAGATTCAACAACTGCGTTTCGATTAGCATCCAAGAGTGTAATATGGCATACAGAAATATTTGTTCCACAAATATCGACTTTATAGTCAACGACTCCTTTAAAAAATCAAATAATATTTATTACAGTTATTTTTATAAATTATATTTAAATTTTTTAACTGCCAAAATGTATGATTTTTATATTTTAAATTTATACCATGAACTAAATAAAAAAAATCAACGTTATAAATCGCTACCTTCTGAATTATTTCCAAAACTAGTTACGACGGTAATATCGCAAACATAAGCTTTTGGAGTTGTATATATTTGTACCGCTCTGTTTATACCAGAATAATCAAAATAGTCAAAATCATGGGAATATATTCTGTAACCTTTTGGGTACCTGTAAACATTATAAAAATACCATAAAATATATGTATAATACACAGGATGTCCCACCGGGATTTGCACAGAGCGAAATCTCCCGTATTATAGAGATAATAAAAAACTGTTTTTTATGAGCATCCCAGGGCAAAGGCAATTTTACTGACAATAGTTTTGTAAATATAAGTGTATTATAAAAGAATATAGAAAATTAACTTTTTATTTTATAATTTTTAAGCAATTCGGAGATAGTCATTTTAAAGGCTTATTTTTCTGAAAAAATTGACGTTTCAACTTTCAATTTTCATTGGATTCACGATTTTTAATAATTTTTCTAGTTTACTAAGAAATAATGTTAATTATTATCACCTCATAATTTTTCCGATAAGGTTTGCTGATAATGTTATTATTATTTAAAATTATGTAAATAATTTATTAATTTCTTGTTAACTAGAAAAATTATTAAAAACCATAAATCTAATGAAAATTGAAAGTTGAACCGTCAAATTTTTCAAAATAAAAAGGCCTATAAAATGACTATCTCCGAATTGCTTAAAAATTATAAAGTAAAAAGTTAATTTTAAATTTTCTTTTATAATACACTTATATTTACCAAAATATTGTCAAATAAAATTGCCTTTGCCCATGGATTCTCATAAAAAAAAACAGAATTTGATTATTTCTAATAACACGGGAGATATCGTTTTGTGTAAATCCCGGTGGGACACCTTGCTTATAATTTTAGTACCGATTACAATCAATTCATAAACGTGTATTAACGATGACGTGTTTTTACTTGTAAGTGTTGTTAGGAAATGTCGTAAACCCTTGTGGTATAGTATTTGGCGTCAGGGTGTTATTTACAGCAACGACAATTAGATTAGATTTGCCATATTTAAGTAAATTAGTAGCATCGCCGGTAAATGGCAAATGACCACCTTCGTGGTCTACACAAAACTGACCATTTAACCACTGAAATCATGTTACACATTTGTGTATTATAATATCTTGTATTCTTGTCTAGTAAAATGAGAACATGTCATAATTGTATTTTAATTACATTTTCAATAAACACATTATGTAATGGCGTAATGCACTATTGTTCATGCTGTTTTGTACTGTTGAGTGTTGATTATTAACTACTTTAAATTTCATTATTTCTTGTTTTAGTTAAAAAAAAATTAACTATTTTACTAAACATTTACCAAATTTAACTTAATTGTTTAGAAAAAAAAAAAATAAAAAAAAATATGAAACTCCTCAGAAATGGTCAACCACTTTAGTTAAAACATATTTTAATAGGGATATACTAATTTATTCGATTCGTCGCTGCATTAAACAAGTTTTAATTAAATGATAAATATTAAATTCCTATTTGACAAACAGCTCGAAGTGATTAAGCCACTCATTCATTTTAAACAAACGTAATTAATGTAAAGTATAGTTAATTCTAGTCAAATGTAGTAAGCAATCTTATACATTTAGTATTAGTTACAGAACCTAACCTACATATTTGTATTTTCCACCAATACAATACATAAACTTCGGAAATTATTTAATTTTAGAAAAAAAAAAATATCAAATTCTTAAGAGTCAACGATTATAACTTTATTGAATGTTATTTTATAATCTTTACTTCTATATTAGTCCACATATACTACAAAAATGAATACATCATATCTATAGAAGTTTTTCTCTGTAAAACAAAATTTATTTCTGAGTATTTGATTAAACGGATATTCGATAACTCTGGTAAAAAAAAATTGTAGACATTAAAAATATAATAATAATATGACTTCAGGCTTGCGAGTTATTAAGTGTGCTTAGGGAGTACATTAAAGCAATAAAGCCCGCGGGTGTTCGGGTTCAATAAATAATAGTTGTGAAATAAATTAGTTAATTTGTAGATTGTAACTAATACCTATTACCTACCACAGTTGATTTGAAATGCACACTACTAAATCGTAAAAACACATTAAGTTGATCTTTAGCCCATCTTTTTGGTACGTAAAACTCATATTGATACCAAGACCAACCAACATAATCTCGGATAGTTGAGTTAGTAGAAATATCGTTGTAACTGGATGGTACGGGCATTTTCCAAAAATCGCCAATCTAAAAAATATAGTAATTATATCTAATATTGATAATAATAGTTTAGCTAATTATTACATATAATTCAAAATACCTAGTGCCTATACATTTGAAATATATATAGGTACTAATCATACTTTACATTTTTATAATCTAAAGTATGTATTAATTATATGCGAGTATGTTATTATACTAGTATTTATAATCAATGGTATAACGTAATAAATGTAGGCGTATTAATTACAAGTATGTACATTTTAAATGTTTTGAGACTCTAGGTAAATTTAATTTTGAAATCACCATAAGTAAATAAAATAAATATATCTTTTATCTGTAAGACAATAATTTTGTGAATAAATTTGAATCGTTTGATTTTAATTTCCTAGTAAAGGTACGGTATTGGATATTCTTAAAAGTTAACTTCAATTTCAAGATATATATACATTATTTGTATTTCCGCATTAACTTACTGTTTCAAATCTCTTTGTATACCATTCTTCATCAAACCCGACCATCTGATAGGACAGTGGAGATATCTTGTAGTTCCACAAGCCATGTAGAGTACGAAGTTCACGACTTTCACTTTCCACCGGGTACAGAATATTTTCTATAGAGCAAGCGACAAATGTCGCTGATAATAGTAAACATACGATGGCTAAAGGTCTGACCACCATCATGAATTAAACTTAGCTAACTAATTTTCAGATAGAACATCTGTGTTTTATAAAAATAAACGTCTGTAAACCGGTTTTAGAAACATCCGGTGAAGCTATACAATCAATACAGTATGCGGCTATATACAAACGTATCTACAAAAAAATACTTAACAACATTTAAAAATAAATTGTACAAAAAAAAAAAGTTTATATACAATGGACATTCATTAGTAATACAAGACAAAGGTTTTGGAAATCTTGAATAACAGGTTTTTTAATTTCAAAAGTATAATTATAATATACCGATAAGCCAATTTATGCAGTCTTTAGAAAAATTAACACATATGTTAATTTTGTAGTCCTTGAACCTTTAAAAGAAATCATTGATGTACTAAATATCATCAATTAGAATTCAAACATTTTATTTATACCAATAAATGCAAAGGAGCTATTCACTAAAGACTAAACATCAATGTAATCAACTTTTAAAAAATTACGAAGACGATAAATTCGATTTTGAAAATACCATGAAATAGGTGTTGCAGTGTTTAATAATGAATTAATACAAAATTATGGTTTATGGTTCATTAGGACATTATTAAATTTATATGTGTAAGTAATAATAAATAAGTATACACTGGGGATTGAAAAACATTTGATTTTAAGGAATATTATATAGACTATTTTTATGTATCAATTTATTATTATATTTTTATATATAACCATTAATTATAAATACTACAATAGTATTTCAATATTTCACATATTTATACTAGTATAGACTAGATCAGTGGTTCCCAATTAGAGTGAAGTCACGGACCCCTAGCTATAACTTAAATTGGTCCGTGGACCACTTTTTTGTAAATACTTACTTTTCAATTTTATTTAATTATGAAAATGAAAAATAATTGTGTACGATTTATTTAAAATATGATTTAATTTTTAATTTTATAAAAATTTTCGTAATATAATAGAAATAAAAATAAAATACAATGTATAAAAAAGGACACACTGCACTAATCGCTGACCAGAAATGACTGAGACTACTAACTAATGTTGTAATAATGATATTTATTTATATGAAATTGATTATCCATTTTTTCGCGATAATCGAGTTTCAGTAGTCCAAAAATACTCGGAATTTCATATAACTACAAAGTTAATAATTTCACTAAAATAAAATAATAATATCACAGCAGTAAAACACAACCGCGGACCCCCTAAATTCAACACGCGGACCCCTGGGGGTCCGCGGACCACCAATTGGGAACCGCTGGACTAGATAAATAGGTATTAGTATTTATAATCAATGATACAACGCAACAAATTTTAATGGTTTTTTTTTTAGGAGCAGGGTCACCACCCCTATTGCACTATACAGAATTAATTGATTGCTAATCATGAGAGACATTGCAATAAGTACCAAACATTTTAAGAACAATAATGATAAAATACTTATTTTAAACATAAATTCTACAGACTACCATCAAGATATATTTACCACTGTTGACCACCTACTTGAGACATGACACTTCTGCCATCCAGATCATATCAATGTTGTACTAAACAATAACAAAACCTTAACTTGGTTCTCGAACTTATGACCGTAGACAGCATACTTCATCAGTTAGAGCTATTCCAAGGTTAATAAGAGCCCCATTCCAACCATATTATACATACTCCTGGGAGATCATCATTACTTTTTTTACATATTAGTATATTACTTACAATTTGCGTGCACTATTGAAATTGAATTAAAACATTTTTTAATTTTCCAAATAAATTACCTTGTGGAATATATTCTGAAAAGTGGTAACTTCTCAAAGAAAAATGTGGGTGGAATAAAATAAAAATTTAAATAGAAAAGTTGCCAGTGGAATAAGCCAACATGTTCTATATATTAGCATATTACTAAAAACAAAGATATTTCATATTTTCCAAAAAGGAAGTATTCTGCATCATGTCAATCTATGAAAACCTTCATGAATCATAAAACAAACCACCCCAAAAAAAATTCAAGTATTGAGTACAAAAAAAAAGTATTTTAAATACTATCAAAAACTTTGTATAGAAAGTATTTTAAAAAGTATTAAATACTCAAAAAAGTATACAACACCAATTATATTTTATATTACATTTAAATATATTAATAAAAACAGGTCAATAACCGATAAGTTTTTGAATGATATAGTGAACCAAATAGGAAAATTAAAAAAAAATTTTGATATTGTCATGGAGTTTATATTTTATAAACATATTTTTGTAAAAAATATTTACAATCATTCAGATTCAAAATTAGTACAGTCACTTTATTTTCCAAAGTTCATTCAACCTTTATAAAAAATATGATATGGTAAGGTATAAGACAATGTAAGGTAATGGTTGTTCTTCTGAGAGCACAAAACATGTGAGGATTTTCTACAAAACTTTTACTTAACGGTACTACCTATTCAGCAATAAAATAAAAATAATGCCATATTCATGTTAAAATAATTTATTTCATTACATACATGCTAACGGTCTGCATCCATATTTTCTTGGCAATTAAATGAATCGTGGAATGTTTATTACATGAAAAATAAAAATATTAAAACATTATATACCATAATATATTTATGGCAGACACATAAACTTTAATTTAACATAAACCAATAAAATAATGTCTATTAAAACTCTTATCTATTATATATCCTAAAATTGCTTACAATTATTTTGCAACATAACAATTGACCTAATGCGGTCACACTTATGGATAGGTATATTAAAAATCAAATTGAAATTATTTGCATCAAATGCATTTAATTTGTCTACATTTAATGAGGATTATTGGACAAATTAGATGGTAACTGAAAATGATGATTTAGTATTGTGTACAATGTAAAAGATAATTTGATTTACTGTGAGAAAATGAAATACAATAAAAATTTTTTTTTTTTATTTATAGAAGGAAAAGAATTACTCAACATCTGTTTACAGTGCCTAATTCATGTTTATTTGAGGTAAAATATATTTGAAATTATTTAAATTAAAATAACAAATCCTCATCCCCTTCATCCAACATGTTACTATACTCGGCTTCCTTCATATCTTTCTTAAGTTGTTCTTTCTTTTTATTGGCAATCTTCTTCTTATCTTGAATTTTCTTTAACCTTAACAATATAAATCGATGTTTAATATAATATAATATATATAGGGTGTCCCACCAAGGATTTACCCATTGTGTTATCTCCAGAGGTAATGAAGATATTCGAGTTCTGTTTTTAATTAAGACTCACAGGGACAAGGACTACATATGTTTAAAATTTAAATTCATTTTTTGATAAAAAAAAGTTAAAAATATAATTTTTTATTTTATTATTTTTGAAAAAATTGAAGAAAGCCATTTTATAAAGTTAATTTTTTTTAAAATGCTCGCATTTCAACATTGTAATTAATATTTTTAATTTCCATGAAAATTAGTGTTATTTTATACCATATTAAATAAACAAATTAATTATAAACTACTTTCTGAAAACATTATATTCAATCAAAATGCAAAATATTTGTAGTCCTTGTTCATGTAAGTTTTAAATAAAAAAAAGAACTTGAATATCTTTATTCTCTCAGGAGATATAGCAATTGGTAAATTCTTGGCGGAACACCTTGTTTATAAATAATATATATATATATACGATTATTTATATGTATTACATACAGTATTAGTATATTTAATATATGTATACCAAATATAAATTAAATACCTGTAAAATTCCTCTCGCTCTAGTTCATCAAGCTCAGAAATAATGTAAGCAAGTGTTTTTTCAATTCTGGGTATGATTACTAGAAAATTAATTGTTACATATTATTTTAAATGTACATATTATAATATAAAAACTTATATTTCAACATATTATGAGTTATGACTTACCATGTTCAATAGCATTGACTCTCCGATTTGTAATTTTAATAACATCGTCTAATGTTACAAAAGATGTTTGCAATGATGCTAATTCAACCAAAAGTTTAATAGCAGTTTGATAATTTTTCTTAAGTTTAGCCAACTGTTGACCACCCCTAGCTAAACCAGCCAATTCATAAGTATCTGTACCGTCCTGGTAACTTTCAAAAACTGGTAATGTAACACCTAGATAAAACAAAATTATAAAGAAATTATAAGATAAAACATTAAGAAGTATAATTAAATTTACCAGCAACATTATCTTTTTTTGTGCGAATTTTTATTTGAGCTTTTGTTACGTTTTGCAAGACAACTTGATTAAAATCACCAGTTGTAAATTTTGCTTCTGCTAAAGAGAATGCGGCTTCTTTCATTACCTCACCCATCAATGTCTTGGTCTACACATACACAGTTTATTGAAAACAAGTCATTTATGAAAATTATATGGAATGCTATTAAATATACTTGAATGATTTTGCTGAGAATCAAACGAAATCTCATTTGTAGGGCATCCGCTTTCTTTTTTAACAAACTATGACCTTTTTGGGCTCCCATAAGACGCCCTTTCATCATGGTTTGAGCACTAAAATAAAATTTAAATCAGATATGTTACACACAAAAATGTACATTGCAAGAGCAACTGTAATGGTCAGCTATTTGCATTAAATACCATGATCATTTTTATTTTATACGTGTATAATTAAATAGACATATTTCTACACCGGCAACAACATTATTGGTGTACATCGTTGGCAATTTGATTCAGTTGATCGTCAAAAAAACGGCAAATAAATATACAATCTGAATAGACAACGCCCAAATTGGCTAAATCTTATCAGTAGGTACGTTTTACTTACCCACGGGACGGAAAAATTGGTAATTTGTCTTTTCCCGACATGATTGTAAGCTGCTGAGAGATGAAACAGTTAAAATTGTACAACGGAAGATAATAATTTAATAACTATCAAATGACATGACGGACTTAGAAAACAAATCGCCCCGATCGAGCTTCTTGATATTATAGGAAACTGCTGTTGATTGTATAATGTCAATGTGTGCAGTCCACAATCTATAATAAATTTTTTTTTTTCCCGTGCTGGGCAGGGCTAAACAGTAGACGTAAAACAGCTGACGAATGATAACAATACATGGATGTTTATACAATATTGGCAATGCGCGATTGTCAACAGGAGGCACCGCGTATCAAGGATCCGATTTAATTTATCTTGGATGTCAGGTGCACAAAAGCAAAACGTTCACTGTTCAACATTTTTTCAGAAACACGAAATAGTTGTGCAAGAACATGTATTTGCAGCGCGCAGAAAAAAAAATCATCGTCCGTGGTTTACAGTACACCGTGACGAAAAGGATGTAAATATTATTATCATGACGACAATGATACTAAAATAGCGGGAATTTAAAATAATAAAGGTTACGATTTGATAACAAGTTTCATTTTGATAGTATATTTTTTTTTTAATTTGAGCTGGCTATATTTACGATCGCCTTTATTCGGACAGTTGAGAACTGTATTCTATTCTACGGTACACCAGGAGTTTGTATTCATATTTATTTAAACTGATTGATGAAGTAATGAAGTTTCGTGGTAAAATTGTTGATCCTCACTGTATGAAACAGTTTTACAGTAAGTTTTAAACATACGTACATGACTTGTGTCCACGTATTTCAATTTTAAATTAATATCATATTGTATTTTTAAATATTATGTGTTATATTAATACAGGTATTGTGATCATCTTGTCCAAGTTATGTAAAAGTGTAGTTTTAAGGTTGAATTCTAATAAATTGTACTTGATTGCATTAAATGAATCAAACAGTAATCAAATTAGTGTTTGGTCTGTATTAGATCAACATTCATTTTTCAAAGATTATGATATGATTGGTGAAACAGAATCTAATGAAATTTTTTTCAGTTTACCTATAGGTATGTATTATTATCATTTACCAAGAAATTAGTAATTACTAATTAAATAATTTAACAGATAAATTGTTGTATATAACATTGCTAATAGTTATTTCAATTTATATTGATTTACTATAATTATTTTACCCATTTATAGTTTGAATAAAACTGTATATATATATATATATTTTATAAAATTAGGTAACTATAACAAGATGCATGCATGGTGCATTATAAAATATGTTACTGAAAATGGTGTCTTTAAACTTTAATCCAGTTGATAAATTTTTTTTTTTTTTGTACTAATAATATTTATTGTAATAATTGAAACAATGTGTTGTTATACTAAATACATTTATTCAATGAAATAATATTTTAAAAATAATATGAAGACCAGTTTTAATATTTTTACAACATTGATAAATAATTGGTTGTATCATCCTAGTAAATTAAATTTTTGTTTATTTTTAGATATGTTTGCATCTTCGTTAAGTTCTGCTAAACAAACAAACTTAAAAACATTGAAAATGAAACTGACAGACAAACATTCACCATGTTTAACTATTGAACTGGAATTGGTTTGTATATTTTTAAATAGTTTGGCAAATTTGTTGTACTAATTAATAATTTGTTATTTATATTTAGGAGTCTCAAGTATCTAGTAAACAGTTGTGTGTTCATGATATTCCAGTCACTATTATACTACCAAAAGACTGGCCAGAATATAATGAGCCAGCCATACCTACTCATAATGTAACAATATTATTAGATTTGTTATTAAATATTTGACTATATTTTAGTAGATATGCTATCTACCAACAGAATGAATCATAGTTTATCTACAAAAATAATGGGTTTTAGATGTAACCAAAATATTTTAAAAAGTATTTAATTTAGAATAATCTTTTCTTATGGGTTCCATCATTTATTTATGTAGCATTATCTTATAAAATGTTATACTTAAATTTTAAGTTATTTAATATTTTGCATAGATCAAAGATTATTTTGTATCTTAAAATGTTAGTTATAGAATATAATTGATAATAAAAACAAATTAAACAATATATTCAAAAAATTATAAACTATCAAGAAAGTATATTAACCAACGTCTATCTCTATACTATCGACAAGCATTCATGATTATTTTGTAATATATATATCAAATACCCAAGATGTATCAAAGTCACTCGGTAAGAAATGCATTAATAAAATATCATTGGAGATCAGTTTAGTCATGTTAAATAGTCCAGGAAATGTATGTAATAATGTATAATGTATTCATAACTGGTAAATTAGATTTTTTTTTTTAAATTAATTTATGTAATTATTAGATATATAATAATATAATAATTAGTAGATAGAATACTAAATGTTAGCTAACATTTTAAATTTTAAAATGAACTAAAAAATGACAAATAATTTAAAAAGTAAAATTTTAAATTAAATAAAAATAAAAATGATTAAATATTAAAATTAGTTTAATTTAATTTAGATCAGTGTTGTAATGCCATCAATACGAGTAGTACGGCATATTGTTGACAAAATGAAACGTATTGGTCCAAGATTAAAGGTATCGTTGGATTCGTCTGGAAAAATGGTTTTAGGAGTATCCAATTTATCTGCAACAGTTGACACACATTTTGTAGGACTTGAAGTTATTGGCATACAGTCTGCAACAGGTTAGTTTTAAACCAATTTTTTTCCTGAAGGTTAACATTTTGTGTATGGTTAAAATTTAAAACATATGTATAACTTGAGGACATAATATTTAGTATGGTGCATGGCTAATTGTAGTTGGCAATCTCTGCTGCGGTCAAGATGCATTAAGTGTCTTTTGTTCCCAGTTGAACAATCATTCTGGATTATAGTAACAAAGTCATGTCCTTAAAATCAAATCATGAGTGGCAACACAACCCTATTCTTTATACCTATTACCTACTAATAAAAAAAACAAAAAAACATATTGCTATTGTAGCTGAAGTTACTCTAATAAAAATATCAATTAAATAAAAATATATGTTCGATTTATTTTAATATAATAATAATTATTGTTCACAAAAGTTTATTTTGAATATAGTCTAGCTATTAATAAGATAAATTATTTCATATTTAAAACATGAACTAAAAACAAATATTATATTATTGTAAAATAATATCATACTATATTACTACCTACTGCCAATTATATGTATATATCATAATATTTATTTTCAGGAGAAGAAAACAGATATTCTACAGTAGTTGATATAAAAAAAATTTCACAATTTTTAAATTGTGATACATTAAATTTTGCAAAAATATTATGTCATGTAGTAGAAGGATTGTTATTACATTGTTCAATAGAAGAAAATGAGTATGTATTACATTATTTTTTAAGCGAAATTGATGATTAATTTTTTGTAGTTATATATTTATACTAATATCATTTGTAAAGTCATACATATTGTACATATTGTATAAATTGGTAACACAATAACGTGAAACTAAACTTTATTTTAATATTTTTTATATAAATTATGATGTTCAACAAATTGTATTTTATTGTATGCTGTTTTTATTTTAATTATTCTTTTTTCTGGATCCTTTACTTAAGTCCTCAACAATTTATTTCTGTAGAAACTTGACGTTTATACTAAATGCATCACCGTTCTCTAGAAGTAGTATCATTTTCGAAAGATTTCAAAGTTTCTGTGATATTTATAGATAAAATATAATTTTTAGATATAATATGGATAAATTTATAGTAAAAAAAAGAAAACTTGAAGATGGTGTACCATTGAATAGTAGCATCGAAAAGGAGGGTGATCCTGTTGCAAGTACAAGTGTTGTAAGTAAAGTGGCGCAGGAAAACAAATAACCTACTCCTATTTTAGTCCGTAAGTACCTTGATAACTATTTGAGCTTTGGTTTTACATTTAATGGTCCTGAAAACCGTCCTGTACCACAATGTATCGTGTGTGGAGAAAAACTCAGCAACGAATCCATGGTCCCTAGTAAACTGAAAAGGCATTTAAGTAGTAAACATAGCCATCTACTTGGAAAAGATAAAAATTATTTCAGTCGACTGTTGTCATCGGAAGAAAAACAAGCAAAAACCATGGTACGTAGAGCTACTATTTAGTGAGAAAGCACTATTGGCCAGTTATAAAGTGTCTGAAATAGTAGCCAAACGAATGCAGCCTCACACTATCGCAGAAGACGTTATTTTACCGGCCTGCAAAGAAATAGTTAAATCTATGCTGGGTGACAATGCAGAGAAGGAAATATCTTTGGTTCCATTGTCAAACGATACAGTATCAAGGCTTATAGGTGACATGTCTTCAGACATCCAATGCCATGTGCGTGAAAAGTTAAGTGACAGTAGATTATTTGCACTGCAGCTCGATGAGTCAACTGATATTAGTAAGACATCTCAATTACTAAGCTATATCAGATTCATTGATGACGACTCAGTTATCGAACAATTTCTGGAATGTTCTGAACTACCCACAACGTCAACTGGAGCAGACGTGTATGATTCAATGTCCAATACTTTAACAGACAATGGGCTATCTTGGAAAAACTGTCTTTCTGTTTGTACTGACGGAGCACCTGCTATGACAGGAAAATTCAAAGGATTTGTTGCTAAAGTTAAACAACATTTTCCAAATGTGGGCTCAACACATTGCTTTATACACCGCAAGGCCCTAATGGTGAAAACTATTCCTACAGAATTGAAAAGTGTTTTGAACAGTGGCGTAACTATGGGGTGGCAAGGCGGGGCAATGCCCTGGGGCCCTCGTCTTAGAGGGGCCCGTAAGGCCTTTGTAATTATTCGATTTTTGTATAAGTATACACAATTTAAAATTTTGTTTTGAAATTTATGAAATACTGTTATTAGATAATATTAAAAAAATGCATAAAAAAAAAAATATAAATATTAAAACAGAACATAGATGTAATATGTGTAATGTGTTTATAATAATATAACCGAATAAAATTGAATACGATAATAATCAGCTATATTTTATGATTATTCTTCGTCTTTGGGTCGACGGAGATTTCCAAAAAGACTTCGTTATCATTATGATTATCAGACATATTTTAGACACGGTTATAGATAGAATTCTATCTAATATCGTGATTTTAGACCACAATAATAGTAAAGTGTATACGGTACAACAACTAACAAGTTTATTTTGTAATCTTACATGTTCATGTGCGCTGAAAAATTATATTGGTAAGTAAAATAATATGTTATAAATTTATAATATTACATTATTACTTGTTTATATTGTACACTATACCAGGTGTGATTATTATAATTTTTATTTTTACATTTTTTAAATAGAAACAAAACTGTAATTACTAACTACAATTTTGAAAAAAAAATGTATTTGTTGTTTTGCCTAGTTGCTTGTTCAATATGCTACTTTTTTCAGCAATTTGAGCCCCCCTTAGTAAAATATACTTTTTTCAGACTTGATTATACGCGTAAAAATCAAAATGTTAAGCAATACTAGTGGAGCATCAAAAAAACGAAAACAAAAACAAATTGAGGTTACATAGGTATAATATAAAATTAGCTATAATAAAATGAAAAATATTGCTGAACAAAATAGATGGGGGCCAAAACTTGATGCTGCCCCGGGGACCCTAATTTATAGTTACGCCACTGGTTTTGAACCTAGTTTTAAACATGGTAAATTTCGTTAAATCGAGGGCTCTTAAGACAAGACTTCTCAAAGAAATTTGTCGTGAAGCGGGATCTAAACATGATACTCTGGTTCTTCATACAGAGATACGCTGGTTGTCGAAAGGTTAAGTCCTGCAGAGATTTTATGAGCTTAAAGAAGAGTTGTCAAAACACTTTGGCACTGAAAAACCAGACTTTAAGTTTAAAGATGTTTCCTTTAACTTTTGATATAGATCCTAAGGGGACATAACCACTCAACTAGTTTTAAATCACCTTACAGCTCTTGAGGATAGCATGGCACAGTATTTTCCCCATATCTCAGTTGACAAGTATGATTGGGTGCGCAATCCTTACGCTACTTCATCAGAATCCTATCTCTTGAGAAAGAAGAACAGCTGGCAGAAATTCAGGAGGATAGAACACTACGACTGAAATATAATGAATTACCATTAATTAGATTTTGGATGTATGCAAAGACAGAATATCCTGTAATAGCAGATGAAGCGATCAACATTTTGTTACACTTTTCAACCACCTACTTGTGCGAGTTAGGCTTTTCGGCACTTACACACATCAAAAATAAAAAACGGGAGAGGCTTCTTTCCGTTGATCAAGAAATGCGTGTCTGCTTGTCTTCAATTCGACCACGTATTGAACTTTTGTGTACGAAACGACAAGCTCAAGTTTCTCACTAGTATGATATAAATATTCCTTTTTTTACTTTAAATAATTTAGTTCTTTAAATATTATTAGGTTGCTGTGTTTTTAAAAAATAAATGTCACGAAATAAAACAATGTTTTCAATATTTAATAACATTTCCTGCGGCACACCGGTTGAGAACCACTGATCTAGACTCTAGAGTGAACCTACGCTTTAATAGTTGTATGCGAATCTGTAAAAGTGTAAACCCGTAGTGAGAGTAGGTATATTTTCGTTGACATTAATTACCATTGGTTGGACATAAATGGAAATGTCGAAGCTTAAACATTGTAATAATTAGTGTATTGAAAACAGTAGAATGATCAAGTTGAATAATGCACGGTCTGTTTTAATAACTATGGCGTAAATATTATTCTTAATAGTTATCGGCAACTGGCAGGATTTATAGACCATACTGTAACACATTATTAATACATATTAAAACATAATATATGTATATGTATACCAATATATAATTTGTTGGAGAGATTAGGACCCCACATTCCACCAGGTTCGTATCAAAGACTATACGACTAATATAAGACTATATAAGACTAATAATACCTATTATGATAATTGATAGTATAAAATATATCTGATGTGTAAGTGTAATTTATATATATATATTTTATTACTTAATATATTACTCGTATATAATCTGAATAGTAAGTGAATCTGATAAAATGATAATTTTTACAGGAAGGACGGAGTTATTGATTAAATTTTAAAATAATAACAAAAAAACCACCAAAAATATTAATAATTACAACCATATTTATATTTGTTTCATTAGCCTGTTGAATGTTGATGAAAACGTAGCTTTAAATAAGATGAATATTCTATATTATATTTTACCAATTTTCTCTATTACTACCGGTAAAAATGTTGTTTTATTGTACTTTTATTCACAATAATTAAACTCATTAACATTTCGATGATTGTGTTTCTCAAATATTTATTATGTCATTTCCAATAGTCTTTAAAATTGAATCATGAACGTGAGTGTGTGTAAAGTTTATAGTATGAGTTTATTTACATTAAAAATTAAGTAGGTATCCGTATCTATTATAAATAAACAGTGCAGATATTGTGATATCTATGAACTGTACACGTATTGATGGACATTAGACTAATATAATATAATACAATATGTTAATGGGTATAGAAGCAATCATGCCTAGGTACTATTAATTAAATATTACCTACATAGCGAAATAGTAAATGGTATAGTAAATTCGTAACACAATGGTAATACTTCATGAGCATATTGCCATATTGGGCGTTCAATTATTAAAACGAGTGATTATTTATTTAAAATCGATCTTTGTATAATTTGTACAGGTGTATTGTTGTTCTAAATATTATATTTTAATCGAAAAATGTCCAGAAACTATGTAACTTTCCCCAACCCCCTAGTCGTTACATTACAAATATATAATTTTTTTTTGACATCGATGTGTCTAGCTAAAATGTTGTTCGAAACGTCACGGCTAATCCCTGATAGGGAAATGGTTCATTTTACTCGTTAGTGTTGTGTGTATCATATCCATGTCCATATGCCAATGTATCCGTGTAGCGCAGTGATTCTTAACCTTTTCTGATTCATGGACCCCTTTAAGGTTTAAACTGTTTAAAGTATAGCCTAGGACACCCTCATCCCTCCAAAAAGAAAAACCTTTAATTTCGGTTATAATTTTAACATTTTTATGTTAATTTCAAACTGCGTTACTGTCATTATCTAACTATTACACGAATTACAGATTGTTTGTAGCCAAATAATTACTTGTAAAATGTAATTTTCATGTTATTTGGATAACAATTTCAGAGCCATTTCGCGGACCCCCCGAGTTACCATCTACCACCGGTTAAGAAACCCCGGGTAGCGTGTATACCGTGTATACTCATTCATAGATTATTTTTTCACGCAATTGTAGCATGTATGACAATTTTCGCGATTTTCACACGACCAATCCCGAAATTCGCCCAACACGCTTCACCGGCCGCAAAAGCCGTTCTCACGGATTTGCCGAATCCTCGCTTCCCCACTTAGGCACGCAGAGTTTAAAACTGCGATTTTCAAACTTTTTCCCACGCCGACATTTAGCTCGTCGTCAGCAAGAAGTCGCCCGACCAACGTTCCGAAATCAGCTTCCACCGCAATAACCCGCGTCCGAATTTCGATTCGTACGAGCGTTTAGGCCACTTGCTCCGGCGTCCGATTAGATTGCACGCACGTGCAAACCAGTACATCGTATTATCGATTATCATAATTATCGTATACACAACGGTTAAGGATGCAATATTTTTTACCAGTTCTCCGAACATTGATTGCACGTCGTTACGCGTACGCGTGCACACACGACCGTACTGTATTGTTGTTGTTTAAAAGTAATTACAACAGTACGACGCGAAGCCCGCGGTCGGATTCGCGCAACGAAATGTTTTATTAACTTTTTTTTTTTTTTTTATCGCCGTTCGACCGGAGCCTTTCGCGTGCGCTCATGAATCTCTTCTTATCAGTCGAGTGCGCTCGGTTTGACGTCGCGTCTATAACTGGTCCCGCGCCTGCGGAACTCGTTCATTTGCCGCCGAGTCGAACGCGCGCGCGCATATCACGCACCGCGTATTACGCCGTATATCCACGCACACGTTGCGAGACGTCGCGAGCGAACACGTCTCGACCGCCGCCGCCGTCACGTTCGCTCGACAACGTAGCGCACCGGGCACCCGCCTAAACGTTCGGCGTTTACTTTTCAGCCGACCACCGCGTCACGTACAACGCACCCGCGGCCCGACGACCCTGCGAACGCGCGCCACCCCCGTACCCGTAGACCGCACGGACGCGCGCGCGACATCGACCGCCACCGTTGACGTACACACCGCGTGATCATGTTCAACGGGTACTACGGTTCGACGTCCGAGAGCAGCGACAGCGACACGCCGATGGACGATGGCGCGTCCGTCAAGACGATGGACCTCAACTACCTGCTGCTGGACGGCGACACCATCCAGAAGCACTTGGAGGACGTGTGCGCGCGCAACCGGCCGGACGGCATCGACGCGATGTTGCTGAACCACAACGCGATGCTCGCCCTGCCGCCGGCCATCAACCGGTTCCAGCACCTACGCGTGCTCGACATCAGCAACAACCGGCTGACCCACGTGCCCGACTTCGTGGCCCAGCTGCCGCTCAGCACGCTGGTGGCCAAGAACAATCTGATCGACGACGACGGGTTCCCGAAGCAGTTGGGCCACGCCACCAACCTCAAGGTGCTCAACATCAGCGGCAACCGGTTGTCGCACTTCCCCAAGCAGCTGCTGTCCGTCACCACTCTCGAGTACCTGTACGTGGGCAGCAACAATCTGGTCGAGATACCCAGAGACATCAACAAGCTCATCAGGTACCTAACCCACCTACCTTGCCCACACGGGTTTTTCGCGCGCTGTACACCGTGCGTTGGTTAATGCACGCGCCTTATACACACCGCGTGCTACGTATAGAATATTGTCTTAGGTATGTCGTGCATGCTGTATGCTGTACGTTATTATTGTTTATTTTATTAATCCACTGCAAGTTACCAATTATATATTTATGATTATTGATTGCCACATTGACTGCGCATGATTGGTGCGTTATGGACACGTGTAGTGTTTCCGATAAATAATAATAAAAATAATAAAAAAAAATTCTAATCACTGTACATTATTATTATTATTGTTGCGTAAGCCGCGCGCGATTACTGTAACACAATAATTAGGGTTCGAGCACCATCTATGTACGGTTGTATAATATTATTTAACCTGTGTAAAGGTATCCCTTTTAAATTACGCGTTCTAACATATATATGGCATGCCGCCCGGCAGGGTTACATTTAGGATTTAGCCGCCCCGCGAAAACAAATTATTTCATTCCTCTTTTCAGGTTTATATATTAATCTTGTTTGTTTTTTCGTGTAACAAATGGCGTTTCCATACAATATTGATCAATTTAGAAACAAGAATTAATAATTTAAACAAGAAAAACCTACATATAAGCCCACAAACCTGTATAAATATATGAATATATATAATAATGTATTAAGGTTTTTTTAATCAGTATTTGTAAAATATCGTGCAAAAGTGCAAGATTGTAAATTCTCATTCATTTATAGTTAATAATTATACAAAATATACATTACATTTTATTCCAGAAATAAATATTACAATATTTTTCTACAATTAAATTGCACCATTTTTATCACTTTTTGAGGTCAAAACCGCTTCTGTATGGTAATTATCGCCAAACTGTTCAGTCTAATTTCTGTAGGACATTGTCGAAGTATGACTTGTTCACTTCAGAGCTGAGAATGATTTGTCTATCGATTAGTTGCTAATAGGTGTCAATGTAAGGATACATTTAAATAACATATTTTCGACACATAAATGCACAAAAAGTTTCCAAATGGTAATCAGATTCTGTAACTACAGTTAAAATTTAAGTTATTAAAGAAAAGAGAAATACACATTTTGTAAATTCCCCGAGTCATGACTAGGGCTAAGATTTTAATGACCTAAAACACCTAAATAAAATAACCTTTAAATAACTTAAAAATTACCTAAAAAATGCGCCGAAGTTAAAATATTATCTAAAAAATGACCTTAAAATAACCTAAGAATGTCCTTATGGTACGAGAAAAAGATCGGTATTTTATACAAATTAATTAAGAAATTATTTTTGTTACAAATTTTTAGCTATCATCAAAATCTTCGAATGTTATATGTTAATGAAATTTAAATAACAATAATATTAGGCACTCATATTTCTTAAAAGTGTAAAAAATTACCTAAAAATCAAAAGAGTCCAAAAAATGCAAAAAAAATGCAAAATTTAAACCCCCTATTTGAACTCATTGATAACCAAATCTCATTTTATGCTTGAAAAAATATTTCTTGTTAGTCGTGAAAAAAAGGCAAAGTCCTAGTCTAGCCCTAGTAATGACACATGCGAATTATTTCCAGGTCCACCCCCATAAAACTACCGTCAATTGCATTCGCACCCATGTACCCAAATGTGTCCCTATAGGAGCGGAAACACTAAGCCACCAAATTTTACGGGCATTAATCACAAGCCAAATCTAAAATGACTCTTATTAAACGGTGTGCTTTAGTTCTGATGAATGTTAGGTGGCCTATCGTGTACTGTTTTTGTCGACTCGGACTTTTTGCCCCATACTGTATGATATTTAGTGAACATTATTAGTAATTACAGTAGGTATACAATATACAAACGTAACAGCAATGAAATTTGAGACAAAGCGCCTTTCGTCATATCGATTTTTTTCGCTTACCCGACAAGACCAATCGATTTCAGTGGTTAATAATTGTTGTTATACATATCACATATGACAATATATAATTTTATAGTATACGTTTTTCAAATGATCTCAGATCATTAGATATGCATATCAGGCCCGTGCGCAAGGGGGAGGGATTTGGGGGTTCAAAACCCTCCCATTGTCAGAGTAACTTCCGAAGAACCTATAACTAACGATTACAAACGGTAATTTTCAGGCTCTTTTAAGATATCGAACAAAAATTGACGAACAGCTTAAAACTTTTTTGCAACTAATGTACATTAGTAACCGTATTCATAAGGAATTTATTGTCATCTTTCATAATTTAATTAAAAAACAGATTATTGAACGAGTCAATAAATCTCAAGCTTTTTCAGTAACAGCATATGAAGCTGCAGATATAGCCGGCATAGAAAAAGTTTCAATCTGTGTACGGTATTTAGATTATAATGACGGTAAATTCAAAATATGTAAAACAATAACCACCACCCCCCTTGACTTACTGACACGTCGGCACATCGCATTTCTTCAGATTCATCATAGTCAATCTGAAATTTAGCCAAAATAATGATAAAATATATAGTCATTTAAAGGTAACGGGAAATTACAGACATTTTAATTTGATATTTTAAATAATTATATACTTGAAAATAAGTAGTACTTGGTTACATTTTAGTTTCAGTAAATTACATAACTTGAGTTATTGAATATTGAAAAACGCACCATTAACTATCTACTCGTATGTACATATCATAAACTTGAAATAATAATAAAAAAAAGTTCATGAACATTTTTTGGAAGTGTCTATCTATAGTATCTTGGGACGTTGCATTGGAAAACATTTCAAACGATTAAAGGGGTGTTTCAACTTTAAAGTATATACACTCTTGGATTACATTATAATTTTTATTTTTATTTCATTTACAAAATACTAAAATAAACAGAACCCCAAAAACAATACAATACGTCAGAAAAGTAAGGTGAAAATAGTTTTGAAATCAATATAATATGATAAAAAAACTTCAATATGTTTATCTCGTATTATTTGAACAATATAGATACGTCACAAGCAAGGCCGTAACTTGAAATTAATTTCGGGGGGGGGGGGGTTGTAAGCCAAAAATGTGTGTTTTAATTATATTATAATATTGTGTAGGTAATTAAAGTTTATAACGTAGACCATAGCTGTCATTCGTATATGCACGTATATAATATTATATCAATGGTTTATCGATTATTCTAGACTGAAATAGTTATTTTACTACGACATAAAATAACGCAAACAATTTCGGGGGGGGTTGAACCCCTAAAACCCCCCTCTCAGGTACGGCAGTGGTCACAAGCCACCGAAAATGTATTAGAAAGGCGTTTAAACTCTAAAGTCACTTTCTAATCATGATACGATACTTCTTTTGTTATGATTACCTAATTGGTGTTATTGTATGTTACACGTGTCTAGTACGAAGATAACAGTTTTATTATTTTTTTCTACCAAATAAACCTTTTTCCTTTTTTATTATATTATTTATTAGTGATTAGTCATATGGAATCAATAGGTATTATCTACGTTAAAAAGCATGAGTATTGTTTTTCGAGAAAAAAGATAAACGACGTATTATTTTACAATTTCGTATAACTTGATAAATCTATGATATAATGAAATCGAAAATCTTTTAATAATTGAGAAAATTCATTCATTGATAACATTTTATAAAATTATATTATGTACCAGTATCTTTATTATGATGTATTATTATTTACAAATCACTTAATTACAGATTATGTGCCATTATTCCTTTAGAGTTTTTGACTATACTACTTTATTTCCATAATATTTACAACTTTCTGACGAGGAACGCCTGGAGTATGATTATTTTATATTGAAGGCTAAAGCATTAAAATATTTGTGCAATAACTATTACATTGCGTGTTCCAATTAAAATTGATCAAAATCGCGTTTATTTAACAAATATTTTCCATATTTGAAATACAATTAATTATTCATGTTGATTTTGTTATTACAATTTTTACTAAATGTATTGTAATATTATGCATATTACATGTTTTACAGAACCTAAATAAATTACAAAATAAATAAAATTTGCAGTACTTTATCCTACAACTGTTCACTAATTTTCGTTATGAAATTAAATAATACAGATAATGCTTTTATTTCAGGTTGAAGTTCTTGTGTTTGGGCGGAAATCATCTGTCAGAAGTGCCTTTGACGTTGGGAATGTTAGACAATTTGAAAGCACTGAACTTGAGCGACAATGCACTGGAGAGTTTGCCGCCGGCCATTGCCAATCTTAAACACCTTAAATCATTGATGTTGCACAAAAACAGACTTCGCACACTACCTATAGAAATCATATCATTGAAGTGCCTCTCAGAGGTAAATACATTTGAAACAAAATTTGTTTCTTCATATTAATTTATGTAAAAAATAAATTGTTTGGCTTTGTTAAGCCTATATCATCTATTTACGTGGGCCGGCGAGCAATGGCACGGTCTTCTTCGATATTAACTATTGAGTGAGTATCTATACTCAACAATTTTAAGGAACAAATTAAAAACTATAATAATAGCATAAGTCGAGGTTGATCTTTGATATTGATTTAGTTGTGTATCAAATTGTGTATGCATTTTGTAGGACTGCAGTTTGCAGGAGCATTAAATTATTAAGTTTGAGCTACACCAGTGTTTGATATTCACTGAACTAGGTAGATAAGAGTCAAATGCAGGTATTAGTAGTACAAGAAACCTGATATTAGGATTTTTTTTTTTATTAGGCATACAGTGTCGTGTTTAAATATTTGTTGTGACTTGTTGCATGTATTAAGTGCTTTTCAAATATTTATAATTACACTGTTGAAGTTAAGACTTTTTTTTGTTCCTTGACCGTTTTTTTATTCAAATGGAGTGTAATTGATTGATAAAATAATTGCATGTTTACCTACTGATTACAGTAATGTGAGTTACTGAGTAACTGGGTACATGGTAAACATAATACATAATAATTTCTTTAACGAACAAAATTATATACAATCGAAAATGTTTTATTATTTTGTACAATTTATGTTATTTGAAATATAACACTCATATTAACCATTATATTTATTACATAATTTATTTTCAAGAGTGGGTGGAGAGGTGGAACGATATGGAAAATGAAAACTTCACTAAACAATGTCTGAACTTATGTTGAAGTTTTTTTTGATTCTTCTATTTTTTTTCTTATAAGAACTTCAATGACTGTGGACCAACAATCCTAATAAATAATTATTAAATAAACTTATTATGACCTAATCATAGTATATTTAGTTGTATTTTAAAGATAAAGTGCTTAGTAATTTCCTCATTTTTAAGCTGTTAATTTGTCTTTAAAAATGTATATTATACACCTATGCAATCTATATAGTATATAGTCTATAGGTAACGAAGTAAATTGGATTTCCAACTGCTCGTATGTATTTTCATTGTCTATTGTAGTGATATTTCGTTATGAAAAATTATTTACTATTAATCTTTTGTAGATAATGAACCTGAAGGTGGAATATAGCCTATATTATTTTATTCTCGAACCAGCGCGATCAATGTGAACTTTGGACCGATTTTTTATACACCACAATAACGCATCATCATTATTATCATATGTACATCAAATATATTATATTTATACATCACTATCTTCATTTATCACACATAGACATCATAATGCTTATGTTTGTGTGTGATAGTAACAATTTGTTATTATACTTCTACATTTGTGCTGATTCCGTAACAGGCCCTAACGTACGTGTTAGGTTTAACTGATTCAATTCAGTACAGTTAAAATACTTTTAATTATTAAATCGAATTAAATTTGCAAACTAATTTTTCAGAAATGCTGGTTAACATATTTTTTTAATAAATTGAAAAGCGTTAAAATTAATATGTTTAAAATTTAAAGTATTTGATATTTGTCTATTATCATGTACCTATGAGTAAAGTGTTTTGATTATAGTTAAGTAACCAGTATAGTCCACATATTATTATAAGGTAATATGCAGAGACATTAGAGCGTATGCAATTCGTTTGGATTAAAAATGTGGTTCGTATGTTCTACAAAGAACGCACATTTAATGTTCATTGTATGTATGATTAAAAACACATTTCTGAGATATGAGAATATTTTATGTGCATATTATATTTGATTATGTTTCGTAGAAATGTGTGTAAAAAAAATAATAACTTTAAAATATTTGCCTATAGCACAAAAATAATACATTTGTCGTCTGCATAATTATGTGCACCATTATGATTAAAGACGCATGGTATATATTTTATGATAAAAATAATTACTCGTGTGTAACTATAACCGCGTAAATCTGTATTTTCAAGGAAATGGAGTGAAAATTATCCATCGGTCTTTTAATTAGTGCTAGTTAAAAATGAATTTTAAATGCCACTACTACGAATTACGAAGAAAATCCGCAGATGTATTATAGATATACGAGTGGTTACTGCCTCTACTGGATTGAGAAATTACGTTGAACTTTAGGTCATTTGTAGACATTCTGGGAAACAAATGTATTATTTTATACATGCATTTTATGCTGAAATAACATGTTTTGTTTTTTTGTTTTTATTTAGAATTAACACAATCTATACATCAAAAAGGTATAATAAGTATTATGGATATTTTTGGGTGTGGTGGCTTGAGTGGTGTGGGAGAAAAACCTACCAGTGAAGGTACTTCGGCGTGTTAATATTTTTTAATTTTAATTTTGTTTAGGTTAAATAAAATAAAAACAATTTTCGTTGATTGATGATTTGCTGCGTTTTTCGCAACAAAACATTATTCCACATCATTTTTCTGGCTTAAAGAAATATTTAAGCATATAAGTATATTATCTAAGTATCTACATCTAACCTTTTTAAGAAATAACAATCTAGTATCTAGTTATAATTTATCACCATTTTGGTTTGATTGTTGTTATTCGTAATAAAGTTTGATTTTTCACTGTTGAACATTCTGTCTAGTGTAGTAGCGTCTTATACCTTTAATTTGTCTTATACATAAACATAAATAATCTCAAATAATATAAAATAAAATACTACATCTAATTTGCATAGTTTATGATTTTAAAATTTAAAATAAAGTTTTTTTTAATTAAAAATGTAGTTATGGGTTTTTTTAATGTGATAATTGTGATATGTAACTGATTAGTGCCTCCCCAAAAATATTCCTGGATACGCTACTGGTAGAGGGACTAATTTATAATATAATATGTATTCATTTTTACTAAGTGGTTAACCTTTGTGGCTTTATGTAATTCGTTTCAATGGATTGATTATTTAAAACATTTGCTAAATCAGAATAAATATTTAAATCTAACCTTATCTACGTATTACGAGTACGTATATTGTATAATCTCGTATAATGTCACAGATATTGAATAGTATCTGGGCCTCAGGAGCATGTACAAGAAGGGTGATGAATATTTTATAATCGATGTTTAAAGTGAAAAAAATGATTAATTAAACCGTCAAGTTTTTTCGACAGTTTTCCATACCAAAATATGTTTACCATTGTCTCTGAAATAGATACTAAATATATTTTAAAGAAAAATAGTCAAGTAATAGTTACGTTAATTCGTGTAGGTAAATTATATATATAAGTCTATTCATTGCAAAAAAAATGCAGGCGTGCGTCCTGTCCTAAGAGCGGCCCTCGTCACGGTGTTTTTATACAATTTGTTTGACAATAATATAATATTAAGATCTTTAAAAAGTGTACACGTATGTTAAATCGAAAACTGAAGCAACTTATGGATTTTGATTTATTTTCAGTTAAGTCTGAGGGACAATCCTTTGGTCGTGAGATTCGTTAGTGATATGACGCATAATCCACCATCATTACTCGAGCTGTCTGCTAGATCAGTAAAAATTAACAGCATACAGTACGGACAACGAGATTTGCCCCACAATCTGATTGAATACTTATCGAGCGCACATCACTGTGTCAACCCCAAGTGTAAAGGTTAGTAAAATTCTTTCATTTTGTCTGAATTTTGTAAAACTTTAAAATTTGTTATATGAAACAAATACTACTTTAATTATATGTAAATGCAAATTAGTTTTAAGTGGCCATTATATTGTTTTCGCTTCGTAGGTGTAAAATGTATTAGAATGCTGAATGTCCTCGACAATTCTTTAATTAATTCATTGCTTCAATTAATTTATACGAAATTTGACTGCTGATTAATGCAAAATAGTTTTCGGGTTCTATAATATTCCAAGTAGGTACTATGAGTGAAATTGTGTCGAGATTTATTAACATCAAATTTTTCTGAATTTTTATCAGTACAAACATTTTAGAATTCATTCCAGACGAGTATACCCGAGATTTTTTTTAGGAGTTTTAATTTAACATTTTTTATCACTAGGCTGTTGACATAAACACTTTACAGTATAGTAGTTTTTTTAAGTTCTATTTTATGTTAACTGCATTGAGACTTGGGGATATTGAGGTGTATTTTTATTTTTAATATTTATTAATAATTTACAATTTTAATTTACTTTATTTTTATATTAGTAGGTACGTGAGTTCCACGTTAAGTGTTTTTTCATTACGATTAGCTTAGTTCAGAGACCTCGGATTGATATCCGGTTTCGAGAGAAGGTAGAGAATACAGAAATACACATCATCTTTTGATGGTTTTCAAATGTTTATTTCTTTTAGTGTGCGCATACGCATTACAATTTGAATTTTTTTCAATAGTAACAACTAACAGTTGTTAATTATTTTTTGTTATATTTATTTCAACATAGGTAATACAAAACATATTGGGTAGAAACTTAATTAATTATATAGTCATACAGCACATAAATATGGATAGTAAGATTTTCAGAGCCTGTACACATTTTGAATACCTCTATATATTACTAAAATAAACATTTTTTACTCAGTGTTATAGTAGTAGGGGACTTATCCCCTAACGGCAAGCGTCCATATTCACTTTAAATTAATTTAAAATTCTTAATCAATATTAACAGTACCGGTTTTGATAAATTTTATTTTTGTGTCATAATAATGTAGTCCTTTGTACATATGACGGAATATTTGATCAAATCCGAGGATGGGTTTGTAACGTATTGATAGGTACACATAGAAAATTGAATCACTTCAATTATTTGTCTCCCGTCCTTATTAGTGGGTCTTAACACATTCTGAGGATTACAGCCTCTCTCCTCCAGTTTTCCTTGTATGATCCTTTAGCCTGTCCAAATCGCACTTATCGACAACAGTTGTAGATTTTCTTAACCTATATATTGACTATATCTACCGCTAACAGTTTAGTATATCTACATTTTACTTTATCAGGTGTATTTTTTGACGATCGCGTCGAACACATCAAGTTCGTGGACTTTTGCGGAAAATACCGTATTCCGTTACTACAGTACCTGTGCTCGTCCAAGTGCATAGTCAACCACAGAAACGTGCACGGCGACAGCACCGACAGCAATATGATGAGGAAAGTTTTGCTGGGATAACTGCTCTGCTGCGGTTTGCTATGCACAGTGCCGTTTTCGAGAGCACGTGGATACCCAACGCCGTACCTACAATACAATATCATTTAAATGTTATTATACATGACTACATATGCATATACACGACTATTTATAAACGTTTTAAATCAAATCCCTAGGCACCTCCACACTACAATTTGTATCGGGTGCCTGTGTACCTAAATGGCTAAATCTACATTGCGTTGGTTTGAACATTTTGTACACGTACGATCAGAACGGAATATATTAAAGTAGTCATTATCCTTAAGTGAGAGTGCGGATCGTGAATATTATTCTGGTAACATCACAAATTTTTTTTTTATTTTTTTTTTTATATTGTATACTATTTTATATAGATTTTCGAAGTAAATGAAACGTATGATGATGAAATATATATTGACTGACACGCGTACAGTTGTTCGTAAATAATTAACAGTTTCGGTCTTATATTTATTTCATACAATATGCACTCTGTTGAAGCTGTTGAAGTGGGCAGTGGCACAGTGCCCTCCTGTTAAATAAAATAATTCCTTTTAATTTGTATGTACTTATTATACCAGATCAATTAATTTGATGATACGCCTATAACACAGTTACCATTATCACATGTAAAGATTATTATTCTTGAAGAATATACATTTTCTTACAAGTATCTTTTGCAAAATTATGTCTACCTACTTCATTAGAGAAAAACCTATTGGTATTATAATGTATGGATATAACAGACAGTTGATACCATTCAACAAAGTACCTACTATGCCACTATGGCATTAAATAAAAACAAATATAAATTATAACGATTAGTATAACTCTTATTGATTTTTTATTAAGTACACATAATAATGCACAGAATACACTTAACAGTGGAGTAGAACAAGATGTATATAATAACAATAAAAACAAAAAGTTACATCATAAATAGATTAAGTATCCACCTACCTAGGTACTGTATTAAAATAATTATGTGAGTAACTGTACTGCCAGTTATAACTGCTCATGACTAAATAAAATATTATAAAATTTATTATAATATACACTATAAATATATAATATAAGGCATAAGCTATTTCATAGTACTTAGTAAACATTTGCTTATAGTTTTAATTTTCTTCACTCTTATATGACCACAATTGGCAATTGAATTTGGCCGAAATCATTATTTAATAAAAGTTATTTTCTATTGAATTGAATATTAGATACATTGAAACATCAATGTTCGGTCAAAATGTAATCAGTATAGTCATTAATTATGGATTGTTAATTTTTTCAACTAGATACGATTTTGAAAATTGTATTTAAATCCTTAACTTTAATAAGCTTAGACTGTGAGATAAGGAGTAAGACATTTTTCGATGAAAATCATGAAAAAATTTACCATACTAAATTTAAAGAATATATGTATTTAACTATGTTATCTAGGTCAGCTCTTTAAAAATTTTAATCATGCATTTGCAAAATTAAATTATTTTATTGGGGCTGATAACATCCAAAGAAACAAAATAGGGTTGCAAAAGTAGGTATATTCTGATGTCCTTATTTCAAGATTAACATAAAAATATGAAGTTTTAATAACAAATAAATTGAAAATAGAGTTTTGAGGTTTGTAAGACATTTAATGCCATTACGTTAAACAAACATAGATAAGCCCAATAAGAAAGATGTTATGTAAATCTTCATATACATGATAACAGTTAATGAATAATTTAATAATAGATGTACTTGAAGACAATTTCAATTTCAAGTTGTATCAGATATGAGTATGACTTAATTTCTTATAAAATGCTACTCATAGATAACCTTGAATATCGTTAAAATTATAATAAATATATCATGATAAATTAATGTTAGAATTTTTTAAAGATTAAACTATTTTAAGGTTAATGAATTTTAAACTTGTACAATTAGAGTGAATTTTAGATTGTGCATAATATTATGTAGGTATTTAATGTTTATTATTGATTTACTTCCTCGGCCATCAATATTTTATTCCCTAGTTTTAACTATGTAATCTAACATTTTATTACCATACTGTAATTTCGTAATCATTATTCAGATAGATATAACAGTACACAAAAAATAAACAGGAATAACTGAAAAATCACACATACAAGTTTATTATTTATGAAATCGAACACAGTTAACTATGTCACTTTATTGGTTTCAGAAATAATTATTTAACTTTTCATTTATTGCAGCAATAGTATGAAAACGATTAACAAGTGGTATAAGGAAAATATGCAATAAATTAATATGGAATTATAATTATTGAGCACAACGTAAAAGCATCTGTAGAAAGTTAAAAAGTAATTTAAATAATTATATTTTATCAAAATAATCTTACAAATTATTTAAATGCATTATATAGAAACATTGGTTTATATTAACAAACTGGCTGGGTTTAAACATTTATAATTTTCAAGATTATTTATATATATATATATATTATATTAATTTGTCAAATCAACATCTATTCAATTGAACAATTGATACTATATTCGTCATGATCGCATAAAGTATTTCAATAGATAATATGTTACATTTGGCTAAGTATAATAATGGTAGTTATACACCATAACAATAAATTAATTCAAATTACATAGTTTGAAAATTTGAACTAAATATGAAATAATAATAATGAGAAAAAAAATTAGAATATTATATAATTGACTATTAAAATGTAAGCATCAATACTAGATGGTATTGTTTTTAAATGTAAATGTTTTAACCATAAAAGAAATATTAACTTATCTATGATTTTAATGTTACAATAACTTTAAATAAACTTGTTTTTAAACATTTTAAAATATAAAAATTATTACAGTAGAAAATAAAAAAATAATGCACACTGGATAGTTATACATTTTTCGGTTTTAAAAATGTTTGAGAAACTCTTCAGAACAAATTCTCGCTCTAGCATTAATAGCCAACTTCATTTCACTGATCTCTTTGTCAATTTCCTCCATAAATCGAATAATGAAATCAATAAGTTTGTTCCTGTACATTTGTTCCACATGCATATTAGTGATTAGGAAAGTTATGTCGTAGCCGGCAATTGGTTTTCTTCTTAGTATGAAGAAATTTTCAGCTCTTTTCATCATGAACCGTGTGAATTTATCACACAATAATCGCTCAATTTCGTCACATTGTTTAATTGCTATACTCACACGTATTGAATTTATAGAACTTTCAATAAAAACACGTTCTCGTTCATTACGACTGATTAACATTGGTGTCAATATTAATTCTCTGTTAGTTTGCATTTCTATTTCTGGTTTGCTATGCCGTTCTACTACTTGTGAGTAGAACTGGGTTATGCATATGGCAGCATCTAAAGAATGCTTTACAACCGAAAGATAAGGTTTTAATGTCGTAGTCATTGTAGAAATCTATAAAATATAAAAAATATAAATACTATTAGAAATCAGAAATCATATATTTTTTATACAATATGAATTAAATGAATTAAATTTAGTAATAGTATTATAGTTTGTCAAGAACAACTTTAAAGCACATATTGAGCAAATAGATTAATAAATTGAATTTTTTATCACAGATGACTAATGAAAGTATAATAGTAATAGATTATAGAGGAATATTTAAAATTGTCTAATAGGTAGGCTGTGATTTAATTACATATTTTTATATCAAAGTAGGTACTGATTAAAATTAAAACTGTAGTGTATCTAACACTGGTTAGGTCTTTTAACACAATATACATCTTTAGTTCTAAAGATACTAAATATTCAAAATGTTAACACCCACTTGTTACCGGTTTACATCATTATGTTATTTTAGTTGTTTTTACAGTTTAAAATATTACTTTAAGACTATTTAAAAATTATTTTAAAGATTATTTGATAAATTATCTAAATATTTTATTCAATGATAATTATAATTTTTGTTTTTCTAGAATCAATTATCAATTAATACCCCATTTAATGGGAAATAATTAAATTTTCCTATAATATCTTTATCTTTATACATGTAATGATGTAATGCTATAGTGCAATGGTTTATACTTATAGTCGTTTATTATATTTATTAATACCAAATAGTTTGTTAAAAAAATAATGACTCATTTCATATAAGGATTTAAATTATTTAATAGTGAGTCACATACATTGATGATGAGCCAATGAATGGTTTCAATTTATTATTTAAAATAAGAAAAATGTTTTAAACATAGCAGTCACCGTCAAATCACGAAATTATAAAAACCAATAGCTGTTAAGCAAGAGTAATATTATTGTTTTCGATTTCATCAGGGTCGAAAGGGTTTAAATATTGAAAAACGTGACATAGAGACGGAAGAATTTCCACGTCACCGCTGCACCCTAGTTGGGTATGAGAAAAAAATTGAAATAGGTACCTACGATTATTATATTATGTCACACGAATCGATCAAGTTCACGACAAAACGGAGAGGGACTGAACACGTAGATACGCGTGAAAACGGTTCGCTTACCTTTTCTTTTTTCTCGTTTGGACCGGCGAGGTAGTACAAAACGTGCGCGAGTACTTAATACGATCGTCGACGGATGCCGGAGAGGACACGACAATGAAATCCTTATAGGGCAGCACGGGTTGTCGGACGTCGGGTCAAGCAGCCGGAGCCATCGGACGGACGCGATGCGGTAGAGCTGTTGGGCAGCGGTGCGACTCGGTGCCGACGAACGGAATGAATCCAACGTGAAACGATTAAATCTGAGCAACAAGATCAACTTTGAGCCTCATCCGGTCGACGAGCGGAAGCACCAGATTTTGAGTTATTAACTTCTTTTTTTTTTTTTTAGAAAACTGATAAGTTTTGACAGCGGTGACTGACTGATAGCGACGCCCACACGAAAATACCGCTAGCCGCTAGCCACGCGTATACCGCGGTCGCGGTCACCGACCATTATCGAGCCGGTATCGGTGCCGGACGGTGAGCTATCACCTGAGCGCTACGGTTGTTGTTGTTGTCGTGATAAGTAATAAAATATATCTCTGCACGCTATTATTGCATTTTCCGTAGTCGAGTGCATTAGGTTTTCCGAAATCGTCGCACAGTAAATTGTTGTTTCGAGTTTATATTTTAATTTTTACCATACAAAGACGAACGTTAGCCGTACGCAATGTTCAAAAAGTAAGTGCAACTATGTTTCATCGCTTTTAACTGCTGAACCTGTATAGTCCGCGGTCACATCAAGAGGAAGTAATATGATGTCGGTTCACAATAATAACCATGTCCTGTTGACCAAAAACGGTCTTTTCGTGTGCTGTTAGTAGTGCTTAGGGCGATACAACGATGTGATTCGAAGTTGACAGTTCGGAAAGTAGTTGTACTATATTCCTTGCACCTTTGTTAGACTATGATACATTGTCTCAACAATGTACGAACTATGACATTTTCTCATAATTACACTTTGGAATGGGGTTGAACTGTAGAATATGTGTGGCTTAGGATTAGTGTTTGATTCTGTATTGGTTATTATACTTATGTAGCAATGTGGTGATAATTTTTTGAGAAGATTATACATTTCTTGTTCATGAATCTATTTTAATACCTACTTATAATATTTTTGGTTCAAATTTTAGTTTTACATTTTTATTCTAGATTTGATGACAAAGATAGTGTGATTGGGATCCAACAGTTAAAATCATCTGTTCAAAAAGGTATTAGATCGAAAATCCTTGATCAATATCCAACACTTGAAGAATATGTAGATATGATATTACCTAAAAAGGATGCGTTAAGAATTGTAAAGTGGTAAGTAGTTATTAGAGTATAGTCAATTAGTATTTTTATTTGTTTATTAATGTGAAATAATCATTATCTAGCCAAGATCACATTGAAATAATTGTTAATTCTGCTGGCGACTGTTTATTTTTCCGGCATAGAAATGGTCCTTGGCTGCCGACATTGAAACTTCTTCATAAATGTAATTATATAAGTTAATAGCCTGTTAGAACCTTTACGTTTTGTATACTTTATATGTGAAGATTTGTATTTAGATAGTTTTATTTTTTAAAAAGGAAAAAGAAATTATTAATATTGCAATTATCTTTCAATAACTTAGAAGAAATCTATAAGAAATTATATTATGTTATGTTTAGTTATTATTATACTTAATTTTGTGTATTTTTTTTCTAGATCCATTCTTCCTTCCCAAAGAACAAGTGGATTTAGGAGCCATTAAATTTGTTATGAGTGGTGCCAACATTATGTGTCCTGGTTTGACTTCTCCTGGAGCAAAAATTGAGCCTGTTCCACAAAATACGATTGTAGTATCCTTTAAATTGCATACCAAATTATATTTATAATTTATTAATGATATTATAGTCTACCTAAGTTCATATGTTTTGCTATATTTTATATATAATATTTTGTAGTATTTTCTTTAACTAGTATTTAATTAGGCTGTAATGGCAGAAGGAAAACAGCATGCTCTTGCTATTGGAATAACTAGTCTTTCTACTGATGATATGTAATTTATTAGTAAAAACTTAAAATTAAAATAATTTTGAAAATTAATTTCATTATTCTTTATTTCAGATTAAAAGTGAATAAAGGAGTTGGCATTGAAAATTGCCACTATTTGAATGATGGACTTTGGCAAATGAAAGCTGTAAAGTAATGGAGATAAACACTGTAAAAACCTGTATCAAATTATGTACGAATTATTTTTAAATGCAAATCGTATATTTAATAAGACATCTCATCTTGAACCTGTATGAAAACAATTTCCAAATTATGAATACAAATAAATATGAGTTGTATTTATTATATACTGACTTTTTTCTTCGGCATAATTATATCATATTATATTGTGTTATGCAGAGCGGTAACAATAAGTTAGTGATTTTTTTTATAAGAATAACCAATGTCAATATGTTTAAATTATGTTCCTAGTTTCCGCTAATAAGGTGGTAAGGTTATTTTCCTATTTTTTTTTTGTAACATACTTATTAGTAGGGTTCGGGACTTCTTGCATTTGCATTTTTTTTTGTAGTTGTCGTAATCTATTCTAAGTGAGTTATAAATTTGTTTTATGAAATGACGAAATTAAATACCAAATTTGAGTTTGCATATTTTTGCATATTTCGTCATATTTTAAGAAAAGCGCATATTTGAGCAATTTTTAGCATATTTGGGCATATTTCACATTTTTATATTTTTATAAACGTAAAATTGTCGGGAAAAATCATAATTGGATGGCCGTAGTCTGTATCTAACACGTACGTCTGTTTACGATGATAGTCTCTTTATCGCTTAATAATCAACCTTTTTATCGATAATATCGACAACTGTATAGTTGTGGTAAAACCTAATGAATCCTATACTTCTACATTTAAACTCTCCCAAGTAATCAGTTATTAGCCGAGTATGAATTGTACGATGAAATGAAATCAGTACGTTTTCGTTCATCGTTGATTGTTCGTTAATCATATCATCACGCAGTAACCCGTCTAAAAATTATTTTTATTATATAAACTACCAACCTAATTTTTAAATTTTTTTTTATTAAATTAATTAATTATATTCCTTATACGTTTTTTAAAACCAAAATAAAAAATTAGCTGCATATTTTAAAGCATATTTTGACGATTTTTACTGCATATTTGCATGCATATTTCGATAATTTTAAGTGCAAGAAGTCCCGAACCCTACTTATTAGTTACCACTTTCTAGCCCAGTCCCATACCTACTGTCTCTAGATTACTCTAATACATTTGATTCAAATAGAGAATATTGCATGGAGAAACTAGATTGTAATTATATTTTATTTCTATAGAAAAAAAATAATAAATTATTAAAAAAATATGCTATATTTAGTATGAATCATGTAATTTCAACAAAAGTTCATAATTAATTGTTTTTTATTTTCATTAATTAATTGACTGTATTGAAGCTTAGGATAAAAATAAATTATTAATTTAAGTATTTTATTATGAAATGACAATATTATTAATAATAATAATAATAATTACTTTAGATCAGAATTTATTTTAAGAACATTGGTAAATATGAAGATTATCAAAAGGAAGAAATATTTTGATTACCAACTGCTTCCTAAAATGTATCTATGCCTAGAGATTTAAGGAGAACTTTTTTTTATTTACATAAACAAAACTTTGGAAAGGTTTTTGTTATTGTCTGAAACGTGTACTATAACAATATAAATATATAATAAGCGAATATTAATATAAAAATGTAATACAAGTCAAAATTAAGTTATGAATAATATCAATTATATTATGTGTCTTCTTTGTTTAATTCATTCTTTAACATTTTTCGAATAGATTCTTCAGTTTCTTCATCAAAACATTGACCTTTACAGCTATACCTTGTTCTTGTATGATGTAATCTAATCAACCTAGATGAATAATTCATGAATTTCGTCCTCATTAGTATTAAAGATTATTCACTATGCCATCAAAGACTTTTTTTCTCATAATATAATCTACGGATTAGACTAGCTCAGTAATGTTAGTTACAATATAATTTTTTAAATCATTGGTTTCTCTCGTTCTTACTTATTAAATTTTAATTGCTTATTTACTCATGAATATTTCTCTTGTAAATTGTCGCTTTAACGGCGATACCACTTCTGCGGTTTCTGGGTCTGGAACGAAACCGGTTTTTGCAAACTTTTTAGAGAGAATGATTCGCCAAAATCTATCCGAAGAATACTGAATTGTCATTGGATGACACTATGACAAGCTTATTTTAAGTTGTTGGGTGCCGGGGTGGTAGTGTGGTACTGTAAACTGTTGGTTGGTCTACCTCAGTTTACTTGCGTTCTAGAGTCTAGACGACGAATGATTATTTTATTTTTTATTTTTTTTTCAGATAAGACTTGTCATTATTTTTTTTTAAATCATGAATTTAAAGAAATTAAGAAATTTGAACCATAAACATGTTCTGAAAAATAAACTACCTGAGTTTACTTGAGTTCTAGAGTCTAGACGACGAAAGATTATTTTATTTTTTATTTTTTATCAGATAAGACTTGTCATTATTTTTTTTTAAATCATGAATTTACAGAAATTAAGGAATTTGAACCATAAACATGTTCTGAAAAATAAACTCTAAAAATGGCATTCTTGAAAATCTACAAAAATGACAAAATTATATCATTAATTAGTTTTTAATTTTTAAAATAGAAATCGATTATCGTTATACCTCGGGTATATTTAACTTTTAAACTTCTTTGTGACAAAGGGTACCTGTATTAAGTTTTTTTTACGATATTATTTTTAGAATTTGTTAGGCTGAACTATTTTCTGAATTAAAGTGTTGGTTATATTTAATAACTATGCATAATCTATTGGCTACTATTATAAAACTAAACTGAAATTCAACCCGTTTAATGTTTGGAAATAATGAGACCTTACAACGGGTTAAATCCGTTTAGCTCACAAGTATAAGCCGTTATATACAACGGAGGATTAATGTTTACTTTATTTATTTAAACATCTTATGTTAATGAGATTTTTTATAAATCAATTAAAAATGCAATTGTGTCATTTAGTGCCAATCTAAAATGACATGCATATAATCATTATCACTGGATTAATTAAATTGCATGTTAGGGTCGTTAAAATCACATTGGATTGTATCATGTCATTCGTGGAAATATCAAACATCTATATATTGACATATTGTTTAACATTTCGTGGGCTTTCAAATAGAGATTTAAATAAATTATACTCAGCGTTTAGGTCTAGGTATAGGCGTATAGCGTATTTTTGTTTTTGAAAACTTTTTTTTTTAAAAAATCAGTAATAGAAATTTTTAAATTTTGTACCCTTAGAATATTGGTGTTACAATAAACACATTAGTGACAATAGCAAATCAAAAGAAATATTCACAGTGACAATGTGCGACATGAATTACGTTAGGAGCGACTGAGCGAGGCCGTCCAATGAGAAAACCCTCGAAGATTCTTACAAGTTGTAAACAGTTTCAGAATACATTATAATTTAAAGTTTGTACATTTCAAGAACTGCATTTTTAAATTTCAAATCGGTACCTAGAAGTTGCCAGGATCGCATATTGATGGAATAATCGACGAGTGTATAAACATGACACATGTCAATTGCAAGTTGTAAGGCATATATAATATTATAATATAATTGGTAGGTAACTGTCAATTCTGATGCCAACTATATGTATGTGTATTTACTATTCATCGTTTTATGATCGTTACCTACCTAATACCTTACATTTAATATAGTTATATCGTTGTAGCCACTAGCCTTGTATAGGTTCACTTCACTATGACTTATTACGAGGGACGAGAGATGTCTATTTTTCCAATGTAATGCGCAATGAGATAATAACACAGACTTTTATATAGGTCATATATTACATGGAAGCATTGATTATAGGATAAACAATGCACTTTTGCATTGAAAATTTTATTAAATTATCAACTATAGAAGTCTGTGGAGTGTGGACAATAGCGAATAAAGGTTAAAAATTACAACTAGACCGAGATTGATAAATATACTGTTTGCAGTTGATAATATTTGTATAAAAATGGCGGAGAAATCGAGTTTATCTTTAAATACATTAAATGCAATATCAACGCTGTTTTATGTACATGCTTCGTGGTGCGTTACTAAATACATATATTTATTTTCATACGTTTTATTGTTTTTCAGCCGAACATCGTGATTATTTGGTCAAAAGACTTTACTACATTTAAATTAGTAAGTTATATTTTAGTGAATAAACTATGTAAAGGAATCACTATAACGAAAGTTATGTATGAAATTAAAAATGTGACATTTATTAATTGAGTTGTTGCCTGTATTTGATTGCAATGGATTATTTAGGTGTTTATAATCAACTCATTTTGAGGAAAAAAAGTGTAAATCATAGTATAAGCCGAATAGCAGCGTATGTAAATTTAGGTCAGATTATTTTCAGTATCTCATAAAAAAATGAAGCATTATTAGAAATTATCTAAACAATCCTAACAGAATTTACAGTCAATACATTTTATAAAATGATGTAATAGTTATTTGTTATTGTGTTTACACCTAGGTAATTAAATTAATCTTTATTTTTTTTTCATATCAATGTTATAATGTCAATATTGTGCTATTTTAGTTTCATGTTTTAGTTTTTTCTTCTATTAAACCTTGCAGTAAATCTAGGTTTACCAAAATGTTTCATGCAGCACCATTTTGGATCAAATTTTAAACACACAAAACAAAGTTGCTCTTTACCAAAAACGCGCCAAAATAAATTTTTTATTAACAAATGTTCGATTTTGGATTCAGTTGATGCGGACTGGTCACTAGAGCTAATATTTAGTTCAACTAACTGACTTATAACGTTGTTGAGTGAAATTGAAAGTAAAGTTAGTTTTTATCGAAACTGTTATTTTTTAATGTGTCTCATAGATTAAATTGAAGTGGTATGTATGCATACGTTTCGAACAGAAGACACTAAAAGATAAAAAATATAAATATAAAATGACGTTATTGATCCATCCATTAAATCTGAAAAGGTCACTAGAAGGCCAGTTCCAAAGTAATTCTATGACTTTGTGAGCCCATCCAGAAGAGTTTTTAAAGTATTACCGGATGAGCATACAATTTCTTGATGAGTTAGTAAGTAAATGGTTCTGTACTAAAATAATAAGTTTCTTTAAGTTAATTACGTTACTGATACCTATTTTGTAAAAATAATTAAATCACGAATATTCATGCGTAATTAACTTAAACTCACATTGTATTTTTAGACCGGCCAGTCAGTATTAAATTTTTCAACAGTCGGTATTTTTCAGCTATATATGTACTACAAAACGTTAAAAAGCAACATTTTGATATTTCTTTTGATTAAAACGAATTTTATTCGGAATTTTTTCGAAGCTCGATAATTTTTCCGTATTAAAATTGTATGCTGAATGTTTAACACTGAATATTTTTTTTAATCCCACAAAGAGGACAAGTAAACTGTTTGTTGTATACTTGTATCCAAAATCAATACATTGATTTAATGTTTAAAAATTAAAGCTTTAAGTAAAATTAATTTTCCAAGTACCTATTCCAAATTATTTAATAGTGAGTGATTATCATTTGTTATACAAACGTAAACCGGTTTCTAGATTATTGTCTCTTTACTGGCACGTCATTCACATATAATGCATTCAAACTTCCTTTAAATTGCTGGAAGGAGAATTCTACTCGTCGTTAATTGTACGGATTTTGAATGCTTCCTACTTCTGTCTTTAGGTACTTCTTGCGGATGACAGGCCAGAAAAAATGTAAAACTTCTATCGCATCTATGAAAATTATACTTATTATTCATACGCGTTTTACTATTTGGGTTGAAGACATTGTTAAAATAATAAAAGTTTTTTATTATTTTTATTCTTATTATATTACGAGTTTATTATTTTATTGTATTGGAGATGGATGATAATATTTTTTAGATATTATGCATTTGTGCTTTTATGCAGTTTTAAAATATTTGTTTAACTTCAGTAATATTTTTCAAGCACTATTAGTCAACAGGATCTATACAGTTTAAACGTATAAATATAATCTCAATTCAAGGTAAAAAAAGTTATTAACAAACATTGAACTTATAAATCTATAATTTTATTATGAGTTAATATTAATAGTATGTTTACATTTTTATAACATCGAATAAGGAGTTTTTATAATGTTATCAACCGATAAGCGAAAAAATTGTATTTGACTTTCATAATCTAAAAGTGTAAGCTTTTGATTAATAATATTATAGTTGAAATTTAGAAGAAAAATAAACCAAACTTAAATATTAAAAGCACCAAGAAAAATAAATATCCTATAGAATATCAATGAAATAAAATACATAAAAAATACGGCCGGGTGATTTCTAAAGAGAGAATAAGGTGTATTTAGTAAGAAGCAGTGTTCAAAAAAATTAAATATTTTCAAGAAGAAACTCCGCCATTTTATTTATTTTTCTTCTAGAGTTGACTCTGTGTAGATGAGCATGGAAGGTGGAAAAATAAAAATGACGTCAAGCCAGTTCAATAAATTAATTTTTACATAACTAATTCATTGTTTAAAAAGTGTTAGATATTTTAATTATTTTTATTAAAACGAAGACTGCAGTGTTTATGTTTTCAGTTAAAAAAAGTTATATCACTTTTTATAGTGCCAACATAAAATAATGATTTAATGTTTTTAAATTAATTTAAATATCTACTTCATACTCAGTACTTGCAATGTAAAATCATTTTGACAAATTTAATTTAGGGCGTACTCTTTTGAAGATTTAACCATTTTTATTTTCAAAACTGTAAGACAATAAATTGAAAAATAAAGCTGAATGGGACTTTCAACATCTCAATACAAACGGATTTGGGTGACAAAAAAAAAGTATCTATAGAAAATGAGCAATAAACTTATTTGAAACTTATTAAAATTTTTAATAATACAATTACTTGTAGAACTACCATCTCCCAAATAAAATTTATTTGGTCGAGTACGGAAAATTAATTTAATAAATGCAGACTTAACTATTTGGACATTTATTGAAAAATTATTAGAAAACTTTCAAAAATAAAAAAATAGGACTCCCGGAATCCAAATGAAGTTTGATTTAGGTAAGCACAAAAAAAAAAATTGTAAAAATTTGAGGCTTAACTATTAAGACGTGGACTGTTCTCTAACCTATCGCTTATACACACCAGTAACTATCATGTCATACTCAATTTCATCCAACCAATATCATTTTTCGGTTTTTCTCTTCCTCTCTTCCCCCTAATGACTACCTACTGAATCCAAGTAAAATATTAATATCATTTTAAATTTGACTACTGTTTCTTGTCTGGGATTAATGGCGAGTTTGTTCTAATTTCTTGTTCACGCGTTGTCATCATTGCTATTATCTTGCATATTTGTAAAACTTATGTTTTGATTAAACTGTACCAACACATTTGGAAAAGGTATTCTAGATTTTGAAATAGTCATACAACTTTAAAGACGTTCAGCTTAGTATGAAAATTAATGTGGTGATAAGGTTCAGTAATTTTTAATATACATAGTGTTTCGCCGAAGATTTACCCATTGCGATATCTCGTGAGATAATGAAGATATTAAAATTTTGTTTCTTAAATAAGACTCACGGGGACAAGGACCATAAATATTTTAAATTTTAAATCAAATTTTTTGGTACAAAAGTTAAAAAAATAATTTTTTAGTTTCTTATTTTCGAAAAGTTTGAATATAACAATAATTGTATACAACTTGTTTTGCTGAAAATGTTGACGTTTTGACATTTGATTTTCGTTATTCTCATGATTCTTAATAATTTTTTTAGTTTCCAGAAAAATTGTGTATCATTCAATACCCACATAGAAGTCTATAATTTAATGATTTGATATTATCTCCTCTCGTTTTCTGATAACCTCTGATAAGTTTCTGGAAACTAAAAAAAATATCAAAAATCACGAGGTTAATGAAAATAAATCGTTGAAACGTCAACATTTTCAGAAAAATAAACTCCATAAAATAACGGCTGTCTACCAAATTTTTCAAAAATAATAAAATAAAATACTATTTTTTTAAACTTTTTTTACCCAACCTAACCGCTCGACCGTATGTTAGGTAATAACGTACAATTGTTTTTAGTATTTTACTTCTACGCTGTGGAACCTCACCGATGCAGTATATATGTATTACGTTTAGACACGGACGACTGATGGGTGAACGTTCGACGTGAAGCTTAATATACGGCTCGCACGCATAGAATAAAAGAAAAAAGAATGGTCGAGTGCCGCAGCAATACTACTTACAACACGGATTGCACCCTCCTACCGCCCATCGGTAACAACGTGACATCCCACCGTACTCAGAGTTGTAGGGAAAATCACTGAAAATCAAAGGCGCCCGTCTCCGACTCTGCGTATAATAATTGCACTTTTAATTGTTTCCAAAGCGCCGGTAAAGAAAAACGTAGTGTTCTTAACAGTTATGTTATATTATTAAATAACTTATTGGATTTTTTTCGGAGAACGTATGGTGTGCAAATCGTGTGAGATTTTTAACCCTCGAAAACGTTCTAGTTTTTGAACTTATCGCAGTGCGTATGAATATTATCTGAACAAAATAGCTAACAGCATATACATTTACTAGTTTCTGTACGTACGAACAGACTGTACCATTATAATGCCGATTTAATATTACATAGTAATGTATAGTATTGATATTTAATATTGTTCTAAAGTTGGTCTCTCTGGTGATAAATATTACGGTACATACGGTGGAGTTAGGTTGGTGTTCGTACGCGGATACAAAAATTTAAATTGATATTTCATGGGTTATCATGTTGGTATATTATTTATGATAATTTATTTTCACGTTTTTTTAAGATATAACAATATTGATTGTATTATTCTATTTGAAAATATATTTTACGGTCTTACCATAAATGTGTTGCCTTGCATTTACGGTTCTTACTGAATCCATATTCCATGACGTGTAGTCTGTTATTTATTTTCAGATCCTGAGCACAAGAAGAAAGCAATCACGGCCATAGAATGATGTGTTTTTATTGTAGTGTAGCCACAGGTATTTGTAACCGTTTATGTGTAGAAAAATGTATCCAAAAATGTTTTGTGCAGCTACTCAATAAAAAATTATATAATGCTCAGAAGTTTATATTATTCAGTTAAAAATGCAATTTTTAGAATTTTCCAGTGGTTTTTCTAGAATAAGATCAAATATTTTGCTAAAATCTGTAAAAATAAAAATTGTAAATCATACAGATATTCTTTTTGCCGCTCAAAATATATGTGCAGAAAATAATTATTCTGTATAAGGAACTTATTTCAAACGATGTTTTCATAAAATAATTTAAATATGTTATATCGATTCGACAAAATTGTCGTAAATTGTAGATTCACTTTAATTCTAACAACAATTTTTGAGTATTTTTAAAAGATTCCAAGAAAAACGTATAACATTATTTTGAGAAACTTGAAATTGGAAACATTAAGTCAGGTTCATTATTTGCAATTTAATGGGATTTAAAAAGATTCTTATTACTAAATAAAAGATGAGTTAAAAGAATTTAAAATTTCAATTTTATATCAACATTCACTGATATAATATTATTAATATTTTTGAAACTATTTTCAACTGCTGAGTATAAAAAAATATATTATATTATTGATCCCATTTTTATTTAAATACGAAATAATTGTATTTGCTTAAATACGAGTAGGTACTTAATATCTGTAAAGTGTAAAGATATTTTCAAATAACACATAATGTTTTGGAATGATATTTTAAGATTATAATATATAGGTAATGTAAATTTTGAGAAGATAAAAAATGTTCAGAAGTATGGAAAGTGGAAACTATCGGTGGTGTACGGGCGTTCTAGATTGTTTCAAATAGTTTGTGTCCTGTGAAGGTCGATATTATACTTTCTATGATATATTATTATTTTTAATTATTTTATATAATATTAATAATTTCTTGGTATTTCTAAATTTTGTATAGGAATTTATATAACAAAAGAATTCTTAGTAATCACATTGTTTACAGCTTAAACTAAGAAATAATAAATATTTAACCAAAAGCATATTTCAAAAATAGTTTATGATTAGTTTCATCGTGAATTGATAATAATCGGAATAAAAAAAAGACTTGAGGAGGACTTGGTAGGTATATACTCTAGGGTGGTCCTTAATTTCACACATTTGAATTTTCATTGCTGGACCCTCCAATTTTTTTTATTATCATATAAAAGTTATATGGAAGAAATTCGGGCATAACTACTCATCCCTTTCCCGTGCCCCAAGAGGGTTGAATATAAGCCAAAGGGTAGTTTAATGGTTCTTTTTATTTTATTCGAAAAATATAAGATTTATCATAAAAATGTACAGAACTTAAATTGTAGAACAAATTATGTTCTATAAAAAATGTATTTACAAAAATTTTCGTAAATCTAATATTTCTTCCTCAAAAGTTAATTTTTTTGGTTTTTTAACAAAATTTAATTTTTTTACAGTTGTATCAATATTTATATATTATCGTTAATAAGGTTTATGTTATAATAAACTAAATAATTTAAGTCGTATTTCTAAGTAGTTTTATCTTCAAATGGTGTACTCAAAACCTGTCTTGTACATTTTTTATATGTTTTTCTATATTTTTGAATAACCTAAAATGAAATACATAATGAAATTAGTTATATAAAATTACATGTATTATAGATATATTTTTTTGTAACTCACTTGAAGTAAAAATTGTTTTTGGTTTTCATTTTTAGTGAATTTATCGTTGAACTCCTCCATAAGCTTTACTCCCCTTTCAGCTGTATCATTAACGATTTGTAACGAATCTATTGTCCTTTTTGCAGACTGGTATGCAAGATTATCATTCCACTCAGTTGGGTTCATTTTTAGGTACTCCGAAGAAATTCCAAATCTTTTAAATATTTTATATGATTTATAACTTAACAAATTTATAGGTATTTCTTTATTTAAAAATTCATCCACGTCTTCTAACTTCAAACATAATTTTTTTGGTCCTGATAAAAATTCGTCTTCCACTCCCGGTGTTAATTCTATTTGTTCTTGGTACTTCAACAGTTTGTCAGCCATTTTTTTTCTGACATCAAATGAAATCCTTTCATCAAATATAGAAAATACGGCACATTCTTCGTTTAGATACCATAAATGATTTAAAAATTTTGACAAACACACATCTGCAATTTTTTTATCATCACTTTTATATTTGTTTAAAGTACGTATTAAATTTATATCGTTAAATGGTGCCTCACTAACATTTGTAACTGTAAACCAATATTTAATATAATTTTTAACAATAAATGCAGTAAGTCGCACTATAGAATTTTCTTCAGTTATATTTATTTTTAATTCAGTTCGTAGTAAAAATATTTTTAGACAGTAAATACATTTTGCCATCCACCTTGCCTGATGACACGCGCCCGGTCGACGAATTTTCGTGCCACCAGGTGGAGTTTCTCCAAGTATAATAATGACTAGTTCAATTAATTCTTTGTAATCGTCTCTAGGATGGTCTTCAGTAATTTTTTTTAAACAAAATGAAACAATTTCTTGACGTGTTGGGGAAATTATTTTTTCAAAATTTTTATTTGTATTCCAAACTAATATTTTTGTTTTATCAATTTCATTCCATGCATTTTGAAAGCGTTTAAAAATAGGTATAATTGGTCCAGACGATACGTATAATTTCGCCTCGTTAAATGCAGCCTGAATAATCAACTCCGAAACATGATGCCTACAAGCCAAATAAATAATGTCTCTGTTCAATTTCTGCTCCAAAAGTGTAGATGCCCCATTTAGTCTGCCGGTATTTGATGCAGTAGTATCAAATACAAAACCTTGTACCTTATCAAGCAAAGACCATTTTTCTAAAGAATCATACACGGCTGATGATATTTCCCTTCCTGTTCCTGATGGGATTTCTGGAACTCCAAGAAGTTGTTCTCCACTTGGCGTTGAGACAATTACTGGAAGACGATCAACTTTTTCTTGATTAGTTAAGCCAGGAAGTAATTTTGTATCCCAATGTACAATAACAAAATCTACATTTAAGCTATTAAAATCTGAACGAACTTTTCCTGCGATTTCTTTTCGAATACTTTCTCGGCTATTTCTAATAGATGTTCTATTAATAATATAATTAGCAGGATTTAAAGAAAGACTTTCTATACATGCTGTTAATAGATGTACTGCGTCTCTATCACTGACCTTACACTTGTCTAAAGCTGCAGAAAGCCTAGATGTCATGATTGATTTGGTTGCTCTTTGAACTCCAGATGAACCGGGTATATATTCAATTTCTTCATATTCTGAATTTATACTACTTTCTGTGTCCTCTTCCTCGGAACTAGTGAATGCCGGTGTTTCAACTATAATATAATAATAAAATAATGTATAATATCAATGAATAGAAAGCTACAATAGGTAGTTGATTTTTCTTCAGTATTAAAATTGTAATAATTACCTAGTTCAATACTTGAAAGTTCAGCTTCATATTTATGTCGTTTTGTTGCCTCTTTATTTTTTCTAATAGTTTGTCTTTTTTCTTTTTTCATAAGTTGCATGTCAACTCCTAGCAAACAACCTGGACGACCTGGCATTCTTTGTGAACGTAAAAATTCTTTATCAATTTCGATTTTCATTATGTCAAATGCATTTGCATGTGCTATGTCAAATAAGTTGTCTAATTGTTTTTCAAACTCTTTAATCTGAGATATGTATGTTTCACTTTTCCGTTCTTTATGTTTTTCGAGATTTCGCAATAATTCATACGACTTTTTTAATTTCTTCATACAATCTGCTCGATCTTTAATTGGAATTCGTGCTTTTTTCCAGAATATGATACATTCGTCAATAGCTAAATATGCACTTTCTGACAAATTCATTTTCACTATTCGCATATTAAAAAATAAAACTTTCATACAGTCTCTGAGTGTAGGTAGTTTACTGCCGAGAATTTGATTACCCATTGATCCAATCAAATATATTGTCTTTCGTGGCATTTTTAACAAACGTTGACAATTTTAATAAATACAAAAAACAATTTAAAAACTTAACTTTAAATAGAAACAATAAAATATCATTAATATCATACACAATACACATCACATGACGTTACGACGATCACGGGTTGACTAACAGAAAATATTCACAAATTATATTTAAAGATAAATCGTAATATCTAATAATTGATAAGATAATTGAATTAATGAACTCAATAAAATAGGTATTAACTAAAAGGTATGTACAATAGTCCCATGATAATAAAAATTTCGATAATAATTATTATTTCAGACCAAATTTTATCTACAGATACTATCTATGAAATTTCAAAAGAAGGTGAATTATCCCAAATAAATAAAATATTTTATATTTTATTATTTATTATATAGTATAATAGATTTACGAAAAAAATTGTAAATACATTTTTTATAGAACTTAATTTGTTCTACAATTTAAGTTCAATACATTTTTATGATAAATCTTATGGTTTTCGAATAAAATGTAAAAAACCGTTTTAAACTACCCTATGTCCTATATTTAAGTATCTTGGGGCACGGGAAGGGGGTGAATAGTTATGCCCAAATTTCTTCCATATAACTTTTACATGATAATAAAAAAAAATGGGAGGGTCCAGCAATAAAAACAATAACATTTTTTTTTATCTTCTACAACTAAGGACCACCCTAATATACTCACAAATGTTTGAGCGTTAATAACAAATTAATACTACTTACATTTCTTGACGGGCTTGTTTTTTTTTTCAGAAACTTGTTGAGAATATCATAACTTAAACAACCCTAGGTATAATCGCGTCAAATATTTTGGATTTACTGATAAAAGGCTGAAACTACTTTTAGAGTTTAGTCAACGAAGAAGGATTTATTATTCTTATTTTTAGTTTGTTTAATACTCAACCTTATTTTTTCTTACTAATTTCCAGTAGTTAGTGTCCTGGAGAAAAAAGTATTCCTGTTTTTAAATGACCCGAGGCCGATAAAATATTCCATTACGATATTCCATTTCTCTTTTTTTTCTTCAGATTAATACTAATTACGACGGGTTTTACAGATTTTAATTTACACGCGGATAATTTCTTGTTACAAAAGTTGTCAAATAAAATCTTAATTACAATTTAAATATTGAAATTAGCGGTAGTTATTGTTCGGTTAGGGATTACAATGCTTAAAATAAAACTAATAATAAAAAAAAAAAATGTAAAGAAAAGAAAAGAAATACCTTTTTCGTGAGTATAATTTATGTTAATATAAACTTTTGTGATGTGGAATTGTTGCACCGTGATTAATATAAAGTCAGTTGGGATTAATTCTAGACTCTTGGTCATTTGCCTTTCAATAAGCCACCCCGTTCTCGTGTAAAAAAGAACCTACCTTTTTCCATTTTGCTCGTCTAAAAAAAACTTTTTCCACTTTTATTCGTTTGCCACACACAAATGTAAATTTCCATGAATTGGGGGATAACAAGCGATTCTTTCTTTTATTCTCGAATGGGCAATGATGCTATTGTAATTCATGCCTCTGAAATATGTTCACTATGCTTTTTGTATGAGCTACGGACGGCAAGAAAACTTATAAAAGTACATTTTACTATAATTTTTGTTGTATATAACTTTATCGTCGAACGAGAAAGTCGTGTGTAATGTTTGAAAGAACGAACATTAGATTTATTATTACCAAACTACCACTCAAAGTCATGGTTCTATAACACTACACGACTTTTTTTGTACCAAAAAATAAAAAAATAAATTCAAATGAACAATAATAATATTGTAAATGTGCGCAGTAAATATTCAATTTTTATTTATTCATAGAGAAAAGGGTAAGCAAGGAACCTGTTCTATCCACATTTCACTCTTAAATCTTATTTTATATTATATTTAAATTGCATTTTATCAAAATTTATTACAAATGACACAGTATCCTGTGCATTATAATTATAATTGTATAATATAGCCTCTGAATATGATATTGATTGAAATAGTTCATGTTTAAGCAGCTACCTATAGTTTAACATTATAATTAGTCTTTACGGTAAATAATGTTGTCTGCTTTTCTACTTCGTTAATGACATCGGATTAGTACTGATACGTGGAAAATAAAGTTTCAACAATTTTTTCTAACACATAATAATATAATCGATTATAAAAATGACATTTTAACATTTGTGGTATGGTACATTATGTACTTACATTTTTTTTTTGTTTATTTTGCTATTGATACGTACATACTTACATATTTCTATACACTGATACTAGTTACAAACAATAGAGAGATTTTACCGAACAAATTGTTTTGTACACTTATACAATTGAAATGTACAACAACGGTGCCATAAGTCGGAATTGAAATATTTTACGGTTGTCACTAGCAATGGTTAAATTGTGTGTACCATTTACAGAATACATGTTTAACACGTTTCTATTTCCATCATAACACCACGACGTAGTTGAATACCTACTGCGGTTGACAACGTGCGGCCGCAGGGGTGGTTTCATGAAGGGCGTAGGTCATACATCATCACCACACACACTATTGTGATCGCATTTCAGACGATCGACGTGCCGGTCGCATGTGTGAAACAATAAAAATCATCATTGCTGGGGGAGGGGGCGCGAGAAAATGTAATAATAAATATGTAAAAAAAAAAAAAAAACAACCGACGATTACGTATACACGAGCACGTATAACAGTGTCGTCTATACACGCACATTACAATATATAATGGTTGAAAGTACGACGAACGTCAATGTATATCAAAATCTTTTGCGATAAATAAAAAAAAGGAAAGAAATCGAGAGAAAAGGTTTAACCAATACACGAATGGAAACAAAAGCCAAACGAATATAACCGGGTATTAAACCGGTGTAAACAAATCTCTTGGACGATGCGCAAACAATGATAAAAGGAAATTCTTTTCTATTTTACCGCTGTAGTCGCGATTTTTTTTTTCACATGACGAACAAATTTTAACTGACAAATACTGCCGGGAAGGAAATAATGTCGATTTTATTTCGAGTAAGATATATTGCGAGGAACACGAGACATTGTTTTATAACTATAAACATTTGGCGCAGCACACATATACATGTATATATATATATATATATATATATATATTATTTTCTTTTCTTTTTTTCGAGTCGTTTAATATATGAATTTTTTTTTTCCACTGTAAACTTTAAATTCGCAAAAAGAGCAGCACAGTTGTTTGGCGAGAAACACATTTGCTGCAGCGCTTGAAGCAGATTTTAATCAAAACTCAAAGACACAACGTCCTCCTCGCGTTCGCGATCTCTTGAGGACCGGGACGAGAGTGAAAAAAATAAAAAATTAAACTCAAACCGAAATCATTATACTAATGGTTACAAAAGCTTCGCGAGGTAGCGTGTGAAGTATAATGTTTTTAATTAAAACTAATTACATTCCGGTCGGTAATCTCACCGCGTCTTTGCCATCCAGATATGCATACATCGCCGTGTGTAATATGTACACCAGCACACGTTTAAGTTGTGCTAATAACACTCGAAACTTTGTTTACGAGATAAGTTACGTAGTCCAATGTGTAAAACCTTTGACTACTTGTACCTCGTACTGCCTATCATCTGAAGTGGGTGCGGTTAGAAATAATAGGAAATTAATGTATCCCTCGTAAGTGCGCGTGGTATACGTACATATTATATAGCTATAATATATGGCCCTAAACGTAATTTAGTTTTGATCGTTCGGAGGATTTGATAAGCGTTTAAATTATATTTTGATTCAATTATTTTAACGACACTGAATATTATTCATGGAATTATTTGTCATAGGTACTTAACTGGGGTCGTAATAGGTACATGTCACTACTGCCCATATATGAGGTATGTATACACTGTGCCCCTCAAAGCCCAAAGGGATGATAAGCCGTGCTTCAAACTTGGCGTTTATTTTACTTTTGCATGCAATATCGATTGAAGCGCATCGTCCACATCACCTACTTGTTTATTGCTCATTAACTAAGGATTTTATATTTTCCTCTAATTTTAGGACACAAATCAATATTAAAAGAAATATGATGAGTACAGGCTGATTTCAGTAATAATAATCATGTACTATAACGTTGTATTCAACCGTAATTAGAAATTACTATACTGGAACGTCTATAATCAACTTGGGCAGTGTTTCTAATGGTATGTGATGATAAACATTTTGTAATTGGATAGCCTTGGTACTCTAAACTAAGTTTTAAAGTAAAGATTACATGTATAATATATATATATAGTATAATACATCTGGTATTTTCGCAATGTGATGACATTAAGTTCTAGTATCTGATTGGATAGCTGAATATATTTGTTTTACAATGATGAGGATTCATTATTATTAGTTGAAAACTTTTTTTGACTTCAACAATTTTATGCGACTATATTGTGTAACTTTACAACCATCGGACACGGATAAATAGATTCTAGATAATAATTTTGTTATTTCAAAATTATACATCTCCCATCAGTTTTCGATAAAATTTTAAGAAACGGGAAAATATTTCAAATACTATAAGCAAATTGATTTTTCTGCTAAGATTTTAACTAATTTTATAAAAATTTCAAGAATATTGTATTATTTTCAATACAATAACATTTTACAGGAAAAAATAAGAAGAAATGAGTATTACAAAGCTACATCAAACCAATTATAAATTACCATTACGTTTGTGAATTAATAATTATATCCATCACTTACGTTGAAAAAAAAAACAATAGGCAATAGTTTTATTTATCTCTTTACGGTGAGTATAATTTGTTATGCGATTCAAAATAATGACAAGTACATTAAAAACGTATCGTTTACGATTTATATATTACAAATTTATAATTAAAAAGAGTTAAAGAATTGTGTATTATACTAAAAACATCATAAAGATAGAGCTAGGTTAATATTAATAGTAGCATCATGATTAAAAAATTTCACAGAATTAACATTATATATTACAATAATTAAGCGGGCAATATCATTAAGCTTTTCGAGCTTTAAGTGAGAGGGTTTATTTTAGATTTTTATTATGAAAACTATTTCAATGTTTTACTACCAATTTGTAATTTTAAATAAAATCCACGCAGATGACATATTCCCACGAGAGGTTTAAACAATGCACCTAATTTGTGCTCATTTGCATGCCGTTCGGGGATTTGTTTTAAAATTAAAGCCAAAATACAAATTATACATGACGGATTTGACCACACCACTCTCTACTTTTTGTATTATTTTAGTGTGTATCTTACTAAAATGTTTCATTCGCATAAGACCCTTTTGATCAATTTTATCCAGAAGTTAGGGCATTACGTTTTACCACATGATTCCTTTATTTTATTGAACATGTTTAAATTACCAAAGGTGGTTTTTATTCCATTCGATAAAAGTATTCGATATCATGCATATTGTATGTTATATTGTATCTAATGAATCCTCAAAGATTTTTCGTAAAATCCATTGCTTTCCATTTTGAATACTAAAATCAAAAGTCTAAAAGTAAAAACCTTTATTTGATTATTTTTTCGTTTAAATATAGAACATTATTTTTATAGTTTTTTAATTTTCTTATTATAGATTCTAGCGACCAATAAACTTCATGATGAGTAACAATATAGACATTAAGTATACTAAGATAAGAACTCTGTTTTATAATATATATTATATATTTACTAATAATTAGTATCTCCACGTTTTTCATGTATAGGTACAGCCAAAACGATCTTTAGTTAATTACGGCCGTAGAGGTAGAGTAAATTCGCTTGTAGAGGAAAAAATTAAATATAATCACAATATTTTTATCTTATTGTTGTCCAACGTTTTATTGTACTTTATTTAAAATATCTCTACTACGTGTAGTATATATCGGTTTACGATTATGAATTTAACAATTGTTTCATAATCCATATTCTAAAACTTCTAAAAATATTTAAATATTAATAATAACAATTAACAGAAGTAATTCAACACGTTTCGTTGTTTACCTTCATTTTGATAGAAAATCGTTAATAATAAATTGATAAACTTCATGAACTTTGAAATTTGTTCGTGATATTGCGATTACAATTGTTTTGTACATTATAACAATTTTGTACAAAATATATTACAGATTATAACGTATACTTGTTTCATTCAAATGTTACAATACTAGTCAATCAGTATTTTTATTTTAGTTTTTAATGTTAGAATAAAAAATGTACTCGCTAGAAATTATGTGTACCTAAGGCTAAAAATAGTTCATACATGTAAGAAAAACAATGTATATCTGTGGCTACATGTAAGAAAAACAATTGTTAGATTTTGGTAAAGTTCACAAAATCAAAAATATTCAAAAATATAATCAACAAAAAAACATTGGTCCATCAATCTCAATTTTGCGAATATGTCACATTGGCCTTTCTTGCAACAAACATCCAAGCAATATCTATGATTTTTACTATATGGTACATTTTTTTCAAGTTTAATTGATAAATACAGCAACCAACCCATTCCTGCATCTTAACCGACCTAAGCCTTTCACCCTCTATTTTTTTTCTGTTTCTTTTTATTAGAATAAACGCCATTCCGAATTTTAGAACAACATATACAATCAAATATATATATATTTTATTGTAAGTTATAAATTAAATAACAGAAATAAGATAAACATATCAAACTATCACTGCATTTATTTGAACAGATCATATACCAACCTTTATTTAAAACTAAATATAATCTATGTGAAAGTTGGCCATGGTACGAAAAAACTATGAATTGTTATTGACGTAACCCTAACGTTTGCAATATTGCTTGTGGACAAAACGTTAATTTAAATTTAAAATTCAACAGTAAACCATGAACAATTTTCATGAAATGGACACAAATTATAAGAAATAAAATACTTTAAGAAAATAGTTTTATTACATAACCGGGAAAATGCTTAAGACATGTACAGACAAAATATGCATTTCGTAAAGATTTTTTAAAAATAATAATTAATAATACTGGGTATCTCGAATAAACTACTCAACTATTACAATTTTACTAAACAGTATCAATATTCATTAATTGTATACATTTTTAAATTAAGTTTTATATTCCTATTTTATTTAATATTTTTTTTAAAGTTTTAAACTATTTATTTGTTAAATATATATATAAAAAAAATGAAAAATATATCCGCTGAAAATTTTTTCAGATTGTAATAATATAATACATTGCTGGTCACCATAATTTATTTTTATTAAGTTTATTAAAACCTTTAATTTTACATAAAAATGAATTTGTTTTATGAAAAAAAAAAAACGGTTTAATGTTAAAAAGTATATAAATGTATATTATTTTGGACTTGAATTTCAGAATTTATGCATCGATGTTTAGCTTTTATTGTAACTTATTGAGTGGGTTACAATCAATGGGTAGTACAAAGTAAATTTTCTATTAAAATTCACATATTTTTATAAATTTGTTGTGCCGGTCGTAGATGTTCATAATCGTTGGTCTCGGCCAGAACTGCTCCGTACGAGCCACGTGTAGTTCATTATATATGATCAGAAATACATATCGATGTTGGTTTTTAATAATTAATTATATAAATAATATAATTCATAAGGGTGGAAAGCAGAAGACGACTTCGGCGTCAAGATTGCCATCTAGCAGACACACTACAATAATTCTTAATATAAGTTCCATAGTTATTGACGTCCAACCATATATTTCTGCTATTCAAGGTACAATGTTTTAGTTATCTGTTTAGGGTTTTATTTCAAATTAAAAGTAAATCATAAAATGTTCATATTAAGTAAGAATATCAATTTCTTGAGGTAAAATATCAAATATAAATAGGTATACCTTTATTTAGTGAAAATTTATAAAATAGGCCAATGATTGTAAATGTACATATAAAAAGATAATTTTTCGCCAAATGTATGTTACGTACAGAATTATAAAAACAATTGATATATTTAACTATTGCTATGTAGGATAACTTAATATTTTCTGGAGTATGTTATTATTAAAATAAATAAATAGTCAATCACACTAGTAGGGGATACATAACAGTATATTTGAAAACAGTCAGTAAAACGACTGCAGGAACCATAATACATAATATTATGTCTTCTCAACAATAATTAAACGATAAATGTAAATTTAACTTGAATAATGTGAGTAATGACTAATGATTATAGGTGGGTGTATAATTTCCCAAGAAAGTATAATAGATAGACCTCCCATAGCATTTAAAGTATGTACTAATGAGTATTAAAAATGAATGCTTAATAATATATTGTATAAGTATTAATAATTTTAAGCTATTGAATAAAATATCTGATAGGCATTTTCATATAGAAATAACAAGTAAATTTGGATTTGAATATTTATCATCTATTTATATTTGTACTTTAATACATTTTAACTTTTTGTAACTGCATGTATCACTATTTAAATATAATAAATAAACATTTTTTTCATACAGTCAAATATTTATATTGGCCTTATATATTAAATAATATCAATATCGCAACCATGACATTCTGTTTTGCAATTAATAAATACCAGAGCCTTTGATATAATAGTAAATTATTTCATTTGACTTAGTAGACAAGTTCTTAATTTGTTGACTGAATATTCTGAAATATATTGATCAATTTCTTCGTGATATTTTGCAAGATTGAAAATATGGAGAACGAACGACTTTTTTCGTATTCAACCGAATTCAAAACAGATTTGATCAGTGATGAAGAGCCGGAATCGCTAAGCGATTTTATTTCCACCGACAGTTCAAGCTCAAGCGATGGCTGGCCCGTTTCTGTTAGGCATTTTTTCCAAATATTATACGAGGAGAGGGCTAAGCAAGCTGATTATATGTTTCATAAAACGCATGTGGATACAAGACCACTTACCTATGAAGATTTCGACACAGAGTCATACGACAAGAATGGAGTCGTGAAAAGATCGGTGTTGCCTAAGACATCTGCTGCTAGAGACGATGGAGAAACTATGGAACTTAAGGAAAGACAAGTGAAAGATTTATCATCGTTGGGCATGAGGTGCACGGGAAGTGGTGATAAGTTTTCGCAGTCCAATGAGCGTATTGTGATGACGAAGCCATGCCACCGTGTTCTTCGGAACGGGTTTGGCGATTTCCCAATATCGACTCTACCGAAGAAACCAGTTGGATGTATTGGAAGTTCGAAGACGCACGCACCAAGTTTACAAAAAATAACAAATTCACATGAGACTGGTAACTGCATGACCATGAGCAAAAAACCGGGAGTTCTGAAGAGGTCATTGTCGCCAAAGACGTCTGCCGTTGGTACCGCTAGAGGCCCTGAAATGTGTGCGGAACTGCATTTACCGTTAAGGCAAAAAGCCACGGCCGCAGATAAGCCAAAAAATGTCATCCCTCAGAAAGCTACCACAGTACGGCCAAGACCCTCGGTGATGGGAAAAAAATGTGGAGACAAGTCGTCGCAGTGCGGTGAGAATGTTGTGGTGAAAGAGCCGCGACACCGTGCTCTTCAAAACGGGTATGGTGATGAACGAAAATTGACTCCACCAAAGAAACCCGTCGGATGCATCAGGAGTTCAAAGATGCACGCACCAAGTCCACAAATAAAAGTAAACTCACATGAAATTGTTGTCCTTGGAAGGCGTTTGCCGATCTTACCGAAATTGGAAAAAAGTGCTACTGCAAATAAATCAATATGTTGTTCCCGGGCCTCTTCAGATGGCTTGTGTGACGTGGGAAAAAGAATCATGGCGGAGGCGAAGCCAGAGTTTTATCTGGATAAGAAACAGCTGATTAGAGATGCGTATGCGAAACCAAAAATTCCTAAAGTTGTGCCAATGTGCTCTGGACGAAAACCGCAGGCATCCGCTTCCATCAACAGGATGGCGAAAATGAAGATACGTTGCGAATGAGCTGTATTTTGAAGAATAGACTGTTGAATGTCAAATCCACTATACTTCGAATCAGATAACACCACTGTTGAGTCCAAAAACGTTTCTAACTACTCTATGTATTTTGTTGCTTTAATAATTGTTTTCTTGAATAAATAGATGCATGTTATGTAAAAAAAAACCGTTTTTATTTTCTTCTTACATAGATAAATTAGTTTTAGATTAACAAACGTTAGTCGATTCAGTGCGTGATCAATATTATTACTTTTTTTATATTTTCAAAGTATATTTCAGTTCACTATATAAAACGTAAACGGGCTGCGCTTACGCAAATCTATAGAACGTATACATTATACAATTATTATTTTACTATCACTCGCGGGTTCATTCGTCCCACAAACGTTCACCTATACAGAATATTATATATTATGCACGTGCGTGAAACAAATCCAGTCTGAAACGTTACCTTGCAGTGAATCAGACGCGTTAAATGTTTATATGGTACAGGGAGCGAATTGCACACATCGTCGTACATCCGTTCGCATTTCTTATTATAATATCACATTTTGCTTGTTAGCTCACCGCCTTCGTATGTACGGCCCGCGGTTCATATGCAGATCCGCGCGATTGTTGCCAGATATTAGTTATATAACCTAATCGTCTAATTTTTCCATTCTTCCGTCTTGACGGGGTTCACCAAAATTAAAAAAGCACACATCAACTCGGGTAACATATCCTTAGTTTTTTTCCGCCGACAAAGCATCACCCTTTAATACTAAGGACTTGGTAGGGATTTATCTGTATAAGAAACTTGTTTCGTCCGCATTATAAATGTCCTTAATTATTCATACCCTTGAATGAGTATTGATAGTTTGTGTCTTCACTTTTTCACTGTTTCCTGGTTTATATCATTTGTTTCCCGATGAATTTGCTTGTAAACAATATTGTGTCGTCGTTATCCGTAATCTAAATTTGATTTTCCATGTTGTTATTTTCCGTCTTATCGGAATTGTAGAGCCAATTTTGATGCAGAAACCTAACATTTTCTGGTTTAGTGAGGTTTTCGTCTTGGCGGGATGAATTCATTACTTTTTTGAAACGGGATCAAATACATTTTTGCGTTTTACAGGGCTGTTTGCTTTACTGAAGTTATACCGTAGTTAAATATGAATTCAAGATTTACAGTTTCGGTTTTTAAAAACCAAACAGAAGCTTATCATCATATTTTAATGAAAGTTTTCAAGTTGCTCGGCGTCTTCAGTGATTATTGCCAATACAATGGTAATTTTGACCTTTTTCGTTTAAATTTGACTGCTGATTTTCTCAGAGTCTTTTACGTGCCAAATTAAATTCTGAATATATGGTTATTTTAGTAACAATAAAATTTCTCATTATGTAGTCAGATTCAAGTACTCAAATGTATTATAATTTTAATCAATAAATAATTCTTGTTTCAACTTGAAACACAAACGTTATTATTTTATTACAATAATCTAAACGTATTATTTAGAGCAAAGCTCATAAACGTTAAAATTAAATCAATTCTATATTTCTACTCTTAACGAGTTTATAAGAATATTTAACAACTTGGTTTTAATCTTTTATGAGATTTTTGTAAAAATGTTAGTTTGTAAAATAATGCATGTGGGTTCTAGCTCAAAATAAAATAATTTATTTTATAAAATATTGAAGAATATGATTTTATTCTTTTTAATTTTGAGCTTTTAATATTTTAAATTTATATAATGTTACAGTAAGTTAATTAATGCCATTGCTTAAGTGTTATATGATAATGGTTCCCAATGTTACCATTAGCAATCATGTCATTATTAACTACATAATAATAGTATATTATAATAAGCAGGAAGGTTTTATTTTTAACATTTCTAAAAATATATTTATTTTTAACACAAATATGTTTTTGGGTTAGATTCAACATATTTTTCGATGGAATTTTCATAACGTTTTCGTTATCATGGTAATTTATTACAATTTTAATTATTATTTGTGTTAAAATTTATGTATTATTGATAATATGAATGCTAATGCTACTTATCTAACCAATTTTTGGAAAACCTTTTGTGGAAACTCGTTAAAGATAACTAACAAGAATATGAACAGTTTATGAGCGTTATAACATCAATGAAAGATATAAAAAATGACAAATTTAAATAAAAATTGTCATGAATTATATTTCATACTTTTTTCATCATAGACCGCGTTTAGTGTAACTGATGAAAAATCTTACAATAAATAACAATTTAATTTAAAAAAAAATTATTTTTTATTTGACATTATTTTTTTAATATTTTGTAATTGGTTATAAAATTAAATTATAACATAGCATGCTACTCAATTTTTTTCCACTACAAGAAATTATTTCATGTTCCTATCATTATCCACCAAAAGCATATATTATATGTAGAGACTGGATTTTCATGCAGTAAAAATCAAAAAAACATGCAGTTAATAACTTAAAAATTGCAAAAACATGCAGTTAAGTGCCTAAATCGTGCAATAATGTATTTTTTGCCTAAAATCGCTTAAAACTTACCAAAATTGTGTAAACATTCAAAGTACATTGATTTAAACCCTTAAGTTATACTTTATTTATCCAGTTTTTTACACTATTACAGGATTAGCAAAAAATTTGTGAGTCATAATTTGTCCTTTCTCGTCATTTATTTTTTTAAGACTTTCTCCAATAGTTTCAAATATTTCAATTTGTTTATTGAGGGATAAATTTCGGGTTTCTAACTGGGTTAATGCCTGGGGAAAAGTTGACAAATATGATTTTATGAATTATGAATTATGAATTATATCAATTTTTGGCATTTTAAAAATTTGTTTATTAAATTATTCGTAATGAAACTATCATGACACTAACCGATTCAAGAAACACTCAATCAAACACAGACAGAATACTAAAGTGCTAATGGCCGGGGTTTCCAAATTATTATCTAACTAGTAGTTGCTATCATTTATTTTTACCACGGAATACTAATAAATTGATGTTATTCTAAGAATATTAGCAGCTTGTGTTCACTTTTTGAAATAAACAAATGTTTACCTACATACCTGTATGTACCTATCTGGCTACCTATATACATATATATATATATATAAATATTATCTATAGTTTATACTATCTAATTTTAAAAATGCAGAATATGCAATTTCATGCAACGAAAATCAAAATCGTGCAATTTAGAATAAAAAGTGCAAAACGTGCAATTTCGTGCAAAATAAAACTACGTTTAAATTAATCTACTTCTCATGATTCGGATTTATAATTTGTTTTTATATGTTTTAAAGCAAAGGAAAAAAAGTTGCAATTGCACGAGAATCCGGTCTCTAATTATATGATTTATACATTTTTCTTATAGAAGAAATATGTTGAGTAGCGCGCTACGTTTTAAGGCCATTTCGACATTTTCAGCTAGTAACTATAATAATAATAAATAAAGTGACTGATTATTATTATTATTATTTCTCCTATGTAACATAATTTGTAAAACTAAATCCAGTAATCTTATATTCATGGAATTCCTACTCGAAATAAAAACATTAGATTTGTCCTCGAACAAAAGGTACTACTTACATAATATTTGAAAAAAGTTAACCTCTTGGGATAGTCTTTTGAATCAAAATCTCTAAATCACAAAAAAAAAAGATTTACATCGATGAGAAATAAAATAAAAGTTGAAGTTACAAAAGTAAGTTTTGACTTAAAAAAAGAAGGCATTGTGTAAGAAAAAATATTTTATGCTGTATGTATTTTGTAATAGCTGCAACTATTAGAATTAATTGTCAAGAAATATTAATCTATTTAAAATACATGTTAACTTACAATTTATTCATTATTAGGAGGACCAAATAAGTTTTGACTACGTTTTTGAGATAAGTATGATTTTAATGTTTTTTCTAAAATTTTAAAATACAGTGAAATGATTTATGAATACTATGAAAATCAATAATCATGTCACTTATTGTGTAACTGTGTTCTCATTTGTCACTTTTTCAGATATATTCCAATTAATTCAGAAAGTTTTTTTTCTTATTATTTTACCTTAAAATTTCCACCAAAAGTCGATAAATCGAGTTTACCTTGTTTATTCGTTTCCGCTTTAGCGACGGATATTGAGTAGATGCTAGAGTCGCCAGTGGCAAAGGTCACATTTGTTAAACCATAGACACAGTAGATCTATGATCAGCGATAGATGAGGTGGTCGTGACAAATACGGTTGACATCCCAGTGCCGAACCCTGGATTAATGAAAACCCATTGGGCTTAGTTGATTGCATCCTTCTCGAGGAAGCGTTTTGTCATTAGGATCTTGACACATTATATTAGTCAAACGGATCAGCCGATTTCCAATTTCAGATTAAAACTGATTGATCTGATTACACTCACATACGTGATTTATAAACATTTTTATTTTTTAAATAAAGAAGATTGCTTTTTCAAGTAACAATGCAACCAATTTAAAGCAATGATTCATTGGATTTACTGAACTCTTTACCAAAGGATAGTACTTATCGGCTTTTCAGGGTATAACCATTTAAACAAGGCCCTGTGACTTCATTCGAACGAGATTAGTGGTCAGTTAGTAGGATTTGATGGATGAAAATTCAGAAATCGACAACCCAAGATGAATAGAATGAAAGAGCTTAATATTTCAGTAGTCTTTTTATTAGTTATTGACAATAATGGTTGTTTTCTTTTCCGAATAAATAATTCAATTGATTATATAAATATTGTAAAATAATATTGATGGTAAATTAATTAACAAATTATTATTTCAAAACAAATTTGTTCAAATACAGATGTGTTGACAGTTAATGTTTAATTTTAATTTGGTACCAGTTTCAAAAAAAAAAAAAAGTTCAAGTTCATGGGTGTTGTACATAATGTTTTGCATACATTTTAGTTAACAAGTTTATGAAAATGTATTATATGTATTTATATTTGAAATTAGTTCCGTTTGCCGTTAAAACATTTTTTACTTGTGACATGTACATACATAACACAATATGCAATTCGAGTATTCTGTAGAGAGACAGTCACCTTTCTGTTACATGGAAGTAATCGATTTTTTCACATCTTTGTCAGTAGCGAACATTGATGCATTTTATGGAGATTGAGAAAAATATCGGCGTCCAACAACAAAGTGCAAAGAAAGACTTTTTATGCAGTTGTTTTTACAAAGTAAAACAATTTAAAAAATAAAAAGTCGCCTGGAAACGGAATATGTAAACTTAATGAAGAGTTTCCGTAGGTTCTCCCCTTCCCATCCACCAACCACAAGAGCATGCGATCAAAACAATTGAAACAACTTCTTGTTTTATTTAATCAACAACTTTTCCAGCTCTCTCTAAACTTTTGAGAAACAAAACTGTGGAATACGATCTCTCGTCGGTTTCCACTTTTACACATACAGAGACACAGACACACAGGCATACAGACACAGACACACAGACACACATATACACACGAACGCCCGCACGCATGCTCGTTCGTTCGCACATATACTTCTGCGAAAATAAGACAGTAAAATGGAACTTGTTCTTTTCCTTATTGGGGTAAACGAAATTGCCATAGAAGAATAATAACGAGTGCACCTGCGGGCCCACACTATTCAGATCACGTGTATTTACGCTATAAAACCGGAACACATCTTATTTGCGTGTCCGACGCCAGTTTGATTTTATTTGCTATTATTTTTGTATGTGTGAGCTTATACACCGTATGCAAAAATTATAATATTTCCAGTAATCATTTTGTTTTGTAATTTTTATATCAATAACCATGTAGGTACAATGTAAAAACATAATTTGATAGGCTTACATATAATTTCAGCAGCTCTAACAATAAATCATATTTCAGCCCTTCAAAATTGTATAAATTTGGTATATATTATTTGTAATTTTTAAAGGTAAGAATGTATGTTATTATAATTTTTTAATTAATGTTTCACGTTCATAAATAAAAAAAAGCAAAAATAAAAAAATACTGCTTGTCACAATGAGCAATAATTATTTAAACGATAGATAAGTGTATTTTAAATTTAAAATATTCACATATTTAATTTGCATTGGGGTTTTTTTTTGCAAAGGGTGTTGGTTTTTAAGTTATATAAGTTGAGAATAAACGTTAATACTAAAGAAATATTGTAACTAATATGTCAGATTTTGGATCATTAATTCCGTAAACGGATACTACCGAATACCTATATAATAAGGGTTTAAAAAAAATAACACATCTACATTTCCCAACTGGTCGTATGAGGATTTATACTTTTGGGAAGGTTAGAATTCACGACAAGAAGTAAAAAAATTCAAAATAACCTAGTAAAGTATAAATTAAAAGTTAATGTTTTTATTCCGCATTAATAATAATAATATACATATTAATTGACTAGTCAAAATCAGGTTACAAGTTTGTTGAAACATCATATTGTTTATATAATAATATTATAGATAGAGTTATGTAATAATTAGAATACAATACAATGATCTGTAATGGGTTTTATTAGCAATTAATATCTTCTACAGTATACCTACTCTGAATGAAACTAAAACAAACCTTATACAAAAATAAGGTTGAGTTTTATAGATACTGCCTTTTTAATTTTACTAGAATAGCAATGTTTAAAATTTAGACTGTAAATATAAACATTTATGATGGGCTTTCTCATACTCATAAACAAAATTAAACCACAATAAACCATGATATAAAATTTGTTTTTTTTTAATGTAATTTTAGTACATAGTATTAAAATACACATATCTTTATTAGGAATGGCGTTATTTAAAATCATATGTCACACATCTCCATTCATATTTTTAAAGTAAAAATAAGTATGAAAGTTGTGTTTACACCATGTAAATCAAGTTTAAATATATTTTTTTTATTGAAATAAATCCTCGGTAGCAGTGGTCATTGGATAGTATTCTCCATATCAAATTATAAAAATAACATCGATAAACAGTGGTACACAGTTATTACATACTAATTAGATAACTATGTATTTAGGTACTAGAAATGTATGGAATTAGAGTATATTACATATTGTTGGGAAGGTCGTCTGAGATGATGAAATTGATCGTGGTGAATAAGGAGTTGGGATCCTGATTTAGTGCTGTATCTGATTTTTTTCTTTCTGAGTCGTATAAGCGGATATCCGTAAAATTGTGTTTTATATTGATATGGATCCCACATGCGGTGCATGTTGGTTAAAAATAAATATATACATGATTATTTATCTAAACTCTACAGACTTTATTGTCGTAGGAGCATTACATATTGACAATTAAAACATGCAAATAATAAATGAATATATTTATTATTTACTATGAAATTATTATTAAATTAATTTTGTTTTATGTAAAATGTTGTTGTTATATTATCATAAAAATATATGTTCTCTATAAATACATATTAAATGAAATAAATAACTATTTAATATTTTATTAAAATTTTGACATCACTTAAGATCAAGCCGATGGAGTTACGTCACTATAAACCTTATATATATATATATATATATATATATATATATACACTTCTGAATGAAACATTTAAAATGAATGAAATTATTAATTGTGTACGGAACATGAGTGTTATAGCGCATTATTTTAACGAACAAATTAAAGCATTTATTGCATCGTTCTTAATAACTATTACTAATAAAATAAAATATATAGCTTTTATTATTTTGCGATCGAGAACGAAGAGATTGGTACGTGATTGCCAGAGCGATGAAATAAAATGCATAATTAAAATGGTTTTATTTAAAAAATACCTCTTTTAATTAAAATTGAAATATATATACCCATTTTTTATTTGATCAAGTTTTTCAATGGTTAGTAAGCAGCTCAAAACAAGTGAACCATGTGCGCAAAAATGAATGAATCGTACGTTGTCTATAATTCCATTACAGTGTTCGTATTTATAATGACGGTTTTTAATGAATATATTATAAAATAAAATTTTACTTCAATACAAGTAATTAATACGAATTATTTGCCGAAAAGCTCGATAAATGTTAAATTTTTTTTATTAAATCGCATTTAGCTACGGAACGCGCGAGCATTAAAAAATAATGATTTAATTAAAAGTATTTCCACGATTTAAAATATCCAAAATATTTTATCATTTAGGTATTGCAGGGGTTTCGGTTGGTCACCACTCACCGTTGTACACGTTCCAATTTGAAGAGGACATGGAAAATATAGAATAACGACACTGTCTTAGGTCCGAGCAAATAGGGCCGGAGACCCGGTTGACGAGCAGTACTGATCTGGGGGTGAAACTGTCGAATAATTTATGCCAAATGTTTAGAACAACAGTCACATAATCGACGATATCGACAAGTTACGACGATGCACATTGGGTATTGTTTTTATTATTCCATTAGGTTTTAATAACTCGGCGTCGGGTTCACCGATGCACTTCGGGTATACATAAAGTGTCTGAAGAGAGGATAGTGTATCGCTGAAATCCATTTGAGAGGGGCAGGTGTATCGTACATATACATATTATAATGAAATAGTAATGTCCGAACAAATAGGTGCTGGTCTCGGCTTGGACGTGAGTGTTTGGGGGAAAGAAAAAACCCGAAAAACGAACAATACACGCGAGTCGAATAATAATAATAATAATAATAATAAAATCTAAAACTACTCGGCTCCCGAGATTGCAATTAATAGCGTTTCTCGCTGTCATCTCTGACTGCAGCGTGCACTGCGGTTACGAGCTTCCTATCACTTCCGATACCGCGGCCACTACCGTTACCGCTATACCGCTACTACCGTTTGTTACCGCTGCGGCTGTAGGAAGTGTGTCCACAATGTGTAAATTAATTTATACGGTTCACGGGAAAACAATGACTAATCCCATTAGAGCGGACGAGAGCGAGCAGCCGCGCCGTGCCGTTATTCGAACCTTTCGGGCCAAACGAGCTAATAACGAGAGCGTTTTCATTCTCGCGCGCGCGCACGGCGGCCGTTCGGCGAACAAAAGGAATTGAAGACAATCGTACGTCGGTCGGCGGTACCTGCTGCTCTTGTGCAGCGCAATCATTTTAGTTTTTTTTTTTCGCCTCCGCAAGAGAGTTTATCATTTTATTTCTACAACGATGATGAAAATCTTTTTTTTTTCTTTCACCATCGCGTATAGCCTCCTTAACGTCGTTTTAGTTCGGAAACAATAACACTAATTACCCCCGGGTTCGCGCTGACGAACGACAAAAACATTTTGCCACTTTAATCGGAATGTATGTGCGTATCGTGTTATTATAGCTAGTGTTAGACTAGCGGCCCCCAACTTGTGCGACGAGCCTTAGCCACTTAGACGTGGTGTAAAAATAGTTTACATTTAGTAAAAAAACCATTTTTTAACCACTTTTTCGTGTCGGTATTTTTTTTTAATATTGAAATATTAAAGAAACAAACGGCTATTTTTACGTGTGTTTTTTTTAGTGTTAAGGAGACTTGAATGAAAATAGTTTGAGAACCACTGTGTTAGATGTACTTTAATGTTGCCCGAGGGAATAACGTAGATAGTCCAAGGCGGGCTTCTATTAAAATTATATAATTGCCGTCGTTAAGCCAAAGGTACACACAGCTTTTTGATGTACCTACCTACGACACCGGCGTACCTATATTGCCTATACGGGGCGCCGACCAACTGCTATTTTAATGCCGAGACTATAATTTTTATTATAGACATTTATTATTGTGCCACTGAAATTTGTCATGCAAAATTCGTAAGACCAGTTAATATATTTATTTTTTTATTCGTTAAATCGTGTTAAAAAATAAGTAGAATTCGAAAATAGTATAAAGTTATTTTTATTTTTAGTTAAACGTTAAAAGCTAAGAGAATTAAAATATTTTGTCAAAATTACGTTTATTATTCTATTTTAGATTGTTGAAGTGAGAACTGTATTAGCTTTTGTCACATTTTTCAGATAAAAGCGATATAATCGATAGAGTCATTAAACTGAAGTGATAAAATATATGTATGAAAAACTTGACCAAATTACGAAAATAAAATTGTTTGACTAACATTTATTCTTGTATTTTCAATAAAATTATGGTTTGAATTATTTGAGCAATTTTAATCATCTGTTAGTAACTAGTAGTTACATTTATTATTACTAAAGGTTAAAGAAAAATTATTATTAGCCAAAATGAATATAGATTGGTCACGATCAAAATACATGACTTAATATATTTTACGCCGTAGGATATGCAAGAAATAATAATAATTTTTTTTTTACACTCAAAACTTTTTTTTTGAGTTAATTTAACTATTTACTGTACTACGATATCAACATTTATTACTATGGTTTATATCTGTTTACTTTATTTTTTATGTTTGATATATTAACTGTGAGGGTGATTATATTTTCTTGTTGAAAATATGTGATTGCGGAGCTATGATGTAGTTGTCATAATAGAAACTAATAAAAACAAACAAAAAAAGAAAAATTCTATGGATTTTTAAGTAAAACCTCGGTTTAAAAATTGATTTAATGTTAAAAACATCGGTACATAATTTGCATATGCATTTTATGTCCATTGTAAGATTAATTCAATTTTAATCTCGACCAATTTTAATTATTTTTAATTCGTATATTATGATTTAAGTTAAGCCATAGGACAATGTTCCCAAACAAAAAAATGCATTTGCATATCAGACCCCTGCTTGTATACTAATGTTTTACAATTGTGAAGTAGTCCTTCTATTCTAGTGAAAATATAATCAAGATGATGTCTACTTTATAATAATAAACATTTTTTGCTCAACTTTTATATATTTTACTTTAAGTTCACTATGTACACAAATTATTCATTTAAAATTATATAAGTTAAGATTTTTTAATTTGAAAAACATTATATGAATATATTGCTATTGAAGTATTTGTGGTCAAAAAATGTATAAGTTTTAATAATTCGTATCATTATCGTCATGAAAATGAACAATTTAATGGCATAAGATATATTTTTCTTTTGCAATATTCTATCACTTTAAACTTGAAATAATGACAAGTTATCATTAGTTCTAAGCTTATAATTTATAAATATTCAAATATTTAATTAACAGAGTAAATCGGTGCATTATACATTGAAGATTCTGTCCAATGTAGGTAGTCATCGGAAGTTAAAACTTAAAAGAGAGTTTTTCGATACAAAAAGGTGCAAACAACGTCTGAAAAATATTTTGTATTATTTTTGAAAAAAAAACCATGTCATGGTGAATTTACTAGAATAATTAGGCATGAGAATTGTTTGGACTAATTTATTGTTCGTAAGTCTAAGTATTACTAACATTTATTACTTTTAGTAACAAAATGCATTATCAGGTATAAGCTGGAAAAAGAAGTTATTTGGTAGATATCAGTTATTCAGCCTAAACCAAACTTTTCAAAGTTGGAAATAGTAATTATATCCGCCCCACTTGTATTGAAGTGTGAATAACAAAGGATATCCTTTGAATCTAAAGTTAAGGTGGTTTTCTTTGAGTTTTGGAACTACCTTATTGAACGTTCTCGACTAAATTTTCAAATATGAATTTAAACAATAACAGACTTTAAACTAATAACTATAAGCTGTTTACATCAAATTTTTAAAATTTGCAAATGACAAATTTTAAATGTTCTACATTTCTACACTTAATAATATGAATACAATTTCAAAATAATACAAAGCTCTTTGTATAATATGAACAAAAATATCCAAGTGATAAACATTGCTTGCATTTCTGAATAAACATTATTTTAAGTATATGTTCTAAGTTCTTATTATTTGATTTCGCTTTAATTTTATGCATTGAGAATTTATATTGACATGTAAAATTTTTGTTTATTGTACTTATCGATAATACTTATTAAGTATACGAAAATAATTATTTGGATAGGTTGACCATTATTAGAAAAGCTAAGAAATGATCAATTGTTATTTTGTCTTGATAGTTAACGAATATTTCTTACATATATTTGCAAACACACGTATATGCATATAGTATATATATATATATATATATATATATCATCAGTTTGTTTTAAAGACCATTGAGGCCCATTACCACAACACAAATCTGCGTCCACCTGTCTCTATCCTGTGCTATTGTTTCTCCATCTTATATTCCAATTTTTACTAAAATCTTTTTTGCTTTGTCTATTCAACTTTGTTTTGGTTTGCCTAGTGGTCTTTTCCTAAAAGCGTTTCTATTTCAATACCGCTTTCATTATACTATTTCACCTCAAAAACACATAAAAAAGATATGGTATGAGTCTGATTACCTGACTACCTTGTATAGTAAAATTTTCGATTTCATCGATACTTGTTTTAATTTAGGTATGCTCGTTAACCCATAATAGCATTTATTTAATGCAATAGCATTTTAATTTCTTTGTGATAATTATTTTTGTTCTTTATTATAACAACCAGGTATTAAAAACTACAAATTGTTTCAAACTTAAAATTCTCATTTTCTTAATATTCCTCATGATTTTATCGTCTTAATATTACCATATTTCTAATTTTATTTAGGTTATATTAGTTAATTATATTATATTTAGTCTTTGGTTCGTCGATTTGTAATCCGATATCTTTAATATTTATAATGAGTTCCTTGGTGCCCACTTTATTCTTGACTATCTGATCTTAAAATGATATCATCTGCATCTCACATACTTGTTCTTAGTTTTCTTAACTAAAAGAAGTAACTTAACTTAATAATTAGTTGGGATAAAGCATCTCCCTGTTGGAGTCCAATCTTAAATTCAAATTCATCTGACATATGTAGGTTGAATTTAACTTTACATCTCGTTCTATCCATACATAGTTAGGATTATTTTCACTATTTTTGCTGGTATCCCAAAGTGCATTCCATAGCACATTTATATTCTTTGAGTCATATGCCTGTGTATTATCAATAAACAAAACATGTAAATGTAAGTCCTTGTCTCAAATCCATAATGCTTCTCAATTAATTGTTAAACAGTGAAAATGTGATCCATAGTATATTGGTAGTCTCCCTTTCCAATGATGTCTATTATACAAGACCAGATCCTACTTAAAACGATGCCTGATAAAACTGTATGCATTGTATTCAACAGCGATATTCCTAGATAATTTTGATAGCTTTATGCCTTTATATAGAATGGACGGATTATTGCTAGTTGCCATTATTTTTGTATTTATTTTTTATGTTACACATATCTGATTAATTTTCCTAATTAATTTATCAATTTTTACCATCTTCCTTTTCTGCAGCTAAGCCACCTTCATCCGGTGATTTGTTGTTTTTTAGTGTATTTAAAACTGTGCTAATTTCTTCGGCCGTTAGGTCCATGTATTCGGGTTCTGTAGTACAGTACATTATTTGTGGATGAATTTGTCGTGTATGTGAGTTCAGTAATTCCTTGAATACTTCCCCGAATTGTTTTGCAATTTCCTCACCATCTGTTTCCAGTGTTTCGTTTTCGTTCTTCATTATTTCTGTTCTGGGTATATATCCCACTTTTGAATCTTTTGTTTGTTTAAAGAGGAGCCTCGGAATTGTCTTATTTTATTCGATCTGTTTTATGCTTTCCCACAGTCATTTTTCCCTTCTTATTGTGCGTTTAGCTTCTCTCTCTATCCTTATCTGTATGTCAATCCCTCTCTCTCTGTCTATACATATATATATATATATATATATATATATATATATATATATACATACATATAATCATCTATCAATTATCAAGTTTAATGAGTAAGTACAATTTCTTTTTTGGAATTATACATTTGTTATTTTATCTTATTTTAGACTAAATACTATTATCAATTATCATTTAATATTGGTATTATGAATTATATATGTACTGTATATTGTACAATATACAAATTACAAGTTAATTTGAATGCATCACCATACGCGTCTAAATACTTTTTTTTAACAAATCTGTGTACTCGATATAACCATCAATAAACATTATATTGAAATAGATAAAAGGTCAACATATTTAATACAAATATTCGAATCAAATACGTTTTATATTTATAATTACTTCTAGGGAAATTCTTTTGTACGTAAATGTTCTGAATGACATAAAGTTTTGAATGATGTTGTTAAATTCAAGTTTTTTGTATGTATTATATATTTTTTATCGAACTTTTAAATTTTTTTACGGAAATACGTATTAAGAGCTCGGTTTATTCTATACTTACACTTACCTTTATGTCCCATATAAATTTGAAGCCATATATTTAGAGGTCGATAAAATATTAAATCTTATTATACGAGTATATACAAAACAAATAATTCTAATTAAAGAAATCGGTGATTTCTATGGTGTAATGAATGTTTTAAGTTTTTATTCTACATACCTATAAATTACTTTCAGAGTTCTTTTTAATTGGTAAATTCAAATTAAACAAAATACATAGTGATGAAAATCAATTTAATATTTTTTACGCTTATTTTTTAATGTTCTATACAATTTATGTCGTTTTGAACCATAAGCACCTTTAGAATACTACAAGTATATATAACAAGTGAAAAAATCATTCAACATTGGATATTTTTTCTCGAGATATTTATATTCTTTTGGATTCATATAATACCGAAGAAAATTGGGCACTGTTAGAAGTTTTTTCAGTTTAATCAACAGTAATTAACGTAAAGTACAAGAAAAGATAGATAGAGAAAAGAAAATAGAGAAAAAGACAGAAAGCAGTTAGATCTCATCCTGCAACTTATATATATGAAATTCATTTTTTCTGATTACAGTTTAAAAATGTTTAGCAACGAAAATCTCCTAAACCGCTTAAACCATTTATTTACTGAAAAACATATTATTATAAAGACATACATAATTTATTATTCACGCATTTTAAAAAATATTACGTATACTAAACGTCAACTAAAGGAAAAAAAAGATTTGAGGTTCTGACACGTGTTATAAATTTAACTGTCCTTGTCTAAGTATATCGGTTACGTATTATAATAAACAATCCCCAAATTATTTCTAATATAATGTAATTTTTTTTACTTCAGTTGCATTGTTTGTACAATGAAATCAACAGACGATTACAATATAAATTATAACCTCATTGATATGCGTGCAGTTATTTTTATTACGTTATCTTTGGGCATTATGTTTTGTAAGTGGTTCGTATTATAACAGTGAATTAAAAAAAATTTAGAATTATAAATCTATAGTATGGCTCTTTTCTATGATAATAATTTTCATTGGTTTGGTTAATTTATTTGCATTTTTATGTGGTGCAGTCTTCTTTGGACCTACAGAGAGGTAAAAAACTCTAAAAAAAATCTACATTCAAAAAACTGTCTGTTTGGAAAAAATTGTTCGCAATCAGTGTGACTTGAGGGGACGACAAAAACAGATTGGTTCACACTCCGCTATCCGTTGACAAATGCACCCGGGAAGGCAGAAAAAATTGCTCGTCCTCTTGGGTGTAAAAAAAAAAAAAAGAAAGAAAATGACCCTCTGATTAACGAGAGCAATTGTAGCAAGTTAATTGAATATATCATTCATAGACACCCTCTCCTCCCTTCGCCACACCCACTGTACCTGCTGCCATTCCCATCCGGTCCGCGTTGTAAACGACACGCAATTTGGCCACCACCGTCCCGCCTACTCACCCCCTCGGGCTAACCCGTCCAATTCGCCCACCACCGAGGTATTTATGGAACACGAGGGACGCCTTCGGTTCGCGTCCGTCTGCCCAGCGTTGCATAATTTGCGCCTGTACACGCTGGACCGATATATGCTTCCGAGAGCATTTCGCTGCACCGCCGCGCGCCGTTCCACCCCATCAGTGTGTGTCACGTTTACCATTATTTATCACTCGATTACGGACGTATAAATATTGTTTATGATAGGAAGGGGAGAAATTGTGTTATCAGTTCGGGGGCGGCGGAGGAGTATTGCCGATGGCGGTTTTTTCCAGACAGCCCACCCCGGACGCCTGATCACCGGTGACTGCGAATGGAAAACGAACACGTACTATTCGAACGGTAAAAGTTCCGAATTCGATAACGTAAAACCATTAAAATGGGAAACATGTTAAGTTTAGCGGACGTGCACTTCCTATACGTCATGACAATACGGCGCCGCCGACGTGATGCTGTATGCACGCGACACGATACATACGTATAATGTACGTGTATAATTTGTAAATGAATGTAACATGATCTAGGTACGCTGCACACTGTACCTACTGCGGGAAGCGAATATTGTAACAATATACAATTTCGATAATAACTATTCAAATTTATTTGCATGATTTAAGAGTCTAAAAATAATAACGTCATCATTTGTTTTATCGTTTGGTCTCGTGTTATAATCTATATCTATTAAACTCAAATCTAAAATCGTTTCGCATTTCAACGTTATATACATATTTTTAAAACGGATCATATTAAAACAAAGCAAAAGAAGTAAAAAAAAAAAAAAATGCTTCATTAGAAAGAAGAAGTGAATCGTCAAAAGAATTCATGAATATAATTATTTGTGCGCGAAATATCTACGGGCAGACTACAGGTCATACGAATATTGGCCTTACTATGCATTCAGACTACGGTATAAAATTATATAAGAATTATATAATATCATTTTTTTAACATTATTTATGAATACTTAATGAAAATATTTATGAAGTTAAGAAATATAATTATAAATTAAATGCAACTATGCCTTTGTCAGTAAATTGTATTCCAGATAAAATTATAATTGATTAAATTACGATACACGAACATTTTTACTTACAACCAGTAAGATATTCAAAATACACCTATTTTTGTACTATACATACTTGAAAAAATTCATACAAGAAAAAAAATAATACATTTTTATTTTTTCTATAACTTTTACTATAGGTGCGTTTCTTATGCTTTGAACAATGAATTCCGTTTTTTCCTTTTCAAACCCTATTATTTACATCAAAGGTATGTTTTATAACGAGTTAATGAGTACTATGGTACAAATATATTTCGTTCTGTAATATTTTGCAACGTTTTATTTATTTTAAACATTTATAACTTATAACGTGTGTACATTTTCTAATTTTTATTTGTATTTTAATTTTTATTTTGTTAAATAAAAATGTATTATTATTTATTAGCCAATCTAGACCTGGTAGATATGAGATTGTAAATATTTTAAATTAAATTTTGTTTAAGAATTAGAATTCACTTAGATCACAATACACTTAGAAACGTTGATCTAATATCGGTTTATTTTAAGATCACATAATGGTATTCACAGTATCTCTTGTGACAAGTAAGCATTTATACGAGTATACGTTTATATTGCGTTAAAAATAGTTATCGATTCTGTAGAACTGCGAATTAACAGATTTAACAAAAGTTATACCTGAAAAGACTTTATCGGGGCTAAAACTAAAATCCAATAAAAATAGCGTTCCTTCGAAAGAAAGATAATTGCAGTAAAGGGAACGTTTAAAAATTGGAAAACTTTACGACAATAAAATGAAGTTTACTAACAATTATTATTTTTATAATACTGCAGCGTTCACTTTTGGCACGTAGATAATAAGTTGTTGTAGGTCTAATGAAAAAAATACAAATATTGTATGAATTATTTTGGTGAAACTACTAAAATGCGATTTTTGTTGTAATTGCGCGTTTGTTTGAAAATAATTGTATTGTCACAAGTTATGAGTTTTTATTTTTTCCTCTAAAAATAAACATTTTAAATTACAAATTAACTATTAATTTAGGAAAACAGCAATGAGAATAATCAACTTTAATACTTTTAAAAAAAAAAAACGTACCCAAGTATGTATATACACAATTTTAACTCAATATAATATGTTTAGTATAAATATCGTCAGGGTAAACTTAGTTTTTTTTCGCATAATGCATATTTATGAAAAACTAGCTGAATAAGTCTTAGAAGCGTCATAGTTTTTAACGGCTTACTACCTAACATTATTGAAAGCCTAGACTTTCAATGGCCGAGACTTAAAAAGATCTTCTATACATGGAGATTACTTTTAAATATTTTTAAAGTATTTATATATGACGACAATTCTCGTCACAATTATTAGGGTACAATGTTGGGCATCTTAAGATTTTTTTTTTGGTTAAATAGAATTCAATGTTTGATCATCAGAATTATTGAAAACTAAATTATCACAACTCCAATCATACTTAGAACTTTATACAATTGATCCCACTAATTTTACTGGTCGATACGTTTAAAATAACATACTCGATACCTACTACATGAATGCACTGCTTGCGGTTATTCAACTATCGTTTTATTTTTTTTTGAACATAATAAATAGTCAGCTCCATAGTCTACACCTAGAAATAAATCGTAATAAATGTCGAATGCCTTACGGTTAACATTGTTAAGATGAAACGAACGAGAAATGTACCGTTAACGAGTATATCGTAAAGTATTAATTTGCGTAAATAGAAAGTAGTAAAGTAATATTATTGTTTCGGTAACTTTGGTCGTGGGAGTCGGCAGTCTTGAATTAAACAGCAGTAGTGGCACAATAAATCCACACGGTTTTAATAAAAACTATTATAACCGTCCGAAAGAATCTCCGTAGCTATTAACAAATTCAATAAGTCGCTTTAATACGAGTGCTGCGTAGGAGACGTCGGCGTTATTTTTGCGGCCCGAGCTTTCGCGGGGTCGCGCTATCAGAATAATAATTAAACTTTAAATCAAGAGTTTAATGGATGTATAATGTTGGCTTTGCGTGAAGAGTCGGCAAAACAAACGATACCGGCATAGAGTGCTGCTGATTTCGCAGTGGTTGTGCGGTGCGCAAACAGAGGAATGGATAAATATACGGTTTGCACCTCGTTTCCTCTCTAGAATACCCAATAAGATACTCTTCGACGTGGTGCGGTAATTTATTCGAAGTATTGCATTGAGCAATAATGATTTGTAGCCGGCATCAAAAGAAAAAGAAGAAAATTTAATACTCGAAAATATAACCTACAAAGAGTTGTGGCCTTTGCAATTTTCAACCTTACAAAAATTTAAAATTTTAACGATGAAAAAAAATTGAGCTCTATTTCAAATATTTGATTGAATTAACATTGCCACTAAAATATAGTTATTACATTTTACCGCGAGTCGAAGCGGGTGAAGTGTTCAGCATTCAGCCCCAATGTATTGTCTGTTTTAACGTATTTTTACTCATAAAAAATGAGTACTGTGCAAATAAAAAAAAGAAAAAGTAATAGTTTCAAAAAAACGTGAATTCTATAGAAACATATAAACGAAAAAAAAAATTATACTTTTAAAACAAATTGTATCTTTTTTACAGAGTTTTAATATTTTGAGAGTACATTAATACAAAAATTGTATACAAAAAGATATACTTTGTGATAGTAAATGTATGAATTATGACTTTGTTGTTGGTTTAAAGAAAAGGAAATAAAATAAAAATACATATTATTATCCAAGAGACGTTAAATTATACTATACGCCTGTAAAAATGATAAAAATCTCTTTCTGTAATTTTTTTTTCGATGTTTTTTTTTTCCGTTGTTGCAAACGTGTAGATTAAGGATTATGAATTACATTAGTTTTTGTTTGTTTCCACACAGCGTTCTATGCGTATTCCAGACTCACTGATTTACAGAACTTATGAAATTCTAATCTCAAATATTCTTCAGCCATTTCGTAGCATGCAGTACAAAGCGCTTCAATTCCAATTTACAATGCATATTGAAAACGCGCACGATGAATGTATATAAGTTGACCAAAATTATTTCATATGAATCAAATGAGTTTCAAACGTGACAGTTTCATTATAACTTATTTATTTTTGGTTTACATAAATTAATCGTCATTCATTCGCAATAAACAATTTTTATAAGTAAACACTGTTAGAGTTTTAATAATAATTCTTCATATGATGAGAGTGTGGACAGTATAAGAGAAAATAAACAATCTTTATATTGGTGGTTTGCCAACTGAACTGGTTGTTATGGTAAGGCTTTGGAAATATCTAATTTTGGAAGTCGATCGTCTCTGAAGAATTATTTTGCGGCAAAGCGAAAGAAACATTTCAGTTGTAAAACTTTCAACACCAATCTTAATGTACATAAATATTATTGGACACATTTAACTCGTATATCATATTACATAAAATATACTTGGTATCTGATAGAGAACTGTTGATATACATCCTTAAGATTTACAGATTGATTTTGTCTTTTAAAAAATATAGCCCGTTAGTTTTGTCCTGATAATAAAAAAAAGCTATCCATAAATTGTGAACGCTTAGGGAAAAATAAACCTTTAATTGGGTTTTTCATTTTCGATAGTTGATTATTCGCCCCGAAATGTAGAACTATAAATATTTGATATAATAATTTACGTTTTGCTAAAAAGCAAAAGCAAGCGTTGCTTGCAAGTTTTGCAGGTATTAGAAACTTTTTTTAAAAAATTAAAACACAAACTACGAATTTAATCAATTTTAATACTTTTTGCTATTCTGTAATAATTACAATAGTATTATTACGGAATAAAAACTATTCGCTTACATAAATGCTAATCGTTTTTAAATAAAACGATACACCTATGGAATGTAGATTACTATTTTAAGTTAAATAATATAACGCTAATTTACGTGATTTTAAGTACATTACTTTCGAATAAATCACTGTCAGATTATTATTTAAACCGATTTGAATATTAGCAATTTATTGTGTACCCCTTTTTCAATTAGTATTCAACGCGTAACGGTGAACGTGTTTGATTTGGACCGCAGAACGGTTTTAAAAATCATGTTAGCTAATTTATTAAACAAACTATCGTTCATATAAAACGCTCAGTGTTGGAGACCTCGTTGAATATTTATTAAGAGTTCTGGGCAACCGAATTACGACCAAAGTTCCTAAAATATTTAAATATTTTTTATTAATTTCATAATAGTATATATATATATATATATATATATATATACATATATAAGCAAAATTAATCCATTATTACGTTTAATATTCGTTTAACAGATTTAAATTAAATCAGCACAAGTCACTTACCCTTTCAAAATAATTATTCAAATAAATAGTTAGTTAAACGAACAAGGAACGTTATCCAATCAATGTTGTTACAAATTGACGAAATAAAGATGAGAACAAAATTGTTTAACGATAGCATTTTACCTATAAAAATTTCCTAAGGATCGACAATTTTAAATTAGTTTTGTATTGTTCTGGGTTATGGTTAGTGGGTGTACTTATATCAATTTTAAAAGCAAACTAAAAACAATCAATATACAATTTAGATTCTTTATTTTTCAAAAAACATTACAATTTGAATATCAAACATTTGGATCGCAGGTTAACCGTAATTTAATATTCAAGATGAAACAGTAAATCGTTCGCTATTGGAAAATAAATAGATCATCTTGTGCGTTCGAGTTAAAAAAGATTAAGTTATGTTTAATTACATTTTACTCGTATGCGGAATACAGTACAGGTTATTGGATGTTTTATTAGTATACGAGTTCATATACTTCAATTGTTAAACATAAATAATACATTTTTTTAAGTATAAAATACATAGTATGCTCATAAAACCTTAAAATTAATTATACTCAACACTTTTGCGTTAGAACTTTTTTTTTGAAAATTCAACTTATAATTTTGGTTCATAAAATGAAAGTTTTTTCATTAATTTTATTATAATGAATTACACTAATACTTTGATATTGTTTTAAATAATTTGAGATATACATTAATATATATTAGGAGTGAGAGGTGAGATCAGTATATTTTATTCAAACATTTGTTTATAGGTATGCAAATTTGAAACAAATTCTAAAATTATCAACAATTTCAAACTGTATCAATGAAGCATGGGTCCATGATATCGTATATATTTATATTTGATTAAGTATTCATAGTTTTGATGATGTGGAACAATAAGATCAAATAACTATAATATAGAGTTACATTGTAACACACTAAGTCTAAATCGATGTGTCACTTGCGTCAAAAAAAGTGTATAAATAACATCTTTCCCATAATCCTATTTCATCAGCTGAACAAATCAATAATGACAAAAACAATTTGGTTATTTCTATGCTAAGCCCAAGACCGAAGTGCATTTGAGTGTGCTTTTGCCGAGGTCGAAAAGAAGAGCTATATCTTTTCAATTTCATTTTTTTGAGATTTTACTCAATTTTTAAAATTAACGATAGTGATTCCGTGGTTATACCAAGACTACTATGATTCTTGTTTATGACGAATTTTCAATACGAATTTATTTACCTGAAAGTTTCCTGCACATTTTCCAAGTTGAAAATCCAAATGTCTCAGTTCACCCCACGTTTTTGTTATTTTGACAGCAAAAGCCTTAAATAAAAATCCACTCGTTGCACAAACATTTTTGTAGTTCTCGAGAAATAATCTCAGTAGTAGCATATAGTTTAAAATCAGCGCTATTCATTTCTACGTCAAATGTTAGGTATTAAAATAACAAAAAAAGTCTTATTATTTTCACGAGCACTTAAAATCGTATGAGTCTCGGCTGCATTAATTGTTTATGATAACATTCGTAAAAAATAAAATTATATGAATCAAAGTGCCAGTAATGCATATTTAATTTCACAATTTTAAATATAGGGATATGCTTTTAGTCAAGCATGTTATGAATAATAAATTAAATTATATTATTACGTTATTTATTTATTTTTAACTTTTAAACGTTATTAAACTTTCAAAGATATTTTATTTTCCGTTTCATATTATCAAATAGCTGAATTTTTTTTTATGTTTCATTTTATGTTCAGCCGTTACTTTTATATCGTACAAAATAGACGCATCTCCGTTCCGGTCGAATGATTTGTTCCAGATTTGTACTAATTTTATTTGTTAAATGTACGTTTATCGATAATTTCAATAGCATAGTACATTATTATAATACGAGTACTACGAATGGATGATCTATGAATTTAAACATTTTTTACGTTTAGTTTTTTGTTTTATGTTTGCTGATCATGTTGAAACAATTTTTCAATGGTTAATATATACGTATAATAATACGTACATGACCTAATTACCGCCTTATTTCAACCTAGCTTTCGAATATTTGAATATCTTACATCTATATTTTACGTGAGCATTTAGCCCGATTGCAATAACACAGAGATTCTCAGTATTTCTAATAATTCTATTCCACGCTTTTCAATCGATAAACCACATGAATTCAATTGCTAAGTTGCTAACCACCTCAATGTCACAACTGTCAAGCTCACTGGTATACGCGTTTATTGTGCGCACTTACCGCTTGCTGCGTTAAATGTGGTGAAAAATCACTCTTCAGATGTGTGTAGACTAAAGACCATGCAGCAGCACATCAGTAAATGTGCGCTATGTACCGAATATCACACGGCTAGCTGCACAAAGGTCGTCCAGTTTTCGAGTCATTTCTTAACTATGTACGAACTAGACATTTTTCAAACTTCAAAAATTTGTCTCTCACCTAACTAAAAAAACTAAATGATGAATCTCCTTTGCAGATCCGTTTCTCAGGTGAACTCTTCCTACGCTTTCTACGTTTCAGGTATCTATTCACACGTCTATCCGTCATATTGCGTTATGTTGAATTCCGGTATTAAACATTTTATCTGCATTGATCTTACATTTTGACCACATCGTACCTACCTACATCATCTATTATTAGATTTATTAATCTAGTTACTTAAATTTAAGAACTTCAATGATATTTTTAATCAACATTTATCTTAAATGTAAGTGAAGTACTATAAAATTACATATTTTATTATATTTTATCTGTATTTAGAATTCAAATTCGACTATTGTTACTGTAGGTTTGTAAAAAATGAATTGAAAAAATATGGATGTCATTTTTTACATAACTTATATTTTTGGTTTTAACAGACGGCATATAATTTAATGGGCCTCGAAGATTTCAAAGGATTTTTTATGAATCAAATTTAAAAGATACCTCATGTTATTTTTTACTAAACTAACTTTAAGAATAGATGGAAAGTGATTATAAGATAATGAGAAGTAATAGTTATTGAATAATTTCAGTCATTTATTTAAACTTGAATTTAAAGTGTACAAAAATAAATGTAACATTTTTAACATAATTTGAAATGTACAGTTTTACAATGATCGTAATGAAATTCTATTTCACAGTAAATATGTAGTGTTCAATTTATGGTTTGGTTTATGAATGATAAAATAAAAAGAAGTAGAAAAGAAATAAATTCCAATAAAGCTATTTCAAATGGAACGATAGAGTATTATTACATTTGATATGGAGTCTGTTTTTTATCCGAAAAAAAAAAAATGATAAAATTATCACGTGATTCCATCTCTGTGTATCCACTGTAATCAAATTCTTCTTATTCTCTAGGGGCCAAAGGAAAAAAAAACAATTAATCGAAGAGCTCGGTCTGGAGTGCATCAGAAAGTCGAAATTTATTGTGCTGGACGTAAAACTGGCACTACGGTCGTCGCCCATTGATGACGAAGAGAGAATAGGAAAAGAAAGAAGTGGAAAAAAGAAAAAACGGCTTCAGCCAAAATTCAATTCCCCACCGTGAAATAGTCAATTCGCTTGACGTCGAACGCGGGTCAGCAATTTTCTTTTCTTCCGTTTTTGTATAGAAATTCTTCGTAAAAAAAAAATAAGAAAAGTAAAAAAAAATTCTATTCCCGAGGGTCTTTACACTTAATAATAACATGAGTAGTAATATAATATTATACTCGAAAGATCATACGGACTTGGATTGGCTTATAAGTGAATACAATTGCATTAAATAAATAAAATAGCATGGTGAAATGCAATATAAATAACTGTAAAAATGATCATTTTAACGAGTACTTGAAAATCTATGAAGTTACTTAAATCTTTGATCTACTATACTATCTATAATATGAATGACTATAACACATACAAATAGCTTTAGAAGTAGTTTGTAATATTGATTAATATTATGTTTATTGTATGACACAATACACATATGGCTAATAGTAAGATGCCGATGGCACAAAAAATATTTAAAAACAGTTATATTATGATCAAAGGACTATAAGACCTACTAGAAATGATATTTATGTTTAAATAATTTTTTTGAGTAACATTAATTTTTTTTTTATTATTTATTGCTCAATGATTTAAAAACAAAATGAAGTTTTTATGAAGTAACAAGAATGGTCACGTAAAATATATTAGGCAGTAGTTTATAAACATAAATCTTAAAAATATTAAGTCATACGGAATCACGCTATAATATATTAGACACTGTCTTTGAATGTTCTGTATAGACAAAAAAGGTACTGAAGTTAAGGAATAAAGTCTTGAAAACGTTACTTATAAATAAAAGTACAATATACGAGTATAAGTGCAAATATTAAGATCCTATGAACAGTGAAAAAAGTTAGTAGCTCGGCCTAGTACAGGACTTAAAAAAATATATGAAAAAGTCATCCTATCTCTATTTACGACTATCAGCGTTTATACATACCGATAAATATATAATATATACATATTTACATATTACAGAAAGCGATTTATTCAACTATGTTTTTTTGTTTAGTTTTACTTATAGTTTAAACTGCACCTTAACATCGGGATTTCAAATAAATTATAAACACAATCTTTTTATACTAAAGCTCTGGAATACAAATTATTTTGTCAGCAAAGTTGAATGTAGGTATATAAATGTCAAGACATCGAGTAAACTGTTTTACGTACATAAAATCAATGAAAAGTTGCGATACAAATAGAGCTGTTCAGAAGATTTTTATCTTTCTTCCTATTTGATATACTCCATCTGGCTTTCGACGATAATAACCACTAATCAGTTACCATTATGCCACTTGCTAAGTTATTAAATTTATATACATACATTATTATAATATAACAGATGTAAGGTTAAATTCCACTCACTCACTTATCGCTACTTCTCGAAAACGACAAAAAGTATGTATATGCAATTTGACACGGTTTTTCCTCTTACATTCTAGATATACAATAAGAAGGATTTTTTCAAAAATGGTAATTTTAAGGGTAAAATGAATTTTGGGCTAGTTGTATAAGATATTTCAATTTTTTTTAACCTAGGAAATATTTTATTTTATTTAATAATAATAATAACAGTTTTTATCAAACTTTGTTTTAATTATAAAACTCAAATGTAGATAGTTGACGAATGAATCTATATAATATATATATTTAGAGTATACGATGATTGTTCGCTTTTTTATAGAGAATTTTTTTTCGTTAAAAAAAAAATTGCTCTTATCTAATAAAGTAAAATATCTCCTGAGAGATGCCGGGTAATTCAGCTATTATATATAAAAACTTTTAAGTAACACGTTAGACAAAATGTCAAAATGTACTCGTGCGGACGGTGATCCTTGTACTATGAACTTCACAATTCACGTGATCTTTATCAATGTTCAAGGAATATTCTGAAATTCATTCGTTAGAAACAATTTGAACGAAAAATATTTCCACCGTAGTTGTATGTTTTATCACTGGAAACAGAATAATGTTTTGGCAATATATTTTCCTCTCAGTCTAATGGTACACCGGACGGTGCAGAAGGTTTAGATTTAATATTGTTCAATTAAATTTAGCCTTGAGACGCTATGCAAGTATTTAAATTATTAATCTATGTATTTTAAATGGCAATAGGAAAAATGAACGAGATACAGATTTTATGTGAAACCATAAACATGTGTCGTACGCGAATACTAAACGTATGCTTCACCGTTTTAACTTATAAGAACGCCAGTCAATTAGATGTTTCCACTTCTTGTAACATTATATTAGTGGTTTGCACAAAACAACCATCCATTCGGATATATTTTGTTGTTCATCATGTTTCTCGGCTCTCGTGATTATTTATGATTAGTAAATGCGTGAAACGCCATCGGTTAACGTGACTCTTCTGCACATACGATGAGTAGCGAAACACTCAGCGGGTATGTTTATACGGCGAACAGATACTGTATGTATTTTTCACGTCGATCAAACCGGTAGTCTTAAAATCATCATCAATGAGTAAGTTTTCGATTAAAAACCTTGAGAGTTTAAGTTTTGGGCACACTTCTAGCCGGAAATAGAATGTTTGACGCGATTTAAACATACAATTTTGAATTTAACATAGCCGCATATTGTATTTTATTTAAACCTATTTCGTGCGAAGTAACGAGTGAAACAAGTGAAAAAACTTTTGTTTATAGAACTTAAATTTATAATACGACTAATTTGATTACAGATCAGATTATATTATTGTAATTGTTTCATTTAATTTGCACATTATTTTTAATAATTTTATTCTTTGGTAATGAATAACAAAAAAGTTTGTTTTAATTTTAAACATATCGGTGTGCATATAATTTTATGCGCCGCTTTCAAAGTTTCAAGTTGTTTTTTAAATTTAAATTTATCGAAACGTAAGAATAACAAATTAATATATAAATGCAAGGGAATAATTTCGTAAAATTTGCAATTAAGCTTGTGTTGTAGTATTAAAATTAACATAATGGATAGGCCAAGAGCAAAAAAATGCATAAAACATAAGCGTTGTCCTGAAAGGATGAACAATTTTGTAAAAACTCTTGTGGACGAAGAAAAAGTTATTGTTAAAAGGCTTAAATACTAATTAAAAGATCTGAATAACGAAAAAGTTTGTCGTGTATTTTTTTCGCTTGAGCTGCAATACGGGTTTTTATTTCTTAAATTCTTTTTTTTTTTTAGAAATGACGTCCACATAAAATGATAACTACAAAATTTCCACTAGGTTTCACTGAATAAATTATCCGCGAGCCACTGTGGAGTTATACATTTAAAGTTGAAATGCAAATATACCTCTTTCTCCGTTAGCTTGAAAGGTAAAATACCACAAAACAAAATTCAAGTCAATCTCTCCCCTACTTTTTAAATATTCAAAAAACACCACGGTGATAATTCAGTTTACTCCGATTTAGAATCACCCCTCGCTGTAAATTATTATGATAATGATACCACAGATAAGACGTTGATTCAGTCATAAATCAATGCGAAAAAAAAATATTAACCTATAAATTATGTATAAATATGGAGTGTGCGTGTGAATGCGTATAATATGCGTTTGTATACCATAAATGACGTAGTCTTTATGTGCACACGCTCCGGGGAGCGTTAGGATGGAATGAAGAACATTAAGCGTTATAGGCTGGCTGGAATAAAAATGCTGTTACAGTGCCTAATACAATTATTATAGATGTATGTTTTTTTATTTTCAAACACATTCCCACGAAACAAAATTATGTTTTGTAAATATTTTAAAAATCTATTCCTAAAATGTTCATACAATTCTCAGAATATTATACTCAGATATTTAATTTAGTCTCATCCCACTGTTCTTAGCAGTAGAACAGTAGGCTATCTTATACATATAATTCAGAACGACTTACAAGAACGGAGTGAGTTCTAGGCACATGTAATCGGTTTTTTATTATTATCATTATTAATGTAATAGTTAAGAAAGAAAAAAGAAAATTTCGGGTTCATAAAATATACAATCGTTTTATATTATATAAACATTTTTAATAGCTTTTTGTAATAGAACATTTTCATACTTCTACTCGCGTCCAATCGTATGGGGCCCGATTCAAACGGGCGAAAACCGATTTTCCGGGCGCACTCATCGTTATCCAACTAAAAAAAAACACGTTATAGAGAAGATTTTTTTATGAAAACTCTAATCCTCTTTGGATAAAATTATTCCTCGAACATATATATTTATATACTACACTCAAATGATACTGGAATGTCATGGTATGGACACTCATCGAAGGTATTTAGGTCCACGAGCCAAACGCGAGATGGCATACACTATGTGTGTGTTGTATATATTTTATTGGCACTGCGGTGACTTCATTAAGCACAGCCGCCCTAAAACTAATTTATCCTTGAAAAAATAAAATAAAAACGGTTTTTTTTTTTTACATAACATGCATTTATTTATTCAAGAAAACAATTATTAAAGCAACAAAATACGAGTAGTTAGAAACGTTTTTGGACTCAACGGTGGTGTTATCTGATTCGAAGTATAGTGGATTTGACATTCAACAGTCTATTCTTCAAAATACAGCTCATTCGCAACGTATCTTCATTTTCGCCATCCTGTTGATGGAAGCGTATGCCTGCGGTTTTCGTCCAGAGCACATTGGCACAACTTTAGGAATTTTTGTTTTCGCATACGCATCTCTAATCAGCTGTTTCTTATCCAGATAAAACTCTGGCTTCGCCTCCGCCATGATTCTTTTTCCCACGTCGCACAAGCCATCTGAAGAGGCCCGGGAACAACACATTGATTTATTTGCAGTAGCACTTTTTTCCAATTTCGGTAAGATCGGCAAACGCCTTCCAAGGACAACAATTTCATGTGAGTTTACTTTTATTTGTGGACTTGGTGCGTGCATCTTTGAACTCCTGATGCATCCGACGGGTTTCTTTGGTGGAGTCAATTTTCGTTCATCACCATACCCGTTTTGAAGAGCACGGTGTCGCGGCTCTTTCACCACAACATTCTCACCGCACTGCGACGACTTGTCACCACATTTTTTTCCCATCACCGAGGGTCTTGGCCGTACTGTGGTCGCTTTCTGAGGGATGACATTTTTTGGCTTATCTGCGGCCGTGGCTTTTTGCCTTAACGGTAAATGCAGTTCCACACACATTTCAGGGCCTCTAGCGGTACCAACGGCAGACGTCTTTGGCGACAATGACCTCTTCAGAACTCCCGGTTTTTTGCTCGTGGTCGTGCAGTTACCAGTCTCATGTGAATTTGTTATTTTTTGTAAAATTGGTGCGTGCGTCTTCGAACTCCCGATGTGTTTGACTGGTTTCTTCGGTAGAGTCGATGTTGGTAAATCACCAGACCCGTTCCGAAGAACACGGTGGCATGGCTCTGTCATCACAATACGCTCATTGGACTGCGAAAACTTATCACCACTTCCCGTGCACCTCATGCCCGGCGATGGTAAATCATTCACTTGTCTTCCCTGACGTCCTACAGTCACTCCATCGTCTCTAGCACCAGGTCTCTTTGGCAACACTGACCTTTTCACGACTCCATTCTTGTCGTATGAATCTGTGTCGAAATCTTCATAGGTAAGTGGTCTTGTATCCACATGAGTTTTATGAAACATACAATCAGCTTGCTTAGCCCTCTCCTCGTATAATATTTGGAAAAAATGTCTAACAGAAACGGGCCAGCCATCGCTTGAGCTTGAACTGTCGGTGGAAATCAAATCGCTTAACAATTCCGACTCCTCATCACTGATCAAATCTGTTTTGAATTCGGTTGAATATGAAAAAAGTCGCTCGTTCTCCATATTCTCAATCTTGCAAGATATCACGAAGAAATTGAACAATATACTTCAGAATATTCAGTCAACAAATTAAGAACTTTTCAACTAGGTCAAATGAAATAATTTGCTATCATATCAAGGGCTTTGGTATTTTATTGTTTGCAAGACAGATTGTCATGGTTGCAAGATTGATATATTATATAATATATAAGGCCAATAAAAGTTTATAATTTATTTTTAGAATTTTCAGTTGCATTATTTATTACATAAATTGGTTTATTTATACGACAAATGTTCAAGTTACGCTTGAATTAGAATTTATTCTATAATGACTTATGAAATACTGAACGATTCGACTATGTAACAAGAACATTACAGTGGTCTTTTAATTCGTGGGATGGAAGTCATAATATGAATAGGTCTTTCCCAGTTAATTATACGACCTATCTTGTCAGATGGTATTGCTGAGATCCTTCCCATAATACAATTGTATATTACGTATCGAACAGCAAAACATGATTTAATATGCACCCACACATATTCACAAGGAAACATAAACACATGTAGTATATTACGAGTAGACACATTACAATATGCGTACAACATTTTGTGAAAGAATAAGTACTTATACCAAACATATTTTCTTACGAATCGTTGCTATACTAATACTATGCAGAAGGCAGTTGATTTTTACATAGTTATTGTTACTGCATTTTTTATGATTTATAATTTGTATTTAAGGTAAACAATATTATCTATAACATATTACGATCAAAACCTCACCATCGGCGCTCAGAATTATCCGTCATATGTGCGATAAACCGCTGAAGATCATGCGATAGTACACCTCCTATATTGTTCATATGCGAATGAATAATACTTATTAATCGGGGTTCTTTAGATATAGATTGTTCATATTATAACTGTATTGAAAACACATTGGGATGTATTGATGTTCCTTAAAACCATGAATTTGTGACCGATGATAAAATAAATGACATCCAAATTGCTATAGAAATGCTTTTGACATTAATTTCTGATTCGCCGAAACACGTGCTATTTTAGCATATTACTTTAAAATGCATTATACATGTTTGATGTAAATAAATTATATTTTTTATTTTTTCAACTATTTTGTGTAAAAAACTTGTATCTGAAATCTGAGTAAAACCACGTAGTTTATGTTTTGTACTAAACGAAAAAATAACGACAGTATGTTTTAGAATCTGAGTACCGCTCAACGCTGGGTTTACTTAATTTTTAAGTGTTTATTCAGTGCGGTTGTTGTTAAATAGTATCAAATCAATAAATACCATTAAAACTTAAAATGAATCAAAGCTCAACGAAATTTTCGATCAACATTGAAAAATTGTATGTGCCCTGTACATACGATACGAATTATAAACAGATTATCTCAGCGATAATCTACAATTAGATCATGCAAATTAGTAACAAGTATTATAATTTATAGTACTAGATTGCACTTTAATTGTTGATAATTTGATTTCCGATTAGGTTATAGAACGTAATTGCGGTTGTATTCAATCTAACCTATAAATCAACAATAGAAACCTATAATCAGTATAATTTGATCTCGAAGAGTGAGCATGTTCTTACTTGAATTTTCCAATCAAAACTAATAAAACCTAATGATACGACTACCAAACGTTTTACATGAAGGTATCTATTTTATGTCCCTCTGGTAATCATATAATCTAACATGTAATCTGTATTTTTCAATAAAATTTTAATAAATAAAGTTAATTACATTCAAACAACATAATCGTGTACGAAAGTGTTTTTCGAAATAATGTCACGGAAAAATAATTATAGAGCCCCGTCCGTCGGACATTACAGGCTACTGGTCGAGTTTTAATTAGATAATAAGTTATCATCATCATTATTATTCTCCATATAATATTTGATGATATCGTTGTTGTAATGTTTTCGTAAAATATTTTTAACTATTTTTAACTATTAATAAACGTTTTTGAGCGTCTATGATGACAAATCGATAACATAACATAACACGTTAAAGTACTTGGTAATGTTAGTTGTATTTATTTCTATACATTTGTAAACAGTGGTAACACTTTCCCATTCTAAAAATGATTCAAAGTAAAAGTTTGTGTAATCGATATGTATTTTATTAAAATGTACACTCCAGTGTTATTCAAGCGGTATATATTATATCATTATACTCATATTATGCACCTTTACCATACATTATTTGCGTTTAGATTAATATTAATAAACGTCCTTCCTGTTAACAATAACACAATCACGTTTTCCATAAACAACCGTGATAACGACAAGGATGCAATAGATTTGTGTATGATATTAAACGTCTACATAGAGCTTTAAAACATAATTTATCGCGTTTTACGTAAAGTGATTGATGAAGAAAAAAAATCTCAAGATACCGAGGGTGGTGCTCGGAATTCGTTGGATAATATTTTCGGTAGTATAATGTATCGGAGGACGTTCGCTTTTAAGGGTATACGCTGTCTTTGTATTTATATCACACGGGTAACGAAGTAACTTAAACACATTCTATCTCCAACCACACCGATCGGTCCAGCGATGCGTTAAAGATTTTCAAAACAGATTGGAATTCGCCGCGAAGTCAATATACTCGCATTAGGATTCGCCATATTTTTGATTTTATCGAAACCCCACTAAAAACTAATCGAAAAAGTTAAGATAAAATATTTTTGCACTGCAAACTTATTTGTACGAAAAAATGATAATCTAGTGGTCAGTCTCGTGAAATTGAATCGGATTTAAACGTTTTTTATCGCGTCACTTGATCGATCGGTACCGTTGGAAATACGTCCGGAGTGGCGAAATGTCTAAATAGTAATATACGTTTTCCGCGTGACGGACAGGGTCAGCAAATCACTACTACCCGTACCCTAGCCTTGCGGTGCGTTTTTCTAAACACATCTGAGGACTCTGGACTATTGTGTAAAAGAATTCAACTCGCGATATGTACATTATTATGTACAGCTCACACGGTATAACGTGAGCAACAGATCAATTTAATTTAATAACAACAATTATTTCAACGTGCGGGTACAATGCGTTAATCGTTATCGGGTTTCGGTATCCCTTAACCGTATAGCGTGTTATCGCACTGGTGTACGAATTTAGGGTCTCCTGCAAACTTTCTAGACACATATTGTAGTGCGCGCGCGATTTGTGTTTTATATTATTATACGATTATCGTCGCAATATATTAATATATGGTATCCCCGAAACGCGGTCGGAGAATCGGACGGAATTACAGGACTTTTCGTATCGGTAAATGATAATATATATATTTATAATACGCACAGTGTACACGGTCTTAAGATAACGGAACGTAATAAAATATATTACTATTATTTTTGAAACGGTAAAACACGAAAGTTTTGACAAGCGCCGGTACAATAAACACGCAGGAGCAAGATGATGCAGATTCGCGTGTATAGTCGAACACGGAGATGAAGAGAAGCAGCCCGGAAGCGAGTTTTTAAAGTTCTATCTACTTTTGGCAATCTTCGTGTCGTTTTAATTCGCTCGCTTAAAACCCGTACTTTAAACGCAATATCCTAATCGAGATCTTATTACTTCTCCTTGGGGCCCTACACCTCCCACCGTCGTCGTTCTTGTATGAAATAATGCACACGACAATATATTTATATTAGTCTTAATACCTAGTAACAATAATTACAGTAGAACTTCTAAACGAACTTCTATTTCACAAAAATCTTTACGTAACGATTTTTTTTTTATGGAACCATGAAATGTTCATTAAAAAAACAATTACATTTTACGAATTAATATTATATTATTATTCTACAATTAATTTGAATCCATTGTAATTTATAGAGAACACACTCGTAATAAATGGATAAACAAATTTAACGAAGTATATAATATAATACGGGCGTCGGGGCACATCTAAATATCTAATCATACACCTAGACTTATATTATATAATACTTATTCATTATCTACTGTTGTACAATATAACAATATTACCATTATTCATATTACTGAAGTGAAACTCCTTTCGTGAGGGTATACGAAAGAAGTGTATGAAACGCGAAACCGACCTCTTCCAAAGATTCCTTTGCCAGCTGAAAGTAGGAGAACGTGGAAGGGATATTAAAAGCGCATGCGTGAAAGACTGGTCTATCTGTAGACTATAATTTATTTATTTTCTCTTGGTGCTGGTCTTAATTATTATTATCACAAACCGTTAATAACAACTGTAACAGTTGTAAACCGTAACTGTTATTATATTATTATTATATGCTTATTGCTTACTTTATATTTCAACGAACCCATAATTCTACTCATTCCACACAATAATCGCTTTTCTTTCTTGCTCTCAATCGCCTTTTCTATCGGATGTACGAATCTTTAACGTTATATTTGCGTGTTTTTAATTCAATGTTTAATGCAATGCTTCATTGTAGTGCAATCTATACTCAATTCTACCGGCTGCTAAGTTCAATAAGAAGTTTCTCTTGTGCAGAGCGTATGTTCGACCTACTCTAATTGTATCTATACCAAGACGGGGAAATACAAGTTTAAGAACATAATTTGGTTTTAAGCTTGAATGTTTCGCTCACAGTTCAATGGTACAGGCTGGTCGCCTGTATGTAATATTAACGTAAAAGAAGATTAAATTCTTATAATTTTTCATATATAGTGACAATAGGCTGCATAAATGTGAACTATATAGTGATAGCCTATCACACACAGGCCTATGACGGTTTTTCTTTCGGCATGATCGATAATTTCACGACGTTAAAAAATATATGACATTTTCGAAATATTGTTAAACTGAACAAACGTCCGTACACTATGTCACAATAACGACTGAAATATAGTCTAGATTCTAGAATAAACCACTGTAAAAGTATCAAGAAGGTAAGAGTCAGATAATATTATATGTGGTTACAATATAACATAAGATGTTACCCACTAATTGATTTATGCGGGCTACGTACCTATACGTTCGTATACGTACATTTGTACTCGCTTTATCTGCTCTACACGTTTTATTTTTAATAATTTGATGTTGCAAAAACTCCCATATATTTTATACTGTGTAAAAATATAAATTATTGCATTTTGATCAAATTTCGGTAAAAATATGCACAATAAAATAGAAAAATGCATAAATATGGCAAATAGTTAAAAAACCTCTAAATATGCAAAAATATGCAACATAAAATTTCACATACTCAACCACAGTACCTTGAAATGGATTTCTATGTCACCTAGCATTAAATACAACTTAGCAAGATTGATATGCAAATGCATGAACTCACGAGCCTTGGTGATAGCAATGATGTGGTGTAACTAGTGGATTTGAGATACTTTTCAGTGAAGTCACTTACGTCTGTTAAATTAAGTAATAATGTGTAAGTTTGTTATAAAAATTAAATTATTGATCAATATTCACTACAATAATATTATTGTTTGATACACAAACTTGGGTAACAAGGACCCAACACCACCGAATTTTCAACCTTAAAATATGTAGCTTAAATTTTAATTCACCAACAAGTTATCACGAGCGAAAATTAATGAAAACAAAATGTAATAAGAAACGTATATTTACAAAAAAAGTACATTTTTCATACCATTGTAAATAATACTGTAGAGACCACAGGAATGATTGGTGGAGGTGGTTGTTGGAAACCGATTATAAACTGAGGATTTACATACAATTGTCCAGGATATATTGAATAGTGAACGGGATGAAGTGGTATTATAATATGTTGTGAATAATTTTGAAAATGATTGTAGATTGGAACTGGTACTAAAACTGGCATTACAGTATTATACAATGTTGTGTGATGGAGTGGTACTTGACAGGTTTCCGGTGGATCATCAGTTCGAGGTTGGAATTCTTTACTATAAGGATTCAGTTTGAACGGTATAGAACTTTCATTTGGCTTTTCAACGTTTTCCTTTTTTTCATCTCGACATTCATTTAAAATCTGAGCAGGAAACTCTGTACGAGATTCGTCAACTGGTTCGGACAGCTCCTTTCTCTGTTCGTCAGGACTGAGTGAGTCAAATATTGGTTGTTGGTTTGGTTGACGTGTTGTTACTTCAGCTATAACCATACTAGGTGAAATAATCTCAGGATCAATTTGTAGAGATTCGTCTTCCTTTTGCTCATTTATTTCTTGTATTTCCCGTGAAAAATAACAAGATGACTCAGACTCTACAACATCATCCTGATATGTTTCTGTTACAACCGATGAAGAAACTTGAGTGCCATTTTCACTTTCAATTTCAGTTGCATTTAAATCGGTGCTATATTCTTCTATATCTTCATTTTGTTTTGTAATTAGTAGTATATTCTCTTTTTCTCCATCTTCAAAACCATCGTTTACTAACTGAAGCGCTTCATCTATCTGTTCAGTGACTTCTTGATCTTTCTGTAAAGGAAAACTGCAAGACTGTTGCACTACTAGATTATCCTGATGTTGAGTGGCTTCGTCTAAAACTGATGAAAGTGAAGTAACTTGAGCGTCATTTTGAATTTTTATTTCAGTTAAATTGAAATTTGTACTGCATTTCTTGAGATCATTTTCATCATCAACTGTTAATGAGATAAAACAAAACAAAAAATATTAAAGTAAAATTAATTCATACGTTATCTATTACAAGTTATTATTCCTTATAATAAAACAAATATATTTACCACCAATAGAAACAGAAGGTTTTTGTTCCGGAACACATTTTTTCAATATTTCAACCTTTGGGTAAGAAGTAACAGATTCGTTTAAAATATTATCACTGAGGTTATGTAGTCTACGATTTCGGTTAGAGTGTTTGTTTCCAGGACCAGAACCATAATCCCGTCGTTCGTTGGATGCATTTTTAGGGTATTTGTATTGGTTATAATTATTTCTCTGCATATCACGAGGACTATTGTAATACCGCTGCGACTCCGGTTTTTGAGAGATAGAGACATTTTTTTTATCTTGATTGTGGGCCAATCTATTCCTTTTTCGTGAAACAGCAGGAAATCTAAATTTATAAATAATATATTATTGATAAAACTAATTAAGAACAAAAAAGATTTTAACTATTTATTATGTTTTAATTATACATTTCTTCTTCGTCGCAGTTTTCCAATTCAGCTCTTCTCTGGGATATTGAATTTTTTTGTATTTCCCGTGCTAAACGAATGGCTTTTGCTTCTAGCTCTCTAAGAAAAAAATGTATCATTATATTGCTTGTATTCAAAAATAAAAGTATTGGAATTATTTGTTATCTATGGACTACTAAAATGAAATAAATATATTTAAAACTAAGAATTTATATGTATAATTAATTGAAAATATAATAATAAACAATACTATTTAATGGTGAGGAATCTTTTAAGAAATGAAAGTTCCTAAAGGTTCATCGGCCTTTGAAATTAAAATAAGTTAATATTTATTTTTATTTACTAAATTATAATTATATAACAATAATGACCATAATCATTTAAAATATATAATTTTTCCTTCATTTCCTTTGATGAACTACTTTGCATAATAACAGTCATAATATACTTTTGACTAATTGGCATTCTTTAGTTTTAAATGTATTACTTGAAATCCGATGCATCTGTTTTAATTTCCGTTGTGTAGCCTCTTAAAGTGTCATCAAAAGTTGATGTTACGCCATATACTTGTTCGTTTCGTTTAAACATATCATTCGCATCCCATCCAACCTAAAATTTAAAAATTGAATCCAGCATAATATTATATAGTATACTTATAATGAATACAATATTCTACTAGAATATTCACTTATTTTAAATATGTATTCTACATAAACAATTTTCAAGCAAGGCGCTCAAATGTAGTGTATTTAAACAACAATTTTATTTTGTAATGTATATACTTTTTTCCATAAAAAGTATTGAATAATTGTTATTACTTACATTGTTATTATTTCCTGATCCTAAATCGTATTTTCTCATATCATCACCATCCATGTATGTTGGTTTCCACGAATGTAAAACCTTTTCCCGTATAGGTCTTCGGCAGTTAAATTTACTGATGTTCGAATCAGTTCGGAATGAATTATTTCCTACAAATTATAAAACACGCAAGATAATATATAAAGTAATGTATTTTATAGCTCTGCATATAATCAACATTCACTTACTTTGAGCCATACTGCCTTTGTCTCGTGGAGCGAATTCAACTATATTATTCACAAATACAATTGAAATAAGTCGATCCAATATGTCCAATTATAATGGTTATATGAAAAAAGTAAGTAACAAATAGAATTAACGTTGCTAAAACAATGTCAATATTGTATGCAGCAAAGGGTATAGAAAAAAAAAGTAAGAATCGATTGTGCGGACAAAATGTGATATCTGTGCGAGGTAACAAGCGAGAAATCGATAGACTAAAAGTCGTTCAATATTCAAACAACATTCAAAATTCGGTTGCCATGTTTAAATGAGAAAACAATGGAAAAAGAACACAGAACCAACATATTATAATATAACAATATAATAAGATTGTTCCATTAAATTCCGTACAGAGCGCCATAATTCGCCGTGCCGAACTGATCCATCAATAATGTGCCGATGGAAAAAGCTATCTGGTGCGTATGCTCTCGTTCTGGGGCGCATCCTTTTCCAAATTGTATTATTATTTTAGGCTTATTATGATTATATTATTTGTTTTCATTTCGTACATTAAAAACGAACTGTAGTTCTTTTTAACGACATTTTTTTCAAAGAACCGTTAGTGCGTTAAACGAAGTATATCGTATAATTATGATAATAAAATCTCCGGGCTGTAATCTCCGCGTCGTATCGTCGAATCGCGTTTTCCGATCTACAAGGAGACTCGAGCGACTTCATAATGTGGCTACTCGTTAATTGCCGCCGCGAATAAAACACACTGTTAACACGTGGGTGGTCCGGACGACAGTTGCGAGCGTGTGAGTGCGCGTACGAGAGTACGTGAGCGTGTGAGCGTGCGTTTTTTAAAATAATACTTACGAGATGAAGAAATCGAGACACTCGTATGTTTGTCCTCGCGATACGCAGCACGCACCGTACGGATATTTATATAATATTGCGTACCGGAATATAATAGACTGCGTGAGCTTCGCGGCGTGTATTTATTTTTCATTTTAACGCAGCATAAACGCTACCATTTGTCACACGTGCAGCGTGTGCGCGCCGGTTACGAGCTATTTATCATAAACAGCGCAGACACAAATTAAAATCGTAATAAAAACAATAAATATAAACTTGACGGATTTTTTTTGTACGTCTTCCAAGTCGCGCCGCCGCGCCGTGTCAAACGCACGTTCCTCCTCGTCGTCATCGTCGCGTCGTAACTATTTTTTCTTTTTTCTTTTTTTTTCGCCTCTCACCCGTTTGTTTTTCTCCTCCTCGCACCCCGCCGCACGACTCCGGGTCCGCCGACACCTGGGGCCCGTACTGTAACGCCACCGTCATCGGAATGCAATTAGTCGCATTTGTGGAACGTATTAATTATTATGTGCGAGCGACGCGCCGCCACGTATAGCCGTATCCGATGCATAATGATAAACAAATGATCTAATTTTAGATAAGCAGCTTATATTGTGATACGGAGTAGACCGTTACAATATGGTAAATGAGTTTCTGATATTATGTATTAGATTAAATCGGTGAAAATTATTCCAAGACGAAGATTATGACTGATGTCGAGGAGAACGGGGGGGGGGAGATAATAGTAAGGTAATAATACTGTTGGTTTAACTTTTTCACCGTCGATGACGTGTTTTTCTGAGTCCTCGTCAGTCTGTATTATGCGCCTTATGTAGTAGATTGGTATTATTACCAATTACTTATGAGTCCAATCGGCGCAGTACGTCAACTTCAATAGTTCTTCAACGCATTTATTTCCATGATTATGATTTTCTTTTGCAATGTCGAAAGAGTTTACTCATAAAAGCAATTTATCGATTTTGAATTGCGATTTTTCGCATTCATAAATTTAAATTCTTATAATCTAATAATTTAAGATCCATAAAATTATTTCTTATTTAACTAATTTTCTTTTCAACTAATTAAAGCATTTTTTACTACAGTGTTGAACTGGTTGACAGGTTAAACCAACTTTGAGCTTCCGAGCGTTTATAAATAAATATAACTATAAATGTGGGTTTACCATAATTATTAGTATACTCGTATATGTATTTATTTTATTTTAATGGTAGAATATGACTTCTGTCATGTGGTCATGTGGCACCTAGTTTATTTTTTTTTTCGAGTTTAATATCATTAATATTTAAACTGACAAAGTTTCTTTGATATTCCATGTATTTTTATAACACTTCTTCCATATTTATAATTTAAATATTTATTTAGTGCTCTATAAATAAAGCAATTAAATGGTTAACTGTAGGAGTTTTTTTTTATAATTTTATAAAAATAGGATTAGATTTAATTTAGATATGATATATTTAATATCATAAAATTTAGATTTTTCTTTAGTATTTCTATAAAATCTTTGAAATTCGTTACTTTCTGCTTGTTACAAAGTTTTCTTATTCGATTTTTATAAGTTGACTAGCGAGATGTTTTCTAAAATGTAAAGCGTGGACAATAATTTTTCTTAGTATTTCTTATCGTTCATATATTAATTTTGATCCTTTGATACTTATTAATTTCATAAAATGTATTTTCATTGCATAGAATTAAAATAAGAAAAATATATGTTTTTTTATGGTACATTGGCTTTCTTGAAGTTTATTTTTTTACATTAAATTCAATAGGTGTATTTTATTTTTACTACATATTACACAAAAGGGGTTCGTAACGTTTGCCTTCTAACGTTTTCAAGAAATGTTATACAATGGAAATTTCATTACTCCATCAAAAACATTTAGTACATAATGGGGTATCCTGTTTATCAGTATATGCGTAAGTATGAGCACTGAATACGAGTACTTTTGTGTAAATATTCGCATTATTAAGAAAACCCCCGAAGAGATGTGTGAATAAAAATAATAATAAATAATGAATTTGAACTAGTCGAGGACGGATGGTTCAAAAACAATAACAATTCTTAGATACTAAAAACCGAGGACGACGATAAAAATAATTGAATGTCAAAAATGTAATTTAAAAATAAATTGATAATTACAATTTAGTCGCATTTCAAGGGTTGTTATATATTTATTTTCTTCGGTATAAATCACTTTGCTTGCGTAATTTTTTTCACCGGGAGACTTGTATAATTCATTCCTCTGACAGTCTCCGTTTTATTATCATGCAGTGTCAAAGCTGTGCGATAAAAATGCGTTTCTTAGTCAGGAAAAGGTTAATAAAAGTAAGAGAAAAGCGTATTTTCTTTTAATAAAGTGCCAACGTATAATATCCTTTAACAGTAACCAGTTATATACGATACAGAGATATAAGTTTTATTTTTGGCATGATAACGAACAATATAAATAAACGCACTGTTCATGTAGTAAATTCTGAGAAGAAAAAAATATATTTTATATTACATTCCTGCTATTATTATCCCTTCTTCAGTTAAACCTGTTTTCATCAGTTTGTAGCAATTTATCTGGATTTGATATTGTGATATTAAGAAAATTGGTGAAACTCAAAATTCAAATTAATTTAAAACCATATTAGAGATCAGCTGAAATAGTAGCAGACATCGAATAGACAATATCTGATTAGAGATTTTATTATATTGACACTCATTCCTCTACCGTCGTGTCACGCTAAAGTGCAGGAAAGTGGACACAATATTAATTTCACCATTAACGAACGTTGACCCTTAGTAGATATTAGTAAAATATGTTATAATATAAAAATACATTTGTTGATTGATCTGAACTTTTAATTCTTTAAATCTAAAAAAAAAAATCTAAATAATTTCTAACAATATTTTAATAATATCAACGTAAATTCATAAAACGAATGGTCTTTCATCACGCTTAGAATATGAAAACTTAAATTTTAAAGCAATAAGTACTAAATATATACAGTGAGAGCACTTTATAGTTGATCAAAGGTGGTCAAACAAATTACAACGGTGAGTGGGTGATAAAAAAAAATACAACCAACAATTTTTATTTTCTTTTAAATTATTATAAACTTTAAATTATAAAACAATTTAATTGTATTATAATTTACAATTAAAGCTTAGTTTAAGAGCATATTATGGAGTTTAATATAAACCGAATGTATTGACTTCTATCCGGTTAAGTTTTTAATATACCACCTTCCCAACTGACTGTAATTAATTTTTTTTTTATAAATTCTTCTTATTCGTGTATTGTAAATTTTGAAAATATCTTACATTATACTGGATACTTAGATACAAATAGTGTCGTTTTGTATTAAATCAATTGTAACGATCGCAATATAACGTAACACGTATTAGTGTATTACCCAGTAAACATTTTCTCATTCAGAGGTAATTGGAAGTGTAGAAATGTATCAATAAGTTTTTATTATAAACCGACATGATTATTATTAGTTATTTTGCGTTCAATAATAATTGGCCATTTTGTTTTATCGGTATTTCTTTGTAGCTTATGACACCTAACATTAAATTTTATTTTCATACGTGATAATAGTGCTATTCTTTTGAAAACAGTTTAAAACAAATTTTATAAGGAATAAAATATAAGTACGTGATTGAAGATTATTGTTTAATAAACTCTATAAAATATTATTGATATCAGAAAAAATATTCAAGAAAATTCAAAAAATAACGTAGGATTCCCATATTCTCAAAATATCAATCACTTATAGGAGGAAATATTTAGGTTTTAATATTATAATTAAAAAGTAATTTGAATAATTTAAAAATAATAAATTACACTATTCATTTAAAAAAAAATGATCTTGTTAATTAATTGCTTTTATAGAAGAGTTCAAATGTAAGCAATTATTTTTTCAGGTATTTAATATAAAAAAAATGGAGTGTTATAAAAAATACTTCAAAGCAAAACATCTGTTCAATGAAGCTATTAAGTTTTTCTTTGCTTTAGTCGAAGTAGATTAAAAATTAAGTTAGATAGTATCCTATACAAGAAAGAATAAGTTTCATTTCATTAAAAACAATAAAAGAAACGTAACAATTATTATAGTGCGTTTGCTCAATGTTCTAAGCACTTGATACGGCTAACTATATAGTAATATAAGCTCCAAAGTATTACGGAATTTTTTCGATAATATTTAGAGATTATAAAAAAAAAAAAAACAAAGACAAAGCTAACTTTTTAAGCGTTGAAAAAAAATGTGCTTGGAAGAACGAAAAGTAGGAGGGCATGGATACCAACGATGCTTAGGGTAGGATTCAAAGTTAACACCACTTGTTTACATATAGAATTACAATTTTTTTCAAAGAGTTTTAAGGAGAAAATATTTTTTGAAATGCTTCTCCGGGCTTAATTCGTCGTACAAACCGCAGGTATGCTGATAGCATATTAGTTGTGTTTTAGTTTGTACATCATCGTAGTACAAAAATATGTGATTTCTATTGAATTATTATTGTTTGTTCCGCGGACAATTTTTTTATTCGTAGTTATACCATGCGGAGTACGTACAGAGTGGCTGGCGTACGGGCTCCGCGTGTATCCGGCGGGCAGCATGGGATCGATGTGCGATTAATGATCAATTTCCGTCGGCAGTAACCGCGGTTGTATACCTACACTAAATCCGATGTCTGTACGCGATGTCGAACACTGCGGATTTTCCCGCGTGGTATACGTGTAAGCGGCTCGATAAATCAGCTACCCGGTGCACCGTCTTCGGCGAGCACGTCGGATTTGGATGGATACGGGAAAAATAATCACGCGATAAACCTTATGCCACCCGGTTCGCCCGATCGCGGGTGCGGCAGCCGTACGTATATACGCAGATAGTTAGTAGTTGTCAACTATCCATCTGCGCTCACTGCAGTCTGTAGGTTTGCGCGAAACGACGGGATTTTATGCAAAGCCACTGCACTACACCGCACCGACACATTTTTTTTTATTCTCTTTCTCTCTGTTGTCCCGTTCTCCCTCGCCATCTTCACCGCCGTCGCATTCTTTATATCCGTCGCGCCGCTGCTAGTTGCTACTGCTGCTGCTGATGATGCCCACCCGCGGCAAGGAAAACTGTCAAAAGCGAGAACGGATGAAGACCAATTAGCGGGGACCGGAAAAGTAGGTATATTGTCGCGTGCACCTAACGCGAGGGAAATGTCTTATTATGCAACGACAGCTGTACGTTCCAATTGATTTCGCCGACTGTGCGTTTAAGTCCCAACTAACGCGCGTATCGTGCCGCGCGCGCGGTAGTTAAATATCACTCGAAACCCGTGGGCTTACGATCGAGCATTAAACGACAACATTCAGACCGAATTTTGACGTTTACAAGCGGCGGTGAATTTCGCATAATCCTGACTTGTATTATCATTGATTGAACCGAAACGCTCGTGGATAAGTTTCTAATGATACAACAATATTTCCCGAGTACAATCGAAACGATCGTACTTGGATTTATTTGCAAACTTTATCGCGACTAATTGACAAACGATTGTTTTGGACAGTTGACGGGCGTAGGTACTCTGTTATTCTAAGCTAACACTATTAAACATTGTAAGTTATAAGTTATAACCATACCTGATCGACAGAGAATGTTCTGATTTTTACATTAAACATATTTTGTGCAATTATTTTAAGCAAAAAAGGTTACGTATTTCGGTACAATGGGTCGAGAGAAAAATAAAAATAAAATATTTTGAAACAATGCTCGTCTTATAGTATTAAACCGATCATCTTGTAAGTATAATGTAAAATACATTATATTATATAGATTATAAAATGTTATTTATTTGTGTTTTGATTTTAAATAATTGAAATTGTATTTATATTGTTTTCAGGCGAAGAATCAGTTATAATAATATATAATGTTTAAGTATAAGATAAGTTTAATATTTTTACTCTTATATTATAAAAAGTCTTATTTTTAAATACTTATTGTCAAAACATTCGTTACATTTTAAAGACTTCATTTTTATCATACAGCTTAAATTATAATTTCAGCTATAGCTTGTATTATATATATAAGTATTTGGTTTTGTTGGAAGATTTTAAATCTATTTAAATGTTTCACATAATTTATAATAGATGATATCTACTCAATAGGTACTAGCACATCTAATAAGTGGATTATTTTAAAATAATATTGTTACTATACAATACTCATTTACATACAAATTTATATTTAATTATTAATATGTTTGTATAAACCTTAAATATACTTTTAATATTATATAATGATCATTATATAATATTAAAACAATTACACGAACAATGTATTTTTTAGTATAGGTACTAAATAATAATACGCTATTAATTTATTTGTCTGTTAACTTAAACATGAGATCCTCTTGTTTTGAAACTATTGTAAAATAATTATAATTAATATTTGTCAGAGTTCTACAAGTTATATTAGGTTTTCGATTAAACGCGTGCCAATTGAAACTTTTTTGAGTACTCATGCGATCCTAAAAAGTTTACCGAGAATACTACTATACACTACCGTTATACTTCAGATCTAATATGTTAAATTAAAGTGCATGGTATTACCTACTACTATCGTTTTTGTTATTTAATGCAAGAACAATACAGCGACGGACCCAATGGTGCCCTCCTCCCTCCCGACAGTCTGAGAACGAGAATGAATTTAATATTTACGCGCGTTTAAAATGCAGAGTGTGCAAATGCTCTACTTTAGATTATTCCAATAATTATTAATAAGCAACAATCGAGCCCGACGTAATATAGGATTATATTTTTCCTCAATATTTCAACTTATCGCCATACTTTGACCACTATCAGCAAGTGATTCTTCAATTTAAGGCGGGTAAAAACCTGGCTTCGTTCAAGAACGCAAGAAGAACGTCTTACCTTCTTATTAATTAAATGTTCATCAAGAAAATACGTTAAATACTATCTTAATAATTGACCATTCTGCTGAAAAAGGTACTAATAGACATCTATATTTTGTTATTTAATACCTACTATTTACTTATTAATTCATCAGTAATAAAAGAAGAAACTTAATTGTTGTTCATTGTTATTATTATTATGTAAAGGTCAAATTATGTTTTTCTGAAATCTGTTTATTATGTTGAATATATTCATAATTTATTGTAGTTCAAAGCGTGTCCCTCTCAGACGTTTGCTGACTGGACCCGTGCCTGCAGTTAACAGTACTTTGAAAACCGTGCATATGGTTTCAAGTGAAGATCATAATCGCATTCGTCGATGAAATGCTATTTGCATGAAGGATTATTTTCTCTCAACTATTCTAATCCATTGACACATTTTGAAATATAATGCTCGCCAAAGCTACGCGACATACAGTTATATAAGTCGACAAGTACATCCGAATGCATTTTACAGTTTATGTAAGAGCAATATGTATAGCGCCTCGGACGCTATCTTTGTACTACGACCCGAACAATCGAGGACGAAGAAGACGACGACGACGACCGGACGGCGCGCGTGTCCAGCCGACCCTAACACGCGTTCATTAAAATGTATAAACTGTTCAAATATTTCAGACCTCGACCGAAGGGTGTACCGAGTGTACGGACCGCGTATAAATAAATATATATATATTTGTACCATTGCATATACAGTTCTATTTACTTTCCTTCTCCTTGCATCCCTGCGCTCGCTGCTATTACTCTGTCTGACTCTGTCTCTATTTTTTTTTTATCAGATTCAAACTGATTGCGCAGCACCCGTTTGAATCCTTCGTTAGGCCAAATATTGTCTGGGTGTACTGGGCGTGCAATCGTATTGTAAACAAGGCGGGTTCGGATCTACGCTGCAAATTGACTCCGGACCGCTTCTGCTGCTGCTGCTGCTGCTGCTACCGCTCTGCAACCGCCACCGCTCCCCCCGCGGTACCGATCCTCACCGACCGAGCGCTTTTGTTTGCTCTCGGCAGCATTGCACGTCATATTGTGTGTGCGCTGTTTTCGACTGCGACAACGTCATTAGGCGCCGCCAGATCGCACTTACCGGGTTCGCGACATTTACATAACCATTTCCATCGTCGTCACCGCTGCCGCCCAATATAACGGCGCCTTTTGAGATATCCGTGTGGCTAACGGAAAGCAAAAACTATTTGCATAAATTGCCGAGAACCGCGCGCGTCTGATCTTTGCCGGAGATTTAGCGGAATAATAGAGGCACGGAGCGCCGCACGGGGAGACTTTTAAGTTCCCAAAAACGTTCGCAACGTCAATTGTTACAAAATGATTGACGCATACATTAACGAAACACTATGCGTGTACGTATTGCGGTTTTGAGTTTTGAACAATTTTACGTAGCTCGAAATTAATTAATAGAAGACCCGGCGTTCGTTCCAAATGGACTCTCTTGTGCGAAACATACATGACTACGTAATATTACGTATATTATTTCCGGGTGAAAAATGAGTTCACTTCAAAAATATTCATTGTACGTATTTTGCATAAGAACATAATTTAATGCCGTGTGCGTACCTAGATATTTCATTGTAATATCTTCAAAGGGCGCACATCTACAACATGCAATGCGTGTATTAAAAAGTTTTTTTAGGCCTTACCACTCTTCATCGTTGTTTTGATTAAATGCAAAATAAATGTTAAGGAAACTTGTACAACATTAAACATTATTTTAAATGAAAAATATTTGTAATAATTGTGTAAAGAAATTTACTTGGTTAAAAAGTTTACATTATCAATACTGAAATTAAAATGAAAAAAGTAAAGTGTGACGGAAAAAATAAAATTAAAATTGCAAGAGATTTGGAGAAAATTCCAAACATAAATCTTTAAAACTTTTGTCTTAACTAATCGGTAGATATATTTCGATTATCTGTTTGTGACAGAAATAAAGTGTTGTAGCAGACACGTGAAGCTTCTCACATTATTCTCTTGGTTCGTAGTCTAATTGAAAATCAAAAGTTTGACTTTCCATAATGTCATACAGAAAAGGGTTGTTTGAAAATCAACTTCATTTTTGGCTCAGTTCGATAATATTTATATATATATAATATATATGTAGGTAGTAGGTACAATAATAATGAGAAGAATAATTTTTTATTTCAAAAGTAGAAATTAATTTTTTTTTGACCATGTATCTTATTTGAGTCTAATAATAACTATAAATTATCATTTATCTATGGTACAAGAATAACGTACAATTATGATACCATTATGACATAATTCCCAGAAAATTGATTTTATTTTTCGGCTATTTCTATTTGTATTATTTATTTATAGTATTGGATAGGATTCGCTCTCATCACACGGACAAAATCGGCATTTATGAGTATTATATATTCAACTTCGCAATCAAACTAGTGGTGCGATGACGATTTTTCAAATACGTTTGAATTCATGGTGAAGTTTGATTGCGATTGAACTTTGATTTTATCTTTCTAAAATTGAATTTAAAAAGTTAAGATTTAAAAAATGGTTAATGGACACACACACACACACACACACATGCACGCACGCACACACTCAATTTGTGTTATACTTGCAGGAAAAAAGACAATACGGGAGAGTCAACCACAGGCAGACATCATAGTTGCTTTTATTAAATTTAAAATGTTGTAATCAGTCTGAATTACTATGATACGAATGTGATAGATCGTTACACTAAATCATGACAGGTTTACAATCTCTTTGAGAAGATCAAACTTTAGTTGCAAAATTAAAAACTGTTACCTAACCAATTGCTTACGTTTCTTTACCGTATTTTTTCGTTAAATTTTCAACCGATAAAAATCAATGTTATAAAAAACTTTTACCATCCCAAAAAGTGTTAACTAAGAATAAAAAACCACTTACCATTATAAAACCAATAACTTTCTCACTTCGAAAAGAATTTAAATTTATATGTTATGTTATATAAAAAAAGTTGTAATTGAACTACTGTTCAGGGTATCAGTTTAATGGTAAACTTTTTTTTTAGAACAAGTCTTATGGTAAAATCGTTCAGATATTTTGAATTAAAAATGCAATTTATATAATATTTTGTTGACCCTGTTTCTGACGCATAGAAAACATTTTCAAAGCATATATTGCTTTCAAATGCGAAGTACCTAGGTACAATAGAGATTTAGCGAGGAATTCAATGATAGAGCAAATGTTAGCATATTATTTAAATTATAAATTGAATTATTTTCTAGAACATTGTGTTATTGTAACGAGGGGAGCTGTGTGAATTCCCCACTCAAGAGATTAATTCATATGCGTCTCTTGGTGATATTGATTATTTTAATATCCATTATAAATGTCCGGTATTTTTATTATTTAAAATAACAAACGTATATATACACTTCCTGATTGAATGCGTTTTATCGGGTGGACGCTTTTAAAACGAGGGGGTTGAATTTGAGACGGGGAAAATGCCGGGCTTCCGTAATATACAACGCAACTACCATGGTGATTGTAAAAAAACTCTGAAATGATTATAAAACCGTTCGTCCTGAGGATTGACTGCAGAGTGCAGACCTTATAATGTTGTCGTTTTGAAATTTAATTAGAATAAAATGGTTTTTCTTTCATTTATCAGAAAGATGTTGCATGAATTTTGGTATATTTTTTATTCCTCTGGTACATACTACCACTTGAATAATAGAAAGTTTTTTTTTCTTATTTTTACTATAATATATACATATGTGTAATAAGCGTTTGTTGAAATTGCCAATAACGTAGCATACTCTGAGATTTTTCCTCTTTTAGATTCGCTGTAAAATGTCATTTATAGCCTCAGGAAATTACATTGTGAAGTCAAACAACAATATTTATGGGTCGAAATTGTCTAACTGGTTAACATTTTTACAGAAATTATTATTTTTCTTCTTTAAGTATTGAATATAAATGTGTAGATTGTGTGTTATTTTTATGTCTCTATATTATTTTATTCTATATTATTTTATTCTATATTATATTCAGTTTTCAACAACTTTAAAATATATACAGAAAATGTTAAGTGATTTGTAATAATTATTCGTTATAATTAATGAGAAATAATTATAAGACATAAGTGTAAAATTTTTTAACGATCTGAATAAAAAATGTAATTCCCAGTGTTCCTTTATAGTTAAAAGTGCATATTATGTAATAATATTAAATCGTTAAATTATGGCCTAGGTACTAGGTAATGATACACAATTTTTTTGGAAACTATTAAACAATTTATTAATAACCATGAAATTAATGAAAATAAAATGTTGAAACGTTAAACGTTTTAGATAAACAAAATTTATAAAATAGCCATCTACAAATTATTCGAAAATAATAAAATAAAAAATTATTTTTCTTAATTTTTTTACTAAAACTCTACATTTAGTTAAAATATGTAATCATGTAAGATAAACAGAATTTGAATATCTTCATTATCTTAGGAAATATCGCAATGAGTAAATCTTCAGTGGGACACCCTGAATGGCTGTTCTATTGAATATCAAATTATTAATTGCGAATAAGATTCTTTGATTTTTAATACGATATGATTTTGTAATTCATCCTATGGTTAGAGTAGCTATATGTTCTATTTTTTAAGTTACAGAGTCTAGAAGTCCGAAAGATAGTGCAGTTATACTTTGTTCAACTATTTCCTCTTGACGGTTGTACGTGATAAGCATGACTCAATAAAAAGTTAAATTTTACGAGTTAAATGAAACTTATGTCCTATATCGACTTAAGCAGAACGTGGATAATTAACAACATAAATAATATTAAACAGTGAGAATACTTGATATAGTTTAGAGAGTATGTCTCTTGCAGCGTAAAGATGCTCGTTTGATTAAAATACGAAACGGTTAAATATTTTATAAGCAAGACGGCAAAACCAAGCGTGGTATACGGTTACGATTGTGACCAGAAAAATAAGCCCACCACCATTGAATAGGGAAAATGCACCGTTTTAGACAATATGACGTATCCTTCGCACAGAAGTTTAGTCGTACGCGTGCCGCATTCACACATTGTTTTATTAGCTGCGAGAAATCGTTAAATTGGCTTTGTTCCAGTCCCAAGAACACTGTTTAAGGGTACACGTTTACGCGGTGAAACCTCGCCGTGCGCGCGCGCGCGCTGATTTAAAATTTTAAACTTAATTTTCGAACAGCACGTGGCGGTAACAACCACAAAAGAAGACGGCACCGCATCGTCAACCCCCGAGGACGCGCACCCACGTGAATATTAATATTCAAACGTTATCCCGAGTGCGGATATAGGCACGCCCGGCGAGGGGGTCGGTGAGTGCGAAACTCATTTTCGTAAACAATAAATAACTTTCCGCGGCGCGGGTCCACGTCCTCGGAAGAACATACTACTATCACTGCTACTGTTACTGCGTCGGATTCGCCTACGTACGTGGATATCGTCTGTCGCCCGCGTGCGCCCGCGTCGAGGGCAAAAGTTCATTTCGGCGGAACCGTGCTGCCGAACGTAAAAGCGATTTCGCACGTTCGCGTTTAACGGCTGATGTCAAAATGTATTAATTATTATCGACGGCATAGCCGGGCTTTTAACGCGTATTGCATACGTACCAGATGAAATTAAAACCGGCCGCCTGTACAACGCGAACGCCCACCACTCGCGCGTCTAACGGCGTTTCGAAACTTTCGAACACGCGCGTCACCGTTTTCGGTTTTATTCGCAAAAATCATCCAAATTACAAACCATCGAACTACCGAACGCATTGTTCTGCACCTAACTTTTAGAAATAAGCCATCACGTCGTAACGGACCGCGCTGCGTTACCGCATACCATAACTTTATGGAAAAATGCCATCACATAAAACCGGTCGATTTCTGTGTTATAATAAAGTGAAATAAATACGGTTTATTGGGAAAACATTTTTAATTCAATCATTTTACAATTATATTTAGTCTTTTTTAATTGGGCGGCGTTGTGGGAAAAGTATTCGGATCGCTTTTATGTGAAGTAAACGAGATAAAACTATTTTTGGGTGAAACGTAATGAATTCAAATAGTTATGTAGTGAATTTCTTCAAAATTTATTATTATATTTGCGATTCGTGATGAATCAAACTTCGGCATCATTAATTTATTATTACCTAGTAGTAGAAACAATCACGAGACGATTTTCTTTTTCTCGGAATTTTCCAAAACTTGTTCAGAAAGTATGGCAAAACGCATCGATTCAGACTGTGATCATATCTTCGCTAAAGTAATTTCAAATTTTTAGTACAGTTGTTTAGATTCGCAAGCAAATTTCTAAAGTCAGAATTTAACAATGATATTATACATCTTAGGTATTACGTGTCTATAAACGTAGTTGTTCGTATTTTGTAGTAGTATAAACAATTAAAGATGTAATCAACGCGCTATAAAATGTAAACTCCAAATCATACACACGTGATTTTAAATGTACGGTACTGAATTTCCCTAATATTGTTTATGTTACCGTAGGCAAATTGGATGTAATGAAAGAATATAATCATTACGTGACACTGAATATTCATTAAAACTTCTTGAAATCATTGAGACTTATAAGAACAAATAACAACTAATCGATGTCGAGAGTTCCAATTAATTTCACCCACGTCAGATGACTGGACGTTTTGTGAAAACACCGGAGTGGTCGTAAGTACGAGTATATATAGACAATAAAGCGGACAAGACCATCCGTCGTTAGCAGTAGCCAATCAAATTGTATTATTAAGTCAAAGTAGTTCTCTGATTGAGTATCTTCGTTGGGTCAGACCGGGCAATCAATATAGGGCAATAACATAAAATGTACAAAATAATGTGTAAAGATAATTTAATTATTATATTCTGTAAATTTGTTTAATCAAAATATTTTATGATTGTTTTGTTGAATGTAAAAATAATATCCTTTATGTAAACAACTTCATCATTAACACAAGTTCATATTATCCACGTGAATATAATGTTCTGAAATCATAGTGCACGTTTTTTTACCATTTATTTTTACTTATTTGACATTTTTACAATTATTTAAACACAAAAACAAACGGTTATTATTACCTTATAAAAAAAATGGCTAAACAAACAATTTATTAAAGTATTAAATAATAATAACTAAATAAATGTATGTTGTAAGACACAGTGTATAATATATACACGTAAATAATTTTTTTAATTGGTAAAATATAGTCAAAATTAAAAAACAAACAATTTTTTGTATTCTATCTAAGTGTTAACATAATGCGCAAGAGCTAAAAAGTAAGTATTGTTTTTATTAAACTTAACTCTATATCGTTCACGAAAGAATGGGTTCTGTATTTTACAAATTATTTATTTGTTTGTTTTTAAAACTACTTTCGAGTGCAAAGTTTTTTAAATTACAGTATAGGAATATTAAAATATTATAATTTGTATGTTTTATTCTATCATGTATTAGAATAATTTTAGTGTGCAACTTAAAAACGAATTACTAATATAGTGCTGTATAGTATCATATTTGTGATACGATAACCTTTTGTACGACAATATTTCACGTGGTTACCGGATGTAATAATTTTACGGAAATAAGTTTTTTGGTAGTGAAGTATAGCGTGAAGTATAATATCAGGATAGTCACAGATGAGTAAGTGTGCACTTAAATCGTAGCACCGAAGTTCTACCACTTTTAGTTGAGCCTTATATTAATGAACCACATCACGTAAATACATCTAGTGTAGTTACGAATTAAATAATTTTGTCTCGGATGAATATGAATCTTAAATCAGTGAACTTAGTGGCGTGGAACGAATAGATGATGGACGAGGATTGAATGTCTACAGTGTTATTATTATTATTTATAACAAACCTGAGTCAGAGGCGGACCAACAAGCAACATAATTGATTTGGTGGCAAAAAGAAGAATATATATGTAATTAAATGATAAAAAAAGAAAATAACAAAGGATATGATGTTATCACACAGAGAACACTTATAACAAATTCTAACAGTAGGGGACGAGAAGTTTTTATGCAGGGTGACGACGATGTTCAAGTACTGTGGAGTGGACCGGAATGAAGTTATTATCTAGAGAATGTGAATAATTTTGAACACGGATAAGTGCAGCAAGTCGGTGTAGTGTAATGCTGAGGTTACTTTCATAATCAAACACGTCTGACATTGTCTAAAAAGTCCAAACTCTGGATTAAAAAAGTGTCGACATAGTCAATCGCACTGCATGTTTGTAAAGGTTTTTTTCCTTAAAGAATAGAAGTTTTCGAGTGAAGGCAAATATTTGGCTCAATAAAACGCACCAAAATCGATTAATTTGAACGCAGCATAGTGCACTTATATAGTGCACAACTCTATAGTTGTTCCATTGACTGGATAAAGTCAGAAATTCTGAAAAGCAATGTTTGAACGAGACTTAAGTGAAAAAATCAAACATCATAAATGACTTGGCGTAATCCCAAAATTGTTTTAACTAATATGATATATTATAGTGTACAATCAACCCTATTGAAGTAGAATTTGTAGAGTTAGAGTAGTCAACGAGTTATAGAGGCTAAGATTGACAGGGAGCGATGCGACGGTGTGATGTCTACGGTAGGCACAGGAAGAATTATACATATATACGAGTATGTCGAGCTGAAAATATACAATATTATATAAATTAAACTGTATTATCCTTGCAACCGTCGCAGCGGAGTTCATAATATCAACTTCCTCTCTCGTATTCACCCATCTATCATCTGTACAATTATACTTGTGACAAATGTCGCGCGCATGTAAACACCATGTTCGACGTCCCAGATGTCATCTAATTAACGTTGTACTACAGGTGCACTGGTTTTGATTCGACGAAGCATTTCGTTGTTTCATATATAATATACGTTCATTCGTACACTCGTTGTAGCATTAGAGTTTTATACAAGTGTGTTACAAAAATGTACATTGCTTAAAGCTTTACATAAAGCCCTTTTCAAACTTCGTTGCAAATGAAACGAACCTCTCTCTCTCTCTCCGAAACAGTTTTAAGTACCCCATTATTCCAGTCACAAACAACACTATTGTTTAAGCCTAAAACGTTTCATTCCGTACGGTCGTTTAAGTAGGTAATATTGGGGCGTGTACCACAGGGTAGTGCAAGCCGTAAATTCTAGAATAGTTTTAATTATTCCGGCGTTATAATATTACACTGTCGTAATTATTTTTTGAAAACGACTTATTGTTATTAAAGTGTACCCCTAACTTAACGAGAAACTTGTAAATCGTGGTAATTCGTAGGGGTTTTTTTATGAACTTTTATAATACTTCGGAAAATTTCAATAAACGTTGTCGTTATGATACAACTTTGTAGTAGACATGCACGTCAAGTCATTTTCCGGGTAAGCCATAATCTCAAATTAAGTAATTCAAACAAAATAAAATGGTGAATTTTTATGAAAAACGTTGTGATGAGATATTGCCTTACATGAAATTAATACAATGATGTGGGAAATTTTTATTTCACTGCAATAAAAATGTCAACCCTATAATATTAGAATATATAACTTCAGAAACGTATCCCAAACGAACCAGGGTTTATTCAAAAATAATCGAAATAAGTTTTTTTGAAAAATTTGTTTCAGAATATGCTGTTTTTAAGCTTTTAAGTAAATAAAAAATAAACCAATTTTCTAAATAATAATTTGTTTTAAGCTACCCGTGATTTTGGGATTAATTTTGTTGCCCCCAAAAATGTTTTTTGAAAAAAAAAACCATCATTAAAAAATAAATTTCTTCTACAATGCACTTAGAATATAAAATGGAAAATCTTCTGCGTCATTGATTTCTGAATTAAATTTTGCGTTATATTTCTCGATTGGATACGTGGGTCTTGGCTTTGGTGAACAATACTGTGAATTGAAGTGTTATAAAATATACAATATGATCATATAACTAAATAACATGTTTCGTTATTTTATTTCAATAAAAATGTAAATTGAATAATTTTTAACAACATAGGCTCGTACAATGACAATTATTTATTTCAACTTTTGACACTAAGCACGTCAAATTATGAATTACTAAATCCTTGTGTTTTATACAAAATATAATATATATTATTGTAAAAATGCTATAATCATTTCGAGGATGCGTAACGCGACTGCACGTGGCAAGTCTAAATTATTTTACGTTTTGGATCGTCTTAGGCATTTTTTTTGTTAGTTGGCTTTCGCCACTCAACTTTTAAAATGAAAAACATAACATTTTTATGAAATATTAAGGTTTCGCAAGAAGCATTCTATAAGTATTGATTTATTCTAGTTGTTATATATATATAATAATAACTCAAACTCGACAGGCGCTAAATCGAACGAGACACTTCATCGAGTTATGCTATAACAATTAACTAGTAGTAAATCTCCAATTTGCAGGCAAGTTTGCTCATATAACTTTCTTGAGGATTTTATCCAAGATTTGACGACAGTGTTTAAAGCGTTTTCATGCTGTATTATTTAATCACCGAGATGAATTTTTCACCCGACTTAAAATCTAATGCTCGTCCGACGGTACATCGTGTTACATATTGCCTATTTTAAGTGTGCATATATAACTAGATGAAAACAGTTGTTCGCGAAACTATTTTAGCTTCCACTCCTCGTCGAATGCGTGATCACCGGAGACGGAGTTTGACATCGTCAGCTTTGCAACGTTGAGATAAACTAGAAAAACGATTTCGACCAACGTGACTGTATGCTGTGCACCGTATAATATTAGTATCGTATACGTGTACCTCTGGGTGTCGCCACGGAGAAGTCCAATCGAAAGCCGTCGTTCGCGTCCGCAGCAGTTCTCCGTAGCCGTAGGACATTACAATGCGACAACAGTGCGGTGCGCGGGAGTTTAAAGCGGATGCTTTTTGAACATTTACATCTTACCGGGACGGATCGAATAAAATCACCCATCTCCGCTACCACGGAGAGAAATGGCTCTCGATTCTTTCGATTTACTTATATCAAGTATCACTCAACATACGTATTATTATGTGTGCACATAGATCAATTTGTTTACCAATATTTTTTCATCTCACATATTCAACCGAAATTCGCCTAAAAACCCGGTGTGTTTTCGAGCTCAATCGTTTTCAACCCAATTTTTTCGGCATGGATATTACGTTTTGTCGCTGGAGTTCATGCTGAAATTGTTGCGTCACGCTGATGTGACACACGTCGAGTGAAAAGTACAAACGAGTAAAATGCACCGTCTCCATAACGACGATATGCTTGTCGCATTATAGCGCATGGTGCATTTTGTGTGAATATATTAACAAAAGCGGAATCGGTTGATACCGTGACTTTGACTGTGACTTTACTACGAGTTCACTATGACAATGAAAGTGACAGTTGTTAGGGAAACGGTGCATTAAACTCGTTTTTGTCGTCATCCATGTGCCAATGTGTCCGAGCGTATTCCCATGGACAACCGATGACGATTTTTAACCGTTCGGTATCCCGGTATTGAAGGTGCTCCCGAGCCGCGTCTGGTTTGAAGTGTGTACTATGTACTCGTATTTATTGTAGAACGTTAGAATCCGAAAAAAGAGTGACTCGTATAATACATGTTTTAATATCGCCGTCGCGTCGCAAAGCCGAGTGCATGATAACTTAACGGGAAAAATAGGGGGCGAGAGGGGTGACGTAAATGGAGGGGTGGGCGGGTTACGCGAGGGGAAGAGGAAAAATAACCAGAATGACTGGCATAACAATACGGCCGAGGGCTTTGATAGCGCCACTATCGGACATTGTCATCTTGGCGGATGCCAAGCGAAAGCCTCTGGTTTTAAATAAGTTATAGTGGTACATCGTATACGGAGACGGTCTTAAAAAGAATATTGTGTTTTTATCTGCAATCGGTCGGCCGCCCGGAGATTTCCGACGACGACGAAGCAGGCGGTTAACCGAAAACGTTTCCATAATCCGTACACTATAGTATGCGAAAAATGGTATCGTTTCCTCGTCAAATAACTGCTCGGCGATTTGATGGCTTTGATGACGGATATCGTCCGGGCCTTCCATCTATTATTATACAGGGTGTTTCAGCATGATTAGACGAATGAAATAACTTTTTTTCTATTCAATGAATTTAACTTTTTTTTTTTTAGAAATTATATTTCGATACTGCAGACCTAAAGCAATAATTATTTTGATTTTTCAATGTTGAAATTTTAAATTTTAAATTGTACTCTATTTCAAAAGTCTAAATAACCATATCGTAAACTTGATTAAAAAAAAATAATAATCGTCAAATTTTTTATAAAGCCGAGTAATTTATAATTGTGTTTCTTCAAACTTGAAAATGTCATCATTTCATTAAATCAGCCATTATTGGGTGCACAACTTTAAACTTAGGCAAATTCATTAACATTATCACAAACTTAAAAATCGCAGAAAATCATCAATGTATTATCCTTTAGTAGTATGAATAACCGAACATTTTCTAGACATAATGGCTGTTTTGACTTTTTACTTGAACGGTATAAAATGTCAAATTTTTTGATTTCAAATGAAAAAAAAATACCATAGGAAGTGCGCAATATCGATATAATTAAAAAAAAAAAAAATAATAGTATTGAGCAGAACAAAATTTGTTTCAATCGTTAAATCATGTCGAGACACCCTGTAAGCTTTCAACGACTTTACTGTATATTACAGTCTTATCGCGCGTCTTAATGAACGGCGGGTGTTGTCGGTGTACTATAAAAGCTGCGGTGAACGAATATCCGTTGACAGGCCAAAAATTTCGTTCCCTCTTCGAGTTCAATAATTATTTGCCCCTGTGCGGAAATGAAGATAGTCGTTCGCATTCGATCTGACGTATCATTAATTGATAGCCTAATACTATCGTATTAATTTGAACTCTACGAATTTTCGCGTGTTTAACTGCTGACATTATTAATAAATACATCTCATTGGTAAACACTCGTAAGTGTATTATTTAAAGTCGACCGAGGACACAATAAATCATACGAATAATGATTCATTATATGCCGTACGAATATTTTCGTTTTAATTTTAATCAACGACATTCACATATTATATATACATGTATTTGCGGTAATTTAAAACAAATCAAGCGCATATTTTTAATTAATTCATCAAAAACTCATTAAATATTTTAAGAGTAAAATTATAATTTTTTAGGAAATTCAAAGAGTATTCATTAAGAGCGAAATGATTACACTTTTTTTAAAACTTTGAATAATAATATACATATATGTAATACTTGTATAAATGTTAATTATGCCCTCAAAGATTTCGAAGAAATACATAATAATTGACTTCAGATTAATTACACACTTTATATTATAAAATATTATTAACCCGCAACCTAGTAAAGAACTCGATGTATGAAAATTTCAGGATTTAATTTTTAAATTTTACTTCACAATACTATCATTTTTCAAACAGTTTAATATCATTATTTATGCATGGTTTATATTTAAAACGTTTACAACGAAATTAAATGATAGTTGAAAATGGAAATAATACATAACTAATGAATATCAGAAACAGATAATTTCATGGTGATTACGCCTTATTTAGAAATTTAATCTGTGACAAATTTATAAAAAAATTTAAAATCCAACCGAAGAATGGATGAGAACATTTTTAGGGACCGGGAAAATTACTTTGTTTTTCTTAATACTAAGTTTTGCTTTTTTCGTCATAATGTATACAGTAAAGAATTACTTTTCTAGATTTGGCAATGGAATTAAAACAAAAATTGGCATTAAAATATAAAAAAAATAATACTATTTTTTTGATCAAGGAATAAAAGTAACATAGGATTTTTACTTTACTATATCATAAAATGAGAGAAATCGGGGTAAAATTATTAAAATGAATGGTTCTTCTATCTAAAAAATTACCAACGATAGTTGAATAAAAAGTGGAAAGTTTCATAATAAGATTCTGAACGTTGAAATTAATAAGCATCAGCATGTTAAAACCTTTATTATTGCAGCGTATACTTACATACACCCGTATATATATATATATATATATTTATTTACTATGCACGTGTGTAGTTTATATTGAGTATACATGTAGACGTGTGTGTGTATATATATATGTACTTTGAATCTTGATTGTAAAGTTTTAACTTTTCTCGGTGGCCTATCCAAACTCGAGTGAAAATGCCAATTTATATGACAAAGCCTATTATAGTGTTTCTATTAGGACGGGATTTACATAATGGTAGTGGGACTCCGTCTTCTGAACTACACTCCTATGTCATTGTCGGCTGTTCGAGACCCGTAATTGAATTATTATTCGCTGGAATAAGTGAAAAACAGTTCGAGCGAATACAAAAGACATAAAGTATTTACCTGAAATATAATGTGTGGCAAATAGTTTATTGATTTTCGACCATAGAAGTCCTGTAGTAATTTAAAAAAAGAAAAAAACCATTGGAATTCCGATTCTAAGTAAAATATGACATTTCTGTTAATGGAAAATAGATTTTTTATACGATTATTAGTACAAGAATGGCTGTTATTGTAAATGCAGTATTTCTTATAAGTCAAAAATTGTTATTTATGAAGAGAAAGTATAAATTGCTAGGCGAAAAATTACAAGAATTCAAGGATTCCGTCAATATAATAGTATGGCACGAAGAAAATTCACTTTAAATCATTACTTCGCAGTACTGGCTCTTGCGAGGCATGTTTTGACAATTTTTCGCTTATTTTATCCCTGCAAGTCTATAGACAGAATGTTTATTGGGATCAATAAATAATAGGAACACCGACGTTAAGTTTTAGGTTCGTTGTTCATTACATCAAATGAGATGGCGCGTTATAAAGATAAACATTTTTTTCAACAAGTTATTTATTAAAGCACTGTGGAATATTTGTTTGTATTCATTAACCTTTTATGGTATATTGTTTGGTGTTGCCCACATTCTTAGACATTATAGCTTATTATCTTTCGTTGTTTGATCATAGTATCTCAACCCCAAAGAATTACAGTTTGTTATTTATAATCCACACGATAATACAATTTTTGTCGTGTTATCATAATTATTTATAATTTTAATCAACGTTAAATTGCACTTGTGATATTCATACTTTAAATTATTATTAAATATATTATATATGTGGAATAATGCATTATTATGTTATGTAACAAATAGCATTTACGGAAAAATAATAAAAAATAAAATCCTATTGACTGCATTTTATACTAAAAAGTTAACATATATTCTTGGCTATTATATAATATTATTTAAAACGTTAATTTAAATTTTTAATGCGATATAACTGAAACAATCTTTTGTTATAGTCTATTATAATTTATAAACTAAATGGTTGAATAGTGATTTTTTTTAAGACAATTTCCGATTAGTTTTAGCCTCCAACTCGTTCAGTAATTCATTAAGAGTATTGAATATTTAAATATTCATAAAGTACGTGGATTGGTTTGCAATGCATATTCATCACCTTATTTCTCGAGAAGACTATCTTACGGGTGAACAGGCACGTGGAGGCGGTCCCATAAACCGAGAAAGCAATAAATTTAAATTGACAGCGGGTCAACTAACCTAATGTCATCTTATTTTCTTTATTCGATATTGATTTATTGGGTAATGATAAAAGTGTTCATAGCTTCGAAGAAAAGTGTTAGAAAAATGAAAAAGACAAAAATAAAAATGTATGAATTCCTATCGAAGAGTTATCGTACTTAAATTTATAAATAAAAGTCATAACGCTATTAAAAAATACATTTTCTTATGCAATTTTGATAACATCTAAAAGGTTTAATACTATTCGGGCAACAAATATACCATGATGATGATATGTATATTTAGTGCAGCAATGTAATCTGTAATTTTGGTAAAGTTCGAAGTATAACAAATAACGCGTAAAAGAGAAAAATTATATTATTAATGTTTAATTTTCTCGTTCATTATATTATGTAGTTTGATATGTGTATTGTAAATAAAATGCAACTTAAACGTTAAGTACCCACTTACATTTTTCATGCAATACTGCTAGTTTAGTTTGTATTTAATATTAATTTATTGCTTATTAGTTGGTTAAAACTTAAAAACTACTTTATCGTCATTGTTTTACTTTATGGCGATAAAATTATCAATTATTATTTAAGTAGATTAATGCTTGTAATTACAATATGACCTTTATCGTATTTACCATAAGATTATTATTGGAAAACCAATTTCATATTGAGCGAAAATAAATTTATTTTATAAGCGGAGAAAGAGAAAGAAAGAGAGAGAGAGAGAGAGAGAGAGAGAGCGAGTGAGAGTATTTCATGAAAGATAAACTGCAAATAAAGAGCAAAATTAAACCCAATGAAAGGGAAATTAATGAATTAAAATACAGCAAATAAATGAGTTTCTTTTATTATAAGCTATACGTCGATTTACTGAGAAAGGTAATGAAGTGAACAAGCATTCAAAGTCCAATACTGGAATGTCTTATATTATTTCGGTACCAAACGAATGGATAATACAGTATGCTCGTATTGTACACAGTATAAATATATTCATTTAAAAATGTGATGCTCAGTAGTTATTTTGAATACCAATAAAATGGCAGAGTGAACACGTTTGAAAATGTTTTAAATCAACTTTATTTTCGTAATTCAGTTTCACGATTTCCCATTGATAATTTAACCATAAATTTAAGAAAAAAAAAACATTAAAAATACTAGTTCTCTACCGGTGTATGCACCAAAATTGATGTTATCGCTGAAGCGTTACGCAAATGGAAATGGAATTGCTATTAATACTGAAAAAAAAAATATATTCATAGTATTATGTCAATACGGTTCGAAATTTAATTTACAATGAGGGCCGCCGTTTGTTTGCGAAATAACGCTGAAATCCCTCCATCCGAGGAACATTATAGAAATGCATTGGATCATGCTGATGCGTTTTCCATACAGAGTTTCCATTTGAAAATCTTCAAAGAAAAAACATCCAAAGGCCAAACAAAACTATACCGAACCTATTGTGAAAATGCAATTAGTAAATTATACTATATTGGCCTGGATGTACATGAATAATATCGACTCGTATTATTTCACTAATCATGTTGCGAAAAAAAAAAATAAACATTGCTCCTTGTTTTATTATGGAGCTCTAACGAAACGATTATTAATTTATTAATTATTAAGTACAAACTAATAACGTTTCTCGTTTAAATTAGATGTAAGCTAACGATTTATAAATTAATTTAACTTCAATTCTGGATGCACGGGCGTGACGTCTACTGCCGTTAGACATGGGACATGTACCGAGTGTATTTCAGCTGCACTATATGGAATCAGTGTCTAGTATTTTATACACACGGTGACGTGCAGTTATGATGAGTAATAATTACCGGATTCCCTACGTCAAGACAGTGCAATACTTAGGGCATTCGAATGGAAACTTACATTTGAAAAGCCACATTAAATCGATCCCGGCTGGGTACTCTGTTACCGTAACAATAGTCCTTTGGTTGTAATGTCTGTTATATAACGTGCGTCGTTATTTCTCGTTAACCTTACAATGTAATGCGCCCTATCTGAAAACGTTGATTGGAAACGGGGTAGCTGCTGCTGCTGTTGCGGCAGCTAGAGAGTGTAGCAAAACGGTAAATGATCATCCCTCTCCCCTCTATCACCACCATCCACTGAACCACACCTCTAGCCGTTATCCAACCACCAATAGCGTCCAACTTGTCCGGGGATGTTATTTTCATCAATTTTGTATTGCCTAGGGTGACTATTATTACCACTATTATTATACATTGTGTGTGTGTGTGTCTGTCTGTCTGAAACATTGCATTACCAAAATGGTTCACATCAAAAGGGTGCTAAAGCTAAAAATGCAAAAGTCAATTACCTGTGTAGCGAACAGACCAGGCTGCAAATACCAATGTGTGGGGGAGGTTAAGGCCGTATCATATTTGATATAAAAGCTAAGTACGGGAGCATCGTTACTGAGTTAAACCGTTTCCGAATTCAACCAATATTTTAGTCGAAACATGTGAACCCATTGGTGGGATAAGAAAAGGGTACTTGCCCACACCCCCCCTCTGTTAGTTTAAAATGAACGCATAATCTAATAAACATCATCATTTTTATTAATGCTATAGTGTATTAAATTGAAATTATATTTAAAAAATATATTGAGTTTTGTTATACGTAATATTATACCATATTAAATAATAGAAGATTTTGGTTTTTGATGCGTTTTTTTTTTGCTTCATATTGCTAAATAACTCTTTAACCTACGTAGTCGCTATTGAATATTTGACTATGTTGTTACACTCTATTCACATTTTACCTCCATGACAGTTTTTTTATCTTTAAAAGGTAACCTTATAAGAAAATTGTGTACGTAACCATTGTTTGTAGTCTAATAAAATATAAGCGTAAATATTGATTTATCGTGATTTCGCAAAAGCTTGTAGGAAACATCTAATAAAAATATTTTCCTGGTTGTATAAAATTTTAATATTAAATATTATTTTAAAAATATTGAAATAAAACTCTCTCAATCTTTCAAGTTTAAATTTCTTATGTATTCACAATAAGTTCCCGTCAAAAAATATTGAATACACTGATGTACTTATTAAAAGTGTTTATTTTTTCCGTTGTATCCATGTTTTCATTTATTCTTCGGATACAATAAAAACTGAAAACATTGTTATATAAATCCTCGAGAAATGTTGTCAACTTACAATAAATTTGAATATCGATACTGTAAAGTAATTAACCAAGTATAATGCTTAAAGACTAAACTCGTTTAGATAATTTAGGTATCTCGATTAGTAATGTACTTTTATAAATTAAAAACACCATTTTTTTTAAAACCTATAGTTTTTTGTAATCTTGCCAATGGGCATAAGGTAGTCTAATTTTAAGATTACTTCGTGGTACAATAATCAATTCGTATAGTTCAAGAAGTATTTGTACAAAAGTGGTAAAATAACATAGGTACATTATTATACTTTTTTACTACAAGTGGTTAGCCGGTGCATTGTATAGGCAAAATCAGAACGTTGTAATACGAGACTCGGCCGTGTTCCAATTACATATTTTAAAAACAAATTTATAGTACAATCTACTGTAACTTTATATTAATAAACATATTTTAGAGAGAATTGAGCGAATCATGTAATGTTGATAATTTCAAAACAAATACTCGTAGGTATGATATAATTCGAAATAAGAATTTGAAAATATCTCGACGGTTTTCGATAAACTGAGGTCAGAAAATAATTATTTGTTACAGGTATACAAATGTACATAAATATTTAACTGAGTACTCCGGTACAATAAGTGCTTTTCTTTATGTAACTGATATGTCTTTACATTTCTCAACATTGAAATTAATTATTGTTAATGCACACATTAATAAAGACAAATAATATAATAGCAGTTATTCAAAAGTGCGCGATTTTATTGCTCGTTTTTTGAAAAGTTATCTCTTAATAACTTTCATATCTTCTGATTGCAGATCTCTTCAGAAATTATTCAAATTATTTTGTTGTGAAACAATGCCACCGAATTCATCAATATTTGCGCATTGAGTGTTTTAAAAATGAACGTATACAACTACATCCGTTGATTAAAATTGTTAGTTGATAAATACTCTATTATAATATTATCGAATGTTATTAAATTATTTTTAATTGGTGCAAAACAAAACGCAAAGGAAATAATGATAGCCGTATTGCGTTGCACGGGGACGATTGTATAACATTATGAGTAATGGATGATGATGATAATAATATGTGACAAAAGGGATACTACAAAACTGTCATTTATCCAAAATAATGCTTGGGATATGATGTTTTATGATTAGCGATTATTTGATACCCATTGAATACGGTGTTACTTTTTTTTTTGTTTAAGGTTCGATTTGATTTTTCTATTTAACATTTATTTCCATTTCACGGACTAGTATCACGAACGTTACATTGATTAATTAATTTGTACTTTATCCGTATTGCCAACATTTTCAAATATGTCAGCAGAATATATTTTTAGCTTATTAAACTTTGATCCACGCAAGAAGGATATAATGATTTTTAAAGGATTATTGATTACTTATTAAATTATTTCATGAAGTATAGAGGTAAATTTATTGAAAATGACACATATTAATAAAATTACGGGTTACACTGGCCAGTTGGTTTAAGAATCAATTCAAATTATAAAAAAAAAATATCTTTGAGTTCTTCAAACTATTTTTATTTCAAAGAACGTTTCGATAACTCGATGTTCTTCATCATTAATTAGTTTGTCATGCCAATATTACCATAGTAATATACTTGAAGCAGTAAAGATTTTTTTTTTAAATTAAAACTGAAAAAAGTCTGCTTTTATCCTATTTGAAAAAATAAACGATTTCAGTTCCCGCTATACGCATTAAGACGGGAAATCCTAATACCAAATCAACTGCAATTGTCTTCATTGAGAAACCCATTTCGAAACCACCTGTACTGTAGCAATGATAAACCCTTTCGGATGTCATTTAAAGGAATGAAAACTATTTCACCTTCTTAAGTCTCCATATAAACGATAAAAGAGTCCGAGAGAAAGAAAATGGGTGAAAACCGAATCAGTGATGATTATTTCTACGGACCTATTACACGGCACGTCTGCCCGGTAGCAGGTGGAGGACTACTGACCAAAGCCTCAATTATCCATGATGGTGTATATTGTCTTATAGAAGTTAGCAACGCGTCTCGCACATCCTTATATATAAAGCTCATGAAATTGCGCTCCACACGCACCGTTTAATAACAATTATTGTTCGAGCATTGTCAGACAAAATGTCGGAATCGCATTATAACGTCTCATATAATTTTAGTAAGAAGTTCTACGGTACGAATCAAATTTTCAAATACCGTACACGCACAGCCGTTCCAAAACAACATTATTACTTCCACTATTTCCGAATCAACTCGAAGTAAAATAAAATTAACATATGGCCTCTTTAAAATAGGTTTTATAGTCGATTATTTTTTAAATAATTAAAAAACTGAGCTTGTCACATGAGTATTACACACAGTTTACGTATTCGATACGAGGAAATACTTTTAAATCATTTTGCCTCGATAGATATAAATAACCACGCAGCAAAATAGTAATTTTCAAGAGCTCTTTGTAGGTATTTTGTTATGTAGTGAAAATTGAAATGCTTATACCCAACGAAACCCTACAAAATTACCATATTATTACTGAAAATGCATTGTTTAATGCGGGTCGTAACGAAAATTACAAAAATATCACTTCAATAAAACGAATTGCAAATTGATTATAATTGCACGATTCAGGAGATAAATTATTAGAATATAAAAATATAATTAATTTAGTGGGAATTCCGTAACGTGAACAGCAATTTATGTATGACTACCTCGTATGACGTAAACCCCTATAAGCCGTAACACTGTTTTCGTTCTCCCAAGAGACGGTGAACGCTAATTGATTGATATCAATTCGTTATGTTCATTAAATAATAAGGAACTAGGGCGAAATATGCCAGTATGTTAAAATATATATTGGAACTTAATAACACATTATTATTTATATCAAAATTTGATAAATGTGATAAGATAAATCGATTTATTAGACATTTTTTCCTTTTTTTTTTTTTTTTTACTTTACCCAAAACGGAGGGATAATGTAATGTTGCGTTTATATAGTGTTGTGGGCGTTTCTTATATCATCTGGATGTGGATATAGGATTTTTGGTGTGTTTAAAATGTTCTACGTCAACATTATTGACGTGAAGTTCCTCGGATAAGTTGAAAAGTTAATTTATTATTGAACTCCACAATAACCTTTGTGATAACAGACAAAAAAGTAAAATGAAAATACTTTCAATAAAATAGGTATTTTTTATGAAAAAAAATAAAGCGGAAAGGCTATATTACACGCCATAAAAATTTTATTGATGGCTTATGTAGTGAATATTTATTTGTTTCGTTAACACTTTTTATAAAGTAATTTATTGCAATATAATAGTAAAATAATCTGAATGGCATTTAAATCATAGTGCATGACTGCAAATAAGTATACATATGAATATAATTGAATTTTGATGACTGCAGACACTTGATACGTACCCGAAAAAACGATTATTGACCATCGGGCCACTGCTGAGTGTAGCACTAATTCCGCGGAAGTTTATAAACACTCTGTAAACGGGTTTAATCGTTATACCGAAATTGAAATTTTTCGTTTTCAATATTATTTGTCGATAGCAAAAGTGGAGATGTTTTTTTTGTACTTCTCGTTTTTAGGCGTATTCGTATTGAAAAAAAATAAATGTTAATCCGTATTATTCCATAGAACCTCGAGTGGCCATCATATTATAGTATTATTATACCGAGCCCTTATGGCTTGCGTACACTGCAGCCAAACATGTAAAATAAAATGGGCTTATAATATAATATATTATCATGTATAAGTTATTATTATACCGCGTTGAAAAAATAAAATTTCAGTGGCGGCGGTGGTGGTGGTGGTCTAAATTATGTGTTTTCAATGAAAGCACTCTTGTCGAACCACTACCGACCTGAACGCTGGGCGGGTACAAGGAAGGGGTGGTGAGGGGGGAGACACACGGAATATCGTCGGATGTGTAAAATATAAAAATGTGCGTGGCGGCCGCACCGAGAACACGGTAAAGCCATTATGCGCTTACGGTACCGAAAGTGTAAAACATTAATTTAAAAGGCACCGATATTTTTCTTCTTCGGCGGCGGCTGCTGCTGCTCGAGACCCGCAGCACGGCAGTTTAATTACACTTCGAAGGGATCGAGACTGCAGAACCTATCGGGCACCATCTCGACGATCCTGTTTCAGCTTTATTTCTGCATGACATCTCACACACGTGTGCGTAAACCGAAATCACCGAAACACGCGCGTAAATAAATAATTTCGAACAGGCACGTATTCAGAATTATCTTTTGGGAGGGTTAATAGATATCCATGATGGTCACAGTACATATTATACAAGTGTCTTATATCTTGACTTAAACATTTATTTAAACTTAAAAATAAACACACACATCTACACGGATACGTCACATAGCTCCAGTGGCTCATGCTGTATTAGTATCAGTACGCCTTAAAGATATTTTGAATATTTCAAAATAAGAATATGGTTAAAATGTCATCACTGAAAATTACTTCAACAAACCGAGCGTCATCGTTTGTGAAAACGGTCGATTAGCCTGGTTTTCAGCTTTGATAAAAAAAAATAAAAAAACACCGTAGTGAGCAAATTTTCTGATGTTCGGCGTTAGATAAAATTACACGGGGTCAATCTTGTATTAGTTTTTTAAGACATACACAGCTATTGGGATTATCGAACAATTTTTCTTTCCAAATATACCATCTGTGTGTTCAATTTTCGATGTAAAAAGTTTCGGCGAAAACGTTTTTTTTTTTTTTCTGGTGCTAAAAAATAATAGATAAATCGTTTCGCTCATCGTCTGAAAAATTGTTTTTATCAAAATTAAAAATTAATGATATTTTTCGCTGTGAAACATCGTCCGGGGACGGAGCGGATCCCACCATCAACTTTCATCTACTCGCCTACAAGGACGAATCTTCCGTCCGTACGCACCTAAATCCACTCGTCGTAAATGGTGTAGTGGTGCAAAATACGGACGTAAATAAATAACTTGGAGCAACAAAACACACGCACACACACACACACACACACACACACACACACACACACACACACACACGCACACACACACACACACAAACGCGGTGCAAGCGGTTAGTAGCGGTATACAGTGGTAGCTGCAGCGGTATACTATGCGTATGTAATAATATAATATAAATGTATATTTAGGAACGTGCGACCGAAACCGAAGGAATTCGGGTAAGCTTGTACAATGTACATGCATAATTTTGTTCTATCTTCATTAATTTTATAATATTCGTGTTTTGTGTTAGGCCTCGGCGATGATGTGAATACTTTATATAATAATTGTCCGACGTACACTACAATATCGCAACATATCCTGCGCCTCCGCCGCCGACGCCGCCGGTGAGAAGACGGCCGAAAGATAATTAAACGCATAGAGCAGGACGAGCACGTCATCAACAAAACGTCTTGAAGGGTCTCTTGAATGTTGAAACGGCGCAGAAAATCATTACGACACAAATGGTCTCGGAGCACAATGGTCGGATTAGGCTCACCGTTGGTCTCGTATAAGTAAAACGTTTCTCCGAGACAAATAATAATATAATATAATCCGTCTCCCGCGAGTTGGTCATTTCGTTTCCCGTGAAATAACGAGTAGATTACGCCTTAAGTAACATAATGCGATACTATATGTATGAATGTTGAACGTTTGTATGGAGAAACTTCCATATAACGAAATGTCATGGATTACAAAAAAAAAAAACGTATTACAGAGATATTCGTTAAAAATAGAATTACCAACATAGCTGTTTTATTAATTTTTTTATTTAATTAATCTAATATAAAACTGTACAAAATTATGCAATTATAATTATATTATATTTAAATGAAATGAAGCACCTACCTATGTTAATATCATATACTTATACATCAAATATTTAATAACATCATAAATTGGGCTCAAATTGTTATTCCAACTTACTTTATTAATTTTTAATCTTAAATGAAAACCTTATTTTAACCGAAATTATTTGTGTTTAATTTTTTTATTCAAACATCACTTAAACTATCTCTATGATATACAAAAAATAAGCGATGTTGCTAAAAAAAAAATATTGCATGAAAAGACTTGGGATGATAAAATTACCAATTATACCTCACAAGTGAGTTACACAATATTATAATTATTATTTTTGTGAATTGCAGTTTTTTCAAAAAAAAGTTTCTATTAATTCATCAAGTTTTTCAACTAACCGACTTATGTAGCCCGTACACATGATTAACAATAACAGTCATGGTATTCAAAAATATTTTGTTAAACAGAAAATGTCGTTAAACCGCGGTTATACGAAATTTTCACTGTATAATGTACTTCTAGCAAGTCGGATTATTAAATTGTTAATATTTGGAATGAATAACGCGTGCACTCGTTCTCGGATCACCAACACTGTTTCGACTTTATTTCAAGTAATTATTGTGTACCGGTTAACTGCGGAAAATAACAGTCGAGTTCTTGGGTTTCACAGGCTTTTACATTACGACATTATTATAACAGTGAGAACATGTCGCGTTCAAGCCGGCCGAGGCGATAATCGGCAAAAGTACAACTATACGCTTTGACCGATCGAGCGGACGCGATGCGAAATAGATTTACGTTAGTTGAACAAGATTTATTCGTTCACGTTCCGTCGGTTATATTTTGATCAAAAAAGACGAAAAAACTCGTTAAATCAAATTTTTTGTGTTCGTGGTGCATTTTTAGTGATTCATCGATAAATAATTACGTTTTTTCTTTAATACCAGTTACAATTAAAATTCTCCACTCGAATGGCTTGTTGGAAAAATATACGGTATGAACATATACAAGTTATACAAGTCATTTTCTTGTAAAATATTTAAATATCCCTCACTTTTATGAAAATAATTTAATTAGAAAAATATTTTTATAGGTACGTTCCACTGACAGACCACAACATTGGTTCTTCCGAATTCTTTTCTTTTGTCGTTAATATTGTATATGTCATAATTTAAGTACCTATTCGTACCAACATTTTCAAAATTTGTCTCCGTAAAAAAACGATTTTCCTTTACGGATGCCTTGCCAGAGTAACGTTCCTCTATTTCATTTGCCTCCTAACCTATAGAACTTTTTATTTGCCTTTATTTCATAGCTGTGCCATAATCGTTGATTCAGTGTATATTATTAAAATTGAAGATTTATGATAATTGTATATCTGATATCATATGTTAATTATACATAATATATAATACATTATTTATTAGCACATTCAATTCGTTAAAATATACTAATAGCAAAAGAGCTATTCATTTTTTCCTGATTAAAGTAAATCGAAACGATCAAATCCATTGCCGAATGAACCAAATTATTTTACAATCTCAAAAATCTTTTGAAATAAATTGATCGACTGAATATTATTTCGGTATCTATTCTTGCAGAACATGTACACTATATATACATGTACAACATATACCCAGTGCACATTTTGTGATTATGATTCGTAATTTATTTAATGTCGATAAAAGATCTAATTTAACGAAACAAAGACTTTATTAAAATCATGGTTTATACGTACAGCGTAATATCCGTAGAAATCATGAATTTAAAGTGACGCTGAACAATTGTTATTAATAATTAAAACAATCTTTTGTTGGGACGAATGCAGGGGGACATTAAATATTTATGAATATAATTATAATAATTAATTTGGAAACAAAAATGTATAATTTTCTTAATGAGAAACGTGTAGAGTTTCCGTATAAGAAGTCTGTGAAGCTGTAGTTTCCTACATTTCCATAGAAAATCTAGGTATTAATTTTATTATGATCCGTGATAAATGTTCGTTAAATATTTACATTCAACCTAAATGTAAACTCAAAATTAAAAATCTGAAAATGTATTTCACATAAGACAATGATTTTTTTTTTTTATTACAATGATTTAGTATGCTTCTCGTCGGGTTTCAAATTATTATATGTCCTGTGGAAATTCTTTATCTTATACAAATTCCATACTCTATTGGTTTTATTATGTTCAATGTTTTTGGTACCTTTTGGCTGTTCAAAATTAGTCGATAAGCCGTTATTATCGGAAATCCAGAAAAAATAAAACGATTTGAAATTCCCTTCACTTATATTTATGCTATTAATGTTTTCTAATAACATGCATTTTTTTCATCCTATTGAGCTTCGAGGAATCGATTTTTTACTGTCTTATAAATAATATGGATTATTTTCATAAACAGATTATTATATACATACAGCCATTCAGGTATTAATAATGTTTAAGGTATATTTATATAAAAAAAATAACTGTTAGTCTTGTTTAATTAACAAAATATTAAATACCTTACGAATGGATATAATTAAAAAAATATAAAATATTAACGATGCAAAATATGAAATATAAAAAAATTGTGCGTGAACTCTGTTGATTAAAGATTGTTTATATTAATATTATTTTTCTATAACAAACATTTTTCGTAGGTTCAATTAAATATTTCTTATTTAATTATAATTTACTTCACGGGGTCAAATAATAATAAATTAATAAACAATATACTCTGAGTGGCAATACATTTTTAACGCTTTCATTAATGAAAGATGATTTCTAAAATTACGCCACCAACCAAAGATGTAGAACAAAAGGGTTATTATCATGTTATATATTTTGTTCGGTACCTATTTTTTATTTTTAAAATAATCTGTTCAGTAAATGTTTGTTAGTGGATTTTTGGGATTGCGATTTATAATACATACCGCTCTTCATATCGCATTGAACACCTATAATATAACATCTAATATTGATGTGTTAGACTGTTAGAGCGACAAAAAAACAAAATAAAAATTCCAAACTATGAATAAACAATTGTTATAAAAGGGGTTTTTTAAAAAAAAAAAATTGTATACTCTGCTGAAATAAAAAATAAAATAATTTTGAGAAAATATTATTCAAGTTGTTGGTGCTTGATATCTATTCACGTTATTTTACATTATATTATGAAAAAATATGAGAATGTTAAGAACTTTATTGTTATTTTTTTACATAGTAATTTTATTTCTAATTCTTTAACGAGGGTAGGTAATTTATGCAAGACTATTCATTTTAAATTATAGTACTATTATGACAACGTTGAAAGTTCTCATCAAAATCAGCTTTACTCGTTAGTTAAAATAACACTTATATAAATAAATTGTTAATCATAATGATTGATAACCGATTTTAGCTTTTTTTTTACAAATATACGATCGTATTTATGTTTTTTGTATTTATTCCATTTTGTGATCTGATGTTAGGTGTTCTATAGCTGTATGGTTATATTTTGAATAAGAATACGGAATAACTAATGTCTTATGATGTATATAATTAAAATGTAAGGGAATTATTTTCGCCTATGGGTACCGAGTATTTTATCGAAGGTACCAAGCCTTACTGTTTTATCCTTACACTTCTAACAGGTATATTTTTAATATATTCTTAAATATTTCTATAAATTGACGATATTTAATCCGTCATATAGTCATGAAAAGCAATCAATAACATCGTTTAATAGATTTATAATTTTGATTTCATTTAATATAGTTCTTGTCAATAAAAAATATATACAATAATTTGTTTATATTTTCAATTCAGTATCTAATTATGGTGTAAAACTCGTTATTATTTTAAAAGGAGAACTGATATAAAACCAAACTTGTATAAAATTAATTGTTATTTTAAATTTTTTATAATACAATTTTTTTATTACATATTTATTTAATACACTGTTCTTATAATATTAATTTTTTGCACGTGTCTATTTTCTAAAGAGGGCCCGACAACTGTGGCCATAAGCTCTCCATATGGGTTTTTAACATAAGTGGAAATGTAGGGAGTTTAAAACGTGGGTAATGTATGTGTGTAGGCATAGACAACGCCACTAGAGACGTGTGGTCAGTGGTCACCCATCCGAATAGATGATTAAAACTTAAATGTGTACTTGTTCTACATTGTCTATAAAACATTCATAATTTTACTTTTTGACTTTATGATTGCATTGAATATTCACCTAAGATGTTTATTACATTTTCTGAAATATTCCACGAAAAATTTATTTTGAGAAAACAATGCTGATAGTTATAAGAACTGCAACTGAAGTTGAACGTGTTAAAAGATAATTATAGAGGAAAATCATTTTTAGTTTAAAGATGTGCAATGCAACAGAACAATAATAGTTTCTCAACATTGAAGTGCGAGCTGCGAGATGGTTAATAAGTAATTAGATTAGTACCTTGTACGCAATTTATTGTATTTTAGTCTTTAAATTTATGATTGGAGTGTACGATGGGTTGTTTCAAAGTAAGAAAGATGTAGAAAGAACGAGAATTAGAAAATATAACCTGTATTATACCGCGATAGCGAAAGAAGGCGGTTTCGCCTAAAAGATTCGCGCCAACTGAAATTGACTCTTTTAGATTGCTGTACAATCTTAAGCCTCGCTGTTTGCTACGAACTCTTGTATGCTTCTTATAAACTCGTTTTCTTCCTTCTTTAATCCAATTCAGCCAGTCTACGTTCCAATTTGTACAATGAAATGGAAATTGCACCGAGGAATAAGTGAAGTAGGGGTGAAACGAATTAGAATCAAAAGCATTTTTTTTATAATTAATTCTGAAACGTCTTAACGTGTTGTATCAACTGATTTATAAGTAATGGTTTTTACATTGTTGGATTATTTTTCGACGAAAATATTTAACTAATTTTTTTGTTTTGCGTAAACGTGTATGCACAGAAGGTATAAAACGGTAAAATGTTGTTTAGGTAACTATCAAACGACGCGTATAATTTTATGATATACTTTTATAATTAGTTGCATAATACTGACAGCGCACACACATTTAGTTATTTTATAATATTTTCTTATTATTATTTCTTTATCAAATCTTATTATTTATTTTTTTTTTTTTTTTATTATTTTTACAGCTTCAACTGCTAAGGTTATTAGCTTGCACATGGATATTATTACATAGAATATATATATAAAAAAAAAAAAAAATAAAAATAAAAATATAAAATGTTCCTTAAATTAGGTTGTACATGTGAATTTCTTTTAGGAATGTGGATTATTATTTATTATTGTCAATCAATTTAAAATGTTGTACTTCGTATTATTGTACATTTATAATGTTTATTTTATTGTAATTGTCGAGCTGTTATGCTTCACCGCATAAGCTCTTAAAATAGTTAAATAAATAAAAAAAAAATTGTTTAGTATCCTAGACTTTCTTTTTTAACATTTATTGGCCTTTGATAAATTACTCATAATGGATGACTACTTCAATTGAAAGTTATGAAATAATGCAAGTAGTCTTTACTCAGTAGTTGTGTAATGTTTGAGTTAAATAACAAGATATAAAATGTTCAATCTCATGTCTAAACTACATCAGGTAAATTTGAGAGTAAAAATGAGAGTAAAAAATGATGTTTTTTTAGTGGAAAAAATATTTGTCTTCGCCAAGATATTACAATAGTCAATAAAATAATTATGACAATTGCTGTTATACATAATAATTCACTTTTCATGAAGTGGACTATGCGTATGTGCTTCATTTATCCGTCGAATTCAGAAGAAAAATCATCTTCGTACTATGAACACAATAAAAAATAAATGTATTAATAAAGTAAAGTATTTTCACGACAAATTTTAAATTAATATGTCAATTTTCACAACAGCTTAAGTGCTTATTGGCGAGTAATGCGCGCTTTAATACTCGGATGTATGGAAAATCCATCGATTGAGTCGTCGGACTTTATCACGATCGCTTTGGGATTGGATTGCGCGTGTATACGCGTTATCCGTATGATTTGAATTATGAATCCTGTACAATTCAGCTAGAATAAAATGTATACCGCAGTTTCAATGAGATTGAAACAAAACAAAACAAATCAATCGTCATAACAATTTTCCATTAGTGTTATTACTTATCGCGTCAATCAGTGCCCTATCGAACCACCAAATTGCGGGTTTGACCTTTATAGTTTATATTATTCAGTATACGCATACATTAGAATATTGGTTCTTGGTGTAAATATTATTACGTATTACAGTTTTTTTTACATAGACACGTAGCAAAGGTCGTCTGGAGAGCAGAATGCATGCGACATCAGATTGTTATTTTTACAAAACGGAACGGTTCGATTATATGTTTTCCGGTCTACTCGCATATTATATAAGTCATTTCTTACGAAATCTAAAAGTACACGAATACGGCATTACCGTGTACGCTAAAAGTGGCTTTTATGCTACACGAATTCGTTTTATTCGTACAAAACCATCATACTGCGCACTGATTCGAAAATTGAAATTTTTAGCGAATAAAAAAAAAATCGTTTCACGATGTTTTCGGATGAGTTCAAATTTGAGCACCACATGTAAAGCGTCTATTATAGTTATTATTTTTTTAAATAATAAAGGGTGGTTTTACTTTATTTTTATTCGCAGAGCGTATTTTTCCAAACTGAATTCGTTAAAAACCAAAACTTCGTAGCCGTTCGTAATTATAAACTTGTTTGAAGCATCCGAATGGAGGAACGAACGCTATAGTATCATAAAGTATCATAGTAATAATCATAACACATACTCGAATGTAATATAAACAAGCAATTGCATTTTGACCTATTTTTAACATGGGCGCGTACTACTACGGTGTAGCGTCGTTATTATTTTTAAAACGTTTTAACTACGGTTACGCATTCGAACAGAATCGCTGCACATAAGTTTTAAAAAATGCATTTGTTCTCTAAGAGGTTTTTACACGCGCGGCATGGTACGCCGAGCAATACCGTACTACTTCCATGCCGTCTCGTGAACATGAACACATTAGTGCACCCGCGTGGAGTGCGTGTACACATTAATCTCGAAACGGGCAGAATACGTTGCCGTATGAATAACACCCTCGACGTAGTTGTGTCGCGAACGCGTGCATACACGGCCACCGTAATAATAAAATCATCTCTGATAGTAGACGTCAGCGAGGAGACTCTGACGAATTTCATTTTCTCAAATTCTCTATCGCATTAATCATATTAAATCAGATTACATTTCGCTTTGTTGGTGTACCTGCTCGTACACTATTATAATGCGCGCGATACAGGTTAAGTATACATACGTATCGTGATACCAGGGCGGCATATATTATAATGTGTTCAAAAACATAGTCGATCGAAAACTCGCGATCGTTAGCAATCGAACGGATTTCATCGCGCGTACATTGGGGTATAACTATGATAGTGTTCGACTAATAATGAACTATGAAGTAGTTTTTTCTCAAATAAACGGCGTACTGTTCAACGTGATTAAAAGAAGAAAGAAAAAAAAAACGATATACAGTGAAACCTCTGAATAGCGGACACTCTCGGTCGCCGAAATTTTGCCGCTATTTAGAGGAAATCATTTTTTTTAATAAATAAATTCAATAATTTTATTTTATATTACATATTTTTATATTAATTAAATAAAAAAATAAAAACTAAAATTTCTAAAAAAAATCTGTTACTTTAGTTTTTTTACTAATTTCAAGCGTAGTTATTTCGTATGTTAAGGCATTTTCTAATTGGGCTGTGTTTGAGAACAATGAACTATCCTGTACCTCGATAGAAGAAATATATTTACGTAGGTATGCCTTTTACTGCTAGCAATGCTTCTCGTAGACTTCTTATTTGTGGAAATTCTTGACATGCTCGTACTATCAGATGGATTTTCGATACCGGTGTCGTAAGTCTCTACGCAATCGTTTAGTGTTATGTAGTCATTTTCCGTAATTTTATTGTCAATCACCTTAATAAGATTGCCAAGTTCTTCTTTTAATGTAAGTAGATCATAATGCACACAGAAGATAACTGAATAATTGAGTTTTTTATACAGGTATTCCAAAATGATTCTTAATTTAAGATAAACATTATTGATATCAATGTCATAAAAGTGTTCGTTATTTAGAGTGTCCTGTATTTAGAGATTTTCCTTGTACATCATCCCGTTTGCACTATAATTTCACTTTGTCCCGTTGCAATAATTGTAAGTTGAAATGATTTTTTTTTTCAACTACAATTATTAATACTAGAAATGCGTATTATACACACTGTATTAGAGCCAGTCATTTAATTTGAAGCCGTAAATTTTTCTTCGAAACTATGTCCAGTTTATACTTAGTCTTTTGGGACTTATAAAGAGTTTTGAAATTACACAATGTCATAACTTGAGTTTTGTTAAACTTTTACTAGTTCCACGCATACACGAAATTTTTTTTTTTTTTTTAAATGAATGCTCGCACTTTTTATGATAAATTTTATTCTTCTGCTAAAAAAAAATATGCCTTCCAACAATCTTCTGGACAAAAAATATAACGAGTTAGAAGTTCTCCTCAACGTATGCATTTTAGATTTACTGATTTATGATTTTTCAAAACATTTTCAGAATACATTTTTACATACAAGTAGTTATTGCTATTTTTTTAGTGATCCTTATCATGTAATTTAATGTTTGACAAATTCTTAATTTGATGATACGCCTAACACTAACATATAATTATTATAACAAAACAAAATGGTTTATTGCTCAAAATAATATATTAGGTAAATATTGGTTTGTTTTTGCGGACAGTATCAATTTAACCGAAAGGTACATTGTTTAGACTCACAATTATATGTGTCCTAGGAATATTGGATCCTATAGTTAAATAAGACATTTGAAATATTGGGACCGTGTTCACTTATACTGTGACCAAATAAAAAGCGACTTTTGATCATAAAATGTATGGAATCAAAAATTATTGATTTACAAAATATAGAACGTTACTCGTAAGTTTCATTTATCTGTGATTGTCAGCACCGTATTATTATTTTAAGTTTAGGAAGTGATTCGTATTCAAAATGATTCTGAGGAAGGTTTGGTAAATCGGAAAAATATCAAAATTGCTTTTATTTTGTGGTTTAAATGGTTTAATATTTCCTTTAAAATGTATGATAAATTAAGAAAAACACCTGTCTAAAGTCCAATCGATATTGCATTTTGTAAAGTATACTATACAAAATCCATGCATATAGTTTTAAGCTCTAGAAAAAACCAAACATTTGAACAATCCAGTTTCTAGAATATTTCAACTAGAATGGTTGGTCAATGAACTTAATTTCGAACGCAGGAACACATATAAGAAAAAAAGTATTTGTGTTTATAGAAAAAAGAGTCAGTTGCAAATTAAAAAAAACGCTGAAAAAATGTGATATTAGTTTTAAATATGCAAGTTCAAAAAAGTGAATTTAAATTAAACGTCATTCACAGTGTTCACTTCACAGGGACTCACTTTGTGTATCACGTGGAGGTCGCATGATATAAATATAAGTTTACGCTCATGCGATCGTCAAATAATTATTTAGCGTTGAATGTTTTTTTTTCTGCCGTAACATAATCGATGGAATGATCGGGAAAAAAATAATAAACTAATAGCAAACGGTATGATATTGCGGGTAGGTACTTATGATGTTCACTTGAAGTCGCGAAAAAACAGATTATTTCTTGAAATTTGCTTTTAAAATGTTTTTTTAAACACGTTTATTCCGAAAATCGTCGTAAAAAAAAAAAAAAAATGAATGCGAACGACTCGAGTCGCGCTAATTCGAAAAAAACCGTAGGTAATGTTCTAGATCGTAAAATCGCTCGTTCAACATAACATTATACACCCGTTCGTTTAACGTTCTACACCGTTCTCCGTCCACTACTCGGATACGATCGTTTACCATCTCCCTCCCACGGCTGGCCATAATATTGCTCTGCGCCGATGCCGCTGCCCCCGTACGGGGGTTGTCATGTATTTCTGACACGTACCGACCCGGGTGCGATGCGCGCTCATATTTCGGGTTTATTGTCTTGTGTTATACGACCGACGGCAAACATCTGACTTAATTCCGGGTAAATAAAAACAACGGGGAAACGAACACGGAATAATACGCGTGATAGACAACTTTCGCCGTTCCGAACGTTTTGAAATTCCGCGCAATAGGTAATACGTGTATAAGAAACGAAAGTCAATATTTGCGTCCCGCTGTAACAATACGCGAAACGCGTTTTTTACCATTTTACCATTTTTTTTTTTTTATTACTTATTCCGTCACGTGCGACGGCGACGATCGCGAATCATTGTATGCGCGTCTATGTACCTACCCCTGTACAAGTAACCCGAGTCTAGCGTTGACTGTACATAATACAACATACCGTAACACGTGCGCGTGTCGGTGACGATCATTAGCTTAGCCGGCACGTTATCGCGCGCGAAACGAAAATATTTCGTTACGGGTTTGAACATTGAGAACACACTCGACGTGTGAAACCGTGTACCGTGTAAAGCAGTGGTCGGCAACCGGCGGCCCGCTTTAAATTCTAGAAATTTTTTTTGCTGAACTTCCTGAATCATTTTCAAAAATTAAAAATAAAGCTGCAAAATACTTCAGTATGTTTGAATCCACTTAAGTGTGTGAACAGCATTTTTCTCACTTGGAAAAAGTAAAAACCAATACAGATCACGTTTAACTGATGACCATCTCCACCATGTTCTTAGACTGGGCACAAGTAATTTTAACGAGGAAATCGAAAAATTAATTAACAATATCCAACAACAAAAATCACATTATGCATTTTACCAGTACATTACATCCATACTTTCATATTATAATGATATAGAAAACTGTAATTGTTATTTTATACATTTTATTATTTTAAGTTTTAGATAGTATTTTTTTGTATAATAAATATTTAAGAATAAAATGTTCTTATTTTTATCCGGCCCGTGAACTTTTTTTAATTAGTAAATATGGCCCGAGAGTTCAAAAAGGTTGCCGATCACTGGTGTAAAGGTACGGTTTCCAAGCTGCGGCTGGCCGCAACGACTCACGCAGTCCGACTGGTGCTATTTAATATTTATAATTGCGAGTGTGGTTTCCAATGTGCGATCGACGTGTGCGTGTCAACAATCGTCGTTGCGTTCGACGATCGTAGTGCTCTTGAAGCAGTGTATTGCGTGCGTCGCACTGCGATTTTAGTGTTTACTATACAATTTTATATTATTATTAATATTATTAATATTATTATATTATTTTATGATTTATTTTATATTTATTTTATTATTAATTGAAAAATGTCGAAAACCACAAAAACATTATTTACTACATCTGACAATGAGCTGTTAGGTGAAGAAGTAAATTATTTTTCTCCTTCTTGAAATAAATGACTTATTGGCTTCCTATTTGTGTTTGTAGAATACAATATTTCTTCTTCTTCCTCCTCTTCTAATAAATGTGCGATTATTTTATTATTATTTATAATAACTTGTTCCATTTTTAGTGATTTTTAACGACAAAGTAAAAAAAATAATACGTGTGTGCACATTGAAATATCTGAGCTAAACTAAAATAAACTGAAATTAAATGCCAGCCGCAGCATTCAGTCGCAGCTTGGAAACCGTACCTTAAGACACAATAAACCGAATCACGTGTGCACTCCGCAGCCGAAAGCAGCAGTGGAAATTATTGGAACAAGAACGGCTTCTCGTGGAGTACATTACCGGATCCTTGTCCGTCCACGCGCGGTGGAAAACACGTAAATAAATGTTTTAAAAAAAATATGGGAGTTCAATAACAACGTATAAGTGTTTACGATTTTAATAGAAATCTTTTCATGTCGTATTCCAGTTTCCAGATGCGCAACCCTGTACTCGATTCGCCCGTTGTTATTTTCAATATAAATCAGATCAAAGAACAACTGCACGGCAGCACTTTAACTAATTATAATAATAATAATAATGACCCAATCGTTATTTTTTGCTTTGAATAAATAACACGTTATGCCACCGACGCCGGAACGTTTTATGCTGCACAATGTACAATGTTATCATTGGATATTATTATGTAATACATACATTGAATAAAGTTTTGAGTTTTAAAATATTTTATCGCTCGGATATTATGTAAACGTGAAATTAATGGGTTCTAATTTTTGGTAATGGCCATGGGGATAGACGTAATAAAAAAAGTTTAACAGTTATCTTAATAAAAGTTTCAAGGGCCCTAATGCCTTTCAAAGGGTATCAAAGCCAAAATTCTATTTTGATGTTATCGAAAACGGGTATAAGCTGAACACTCGGAACCCCTCGTACTTAACAAATCGAAAACAATGGACAAGAATCAATGATTATTGCGTACCCCGAAAGTATGACTGTCCCTTAGGTGGATTTTCCCATTTTATTAATAGCGTCAGAAATTCTCACGGATGCATTACACGTTATTTTTTATGGACACCGTTCCGAACTCTTCTTTTGTCTTAAATTTATAAACGAAAACCACAAATTGCAACATACTTCAGCCCTTTTTCTACCCGAAAACTCTGAATAATTTATCGATGACATGAATAAAAAAGCGGTTCGATACATAAAGCTTGAATCGTCGCTAATAGGTCTATTGTTATGCACAAATTTTTCATGCAATTTTATTACTGAAATACCAATTAATAAGTTTGTGCCTCTGAATAAAAATTCATTTATATACTTAAAGTTATGAAATGTTAAACAACAATGTCGGCCATTAGATTATGGTATGGACTTTCTTTGGTACTATAAGTTCACCAATATGGTTTATGAAAGATATTCAAACAACAACTTTGTACAACATTTAAATATTAAATTTGATAAAATAAAAAACAAAATTATTGAAATATATATGTTTGTAAATTAAATATTAATTTAAATATTAAATTTGATAAAATAAAAAACAAAATTATTGAAATATATATGTTTGTAAAACGTTTTGCTTTGAATACATTTAAACACCGATACAAAAATAATAAGTGATATTTCTTTCTATCCAGTTAACGTTTAAAGTCATTGTAAAACATTAACGTACCAACCAATATATTAGGTATGTTATTATTACATAGTACTATAATATTGTATAACTGATAAAAATAGCGATCAGTTTATAAATATTATTTGTAAGGAAAATATACTAAATGATAAACATCTAGGTAAAATGACTATCTATCAACTGTAAATGTTACGTGAAAGGGCTTAATCTTGATGTAAGTTTAAATGACTTGAGAGTTAGCTATTTATACATAAGCCAATTAACTATAAGAATTAATATTATTGTTGATGTTATACATGCTTACTTTTCTGTATAAAAACGCGCTGTATAATTAATACGTGAACTCCAAAAATGGGTAACTACGTTGTAGCTTTTTTCCAAAAGAGATATAGTTGCCAAAATCGATTTTCGATAATTTAATATTTGATTTGACCACCAGGAACAGTAATTAGTCGTGTTGAAAAAGTTTCAGTATTCCCCTTCACCGATCACTGAACTTTGTCGGGTCTAATTGGTCTTTAGAAGTTAAAATTGGATTTTACCAAATAATGGTTCAAATCTATTTAACGGTGTCCACCTCCGTTTTATGCCGTAGTATACTAACTCAGTGCTCGTAATATTACTAATTTTCAACTACTGCAATTGAAAAATTACAATGTAATCGTGTGAAGACCTCCTTCCGATCAAAATTCAACGAATGATATCGAATGAAAGGTGATTAGCTGCAGAATCAGTTATGTATTAATTTCTGAAGCCTTTGTGAAGACATTCTCTTGTTCTTACAAATGCTTGAATAATTAAAGAAATGGTGTTTATAATTGCTTGTGATATTTATTAAAATTACGTTAAAATAAATTGTACACGATTTTATTAATTTCTAAAACAAAATTTAAATATTTTTTAGTATAAAAGTAGATAATAAAATAAGTAGATACATTAATTTTTAGAACGTTTAAATCAAATACAATATTATGTTGTAATTATAAAAGTATATTTATAACTAAAATAAAACCTAGATTTTTTAGTTATAGATTCATGTTGGATTGGTAATTTTGGTAAGGTCATCCGACACCACTGCATGATACATTAAATACCTCTTTTATTTTATTAATTTAAAGAATAACAAACTATACTTTAAGGTATTATACGCGAATGATTTTTTTTTTATATATTTCTGAGCTTATGACGGAAACTTAAGATATAAGTTATTAATATGCTTATTTCAAAGTACAATAATTTATACTACCTCCTTGAGTTATAGTGTACAATGGAGATATAAATTAACATATATTATGAACATTAATTTATTAATACATTACCATAGAATAATTATTTAAAAGAAAATATACTTTTGACCAAATGGCTACCTAGCTATGTAAAGATTAACTTGTGAAGTTGGAAACTTACTTACTAAAAAGGCAACATTTAAGTTAATAGATAATTTAAGTCAATAACTTATTACTCGTAAGTTGAAATATTTTAAATTAACCTCGTGACTAAATAAAATACTGGTTGTTACTAACTGTGAGGCACAACCAATACATTCAACTTTTTAAACTAGTTGGTTTTCAAAGTTTGTTAAGAATAAAATCATGTGATTTTTGAGATATCAATTATATTGTTTTTTATATAAATTTACTTTAATCTATAAATAATAAAGGACATATTGACTTTTAGGGCATCCCAATGAATAATATTTTTTTTTATAATTTATAGTTATCGAATATTAAAACTCTTACCCAATAATTCAAATTGGTATGTTCAAGTATGATTACGGTGAAACAAAAAAACTCTTAACTTAACTCAGTAACATATTTTAATACGATAGTGTTACAGATAATGTATGTTAAAATCTATAAAATAATGTTTGTAGTTACAACAAACTACTATTGAGAAAGTTTTGATAGTAATAATTTCCAGTTTTATAAAGTTTAATAGGAAAATAAAAATAATCATATTTGATTAAACGTTCGATTTGTCCGCATTAAATTGTATATTCTGATTTAACGTTTATCAAAGTTATGATAATAGATTATTGTTGAAGGTATTTATCCAACAGAACAAAATTTAGAATGCATTGGAGAAGTAAAAAATAAAATAAAAATATGTATGATCAATACTGTTTGTTCCAAGTAATGTAATACCGTTAAAAGCTAAGGAACAAGGGAAAATCTCTTTCAATAAGAATCAGTTTATATTCCGTTTGGAAAATAATAGTAATAATCTTGTTCAAATATGATTCTACTTCGATGTATAGATGTTTAGTTAAATTTAATTGTGCAGTGGACAAAAAAAAATTACCAATTTATTAATATTGCTACTTATTCAAATTATACGAAATAATAAATGTGTTTAATATGTTGATTTGTATAAACGCTGTTAATGTTATATATTTCTATAAGTATTTGTAATATTATTTTTTTAGATTTAAAATTTTTTTTAATATCATAGCCAAAAATTGATCGATTAGTAAAAACAAATTAAGTTTAATTTACAATATATGTAGAAGTTAATAATGTCATTTTGATTCATAACTTTCAACTTTCTATAATATTTCCCTTTTTACAGTACTACGTAATGGTTTCAGAATTTTTACCTTTTCTCATAAAAATGTCCGCATTGAACAGTTCCTCGAAGAATGTTGCCCACCTTAGCCAAAACAATTTAAGCTGTATACCTAAAACGCTTTGTGTTTTATTAAATATAATTTGAAGTTTTTTCGATTGAAATAATTATTATTTCTCTTGTGAATACATTTCATAAGTTATTTAACCGTAATAAACCGTTTTGATGTTCCACCTACTCAAAATAAAATCAAATTTTGAGTTAAATGATTTAAAATCATAAAAGTATTAATTGTCGTAACTTGATATATGTTTCTAGCAATATTATAATTATCGCTGGAAAAATGTAATACTTGGAAGATACATTTTTACGAATATATATCATTTGGTTAGTTTAAATAATTAATTCAAATACTCGATTGGTTACATAATTTAACGCCTGATAAAAAACTTTATAAAGGTATTATTAAATTATAAGAAATTATAATTTGTTTTTATAATTAAAATATTAATTTTAATTCTTATGTGTACAATACAGTTCAATGTATTTTTCAGTTTGTTTGTACAACAGTGCTAAATGTTTGTGTTCTAAATATTATTATTTAATAACATAATGTTCCAGATTGAATCGTGTTAATGTATGCTATTGTTTAAAAATAATCAAAATCTATTGTAAAATTATGTAAACACAGTTTGTTGTATTATAAACATTACGTGCGCCTATGGGTAAATATGGGGCTTTTTGGGGAGTCTAAATTAACGTGAAAATATCTCAAACACTCTTGAAATTGAATTTTTAGAAAAATAAATAAGCACTTTATTTGAATAGATGCTAATAAAAATTAGGTTTTGTTTTTCTTAGCGTATCAATATAAAATGATAAACGTCAAACTGTGTTTTCGAATTAATGTATTTTGTGGTGCGGTCGCGGTAAAACTGATTAAAACTTAAACCTCTACCGCCACATAATATTATATTAATATTGATCTGCTCACGTTGTTCAATGGTTAAAATATATTGACATTTTACGATTCTTCTAAAACCGATTTATAATTGAATAACAGTTTCAACGGATAATAGCAATGCAATGGGAATGCGTTATAATTAATACTTTGTGTAACGTAATAATTGTCATCGTCGTTAGAGTTTCAACCTTTTTCTCGCTTTATTTTTTTTATACTTTTTTTAATAGAATTTACTCCGTACATACATAGGCGCATAAATAAATAGTACAAGCGACGAGTAATCCAATACGAACTCTGAGTTTCGAATTTTATTTCAAATCGCATTATATTTATTCGCAAATTGAATTTGTTTTACGCTCGCATTCGTTTTTATTAATAAGTTCCGGTCGTGTTTTTTTTATGAAACATTATTGAATTAAACACGTTCGATTTAATAAACGTCAACAACGAACGGAAATAAAAATCGGTTAATTTGAATTAGCGACATTTCCGATTAAACGGTCGGGACCTGGGTAACAACTAACATGCGTCGGAACGTATAGTCAATTAGTACGAGTATTTTACAAAAGAATATTATGCGCACTGGTGTTTAGTTAGAAACGGAGCTTATGCATTCATAAGACACCGTATTATTAGTATTGTGATGTTTACGGACCACCGAAATAGTAAATGAGTGTGTCCGTATTGTGCCGTCCCTTAGAAATGTTAATAGCAAATGATGGTCTTCTGCCAAAGCCGTGTCATGTGCTATCCGTGAAGGGGACAAGAGTAAGTTCTTGTGTAACTCGATGTCCATCTGGTGTTTTCCCTCATCCGTTCAAACGTTTTCGAATCAATGTGCTTTTTTTCCCGAATCAAAATGTAAAATATAAAACTACCTCTTAAGAGATGAAAGCGAGAAAAAAAAAAAAAATAAAAAATCAGTAGTCATTTACAGAATTTTGTTTTTTTTTGTTTAAGTTTCGTTATGAAAAAGCTGCGAATTAAAATGGCCGATCCAATAACAAATGTAATTAGGTTTATTTTTTTTAATCAACTTTTCAGTTAATTAAAATAAAATAAAATATAAACAAATATTCCTTTTTAGATTTTCTTTGTGTAATTGTTACAGCACGTTTTAAAGTTGACTAAAAATATTTGTTGGACTCATCAAATATGCGTACATCGATATTATTAAACAACAAGACCATATTATTTGATATAAAACTTTTTCGGTGTCACATATTGTAATGAATTATCACATTTTCACCTACCTATCAATTTTAATAACTTCTTTGAACGATTTTCGCCAATGAAAAGTACGAAGCGTTTAAAATAACTATTGCGAAACCGTTATAGATAAAAATAAAACGAATACATAATTGATTTTTTATATTTATTTTAAATCAATGGTTTTGTATAGCATTACGTTTAGTGTGGTGCTTAATATATTAATAATTAAAAATATTATTGATGGAACACAACTGAGAAAAAATGGCTTGTAATAATATTAGTGGTGGATGACGTATCATACCATACTGCAGTAACAACTTCTCTCGAAAATAATCTCACAAACAGATAAGATGTAAATCCTTATCTCGACTCTACCAAAATTGTCTAAGTCTATGAAAATCTTTTCTCTAAGACTACACCCACTATTTTTCCATGAAGTATTCGAATAAAAAATATTTTGCAAACATATGGTTCATATGATTTTGAATCGTTCGACGAACATATTGTTGTTACGTACCGCAGATCCATCGCAATATCAATGCGATCTAGTAATTTCCCCAAAAAGTCAAAATTAATATGTGACACGCAAAGTTTGGTGATTCGGTGATGAACCAAATATCATACCATATTATACGATAAATGAGTTTTGGGTATACTATGTGGGTGCCGACAAAATATTATTATCTACGAAACATATGTGATTTTATTGTATCGATTTCTGTGCGGGACTGCTCTATATTAAATGTATTTCTAAGCTGTAAAAGTGTAGACTGTATAAGTACCATAAGTAGTTTTATTTTGGACAAGTCTTTCAATTCGATTACTTTCTCGTGATACATGTGCCGTTCGAAACAGCTCAATGCCGCAATAATGGCTCCTTTTATGAAACATAAATTATGTTTATTTTGCTCCTTAAAAGCATTTGAAAATATTTTCAGATTATTTTAAAATATATAATATGAGGACGTGAATAAGAGTTGTATTAAAGTTGTTTAATGCAAAATAAAATGAATCAAATTATTCGGATTTTGTTTTTTTTGCCATGTTATTGTATTTTCCCATTTATATGAAGACATTTTCAAATTTATTTCAATAATAAAAGTAAAATGACAAGAAAATATGCGACCAGCGTAGGAATGAATTGAAATAATATAATGTGTATGATTTCATAGCTTAAAATTTAAAATGAAAGTGCCGTTTTATAGGTGCGCAATATTTTATACACCTTATTTTCTCATTTCTATTATTTGTTTTGGCCAGCCACGTAGCGTGGGTGGGGGGTGTTACATGTGTAGTAACACCCCCGTCATATTGACCGTTTTATTTAGAGGAACATCTTATGAAGATTGGAATTTATCGAAAATCGTGTTGTACATTTATTTATAATAACGAAGTATGTATTTCGATAACAATAATGTTAAACCTGGTTTAATTGGGAGATATCTTCAAAAGCAAGCAGTATACTTTACTTTTTAAAACAAGAAGAAACTCTTCTTTCCATACACATTCTTAAGATAATGTTTTTATTAAGTATGCCATCAAGTCGTAAACTTCAAAAAGAAGATAATGATTTGTCTATAGTAATAGAACTTACATATATTATAATATGAGTGCAGTAGGTTCGCTGCATACAAACGCTTCAGGATAATTTAAAACAATATACACTGACGTCGAAAAAAATGTGAGTCATTGGGGATTACAATTTCAATTACAATTTTAACCTCAGTTAGCTATAAATTTAACAAATCGTTTTAGTATTTCAACAGAATCACTCAAAGTCTATTTTATGATTCCAATTCTTATGCCTTTTTTAAACAAATTTTATGAAGAACTAAATGATAGGTTAGGTTTGAAATCATAAGGCGAGATTAAGAAGTTTTATTTGTTTAATAAATGCATATGAGAAATATCAAACCGAAATCTATGGTTTTTTAAAGACATACTTTTCAGATATTGAAGCTGATCTGAAAATGAGGGAGTTTGCAATGTGGCATAAACAGATAAAAAACAAAACTCCTAAAAATACTACGGAAGCTTTCGTTGGCTGTGAAGAAGAAATATTCCTACTGTTCATCGGATTTCACTAATATTGATTACTTTACTAGAGAATATAGCAACAGTTGTGAAAGATCCTTTTTATCCGTATGACGCTTGAAAATCTATTTAAGAAACTTAGAAACCCATCTGATGAAAATCGCTTGAATCGTTTAACGGTTCTGAATATTCATCACGATGTAGTGGTAACCACGGACGAAATAATAGATACCATAGCTTTAAAAACTACGGCGTCATTAAGTTAATTAAAATAAAATGTATAATATGTCTGTATGATTATACAATAAAGCATACATAAAGTTATTAATTTGATATGTATCATAATTGTGCCAATTCATTTTGAATAACATTTGAGTTCTACTTTTGGCTAACTTATCAAGAACAACTATGACAAAGACATTATTATTGATAATTTAAAACCTATGAAAATAATTTCTCATTTTTCAACTCATGTTAAAATAAGTTATTATTAATTACATCTGCACACAATTATTTTCCAGCGTTGTGTTTAAAGTTAATAATTTTATCAAAAGAAATATTAAACACGTTTGTGAAACGTAATCTATCAATGCTCCGCGTTTCTTATTCATATTTTCTCTTCGTGCAGCCGAACTTCTGAGAAAATCGAAAAACGATCTGTCTAAAGTACCTTTCGTGTCCAATTTCCTATCTAAAATGTACGCTGCGTAAGACTAACTCTAGGTGTGCGGATTTACTGCCGGAAAAAGTGTTTGCTTGAGAAAAAATAATAAAACATCATTGCGTTGTGTGTACCGACACATAATATATTCTCTTCGCCGTAGAATATCTGATAAGAAATAAAAACGAAACCAACCCATAATACGTATGTACCTACATTGTTTGCTCCGATCAAATTATAGAATATACTATTTCGTTTATGTGGAAAAAAAAAATAAAAAATATTCATCAACACGCTTATGTTCACCGATTCGCACCTACCGTACCCCGGGTGCTCGGAGTATCCTTCCGGAACGTGATTGGCTCGGATAACGAACTTAAGGGAACGCACACGCAGTACGCATCCGGATACTGAAGTTATATCGCCAGCTCGAGAGGGAGTGATGGAGAGGAGAGAGAGAGAGTTGTGAAGTGTTGTTTTCAGAAGTTGATTTCGTCAAACGACTCATTATTCGAACGGGTGCCATTATTATATATCGTTCCCCACAGCCGTATACCATCTCAATAATACGTCATCCACGGTGCTCCGGTCCTACACTCCTACGATAGCATCGGCTCGCCTAAAACATGTCATTGGCAACGCCCCGGCGCGTGCATACGTCGAACTATATGTATATTATACAAATATTATACGCGCGCTCGGACCACCAACGGCGACACCGTATCACGCGTAACCATCACGCATTGTTGTAGCTAGCGATCAATTTGGAATAAGATAATAGAATATCGTTTAGATGTGATAAATATCAGGTAGGTACCTGGTTATTGCGAAACGGTCGCGGCCAACAGTCCCCCAACGTAACGAAGTGTAACACAATGATAATAATAATAACAATAATAATAATAATTGTCGTGTTCTTATTCGCCCCTCCCTTCTCCGCCGCCTCCGCCGTGAACTCGTATTGAACGTAATCTTAGCGATTTCAAATGAAAAAGATAAAAGTAAGCCTTACTTTCCGAGTCCTATAAACCAAAAGTCCACAAAGGGTTCCGAAAACAAATAAAAAAATAAAAATAAAATATAAAAAGAGTTTTCTTACTGGAGGTATTACTTACGGTTCAGCGTCACTTAAATTGATGGTATATATAGGTATACATATGTAGAATAATGTATGTATGTATACAGTCGAAAAAGATATTTTACTTTCAAATTCTTTTTTTATTCCACCATGTCTGTTGAAGTTTAGTCGTGCAGTATTCTTTTAAGACGGAAACAAAATAATAACGACAAAAAAAAAAGAATTATTAAACTCGAAGAACCGTGCATTTTAACGATGATTATTAATTAATACAAACGCAATAAATTATCACTGTTTACTTCAGTTGAGCATTTCGTATAAAAATGGATTGATTTAATAATGATTTCTCTAAGGTATACTACTCAATCGAATATGGTATTGGTCTCAAGAATATGAGAGTAATCATTTTTTTTTTTTTCTGAAAATACCTCAGACAGACTAAATATACCAAACGTCTGCGCATTCATCACGGTGTTATAATTATCATTAGTAAATTTAAATACGGATGCAAAACAATTTTACATTACACTAACAATATTTGCATAGAATTGCGTACTCTTTATCATCTTTTCCTCCGTGCATAATATAACACCCAACGCACAATTTCCATAAAATACGGTGTACCCTAACGCGCAGATAGTTTTTCCCTTTTCTCCCAACTTTTTCTATTTCAATTTTCGAACTCACCATTTTCTCATATTACTATTATCATATCCTCTCGCAGTGTAACGGCTATACCGTACAATCGGTAACACGTTTTCTCTCGTTTTATACGCAATATAGCTGCTTTGTACTCGAGTTAAATTTCTATTTCCGTTGTAATTTACAGCACTTCATTTCAATACAATATGATATTATTATTCGTGTTACGCAGAATTTTCCCGTCAGCAATTCAATTACACCTTATTCGATCTTATTCGATCGGCGCATAGGTTCTCGTATTTTCTACTAAGCTCATTAAAGTATTAATACAATATCACACTTTCCACACCTTTCTATGGCTTTAGCCTAAGCTCCGTGTCCAGCCGATGATTATTATTACTTTTAGGGCGTTGGCCCTATACATTTCGTGAATTCGTCCAACACACACACACGCACGCTCACGCGCACGCAAACAAGTCAAAGCTGAACTAGATGAACTATCGTCCTCGACACGTGTGCTCCTCATTTAATCCTATAAATCATTTCTTGTTCATTCGATTTAAAATCACAAACACCAATGTGTATATAAAAAAACACTATATACTCTTAAACCCAACCGGACCGTATTGTACATAGTTTTTAATTCGCTGCCTTCTAAAGCTGCTCTCAGCGCATACTTAAACTGTTGTTGATTTTCTCAGCACTCAGTCTCAAACATACATTCTATTACTAATTAAAAACATTATTATTACGTATTCTAAGTTATTGCACACTTAATATTTTCGCCATTCTCACGAACCACAATAGAAATTGTTACTGTAATAGTTATGCGATATAACACCCCGTTATTCGTTTTCACATATTTTATCGTCGAATTCTTTCGTTTTTCATCGGACATTATAAGAACTCTTATGGTTATTAATTGATTTCGCACGTAACGCATGTGTACGGTGAAAATCTTGATTTCGGAGAAATTTAATAAGTTATGATGATCCTAGAAACCTCGTTCGTAACAAGAAGAAATAAAGCTAATAATCCGAATACCTACCTAATAGCTCAAAAGCTATTTTTTTCTCGGTATCATGTATCGTCAAAAGATTAAAGTAATAACATTTTCAAATAAAATCATAATATATTGTATCATTAAAAATATACCATAATATATGGAAACGGTTGTTATATTATTTCGCTTTACTTTATGGTAAGTAAATTAAAATAATAGTGAGCCGTGATATTTTATACTTAGAATAACTTTATTACCTAATAAAAAAATTGACTTATTGCCGAGTTAAGTAACCATGAATATTTTTAATATAATGCATAATATTTTACTGCTGCTCGGATTGGGATTTCATTGATTAAAACGTGTTTAAGAGCGAAAGACTTTTAAAGGTATTTATTAGCAACATAATACGGTGTTTACAATGATACCTTTTTAAATTAAAATATTTATGTCTAAATCTTATAATCTGTATTATGAACTAATTTCTGAGTAGTATAGAGTTTCAATAGTTCCGTTAAATTATTTTTTATTATAATCTGAAGATGTATGTGTGTGTGTGTATGTGGGTGTGCGTGATATTTTTTGTTTTCCAGTTATATTGATACTCGTATATAAAGATTATAGTAATGAAAATATATATTGTACTGTATTGGTAATAATTTTAAGACTTAGACAGTCGGGCATTTTGAAAGTCAACTAACATTTCTATGATTTATGATTTCAAAATATAGTGATCGGTTTGGTACTAAACCACCAATAGTATATTTTCGAAATATTTATAAATATTAATACATTTGAACATTTGTAAACAAGAAAAATATTTTCACTCAATATTTAAAATATTTGTAAATATTAATTAAATACTTAACTATTGAGCTACATAAGGGAAAACTTTTTAAACATAGTAACATAAGTGATAGTATTATAACTCGATATCTATTGGGTAAAAGAGGGTGACTTAAAATTACTTTTTACTTTGAGAATTTTGATAAAGATTAATCAAAAAGAAAGTTTCCATTAATCGGATGTAGATTTATGGTTACGAGCTTATTGTTACAAAAAATTGGATGTAATTGAAATGTACCAAGTGTTATTTTAATGGATTTTTTCATTCAATATAATTTTTTTTATAGATTTTCAATACAAGAACTACATATTTATTACAAAAAGTTATGAACTACATTTATTTTGAATAACTTCTAAGTCATTGCACATTGGCATAATATGTACGCACGCCTCAATTGAAGTTTTAGAGTAATTTCTTCATTTCTAGCTTAAAACGTAGCACTATTTACAGTTGTTTTTTTCAATTAATTATTCAACACACATTGCGGATGATAACCGTCGAATTCAGTGTTCAGCGGTCATTGACAAATGAATAACAACAATGAATCAATCGGAACTGAGAATTTGTTGGTCGATTACTATCATGGATGTAAGGAGTGGGGAATGTTTGGTTACAATTAATATTGTATCTCATGCCGAGGGCATACAAAGATCTATAAATGGACGAAGATGAGTGGACATTTATTTTTCAAGTATCCAAAAAAGGACGAAAATATTCTTAATCAAGTATTTTCAAGCAACAGGATAAAATGCGTGTGAAAATCAATAAAAGAATTACAAGACAACGTGTTTCCATTACTGCAGTTCAGCGTATATATTATATTTGCGCACAGGTGTCCGGTCAAATGACGTCCCTTCGTACCGATATTCTTATTAGGAGGGTCTAAACTTTTGGCGAGACTACAAATTTGTTGAGACTGCGCGAAAAGTTAAATATGCGTACGCGACGTTTTTCTGAACCATAAATTATCCCCACCCACGGGGGAACATACGCGCGCTTTAAATTATCCTTACCCGCTGTCGGCGAGGGGAGACCGTGACTTTTTATTGTTATTAATATTGTTTTTTATTTTTCCTAAATTTGAACACAATTATTAAAACACTGCCGCCTGTGACGACTTTTCCCCCTCCGTCGATGATGTCTACTCCTTAACTCCTTAAGATTCCGAAACGTGCGGCTGGGGACCAGTTATATAGTTTTACCAAACGATAATGTTTTGTTTTTTGAAAAACACTTTTTCGGGGTGTGTCGAAAAAAAAAAAAAACACTCCAAGAATGTCATGTACTCCATTAACTGATTGGAAATCGAACACAGCAGACAATTATACTTCGGGAATTTCATAATTGCGAAATCTTTATTATTTTTTAGAAAATTGAAAATGAAACAGTGCAAATCAGAAGTTGGGGCGAGTATTATTTTCATCACAGCTTTTGACTAAACTATGTTGTGATCAAAACCGGCAGCCTTGAACTCATATTTCAATGCAATTATCAGCTGCGTTGAAGTGAACGAAGCCAGTAGAGAATTCGATAATCAGCCTTTGCGTCCTACCATATACTTTATATTAAAATGCAAAACAGTTTATAAAATATCAATAGTTATATTCTTATTTAAATATATTTAAATTTATCGGAAAAATAAAAAGTATATTTTCAGACACATATTATCTTTCATTCAAACTTAATACTTAATTATTTAAACGAACTTTTTCAACTAATATAGGTATGATATTAGTAAATTCTATTCACAACCTAGAACATAATTAAGCCCGGACAATTTAAATTAAAAAAAGTTGATCTTCTATCATCCTTTATCCATTTACTGAAATCTTTATTACATCTTTTTAACGTCTTAAATAACCAAGTTGTTGATATTTTACGATTTAAGGTTTTATCCAACATTGAATACAACATCAAAAACATTATTATTTATAATATGTACTACGTACAACAATATTTGTATACACATAAAAACTGTATACGTGACTTGATTTATTAAATGATTTAACCAAAGGCAAAATAAATTGAAATGAAATTGAATTTATATATTTAAATCATATAAAATATATACACACCATACAGGGTGTCTCACCGAAGATTTACCTATTGTAATATCTCCTGAAATTATGAAGATATTCAAATTCTGGTTTTTTTTTATAAGACTCACAGACACAAGGACTACAAATATTTCATATTTTAATTGAATATGTTTTGAAAAAAAGTTAAAAAAATTTTTATTTATTATTTTTAAAAAATGTTCTTTTATGGTTTCATTAAATTTAAACATGAGTTTTATAAGTTATAAATTTTCGAAAATTATTGAGCACTATAAATCCACAATCAGAAGTATTCCTTTGTCCCGTAGTCCTTTTGATGTCCAGTTTTTAACATCTATTTAGACCATTTTTTATCGGGTTGTAGAAATAAAATTTAAATGTTATTTGAAACCTTACTATTCTTATACCTTGTTTAGAATGTAATTTATATGCTTAAAATATTTAAGTAAATGAAAAAAGGCAGAAGTGATATGAGGGTCGTGGAATTGAGGAACTAGTAAATTTAAGAATAATGAAACTCAAATTATTTTTTAAGTATTCAAATTAATCTATTGAGTGTACTTTTTGAAAAGTATTCAAACACTTATATCGAGAATAACTTCGTACCAGTTTATTGGAATAAGTCTTGCGAACACAAAATAAATAAGTATTCTTTACAATATTGTATGATAAATATCTTCCACATGTAATATTAAAAATAATAAACATATTGTTATTAGTTTTCTTTCTGAGTTATGAATATGACTCAATATGTTATTATAAGGCAGTATACTCGTATTATACATATACTTTTCTTTTCATATAGTAGCAAGTAGATTAATATTTGTATAATATGTATTATTACTTATTCCATAGTAGCAATAATAAAAATATAAATTGCAGAAATATATTATTATGTCCAAAGTTCTAAGCGCACACTTTTATAGCGATATTATTCTATACGTATCCAAAGAAAAAACTTATTTGTCGAAAATACTAGTAATATACTTTACGTTTGCGTCAGTTCAAGTCTGAAAATGTAAAATTAGTTCACTTCTAATAATTGGGTTGGTATAATTAAATTTTTAGGCTTTTCTCAACATTTATCATTACCCAATCTTATTAAAACATTAAATAAATGTAAAGAATGTTTTCAGGACATTCATTTTCATTTAACGAGAGTATAATAATTATAATACACATGCGCAGTAATTTTATTTTGTGTATACAAGTATAAGTGGTTCACACAATCACCTTTAATGAGCATTTAATTATAAGTAAGTCGTAATGGGAGTACTCATTTATTACAGCTGCAAGTATGTCTGTAAGATGTTCAAATATTATGCAAATCAACCAGAAGTTTATATTACAAACGAAATTGTTCTATCCAGACATTGTTAATGATAAATATGTTTTAATAACAATAATGACGGAAACGGTTTTCGTAATGTTCAAGGCGCAATGTTTATTCCACGTCTGACGTGAAAATATATGCGTGTAGCACATACAATTGAAATACCACTCACTCACTGATACATCTCAAAAAATATATCATAAAAAAAGTGATTTAAAAATGTTTGGCCCCGGTTCCACGCGGGACGAGGTAATTCAGGATAGTAATAATATACTTGTGTATCATGTAATTCATTTTAGTTGCGTTGATTTCGGAACGGTTTTAAATCTACATCGTAAATTATTTCTCAAAACATAATTTTACTGATGCCCAAGTGATAATTTTCAGGTGTCAAGAATTTCTGCTCAATTAGAATGTATTAAAAAAAAACAAGGGTCGAACATGGTTATTTTCTTTTGCATTCTAGTCATATTTCCTCAGTTTTAAATAACTCGTATATATAGATGTATGCTGTGGTGATATTTACATTTATTTGGTTTCACTTATCTTTATTGTTTTAAATTTTTTTCCATTCAACAGAGTTCTGGGCGTTGGGAGAAACAGTCGATCTGCTGGTTGGAATACTTGTTGTAGGGATTATAGTGGAGATCTGCTAGCTAAGAACTATATAATAATATAGCAAAGGACATTTTAACCACAGCGTCAAAAATACCATTGTGCTTAATGACTGCGCCCTACAACGGTCCATAATTTATTATTGATATCGTTCACAATAATCGTATTGAAAAAAAAAATTGTGATCACATAATTCTAAAAACAATATTACTGAACTTTATTATTAAATTCGAATACTATTACGACATTTCGTGTACAGCGAGCAGTTCAATTTGTATTCTATGAAGAAAAAAATAAAAAAAAATATTAATTTGATGGAGATATAAAATATAAAAAGATGCACATTGTATTTGACGAGTTCGTTTGGAACAACGCTGTATTTGCAATAATAATGTAATACTAATTATACGCCGTACAGTAGCCGGTTCGTGAAGTATTAATTTTTTTTTTTAATGAATTCAAAAGCGTATGCTAATATGATAATATTATTTTTATTTGCGTTTTCTCTTTCGTATTTTTTTAGTCAATGGTCGTATTCGAGTAGTACCTATATATAAATGCCGATCATGGGACCGGCGCTTCCACCACCACCACCCGCGTTACAAACATACCACCACCACCACCACAGCCGCAGTCATCGATGTTTACGTGCTTATCGGTTATTATTTTTTATTTTAATAGATTAGCATACAAGGTATTATACATTTTAATCTCAATACTTAAATTAATAATATTGAATTATAATACATTTAAATATTCACAGAGTATCAAAATCAAATTGATAACATTAAATGTATAATAACATTTAAAATAAAAGCAATACCTGGGTAAGAATCAAGCTGGATACGATGTGGATTTCTTTTGTTGGTGTGCTCTACGAACCTAATTCAATATATTTATAACTTATTAGTCAGTTAAATATGTAATTTTACTTTTCTGATGTCTTGTCTAACATCAAATATAATAAGTTCATAAGAACTTATGATTACCTACAGTTTAATTATTTTAAAAATTTAACATGTTCAAATTAGTGATTTGTAGCTTTCTAATTATATGCAGTTAATTTAATTTACAATAAATTTGTGAAAATACGATTAATTTGTGTGGCTATGTCAAAACAATTTAGAACTTCGGTTGTGGGTAATAGACGTCAGTTAAATAAATTGGTTTCATTTAATAATAAATCACCAAACCATGTTGACTATAGTTTGTCATAATTAGGTTCTTTATTATTATTTTTTTATATTTATTTACTAATAATTTTTTTAAGAAACGTTTTAATACAATTGAAATTTACAATACAATCAATAGTAAACATTAATACTTGAAACTTTTAGTAAGCGATTATGTATGGAATAATGAAAACTGAAAATAGTAACATCGAAAAAAATGGATTTGGTCAGAAATATCACTTACTTGTTTAAAATTTAAAAAAATTAACAGAGGTTTCGCGGCACCCACAGGCTATATTTCCACTGATATATAAAATACATTTTTGATTTTATGATTTATTCAAGAATTATTTACCTACTTCAATATTTTCTAAATATTTTAACGTTAAATGAATGATTTTATAAATCTGAAAAAGTTTCTCCGTCCGCCAATGTTTGGTTGGTTTAATTTGTATTTGCTTTATTTATAAATACTAAATACACTATTATTTATTTGTACTTAAATAGATACACAAAAATACATAGAAAATATTGATGAATCCAAAAATTGCATTTAAAGTAATATAATAATACATATAATGATACAGTTGAAATAACCATACAAACAAAACATATATGTATAGATCTCATATATGCATTTTACATAAATTTAAAGAATAGCAAAATTATTATGTAAGGATAAATTATTTTATTAAAAGAAATGGGAACTAAGTTAAGGGCCCAATTTTAATGAAAAATCTGGGAGTACTTAAGTACCTACGAAAAATACCAATTTTGATAAGTTTAATTATAGATAAAAATTAAATTGAAATAATAAAATCATATAATTCATCGGTATTAATTACTAACTTTAATATATTATCTTTTGCTATTGCTATAATTTTACGTTCATAATTATGCACGGATGAAGCTATGTAATTCTGTTAGGTTATAATAAAAAAACATGTACTCTACCAGCAATAATTATGATAATTATTTTGGATTTAAAAATGCAGCTGTTAAGATACAGAGAAAAAATCATGTGAAATTATTTTTAAGGCAAACCCCTAATATATAATTTTTTTATTGGTGAAAAAAAATATTCATTTTACTATTTTTCAAACTATATGAACATAATAAAATTCTTCTATCACATTGTACTGCAAAAACAAAAATAACTTAATTTTATAATTTTCACTTATTAAATCTTTTTCAACATATTAAATTGACAAATCGGAAAACTGCTCCTTAAATAATATATGAAAAGGATTTTGCAAGAATACTAATACAACGAATAGGACTTCTAGGGATAACAATTTGGTATTTATATTCTATTCATAATACCATATTTATCAATACGTAAACATGAAAAGAATTTGGGGGTGGTCATTTTAAAATTGGGCATGCTAAGTATCTCCAAGTCACCTTTGTTGTTCCTATAATTCAGTGCAGCTTTGGTTCTATGCACATTTTTAAACGTTTGTATTTCAATGTTTACAATCAATGGCGCAAACAAAACAATATCATTTTTTGAGTTGTAGTTTATCGAAATTTGGTTAATTTTTAGTTTTCCAACACGCTGATAAGTCACCAACATATACTACACGATTAATTTCAGAGTAAGATCCACCCGACATGGATTTTCATTATTCTTAATCGAAGGATATTTTGGATATTTCATTTTTTTTATTTGGTGGACTGAAAAACCTATTTACAATAAAAAATCAACATAAATATTATTGGAAATTTGTACTGAATTTTATAAAATTGATAATTCAAATATTTAAATTGGTATTCATTTAGAATTTTTTTAAATATTATTCACATGAAATAGAATAATTTATCATGAAGAGCTTTAAAAACGTGATGATAAAATTAAAAAAAATAAAATAGTTAAAATATTAAATTGGTATTCATTTAGAATTTTTTTAAATATTATTCACATGAAATAGAATAATTTATCATGAAGAGCTTTAAAAACGTGATGATAAAATTAAAAAAAATAAAATAGGAAAAAAAAGTCGATACTAACGTTTAAATTATACTTAAAATTAATTATAAAAATTACAAATTAAAAATATCAAAAACAAATGAAAAGGGGTCTGGGACTCCCACAGGTAATTCTCTTTAGGTATAACAAAAAATTATTTACTATCAAAAAGGAATAAAGAATGTAATGAGGTATTATTAAAAAATTTTAATTTTAATTTAGTATTGATTTAAGATTTTTTAAATATTATTTTTAATGAATAAATAGAAAATTGTATCGTAAAATAATTTAAAAATTTTATGAGTAAAAAAATGGAAGTGATAACTAAATCATAAAATAAATCTAAAATGGTTTACAATAATAATAAATTAAAAATGTCAAAAAAAAAAAAAAATTAAAAGTGAGGAATTAAAGAACCGAGTAATTGCAGGAAATTTGATATAGGGGATAAGAAAATTAAATAGTATTGCACACAATATTATAAATGATTTCCATTTATCACCCATTTTATTGTTAATAACGATGGTACGGTATTTATGTGTGTGTGAAATGAAATAACTAACGGATCTTTGTCTTTTAAATTTTTTTTTCGGTTTTTCAAGCTGCACTCGTAATTTTTAATGCTTTTCGCCTATGATTGAATTTCCACGAGTTATAACAAAAATGATATATGTGTTAATCTTGTAAGTGTAACATAAAGGCTTGGCCCTTGGATTCTTGTCTAAGTAATGTTTTCGTTGTATATGTTATAAATTGTGGATTTTAGGTGCCTTATATCGAGGGTTTTACTGAAGAAGAAATTAATATGAATCCGACTTCTGAGAAAAGGAAACGCCGCATTTACCATACGTGCCAAATAACCCAACCACCATCGGTATCTAAAAAGCCAGTACTAACAAAGCCGGAGAAATCTATACAATAAGGTTGGCCCGAAAAGATTGACCTGGTGCGTTTACACTCCTCAGCCGTACAACTCGGATACCATACACTATATAGGTGTAAAAACGAAAGCGAGAGATGAGACTTAGGGGCTTTACTTCATGTCAGAGGTCTACAATCATATGATTCGCACTGTCATTCGGTATACATGTAATATGACTTGGAGACTTTACGCCACGCCAAAAGTCCATAACTGCACAATTCGCTTTTTCACCGGTTAACAGTTACTTGTCTTTTATCCAAGCCAAAATGAAAACCATTAAAATAACCCAAACCAAAAGTGTAATGGTATGTAACAGTCATGGGAAGTCTAGAATAACGCCCAACCACATTCAGTCTTCCGATCAAAAAGATAAAAAAAAACCATAAGAAATACAAAAAATTCCATCAAACGTTGTCCAAATGAAAATAATCGAACAATGTCAAAATACATATTCTTTAAACATAATTTAAAGGCTATCAAAAAATCAATTATGTTTTAATATTTTAAAATAATCCAATTATTTAAATAAATAATAAAAATTGCATCTCTGAACGAATAAATAATTCAGTTTAAAATGAAAATAGACAAAAACGCGACGTTTGCACATACATTATACTACAAATTACAAAATAATAATAATAATAATAATAATAATACTAAACAACAATATAATATTATTATTATGACACTAACAACACATGCAGATTATTATTATTTGTAATGAAACTATAAATGAATGTGTCGAATGCATTACTTGGGTTGATAATGAGATTAAAATCGTGCAGCAGCTAATCGAAAGAGGGACAGATCGAACTACAAAAGGGAAGGGGAAGTATAATCTGCTGCACAACCAATTAAAATATTTATCTAAAAATAAAATGCACCAATCGATGATCTGTCCTAAACACTTATTAAAACCTATGATACCCGTAAACTGTATGTGTGCTTGGTATTTTATTTATATTATACATGTTTCATACCCGGTAATTTGTCCAAGATACACATCATACACCTATAGGTACTACTCAATAAATACTTCGATAAAAATGATGTAGCTGTAGTCGTGGTTGCAAAGGTATGTGTTTATTACAAGTGATTTGATTCAGACTGCAGGTTGGGCTTCTCGATTATGGCCGTTCGCGGTTGAACCGCTTTAAGGTATACGGTATACAAAATGCACGGCTCGAACACTCAAGTAGCCTTTAAAAAATAAATTGAAATACAATATAATTTTAGTATTCATTTTTTCACTGATAAATAATAGATTATAGAATGAGCAAAAACTGTGCAATAATGAAAATATCTGGCGAACATAAATACATAGAATAAGACGAGTAGGGAACATTTGACATGGAATAGACACGTCACACTTTCGATTGCGCTACAGTGGTGCCGCACGCGGCGCATCGTACTGGCAACCACACAACATGTAAATTATCTAAAACAGTGTAATTTACATAGTTGGAACTATTTATTTCAAGACTACAAAACATTTACTGGTAAAATACTAAGATCTGTTGTGTAATTTACTATAGGCGAGCGCAGGAATTCACCTCACGGTGTGCAGAATAATTTTAGTATAGGAATCTTTTCGAGGTACAACAATTCTGTAAGATAACTATCAGCATTCTCTCTATATTGTAGTGATTAATACTTAGCTTCTAATAATAATTTTTAGAGAAATTACGACATTGATAGTGAAAAGAAAATTGCTAGATGTATAATTAATATTATTGTTTAAAACGTTTATTTATGATCTGAATATTTGCTGATAACTTAAGAAGAATTATTAATTTACGTGCTACTTATAGCTTTAAATTTATTTGAATATAACACTTTTATACCATCGTATATTTGTATATCGCATTCTACATTTTAATTTCAATAAAATAATACAATATTGAAGTCATGACCGTTCTGGGGGGGGGGAAGTCTGGGCTATATTCCAGGGTGCATAACTTTCGCGGGCGTATTTTTAAGGTTTAAATTTTAAAATATTTGATTTTTTAGTTAAGACCGTTGAAATTATTTATGGTAAATCACTTATTGGTCCAGTTCTATTGCGAACGGCTTTCCAAATGGTTGGTACTCACACTACTGTATGAGTGTGCTTGATTTTTCGTATAAAAAATACTAATTCTTGTCATCTCATTGAAATGGGTGAACATTATTCATTGTCCCCGGGTGTTAAAAAATTAAGATATGGCCCTGATTGAAGTACCCATCTATGCGCAATTTTTTGCAATGTTTGTAGTAGCACAATCTGCACACCTCGTACCCTCGGCTATGGATTTGATAATTTACAATACTAACCTCAAATGCTCTCATCCGTTTCGGACGTCAACTCTAATTGCTGAATTTCCCAGCTACAACGAGTTGACAGATTTTTATTTTAAGTATTATTATTGTTATTATGTTATAAATTTGATTTTGATTCTCTATTATTATTCAAATGTATAATCATTTAATATTATCAATTAAAATATTTCCGGCTAAAATGTGCAATCTCTTACATGATCATCTATTATCATAAAAAAAAACAGCTGATAAGCACGTAAACATCAACGAAGACGTCGGCGGTGGTGGTGGCAGGTTCCAAGCGGTTCCAGGTTCGACATTAATTAACTACTTATTCGGATAACTATTACTGCCATTCATCGTCTCCTCATATACATAAGTTGAAAGAAACATTTTGCCACTATAGAAAATATCTTTTATTTGTACAGACGAAATGGTTTGATAAAAAAATAAAACCTCCGCAATACCGAGATATTAGCATTTCGTTATGCGTTTCGATTGAAAAGTAGAACGATTAACATATTATACGTTCTTGCTTCTTGGAGGTTTTTTTTTTTTATTTTATTTGAGCAGGCAAACACACAAAAATATATATAAATAATCGATATTTTGTTGGTAATTGCATAACTTAAGAACGGCTTGACTGATTTGACTCATATTTGGATCGCAGAACGCGCATTTCCGTATCTCTATTATATTTTCGATAAAATCGAATGCCGGAGCAAGGCAGAGAGCCAAATGAATCCGAACGGTTGCGATTTTTTCAAAACAATTGCTGGACATAAGCCATGCCGAAATCGCTGTTGATATTTCATCTGGATACATTATTTTTCCTGCTGATTTTTGCAAGTTCACCGAAACAAAGACCATACTAATCGAGAAGGTTCTCCCAAACATTGCTCAAAATTACAGAAATCATGTTTGGTTAAGCGAATTTGCTATATTGGTTGTGAAAAACGTTGATGTCAACCAAATTAATTTCCAAGTTTAAAATGAAATTTCTGGCGAATTTATGACATATAAATCGGTTGATAAAATTACTCGGCAAGATGATGTCGTTCACTATCCAACGGAATTTTCGAACTTACTGGTGTTGATTACCGCCTCATAATCTACAACTGACACTCGAATGGATAATCATTGTGTTCCGAAATATTAATCAAACACGTCTTTGTGCCGGTACTCTGTTTGCTGTGAAAAAACTAATGATCAACGTCATCGAAGCTGCGATTCTTAAGGGAAAATACGAAAGAGGATATTTTGAACGACATGCCATTTGACTTTAAACAGTTGCAATATCCAGTGCGGCTTGCATTCGCAAAATCGATAAACAAATCGTGACGGCAGTCGGTTAGTGTGTGCGGCATCAATCTAGAAAATGCATGCTTTTCGCTTGGTCAATTATAACGTCACCTGTTTCCGTGTCGGAAAACCATCAGACTTATTTGTTTTCGTGCCAGGCAACGTAACAATAAAATATGTTCTACACCAAAAAGCGTTGCGATAAAAAATATGGTAACTTTCAAGATGAAAATTAAATATTTTCATAGTTATCGCTATTTCAAATTTAAATGAATGAAATATATTATATGATTGATACGACGTTTTGACATTATTTTTAATATAAATATTTGTCTACTTACTTATTCCACATCCCTATATACAAGCTGGGCTTAAGTAACGTTAGGTAGTAAGTCGTTAAAAACTATGCACCAGCCAAGACTGTTCCTTGTGAAGCCGGGTAATTCAGCTTGTATAAATGTATATGTATATATATACGTATATATATTTGTATATTTATGGCAAGCAGCGAATATTTTATGAAAATGTAAACTTTTCTCCCTGAGCTGCGTATTATAATGGTCCGGTAAGAAACACAGCGCCACCGCCACCCACACCAGCCGACCATAATTTCTTCGGAATCTTATTTCCCCGGAAGGTTCAAGGGTCCGAAATACCCCTCACACTGGTGGCTGTTATGGAACGGAGGATGAGGGTGAGGGTGAAAATATACCACGAGCACTTGACGAACGCTCGTGTGCAACGAACCGTTTCGACAGGAACCGAAAAGAAGTAGACTGCCGACGCCGCCGCTGCCGCTTCAGCAGGGCCCCACCGCGATATTTGTACAAAAATCAAACAGCTTAATTGCAAATCCTTTGAGCCGGTTACTATGAGTACATATATGGAAATCTACAGACGGCAATGCCGAGGAAATTAAATTTACATCCAAATAGCGTATTATAATATATACGCCAGTCGAAAATGTCGCTCCGCTGAAGACGTCTTAAACGCATTACGGTACGCACGTAATACCCACGTGTATATTGTATCCGCCTACGTGTTACCTATCGACGTACCTACCTATCGACCTACTTGTTTTTTTTTTCTTTCTCTCGGCCTCGTACGTCGTGCGGTTGGGTATTGTGCGCGGCGAATGTTAAAAAGTATTACTTGCTCGCAAGGGCTATGGTTTAAATGTACCTATTGGAAATAATAATAAGAGAGAAAAAAAAACACAAATCTATAAAAATAACGAGAAATTAACGATTGAAAGGAAAGCGTCTATGCTATGGTCCATGTAAGGTATCAGCTAATTGTATAAAACATAAAGAAACAATGGGAGCTTGTAATTTTCACCAAAATATAAGTACGTGGTTTGCACAACCGCAGGCGAAGTAATAAATATGAAATTTAATTTGTAACAAAATATAGATATGTTATAAAAATCAGTGACGATTATTGAATATTCGATTGTTTCGACGACGATGACAATTCGGGATATCTAAATTCTATCCAAAGAATCGGTTTATTTTTTCAATATTTTTATATTTATAATTATTTTTAATTGACTATCCTAGTATGTTATGAGGCTTTTAAATGTGAGTATTTTTTTATTACTATGATAGATCAAATTAATTTTTTCCAAAAGAATATCTTTTGATATATTAAATTACGAGTATATTTTTGTATATCACAATATCTTAAATCAAAAAATATAATCGATTTTAATTGTGATGAAAATTACATGTCCCTATTTTAGTCCACATTACAAAAGCGTTTGAAAAATGTCACGCAAGTTGTTTATATTTTGGGTCAATTTTGGTACAAACTGATTACAGTCGAAAAAATAACACGTATAATACGACTAATAAAAATTACATACTTTAAGATAAAATCAGTCAATAACCTAAAGTGTGTTATCACACGGTTGTACAATATATAATAGTACGTACTCAAACGTTGTTTAGAAACTTCCACCTTGAATTATTAAATTTATAGCGAACGACTAGTTTCAAAAGAGGAACAATGGCAAAATCTATGCAAGGACTATAAACAGAACAAACGTGTTTGCGGCTGATTTTTGAAAGTTTTTATTGATAGTTAATTCGTTTTTGGAATATAAATATGTATTTCTGATTACAATATTAGATGCGTCTGTTGTATTCTTTGATTTCCATTTGTCATTATTTATCATGACGTTATATTTATTTCCAAGAAAATTAATTATGCAAAGTGTCGTAAAGGAATATCGTACTAGTTTCAAACGCCTAAGCAGATAAATTAATGCAAAACTACTAGGTATAATGATTTATTCTTTATTATTATTTTAATGTAGTGTTATATTACCATAAATTTACTTTTGTTGTTTTTGGTTTTTTCATTTGTGAATTACGATTGTGCTATTATATAAACCAGAAGTAATTTTTATAACCATCAAATGATAAAAGTATTGTTTTTTTTTTTACAAAAACAAGTAACAAGTATACCTACCATAAAAACATTATAACAAAAACAAGATATACGAGTGTCATAAAAAAAAAAATAATGGTCTTTTAGAATGTGATTGATGTTTTATTAATAATTTAGTTTATGCAGATATTCTAAATATATTTTTAAGTACATATTATATAAGCCTATGATGAAATGCGCGTACATGAACGTAAAACCGTTATAACAACATATTTATTATATAATATACCGTCGTCATTGAGTTTTTAAAACATTTTTTGATTATATTTTTTTTTTTATAATTATAATTTATTTTTTATTCCTATTTAACCTATTCATGTTCAAAACTATTAATATACTAAACCTACTGAATGCTTTGCAATCACTGATGGTGGACTCGTAATAATACGTTTATTAAAACTAAATGTATAATGATACATAAAATGTATGTTTTGAAACATATCCAACATATTACAATATAGGCAAAATAAATGTAAAACATTCCACATCACGACTATTTGTTTACAGAAAACCAATCTCGTAGAAATAATGAAATGGTCGATAGATGCATTTTATGGGGTTTTCTTTTTCAATATAAATTTGGATGCTGGAAACCAGATTTTCGATCTCATCCCGCACGTAGGGTAAAAAAAGCATCGCGAGAATAGATTTCGTAAATCAATAGAAGCCATTCGAAGCAGATGAGCGGCCAAGTGACAAAATGTGCAAAATATTGGTCGGGTGGTCGAGTGTATGAGGGGACCGACAACAACGTCAACTATATACTACGGCAGGCAATTTCACGGTCTTGGCTTTAGGATCTAAAAATGCCCTTTGCGTTCACTACGAAGCCTTTTCATATGGTCTCCGGGTTTAGCAGGGCTGAAAACAATGAAGTTCGCCCAGACTGATATCACTGGGGATTTAAGCAGACTGCAGGATAAGAAAAAAAAAATCAAATAACAGCATTTCAGTATCATAAACTTTTTTACCATTGAGGGTTTTCGAGCTTTTATAATAAATAAGTTGTTTCGTTTGATTGTAACTAACTCTCAAAGCTACGACAAGCAAATAGATTCCTATGGCGGCTAGCACACAGCTATAAAAACAAATTATTTTAGCGACATAAAACGGGTCAGTTCCACCATTCGTTTACCTATTTAAACAATACAAATAAACACGTTGAAACCTCTAGAGAGACTAACGAGCATAATATGGTCGTCAACATATACTCATCGATGCCTTTTACTTTATATATCTTTTCCTTTTCCGAGCGTGTAGGTTTTATACAAAGGCGCACCGTAATATGTTGTATTCGGTGCACAATCTTATTAATCTGCTCTCGGATTGCCAGAATATTATTTTACTCGTATATTTCGTCGGTCGGTCGAAAATGTAATTCTCTTTTACTGTAATATTATTCAACTTAATGTCCTGGACATCTGCAGCTATCGGACTGAACTATGAGTGTTTATCTTATGCCATTTCATCGAGACTGCTCACTCCATAGTCCAAATAAATGTATATCGCTTTAATACAATATTATCTTTCACGTGTTGATTACATTACTTTGTTATTAACATTAAAATAACATTTTTTTTTTTTAAAATCCTCATAGCAACTTATCAGACACGGTTTAATTATAACTTCAACGCGGTGCGTTGAATATCATTTGACATTGATTACATTTTAATTAAATATTTTCTAAACAGAAGATTAAAAATCGCTTCGACTTTTGTCTGTTCAAGTGAAACATAATTAATCACTTATCCTTATACGTTTGAACAATCGATGATAAAAGTGCAACGCTCAACGCCGCGCAAGGTTTGCAAGATACAAGAATACATTGAAATTCTCAGTGCGCGCAAATACTCGTTTGGTTAACGCGTCGCCGAGTCCGTATAGTATAGGCAAAATACAAACGTCTGTGGATACAACCTGTGTGGGGGCGGGGGAGGGGGTGGTCGTGGTGGCCAAAGAAAAACTAACTATTTTTTCATTTTTTTTTTCCCACCCCCGTCCGAACAGAGCGCGGGGTCCACACGGTGAGTATTGTGCATACGTAACGCTCGGGTTGGAATACCGTTCACCCGGGATCGAGCGGCGCATATTGCTGTAATATATTCGAGGAAACGCAAAATATTTCATCGCGAGTCCCTTATCCGGTCGCCGCCGCACCGCGTGCGTCGCCCGTGTTTACAGCGTCTTTGTGAACCGTACAAAAAAGGTAATCCCGACTGCGACGAGCACCGGGACGCCCCCGTGACAATGGCAGCCAATCAGCGTGTTGTTCGGCGTAGGCCCACGCCGTCTAAGTTTTAAGATGACACCGGTGCACAAAAGGAGACGTCGGCCTGACAATTTTAGAACATTATTATAATCAAACGTCGTCGGGATTGTCGCAGCTCCTCCGCCGCCGCCTCTCTTCGTCGACGACTGTCTGGCCAATCCGCAGCGGTATTGTTCGCTCGCAGGTAAAAACAAAATATTCGCGTGCACAAGGTTGGTCTGTCGCGAAAACATTCGTTTTGCATATCTCATACTTCGCACCTTTGTTCGGGACTTATCGTAGATACATATATTTTTTTCTCATTGCTTCTCCCGGAGGACCAACGATTTCCACCGCGGCAAACGCGGTCCATAATATTTTCGTTCGATTCGGTTGCCGGCATCGTACGACGCAAGTGCGCAGCAATGTACAGGGTGTCCCGCCGGGATTTACACACAACGATACCTCCCGTGTTCTATAGAGATGATCGAATTCCACTTTAATTGGCCGTTTTAAATGGATCGTTTTTCTAAAAATGTTGATGGTTCAACTTTCGATTTTCATTAACTTCTTAATTTCTAATAATTTTTCTGGTTTACAAGAGAATAGTGTAGTATTTACATAATTTTAAATCATAATAACGTTAACATCAAATCTAATCGGATAAATGACGAGGCTATAATAATTTACAATATTTCTTTGTAAGCTAAAAAAAACTAATAAAAATCATGAAAACTGAAAGTTGAATCGTCAAACTTTTTAGAAATATAAGCCTTTATAATATGGTAATCTTCGAAATATATAAAAGTTATAAAATAAAAAGTTAATTTTTAGTTTCTTTAATAATACACTTATTTTTACCAAATGATTGTAAACAAAATTGCTTTTGCCCATGGATGCCCATAACAAAACATAATTTGATTATCTCCATTAACTCGGGATATATCGCACTGTGTAAATCCTGTTGGAAAATCCTGTGTTGTAAATGTATCGATTTATTATAAAATGAATGTACGTTCGTATTATTTTCACTATTTCATAAGACTATGAAATTGACACTCGAAAAAAAACACTGCCGAAACATAATCGGTGGTTTGTATGTATTATTTTAATTATTGAAATCGTAAATATCGTCAGAAATTTCATGGAGAAGTCACTGAATATTATCCACGTATTTGAAATATAACATTATGATTGATGATTTCAACCATACATAAATTTCCCAAAATATTCATTTTTCTACACTGAAAATATGAATGATAATTTTGTCAATAATGTTCAAGTTGAATTAGTAAACTTGAAATTTAATTTTTCTACAGAACTTTGTTAGGTATTTCACTCTAACTTATTTCAAAAAATATAACACTCCAGAGTTTTTTTTACAACAGAATTACTGTTCGTACTATATTGTTCATGGCAAAGTGAAAAATATATTTCTGCAGAAAATTGATTAGATTTAAAAAAAAAAGTTGTTAAACTAACAGTAGTAAGAATATCATCAACGCTCGAAAATGTGGGGAAAAAAATCAAATAATATAATAAAAAGATATCTCAATTTCCTTTACTATTCTTAAAAGATTTACTTAAATTAAATATTATATTCAAACGAATGAAACATCTTTTTTTTTATTTTTTAACAAAATAATATATTCCAAAGCCGGCGTTTTTTTTTCTTTTGTAACATAATATATTGACATTGTCTCGTCATTTTATTTTAAAAGGTTTCAGATTTTAGATTCTGAACTATATGTTTAATTCTGGACATATTACTGGTATGTATTTTGTCATTTAAATTGCGTTAGTTATTTGGTCCTTATTTTTAGTGCATGTGTTTTGGAAGCTCTGCAACCGTCATTAAGCTTAAAGCTTTTATCAAAAGGGTAAGGACTAAGGGACTGAATTGCAAAGTCCATACAAATATAAAGCCCATTATGGTTTATTTTAAAACTTTCATACAGAATATAAAATTTAGAAAACAGTACACAAAAGATTTCGGAATTATTTTTACTATAATACATTAGTCATTATTTACCATGACAACAATATGACATTTAAAATTTTAACTTCCTTGTAATTATTATTTTATTGTACTCAATAACTTTCTTTGTTATTATGACACGTTATTTTCGAAACACCGGGATACATTTTTTCAACTAACAGAAATACTATCGCTACTGTGCCATTATACTATGTACAGCAAACACCATTGAAAGCAATCAATAATTATAAATTTCATTTTTTAACCGTTTTATTGTTATAAAAGCATATTCATAAAATGTTTACAAATACTGCATATATCAAAGTATAAAACTCATTGGCTTTCCGAGCTCTACGTCAGAGTTACAAACTTTACATACTTTAGTTATTAACATATTTCTAATTAAAAATACAATTTTATTTTTCAGCTTCAACATGACAATTTTGTACTAGTGTTACGGGCTCGTATTTTCTATAAATCTAACCTTCGCGTGGACATTGTACGTGTTAGATTAAGTTTTTCGAGACAAAATCGATTTCGCGGGTAGCTGACCTTAGTGGATTTGACTTCCGAAATACTTTAAAAGTCAAAAAATAAATAATGAACCTCAATATAATAAGACGTGTTTAAAGCTGATTGAATTTCATACTTTTAAGCTGCGCAGTCGTAGTACAACAAGGCAGAAGCCAAAAATACCATGAATATGCCATCGAACGGGGAAATTGATTGAAATTGAGGATTTGACTGGGCCTGTTGGGGGTTGCACACAAGGAGTGTGTACATAATCCTTTGCTCCATGTATGGTATTTTTATTCCATGCCGTGTTATTACGTAGACGGGAAGGGAAAAGTTTAAAAAGACGCTATTTTCTGCTGGATATCTTTATTCCGGGAGTTGGCGAATAAGTAATGTTATTAGGCCAGCCATTTCTAATCCGGTCCCCGGCGATGAAACTTCTGTAATTGGTAAACGGCACGAAACGGGCCATGTCACGGATTGGCGGGCGCAAGAAGGGTCAAAGGAGAAGGCAATCTCCAGTTTCCATTACAGCCGGACTCTTTTTCCACGGTCGTTTTTAATACAATCACGGGGTGTTCCTTGATTAAATACCAGAGGCTCCGACTGGGAACCTAAGTACTCGAATTTTAGCTATTTCTACTCTAAACGCCGACGGATAAATGCCTCGTCCTCCAAAATCAAACCGAATCGTCGTTGTTTGCTCAACTCGGTCTGAAGATTAATCGCATTCAATGTTCTATTGTCTAAAATCTAGATATAATTCAGTTTGTTTGGATCAATTATTATGTGTATACAATGTCGCTATATATTAATGCGCTCGAGCAGTATACCATCAGTAAGCTGATATCGATACCATTATGTTAATGAGAACCACTTTGGCACATTCGCATACACTTATAGTTAAACCGTTTCTGATATTTCGAAAAAAATAATGATTATCATCACAAGCCGCAGAGCAAAAAAATATTAAATTATATGATTTGTACTTATACTGTCATTGGAATTTTTTTCAAAACCAATATTGTTGTGGTAAAAAATATTTTATTATTTATTGTTTTTTACTTAACGTGTTTTTTTTTAAATTTATAGCTTTATAATTTTAAATTGAAATTCATTTTTTTTAGGAGTTTTTTGATATACACTTTTAATTAGGCTTAAAGTAATAATCTGTTATATCAATAATTAATCTTTTGATTATTGTTTAGAAATAATTAGGATTATGTACAAATTATATTTCTTATTTTGTAATTGGCTTTTACATTTTTGAAAAATCGAATATTTATTCAAGTTGTAATAGAGCTTAGAAGAAGCAATATAATTCGAATAAATAATACCGCCGAATTTTCTAAACCTATCTAAAACCCATTAGATTTGTAACGAAGTTAATGAAACAAAATAAATCATAGGTGAAAAAATGTATTAGTTCAAAGTATTTGGAATCATGCTCAATAATTGTAACTATTGCATTTGATAAATAATTCTAACTCAATTCGACAATTCATCATGCATTTGTTCAATTGAAATTATAAAATCGTATTAATATATTTCACTCCATTTTACGGATTTTAACGCTCGAATAGTTAATCTCTATTGCAAATATTGTTTTTGCATTAATTTATTAATTGTGTGTTTGACAAGACAGAATTCATGCGAATGTACATTTTTTTTAAATAATTGATAACGGGCTTATTACACGTACTTACTTCATAATTTAAAGTATAAATAAATTTATATTTTATGTTATTTTATCATGATGATTAATATACAATATTTTGTGTACGAGTGTCTGAAATGCTGAATCAAATTCATTGAATTTTTGTGAACATTTTGTCACGTATAAAAATAACACGATTTATTGTGTTATCAGCCACAGAAGTATATACAAATGTTATCCACTTATTTTTCTGTCCCTTTGCAATTCTATTCTTTTTGGAAAAATCAAAAAATATCTCTTGTGAAAACCGAATTATTCCGTCCATTGCTACAGATATGTTAAACAAAATCAACAAATTGGTCAAATAAATTTATTAAATTTAATATTATTGTTTGATAATGTATTTTCGTTCATTTATATTATACATAAGATTGTTCGGTCTTTATTATATTCTTATATTTCAACAACCCTACTTCGATTTTTCTTTTATCAATTAATATAGCGTTGTCACTTTATTAAGGTTGAAGGGTAACCCGATGATATTTCATTAATGATTTATTATTAGGTACTTTTCCAAATAGTTTTAGTGGGTACATGTCATGGTCTCGTATAATTCTAAGTTTCTAATTATTTCCAAAGAAAAAAACTTGTACCACCATATCATACAGATATAATCATTGAATAGCTTATGTTTTAAAATAACAAAATTGGTTATTTGTATATTTCTGAGAATTGAGTAAAAATAGTACAATAAATCTAAAATAATATCAGAATTGTATAATTTGTAGTCAAATTTATTGATGTAATAAGTAGGTATAAAAAAAAAACTTATATAGTGATATAAATGAAATATTTTATTCTTTTCACTGTTCACTAGGTATGTTTTCTATAATACGAGCGCAACTATACAGATCATTATATTTATTAGAAAAATAAAAACGTATTCAACTTATAACTTTACATCCATTTCAAACGAATCACAACTCATAATTTCAACGGAAAACTACTTACTTCAAGTATATATTTTTTCTTCTTATCATAATAGCGTATGTTATATACAGAGTACAATATCGTGATATTATTATGTTGAAAACTACTTTATGGTAATGGAAGAAAAAAAAAATGGAATATCGCGAACGTATTTCCAATTTTCCAAACGCAAGCCCGATGAAAAGATTGTTGAGAAATAACGTGCTGATGGAAACGATGGTTAAATGTTGCATAACGCGAGCGCGCCGTTACAGTAATGTTTGTGATGGAAATTTTTGCATCGGAGAGACATATTATTATAATGAGCCGGTTTATATCGGAAGTGGCTGGTAAATACGTTTATTTATTTTTTATCGTTATTATTATTACTATTATTGCCATCGACGGAAAGTAACCGACGGAGAATTAGACCTTTAACTCTTTGGCGTCATCCAATCTTCCGGGTGGCCGATTCCATTTCACGCAGATTTTATATTAAACACTATGTGCGGCGATACCGGATTTTTCGCACGCCTCCACGGCATGCGCCCCGATAACGACGACGTTTAATTTTCCGGGCTCCACACGCGCGCGCGTATATTCAGACGGTGCAAATAACTTCCCTCCGCCGCCGCCGCCGACGCCTTCCGACGCGTCTCGGTCGTGGTTTTTTTTTTTATCTGAAAAATCGTCTTTGGAAATTCGTTCGCGCTCTTACCGCGATAGGTACTGCTCGAACAACCGGAAAACGTGCGAGCCCCGGCACCGGTAATGAACCTTGTAACCCGCTTAACGATTGTCGGCACGTACGCGCTGTTATTTTTATCCCGCGTGAAGAAGAACTACTATTATACGAGTACACGGAAGAAGTAGGAGCCGGGGTCCGCGCGCTCGCCTCGAGACAACAGCGGAGCAATAACGGCGGCGATGCAGAAGCCGCGGCGGAGAGTTCGACGGCTGTTTTAAAATTTCGTATTTAATGGCGTGGAATCTAATGAAATGCGCTGCGGCCGGCTATCTCTGTTTGTCTCTGTCTCTCTCTCTCTCTCCCTTGCACTCTAGCCTCTCTTCTCTGGCCACTCGTCGATCCTTCTCCTCCGACGAGGGGGGCCGTTTGCCGCAGGATACCGGCGATAGCGGCACCCCGCAGGACTGAAAACGCAACTGCGACGAGACTAGGTTACTTTAAAGCCCAAGTCCGCGTGCGTCCACTAATAATAAGCATCTAGTTTGGCCCACTCCCCGAAATTCTACGAGCGTACATCGTCCTGCAGGTACCTGCCTCCATACTTGGTGTTGAATCTGCTTTTCGTCCCGCGTTTGATGACCCCCAAAACTATATACTGACCATTTCATTTGTGTGTGTGTAATAAAATGTTGTATACTCGTATAAATAGAACGACCTGTATAATATACAATATAATACATCTCACACTCCGGAAATTCGAATTTTATACTTCATATTATGTATTATTATTATTATTATCATAGTTATGTCTGCCTAAGGGCGTATAAAACCAAACAGTGGCGTTCACAGCAGCAGTGAAATATGTTGGGGGTTATGAAATCCTTCCGTATATTGACTTTTTCTAGTAAACCTCAAGATGATCATATAAAATAGATTAAAAATATTTCCCTTGTAGTCGACTGGTGTAATTTTATGACTCATGAAAAATGAGAGAAGGAATTATAAGAAAATGTAAAAGACTCCATAATGTTATATTGATATCGAGCGCTCAAGCCAAAGGCGTTGAAACTACCGTCTTTATACTGTACTAATTATTTTTGTTGTATTAAATATTCTAGAACTATAATAATACAATCTATTAACTTTTACATCACCTAATAATACTATAAACGCACATCGTAATAATAGTACACGTACCTAATAAATTATCATCATTGAGTAGGAGAACAAATTAAAGTTTGACCTTTTTAAAAATTTTTTTTTTCAATGATTTAAATTTGGATATTCATATTATACTACGAAATTTCGAGATAAAAACGTTTGAGGCTAATTTTAATTTTAAACACTGCTTTACTCATAATACAAATGTCCAAACACCTAACTGAAACACATAAGAGATTTTAGTAACCAAATACGTTTTATAATGTGAATTAATCTTACGTACGAGCATTAGCCTAATCGGTAAAACGATAGTTTTTCCGGTTATGATTTCTAGACGCTATTATAATAATTTTGTTTTCCGTGATATCACATTGAAGCCATTGTCGTAGAACGAGCTCGATGGTAATCTATCTTCGATGTAGCCATTTCAGACTATTGCGGGTAATAGAGTCGCAACGTTAATAACAGATGGCCGAACAGAAACTATACAGTATGTTTAAGCTTAAGTGTATCGCTTATGAATAAATAACAATTAAACTTTTCGTCGAAAACCTCGTAGCCGGCGCATTGTGCTCTATTATAATGAAGCGTGCGCAGCCGGCAGAAAGTTCCAAAAGTTTTTGACTCGACAATAATTCGGTACTCTCCCGACCGGTGGCCGCACTAGTATATTATCGTAGTTTTTTCTTTGTTCGTTCCGACCCTATGATCGGGTTAGCATTTGAATTATTAAGTGCCACGAGGGGCCACGGAACCTTTTTTAGTTTCGACCGCAAATCATAATTAAAACAAGAGGTTGCCACCGAGGTTGCGTCCTGCCGTCCTGCGCGGTGGAAATCCGAGACCCGTGTAAGTGCACGCGGTATAAGCTTCCGGATCGGACCGAGAGACGCAGCACCCCCGCAACAGATTCGGACCTCGCGCTCGGCCCCCGCGGTCCCGTTGTTCACGCGGCGCGCGACGTTTCAGGCCCTCTACGTTTCAACCTATAGCAGGGGTCCTCACTAGGATTTCTGAGAGAGCCAAATAGTTCATATCAAATTTTCGTCAGGGCCGCAAGTACATATTGTACAGTTTAGTCAGGGCCTAAACCTAAACGGTATAGGTTAATTACAAAATATATTTTTCTTATTGTTATAATACACTATGAAGTGGCGTTAAATAACTTACAAACAATATGATTATAACATAAGTTTATTACATCAAAAAAATTAATTTTTTTGCAAAGTAGGGAAATGTCTTTTACTTAATTTCATGAATAGGCCTACTTGAATTTATTAATTTGTTGAAGTCGAAGGGCGAAATCTTTCACAACTCTCTAATATAGCATCTATGTTAGCATTTTTTTTTCAAAAAAAAATTTGTTTCAATAACTCTAAAATGTATGTTTATCTATCATTAACAATCAGTCTGAGAGCCGCAAAAAATCGTTCCGAGGGCCGCGTAGTGAGGATCGCTGGCCTACAGGTATCGCGTGCACGCGCTACAGCTGCTGAACCGACGATAACGTCAACAGAAATTGATTACGACGTACCGCGCACCCGACCACCGCCATCCCTCACCCCCGCCCCATGTACATGTACACCCTACCTGCGCAGGGGCGTGAGGCTCAGGATTAATAACGTAACCTAACCAGGATGAAGGGGGGGGGGTGGAGGAGGAGAACGGTTTTCGTATTCGCGCAATAATTATGTACGAATGTATAATGTTCCGGCGACGATCTTGTACGTTGGCCCCGGCCGATTTGCATTCCGCCTAGTGTTATGATTGAATTACCATCGCGCATTGTATAATATTATCGCCGCCGCCGTGCATTAATCAGTCTTGTTTGGTTGTGTAGTGCTTATAGCGCGCCCGCAAAGCGTCTGAGTGAAACGACCGAAATCGTTTATCAAACGCAGTGGCGTGTGCGTTCCCGAAGCGAAGCGCTAAAACATCCCCCGTAGGAACCGCGATATTCCGATTGCTTTCGGGTTTCGCCGGCACCGTTGGATCGTCGCGCTACCGATCAGTTATTGTTGACGAATAATCTCACGAGACTTGTGATTTCGTTTTCGTTCGATCACGATGTTAAATCGATCCGACTGAAAACAAAAAAACCCGAAAATACGGTCGACGTTACTTACATGATGTCTATTGTTGCATACGGTGTGCACTTATAACATGACACGTGATAATACCTAGCTGTATTTTTTTCATTTTAATGTTTCAAAAAACAATTGTTATCGTTCCTGCACATTTTCTGGGCGAAAAAAATCGTAATGTGTGTTCTTAATTATTAAAATATCATGCTCTCGCGGTTATAATGAAATATTTATGATAAACGAAATATTGTGGGTGTATTCCGGGAAATCTTCAATAACAATTTGTTCAAAAGAGATCTGGAGACAATTTATTAGTGGTATGTCGTTGTAACAACTTACGCAATTATTTATTGATATTCAAATGTTAAACTTTATGAATGTTTTTAATCAATATATTTACGAATTTCAATTTCAATAATAATTTGAATAAATACGTTTAAATTATTGGCTGTTATAATAATATTCCGCGTAGAGCTGAAACTAACCGTAATATTATTATAAACATTATTAATCTGATTTATATATGCGAAATGCGATGATGCAAATTAGCAAGTCAAGATGAATAATATTAACATTTAACAACATGAAAATATTTTCATCCCAATACCATTATTAAACAGTGCTTGTAATTATTTTATCTCGAAGGCACCTAATTTTATTTTTAACAGTTATTTTTTTTTCTTAAAAAATATGTCGCCAAGCACGTAGTGCTTTGTGCCCGCTGATATAGCTGCTCATTGTTAGTCAAGTTTATTAATTTTGGAGGTTTTAGAGTTGCCGGCACAGATAACCGCAGCAAGTGCGTACTTAGGGGATATGCGTCTCGAAATACAACCACTGCGAAGTTACGGTGCAGTCGCGACCGGTGACAGGGGTAGGGAACTGACTCCAGATGGTAGCTAGATGGGGTAAGATAAAGGAGAAGAATAAGAAGACTTTATTCAGATTAGTATTTTGAACAAACTTTTGTATGGGAAACAAAATTTCCAACTGTAAAATGCTGTCCGTAGGCTCTGCGTCATCTGTTGTGCTGCCATGGAAAATATTAACAAAACCCTCGGCAGTACCCTTTTAAACATTCATACATTTTAATAGTTATGATAATAAATGTTGTACCTACTACAAAGTACCTTTATTATTCTATATTTTTTTTTCTTAAAGTTTTCAGCATTAAAAAAGTATATTCTATTTTTAAATATGATAAATTTCAAGTACTCGACGAATATGTCTACAAATACGTTGAATTTTGAATTCTAATTTATTATGGTCAGTATAATATTATTTATTCGTAACTTAGATGAACACACTCCTGGAGGTTTATACATTTTTGACAAATTGTTTACGTATATTTATGATACATTTACTGTTTGCTTAAAATTATGTAATATCCAAAGTCATATATTATCCATAATCCAAGCATAAATTATTTCGAAACGTCAAGCGTTTAGAGTATCACATTTTAGAAATCATTTAAAAGTTTCAATACAAATAGTTGTAATCAAATAGTAATTTAAACTTCTAACTGTAAACCATAACTCATAATAATACAGAAATACGACACGGATTTGAGCATTTAATTTTACTTATAGTTTAAAATATATGTCTTATACATATAATAAACATTATTTTAAATTACATTTTTATTTTAGTATACTTTTAGCGTGTTTGTCGGCAATTCTTTTATTACGTTAGAAAATTTTATAAAACCGTTATTGGTGATTTTAATATTTTACATAAACACTTCCCAAATTAAAAATTCGATTCAAGCACAGCATAATTAACTGGATCTCATGCCGTAACCGTTTATAGAACGCAGTGATTTGTTGTAATTTATATTCACATTGATAATATAAATGATTTGATGGAACTGAGACGAAAGAAAAGAACAAGTGCAATAGCTTTTTTTTTTTTAATTCTATTAAAAAGTTACGAGGAATTTATATTTTAAATAAATGCTCAGTGGGATATTGTAAAATATTTGTTCAACTAAAAAATCATGAATGGAATTTTGAAATTGGTTTTTCTAGTTTTAAACCACTTATAAGTTTAAAAAATATTTAAATAGCTGCATCATGTGTTATTTTACACATTCTCTGAAATATTTAAGAAATGTTAAATTATTTTACGGTATTATAATATTATTATGATTTTTTAACACATATCGAAAATACATATTGGCGTTGAAAAAAAAATCACGCAAATATGAACCAGTGTTATAAACTGACACATTTTGATCAGGGAAGGAAAAATTGTTTATGGTTTGCCCTCGTCAAATAGTTGACACATGACTCGTCGTGGTCCGTCTTGCATAACCAAGATGTATAGTATTCCGAGCCCATCTAACTTCATCCGTCACCATCACATTCCATCCTAATTCCTTTTTATCCCTTTACTTACTGGTATTATTTGTTCTATCAGGGCTATTTTGAGTTATGTGCATTCCATATTTTTTCTAGTTTTTTTATTAGCCACCGAGCCGTAGAATCGAAACCGAACGCACCATCGATAATGATGAAATAATAAAAATTTAATAGCCCTTTAGGATTTTTTTATTGCTGCTCATCGCATACTTTCAAAAAGTATTTTTGTCATAGCACAGGAAATTTCAGTTTTAATATGAATCCAAAACATGAGACGCGCAAAGATTTTACATTTAGATGTTTATTCCGCTTTGCTCATCTTGGCACGAATCGGTGTAATTATATTCAATTTGAAAGTTATAACAAATATTGCACTTAATATACGGTTCTAAGAGCAGCTCAGTTTGCTAAAGTATATAAGTCGATTTAAAACTATAAAAAATAAAACTGTGAATAAAGATTCTCAATAAATATACGTATATAAGATTTATTTTAAGATTCATCAATCGGTTTTTACAATTCAAAATTAAAATAAATACTGCACGCTTGTTAACTTCTTTAATGTTTCAAATAGTATAAAATAATACGATTATCTTATTAATCTTATTTTGGTAGAATCGTTTTAACAATTCAACCTTAATTATTTTATTCAAAATGTTAGGAATGTAGCGATTTAAATACGTATACTAAAAATGATCGTAATTCATACAAATTGTGCATTACATTTAAGCGTCAATAAAATTTAAATATTACGGAGTTGCTCTCCGGATACAACTAAAATATACGTATCAATTATTTCCTAGCAAAAGAATAACAATATTCAAGTACCTACTACTCAAAGCTTATAGAATTGAATAAAAGTAATCTATTTACTTTTAATGTATTTATAAAAACTAAATTCCTAATGAAAATCATGGATAAAACTAAAGATTCAAAATAAATTACTAGAAAAATAAATTTTTTTGAAGAGATTATAATATTTATCTTGAGATATCCCAAAAATAGTATTAACCATCTATTACGTCGAGATTTTAATATTTTAAATCACAAATTGTTATGTACAAAAAAAACAAATGAAAATGCAAACATTTCATACGGATGGAATACATTTAAAATGTAGGGCAGCTAAAATACTCAGTAACTATGTTATATATACTTATATATACTATAATTTTTATGATTCTAAAATGTTCTTTGAAAATAAAAATAAATATATATGTTAAACCAATATAACATATTAATCTTTTCACTCAATATCTGCAATATGATAGATAGTTCTATTAAAGTAGAATAAAAAGTAAAAATATTTTTAACAAAAACTCTGGATTAAAAAAAAATATTCTACACAATTGTATTATTGCTGTTATACAGGTAAATATAAGAAAACAATAATCTTTCTAAATACTTATATAGGAATTCTCGGATAACACAATGTTTGGTTTTAGTATTTCTTCTGTAACATATTATAAAAATATAGCATTTGTAGAATACCAATAATATCTTATAATATTAACCTCAAAATATTTTTGGAAAAATTAAAATATATCATTAGGAAATTATAAAATCACCGAAAATCATCCAATGAACGTAAATAAAAAAAAAGCTAAATAACAATATAACATAATAAGTATTTTTTTTTTACCTTTGATCATAATATAACTTGGACGTTTAATTCCTTAAATTAAATAAAAAGTTCAATCATCTACAACGTTTCAGCTTTGCGAAAAAATTCAATTTCCACCAAAAAAATATGAGATTTGTCATTGTTCTAATCAAATACATTGTTAATCAAGAAAATACCATGATATGGTATCGTCCGCGAGGATATTTGAGGAATCATAATATCCTTTTGGGTATGCAGAAGTGATTAGGTCATGTTTATTATTTGATTTTATAGTGTTTCTACAGCGGTTATAGCGTCACGCTGAATCGGTTACGTCGATTTTGTCGGGAAAAAATGTTGTATCCAGTCCAAAAACATACCTATGCTAAAAATTTGTATTTAACTTCAATACACTAGTTTCCAATAGTGTTCTCAACATTGAGCCTATCACTCGCAACTTTCCAAACTGATATGTTGTCCGTTATGGATGGGATGGAAATAATAATTATATTATATTGTTTCGTCCAAACGTTCGTCGTCGGATCAACCAACACCGCGATCGGGTGATCAATACGGCGACTCGATCAGGCACGGTACGGGAGTCCGAGGAGTTGGACGCGAGAGACCGCAGCACGTGACTTTTGCGTTTTGCCGCGCAGTATTCCAGTACGAATACGATCCGGTAATATGTTTTCCGGCTACGGCCGTGACCGCGGTAAATCACCAGTAAACCTCGGGAATAAAATGTGACGGAACAATGCGAAGAAACGAACGTCCCGGGCGCGGACAAACAGATTAGTCGCTACGGTATAATGTTTGCGCACGGCCGAAGAGCTACACACGGCGATTATGCGGAATCCGATCGCAAACAGACGTGGGGAAATCGGACGAGGCGAGCTCGACGAAAGCGCTGTAAATCATCATAATACTATACCGCAAATACGTAAGAAGGGGCGCGCGGGATCAGTCCGCGGCGGTGCGAGCTCGAGGGCACACGAAGTTTTCGCACGAACATAAGACAAATCCCGAGTGACGTTTTGAGAGAGAGGTAGGTTAGGTTAGGTTAGAGGTAGGTATATGGGCGCTCCGCACACTGCAGTTGGTACGCCTATGAAGGCGATAAGAGTACGGAGGGAACGGTGTTATGCGAGAAAAATGGATGGGGGAAAAAAAAGGAAAAAAGAAACGAACGACGAGAAATAGTGAAAAAACGTCTTATAGATCCCGCGCGATGTACAGGTAGATAAAGCTGCGGAGCTTTCGTCGCGGCCGGTGGGGATCGGGGTTGGCGCACTGGCGCGTCGCTGGAGGGGTGGTCTCGATAATACGTCCCACGCCCGCCGCACTACAGTTTAAATTGTCAATCGCAGCTGCTGGCACTCCACACGGTTAGGTCGGAATGCAATTTTTACCTCTGAAGCACACACACACACACACGTCATTTTCGATATTTCCAACCGCCTCGGCCCAACGCAAAATGTATATATTTTATACGCACGTGTGCGTGCGTGTGCGTGCGAAAGAGTCACAATGAATTCAATTCCGGACTGTTCACAGAGCGACTCGGAACGGATACAAAGTTTATTATTATTATTTTTTTCCCTTCAGTATAAAGTAATTTAAGTCTTATACATATATATATATTTTTTTTCCCCCTTTTATTATTATAACTATTATTATTACTTTTCAACGACGTATTACTCCTTCTGCTGCTGCTGCTGCTCGAACCTTAAGGTGCAGCGCGAGCGCCCGCGCCCGCTGCCGGTGACGGTCATACATATAATTGAAAGGAAACGCACTGTTGTATACGACGCGAATGCGAAACGTACGAGGAAAATGCCGGGATCGGCTGTGCACGCGTATGCAACTGTACGCAGTGTATATAGACCTACCGCCGGGAAAAGATTCTTTATTTTCTCTCGCCGGAGCGCATTGTAAAAAGAAAGCCGCCACCGCGCAAGAGGAAACCCGCCGTATCGAATCTTTTATCCGGATACGCGTAATCCTATATAGAGAATATAATTGACTGCGCTGCAGAGAGACGTTGAAATCACGTTTTCAAATCATCCCGGAATGAATGCAAAGGATCGAATACAATTCCAATCCCCGTAAGTAGTATTACACGTGCATAGGTAGTGTACTGCGATATAATGAACACACGTATATATATATATGCAATATACACCAATATATGGTTTTTAAAAGCGAAAAATGATTTGAAATTTTTAATTATTACATCGCCGGCATTCAAACCGAAAGGGGGTGGAAATCTATTTGATCTTGGGCCCTACGCCGCTTCATTTTTACTTTTGTAATGAGATGAATAATTATTATTTTATCATTATATTCAAAATTAATTGAATAGTGCCGCGTTATATTATTATTATAAATTTACCGATTCAAATGCACGTAGGAGTTTCTTTACATTTATTTGTTTCGCGACTGATTATCCGGCACTTTGAGTGGAACGGGACTGTAAGGAAATTGGTTTTATTTGTATTTACATATACATATTCTGTTTTATCCTCAAAACACATTTCACAGCTATAAATATATTCTATAAGTGTCGTATATCGTATGACATCGATTGAGTATTGGGTTCTTATATACGTAAGTAGAAACTGTTAAATTCTTATTATTTTCTTTAAAAATCATCGAAAATGCGTAATAAGACAATTCTATAGAACATACTTGTATTTATCTTTGCTTATATAATTGATTTAAAAACTAATTTAAATTTCTAAAATGATAACGAAACCGTTCAAACAATTATATGTTATATTTAAAAAAATGATTCACCCGATGACGTAGAACTAAACATTGTACCCTATGTTGATGTAATAATAATTTACCTGTGTAGTATACTGTATTAACTTAACTTCACTGTTTATTACATCGTCTGGTATTAGGATAAGCCGATATGTTCAAAAGACAGTTAAAAAGTATACTCACGCATACATTTTCAGCAATGCTGCAATCTATCTGAATGGTATTTTTGATTTATACCAGTAGCAATTATTGAGTAATATTTGTTTTGTTTCATTCGGTGACCACACATCGTATATTTATATGTTTGATTTTTAAAGCATATTTAACCTGTTAATTAATGCATATAAGTGTTCAACAGTTTTGATTATTAATAAAATAACACACATAGGTAATTAAAATAATTCATTTTTGAAGGTTATTTCAGTAATTGATATACATGTTTCAAATATACGTATATAGAATAATGTATTACGCGAACAACTCATATTGCATATATTTTAGACATGTTTGTGGTACGAAAATACAAGTAAAAAATAATTTTAAGATTTGGTACTTTTTTCTTGTTTCATAAAATAATAACCGTTATTTTTAATTTAAAATTTCGTTGCACAATAGTTTTGAAAGAACGCACCTGATGTGCGTGTACTCGTTATTATTGAACAGAATATAATCCATTATGCAGTTAAAGTAAAAAAAAAGTATATGATTATTTCCTTACTTCTCCAGTCCTTTTCATTTATCAATATTTCAAGCATTCGTAGCAGTTATTATAAACTTCTGGTCCAACATTTGACACTTTTACGTTAAAATGTTAAGAAAACTATTTAAAATATACATTTATAACGAACTATAACAAGAGGTAATGTTTTTTTAATTTTTTTTAATTTATTTATTTATTTATTTTTTTTATTGATATTAAGGCTTCAACCCAAGGTCATTAGCCTGCGGAAAGTTTACATTTTGTTTACAATTAGTTATAAATAAGGGTTACAATACGGGTTAGTAGTGAGATTTTTTTTTTTTTAACATTAAATTTTGGTGTCGATTCCGATATATTTGAAGAAGCTATGTATTAAGTGAGTATTGTGTTCTCCTAGGGCTTCCTCCATCGATGAGGGTTGGTTGAGGATGTTTCTTGCATTGACATGCAGCGGGCAATCTAGGACTATGTGTTTGATTGAGAGCGGTACGTTGCATTGGCTACAGTTTTTTTTAATGTGTAAATCTAAAAATCCTTTTTTATTTTCGTATAATCCTTCTCTTTAAACTCTCATCTTAAAATTATCATTGATAAAACTATCACCCTAATCATTGTTTTAAATATGAAAACGGGTTTCCACAATTTCCATAATATAACTGTAGTATATTATAATATTATGACCGCCAAGATGTAAAATTGGATAATTAGGACAATATTTTAAATAAACATTTTGATTATAAAATGTTTATTGATTGGAAAATGTTAGAAAATTAGTATTTTAGTGTGTGATTTTCATATACAAATAATGCCTGAATTTTTAAGTGCTTCTGTATACAATAATCATTTCATAAACATTAAATCATTTTTTAAGTTTAAATAAAATCCGGCTAATTTGAACCATAATAAGTTTATATAAATTTGTCTAAAGACTGCATTAAGCAAAAATTTTATTTTACGGTAAAAAATATTTATTTTATTTCCTTTTATCCAGGTAAAATATAGTCACATATTGATTTATACCTTAAAAACAGCTAACAAACTACAATGGACTTTTAAGTTATATTTTTTAAACAAGGATCGTGTAGGTATGTATTGCACTACAATATGAGGGGAATGCTTTTAAACCAGGAAACTCTAAGCAAGTTTTCTTTTTATCCTAGAAGGTATTTTATACATTTTTAACATCAAAACGTTAACACTTTAGATATGTAACAAATGTACAATGTACATGTACAAATAAGTTTAATCCCACATGTGTAATATGCATGTACTCGAGAGTTTCATGAACGTTTAATACTTTCTTACGTGGTTTTTTCTTGATACGAAACAGAATGCAATTTTATAGAGGTATATTTTATAACATATAGGTGCGCGTGCAGTTTTGAAAACCCGTCAATACAGGGTCGTCAGTGTAGGCGCTTGGTTGGGTTTATTAATTAGGAATTTATTGTCTGAGTTGCAAACCCGCGATGTCCTCCATCGTTGTGAAATACCCAACAAATAGATGACATCGCTCGAGGAAGGTGATTACTGATTATGGACCGTGTTCAATCAGCCATAATGAACTACTACTACTATTACTACTTATACTGCTATTACTACTACTAGTACTACTACTAATACTACGAACAAGAATATATCTCAGGAATTGCTTTCGAAAATTAATATCGAGCCCGTGAAAGTAGGAAAATCGTTCGTTTTATTGACATCTTATATGATGCGTCTCTATACTTGTTTGGATTTTGATTAATTCTCTTCAATTATTTTGATTCTCGGCAACGTAACTGACATAGGTACCAACTTAGCTTTTCGCCGTGACCGACGACCGTGGTGCCGAGATTTACGAATTTAACTGTCTCTCATACGACCTGACAGATGGTAGGACAATAATAATTACGATATTTGACGACCAAGTATGAGCATCGCTGTATGCCGAAACTATAGTACGGACTACGGAGCGATAACATTATATACAAATAATATTAAGTCGTTATAACTTTGCGTTGTCTGTAATGCACAAATGCGTGTCATAATTATACGCATCGTATTTGACGGTTGTGTCGAATCGGAAAATTTAAAATTAATCATTTTCTCTATTTCCATTCTCTATGGAACTTATTTTATACGGTCTACACTCTACAAAACATAATTTTATGACAGTATTTACCCAATAAAATGACTTATGTAAGACATGTATTCTCCACATTCATATATCTATATGCTATTAATATTGATTGAATAATAGGATCCTGACTATAAAGAAACCGAAAAACCAAGTATTGATCGTCAGATAAGTGCTATAGCCTCGCATTACTCACCCCGATGTATGATAAATTATCATTGATAATACATTGTCTTTTTTATGTTTACCAACAGTGGAAGATAAATAATAGGCGGACTTACTATATTTCGCCAGAATTAAAGTCCACACAAAAACTTTATGAAAGTTATACTGACACTTATACCTTTCCGTTTTTACTTAAAACTTAATAGTATTAAATGAAAGATTGAGGTAAGTATATATTTTGTCGAGCGTCAGAGCAACATTGTTAAGACGACTACAATATTTTTTTGACGAAGCTTACAAATTTTCTTGTTCACTGTAGGGAGAGTTAAAAAAAAATACCTAAAATAAACTCAAGTGATTTAAACTAAAAATGAATGCTACGGATTTTGTTTACGATATTTACATAATGTTACTGGACAATATTTAACATTGAGAGACTATGCCTGATGATGTGAATAATGATGGCTAGTGATGATTGAAGGCTTCTTTTACAAACTTTCGGTGTCCGGTCGAAATCGGAGTCCACGAACGTATCAGACAGTGGATATTATCGTCATCTATATAGCATAGAAATCTCCCTAGGTAGATCTTACTGCTTTAGGTGCGAAAGATAGATTTGATCACGATTTGATGACGATCAAATGGTATTTAAAGGTAATGTTTGGTGATAACGTATTTTATTGAAAAAATATTTTGTAAAAAAAGCACGCCCATAAACCGGTTTTTTTCACACACCGAGAAGCCAAAAAAATGCTAAAACGATAGTTATTGATATCAAAGAAATGTCCAAAGATTAAATATTTAATAAATCAAAAGAGCGTGATCATTTTTTTTAACAATTGTGTAGTACTTTATATTATATTGTAAGTAATTGTTTTTCATAAAATAATTATTCATCAAGTAATTTAACATACTTCGATTTCGTTAAGTAAAATAATGTATGTTTTATAAAATCTATTCAGTTAAGTTAGGAATTTTATAGGTACATATAAAACCAAAAAAGGAACTTAATAATTTCAATGAATATTATTATTTTTATTTCTGAAATAAGTAGTTGAAAATATTGTTAATATCATCCCACAAAACCAAATCACTGGGATTTAAAAAAAAAATAAATTACATAAATTTATACTTTAAAAAGAAGCTTAGCTACCTATAGTAAGTATAATAGTCTTGAGTTGTATAAGTAAAATAGCTAACAGGTACATTTTCCCATTTTGTTTTGTTAATGTTCTTTCAGAAACTGTTTCTATATTTTGTAGGACATATTATATTATACATTATGTTATGTTAAATAAGTAATGTAAAATATAAGTTTTTTTTTGTATTGTTCAACCATTCTTCAACAATGGTAACATAAAATGTAACTTGAAGAATTTTCAACTTCAATAAAAATATTCAAGTCTTGAATAATTTTAGCAAGATTTAATTCAAAGTAAATCTATGGTTATGAAATTAATAAAGGAAAAATAAAGTTTTGTTACAATCTCTCTAGCTAATAACGATAATATCTGAAAATCATTTAATTAAACTTTACTAATTATTTGGATCCTAACTCGTAATATGCTATTATTCAAAACACGTCTGGACGTACCTTCAGGTCTTCATTTACGTGCATGACCAATTTGAAATATGCGAGAGAATGAAGAAAACATATTACGTCTATAACCGCTTGATCGACTAAATATTTTACTACGATGTATTTCCAACCGCCTCGGAAACCGCACAGGACGTTCCGTACAGCAGTGCGACAATGGCATAGGACAAAAACGCGTGTTAGATCCCCCGGCTTGCGTTCAACCCCGTGACGTGGTGCGCGCCTACCCACTCGCGAGCCTTGTAGTTCGTTGTCTATCACGAAGTTACGGTATTATCATAGGTACACCGGCCAATACCATACGGGCTTGACGTCGAAAAAACGGCGAGCAACGCGAATAAACCGTTTTCGAAACCCTCGCGAGCTCGCGTTGCCGCACCGTTAGACTGATATTCCAGATAACTGCATGAATTATCCGATAACCGCTACGGGCCTACACTGCGCGCGTGCCACTTGCCTACATCGATTCCTGTCGCGGACCCTACAACGAGGTACACGCGCCCTCGAGAGCGATTACACGGTTCGCCAAACGCGAAGCCGAATGCAATAGTATATCTATGAATAATAGACAGAAATAATAACCGTAATAACACTGCGAACACGAACGGGGCAGCAGCTATATACCGCGCATGCGATCTCGAGTACTCGTGTACAAATAATTGTAAATAATACCGTGAAAAACGTCGAGCTCCTCGCATCCACGTGTATGGGGCGAGGCAAGGGGAGGTGGTTGTCAGTGGAGGGGGTCGTCGGGGAAGGGGGTCGTCGGGGGATGATTTCGATGACTGCTACGAACGGGTCAGCTGGCCGTGAAGCCGCACCCGCGGGTGTGTTGTACACGTATCGTCACATTATATACGTAATTACGGTGGCGGGCGTGGTGGCTTCGAAACGTGTGCGCGGCTAGCTATCATACGACGAGCACACGCGTTTTGAGAGGCCCTTGAGAACGAAATTACGAATATTATCTGGATATCGTCACTATATCGCGGCCCGGTGGCGGCAGATGGCACGAGGCCACGTGTAAAAAGATTATCGTATAATACTATACGATCGTTATCTTCGAGCGGAGGGTCTCCACCCCGCCGCGGAAAACTTGAAATGTTTAATTCGATTAACGATGAGGCCGTTTTAATCCATCGCGCGCTGCGGTTTACGTGGGTCACGTGCTGTGCGCGTTGGAGAAAAAAAAAGAAACGACCACCGTTCCGACGTGAAGCTCCGAAGGATCCGTCCGAACTGTGGGTACGGGGAGGCAGGAAAAAAAAGTCGTCCATCGACCGTGCGAATACAAATACATGTGCGTCGGGAGTACGGCTAAGGTTAATATTAGCCATGTAATCACAAGCGGAGTCACTGATTTCGGCTAATATGTATCTACATTTTGCACCTCGTCCAGCAATGATTAACATTATTAAACTGTGCACATGGCTAATGAATAAAACACGTTGTCCATGTAAATACTTTAACGGCACAAGTCGTACATAAAATTTAAATTTAAAGGTAAGTATAAAACTATTGATTGTATGACAGGAAATTAAAAGGGATCACTAGTATTGAAAATGTAGAATTTATATAATTGCAATACGGACTTTATTTATTTAAATTTTTAAAACTATAAACTTCCACGTGCATGGCTAACGCCCACTTAACTACCCACAGCATCAAAACAAATTTAAATTTCAAAAGTTTTGTATGATTGTAACTAGTTTTAATTGTATGGCTGATAGTATTATTAGCGCATAGTGGTCGGATTATAGTAATTTTATCGCATAGTGTTAAGATTATGCATTTGTATCGGTAGATCAAGTCCGAAATTGAATCATTTGCCAAAATTATTGGTTTAACTTATGATTAACTGGCTACTCATATTATTAACCGCCCTTCGGACCCTAGCCGCAATATTAATAATGACGAGTGGCGCTGTAGTCCAATAACCGTTGAGTTGAAAAAAAGTAACCAACTATTATACGTCATGTACAGACAAACTTCTGTTCAACGAAACTCCCTTCATGACGAACTTTCTTATGGTACCATGAAGTTTTTATCAAAAAAATGTTTCTACTCGTATGTTATTAATTTATTTAATATCAATCCTACATTTTAAACTAATTTCCAGAGAACTGCACTGTCGTAATAAAATCTGATCGACAAATGTAATGAATTTATAATTTAATTATTTGAACATATCATAATGTTGTATGCCTATACATACTAAACTATTGTACATTACCATTGAATATTTACCGTATGCATTCATATTATAATTTATTTATTATAACAATTAACAGTACAATATTATTATTATATACATCATAACTCTACATCAATCATATTATTATTATGACGTTATTATTTGCATACGTTATAATATAGGTTAAACGTCAATTATTCTATGTAAATACGTTATTTTTTTTAGAATTTTTTTCAAAGAACCAATCAAGTTCGTTTAATAAAAGCTCAACTGAATATCCATACAGCCAAGTAATAGCCGTATAGGTATAGATACGAAATACATACTTACCATGCGTGTATACTGTATATCCATATGTATTTTTCATTTATGTATGTGCAAGCGAGCGCGTGCGTGTGTGTGTGTGTGTGTGTATGTGTGTGTGTGTGTGTGTGTCAAAAGTCATTCCGGATCGACAACGATGATAGTAATGCAAAAAACACAATAGGAACATTTTAACGATGTACGAGTATGCTAGTCACGAACTACGTTCAGACACACACACACGAGCATTTTTACGTGCATAAACGTATGATTAACAGACCGGTTAATTAATACTGTTCACCGTTTTTTTAACGAGCTACTTATGACCATATTTTGATCTTGTATACCAACGAAATCACCGTTAAAACCCCCATAAATTTGCTATCTCATCAAATCATTTTTCATATTGATTTTTGTTTTATTTTTCAAAGAATTATACTACTTTGTTATAGGTTTTCTTTTTTTCTGTTCCCTCTGGCTCGAATTCATGCAAAACGTTTTATTGAAGTGTAAAATCATGACATCGTCACGCTATCGATGTTTATTAAATTTCGTTTAGAAGTAAGCCATTCGAATGCATACTGATTTCTGATTAAATATACCAATACATCATTATGACGTAGCGATCATTTCAAATTATAACATGACTTTTTTTTACATATTTTATACAATAATACCATGTGAATATATAAAATATAATTAATTTTGTTACAAGTTAATAGTACAAATAATATTGTGTAACGTTGGGTTTTTGTTTTCATTATCTCATCTCTATAATACTGGGTAAAATGTGCGTTTATATATCTGTTTTATATTCGATTAGTATACACAAAACCGTTCTACGATTAATCTACCCCCAATCAATCATAATGTTGTTGATGTCATACCAATATTATGTTACAATTGTTTAGACATTTTTCATAATCATCACGAATGTCAAATACAAAAAGTGAGCCTTGTTATGTTATAATTAAAATTAAATTGTGTGATTCACCATCTCGAAAATTCTAAACGGAGTAAATTAACTGAAATTAAATAATAGTAGGTATAATTTCAGCTAAATTTTATTTTCTCTTTCAATTGAAATTTTCGAAATTAATTCAATACAGATTAAGGAATCGTTTAATATGATAGTTTGTCGTATTGGTACTTAGACAATTGTAAATAATTTTTATGTCACATATTATTTATGGAAAAAAGTCAATTTATTTCATAAGATTCATAAGATATAATAATAACCTATAATTATTTAACTTATAATACAGTTTGGTATTATTTTATATTTTTCATAATATATTCCACATCATTCGACAAAATAAAAAATAAATAAATTAAGGACAGTTATATTAGTATAAATAAACGTAAATACTAAGAACACAAAATTAAACTTTTATTTTAAGTTACTCATTTCATTATTAAGCTAAACCTTGCAATTAGTTCAGCTATAGAATAATGTAACATAACATTTTGTATATAATTATGATACGATTTTGAGTTTCTGAATCATCAATTCCTAAAAAATTAATACTACGAAATTCAACATTTTCACTAAATGGTATTTAGAGTACACGTGTGTTGCATTTAAGTGGCATACCTAAATTATACGGGATATTGCTCAAAGAAATATGGTAAAAACGTACTTGAGTTTCTTTGAGCCCCAACCAATGTAACAGTATACAATTCGCGTAAGGGTGTCTATTAGATTATCTACAGGATAGACCGCACTTCATGCGTAGGGCAAACTGATATTCATAGACAGTAAATGTGATTTTGAAAATAATTGAACGGTATTCTTGAACTTCATATGCACAAAACTTTTTTTCAAATATTTATATCATAATAATTATACATGCAATTTTACTCTTTTTTTCAAAAATCATTATTCATTTTTTTTTCTATTTCATATTCCCTATAATAGTATAAATGCCAATCCTGGGACCGCCACCGCCGCCACCACAAACCGTGCTGCTACCGTCGCCGATATTTATGTGCTTATCAGTGGTTTTTTTTTAATAATAGATCAACATAGGTTAAAGAGATTATATATTTTAATTGATTACATTAAATAATTATACATTTGAATCATCACTGAGTATCAAAATCAAATCGATAACATAATAATAATAATATTTAAAATAGGTACACCGACGATCGGCAACTTGCTGATAGACCACAGAAACAACTGGATCGTCAATTTTTAATTTCATCACCATTCGTGCAGACAGGCGAAAATAGTATTTTTACGTAATAAAAATAAAGTGTACGTGTTCATTTTGTACCAACTACGAATATTATATAACAAGTATATTATTGGAGTAATTTTATTCTAGCAAGCAATACAGTTATAGGGCTAATGTTAATTTTATTTTGAAATTAAGCACTAAGTGCGACTGTGGACCTCAATTTAATTTAACTTAATTTAATTAAATTTATTGGTAGTCATAAAATATCAAATCCATAGATGAGCGCACGGGGTGTGCAGATTGTCCAACTACACACACTGCAAATATTGCGCCTCGGTAGGTATGTCCTTAAATTTTTGGAATTATAAAAAGAAATAATCTTATATCATCAATTGAAATACAAATGTATCATACAAGATACAAATATACTGTAATATAGTAGTATTATAAATGAATAAATTGTGTATAAATATAAATAATCGTCTTACACGTATGTTGTAGCTGGAAAAGATACCTATACTAAAATTAATCCGCACATATTGTGGTAAATTCCTGCGCACGCCTATAATCAAATATTTAACAGGTCTTAGTATTATATCATTAAATTCTGCGTAGTATTCAAATAAATAGTTCCAACTATGTACATTTCACTATTTCAGTTAATTTCCATGTTATTTCGGCGTGCGGCACCACTGTAGCGGTGTTGAAAGTATGACGTATCTGTTCTATGTCAAATGCTCCCTGTTCGTCTTATTCTATGTATTTACGTTCATTAAAAATTTTCATTATTACCATGACGAAGTCTTACATTTTTTGCTCATTCTCTAATATATCATTTATCAGTGAAAAATAAATACCTACTAGAATTGTATACTCTTTCACTTTAATTTTTATTGTCTACTTGAATATCGGATCAGTGTAAGTGTAATTGTTATTTCATTATTATTAGTGTACCGTATACCTGACGGCAGTCCAACAGCGAACGTCCATAATCAAGAAGCCCATCCTGCAGTTTGAAGCTAATCACGAATAACAAACACATACCTTTAAAACCACGACTACAGCTACAACATTTTTTTTTCAAGTATTTATTGAGTACCTGGTGCATGGTGTGATCTTGCACAATTTACCGGGTATGAAATATGTATAATATATATAAAATAACTAGAACACAAGCAGTTTATGAATATTTCAGGTTTTAATAGGTGTTAAGGACAAATCATCAATTGATGCGTTTTATTTTTGAATAAATATTTTACAATAATTATTTTTAATAATTGTGTAGTAATTAACAATACATTTGTGGGAAAAATGTAGATATTCATCGGTGAGTTATTATAATAATAGGGAAAATGGCAGTGTGTAAACTGTCTATGTACAAATGCAGTTCATGAGCGGGGTGGTTTTTTAATGATGTTTGTGTCATTTTATTTTTATTTAGGCATGATTTGATTGACATTTATTTATAACTAAAAAAAAAGTAAACAAAACTTTGTTTTGTTTGTCTTATTGTTTAGATGACTTTATGTGATCGGGTGTTATTTTACACAATATGTATATAACTGATAAAAATTCGTATCTTGTATCTGTGGACTTCTGGTGTGGCGTAAAGTCTCTAAGTCCTAATACATGTATACCAAAATGAATGTGAGGAATTATATAGTTGTAGAGTCCACAATGTGAACCTTTGGCATGCCTTTAAGCCTTTTAGTCGCAATATATGTATACCGAATAAAAATCGAATCATATAATTGTAGATCTTTGGCATTGCGTTAAGTCTGTTAGTCCTAATACGAGTATACGAATAGTATAATTGTAGACCTCTGGAGTGCCGTAACAATTCAATATATATATATTTCTTACCTAATACATTTTTGTCGATAGTACTATTTTCAATTTTCATTATGACATACATGAGCGTTAAGTGAAAGTTTCAAGTATTAATGTTTACCATTGGTCGAATAACATCAATGATATCACTATCAACAGTAAAATATGTATTGTAGATTTAAATTGTGTTAAAACGTTTCTTAAAAATATTATTATTAAATAAATATAAAAAAGTAATGGTGCGTAAAATAATAACAAAGAACCTAATTATGATTCACAATAGTCAATATGGTTGGGTGATTTATTATTAAATGAAACCAATTTATTTAACTGACGTCGTTTACTCACAACCGAAGTTTTACATTGTTTTGACATGTCATCGCATTTTTACATAATTATTGCAAGTTAAGGTAACTATATCTAATTAGAAAGTTAAAAAAACTATAATTTGAAAATGTTACGTTTTAAAAATATTCAATCTAATGATAATCATAATTTTTTGCTTAACGTATTATATTTAATGTTACAAGACCTCAAAATGTATAATAACATGTAAAATTGATTAATGAGTGTTTAGTATATTTAATTAGGTTCATACACCATATGAAACAAATCCATTTGGTCTCCAGTTAGATTCTTACCAAGAAATATTGCTTTTATTTTAAATAGTATTATTATTATTATGTTTTCAATTTGATTTTGATACGCTGTGATTATTTAAATGTATAATATCTTAATAATAAAAAATTACATATTGGCGGTTAAATCCATGATTAATGGTCTCAAGGGTTAATATATGTATATTAATATATTCATATTATGTATATGTCTCTAGTTTGATTCTTACCCAGTTATGCTTTATTTTAAATATTATTATTTTATTATCAATTCGATTTTGATATTCTGTGATTATTAAAATGTATAATCATTTAATATTATCACTTAAAATGTTGGCTTTTAAAATGTGTAATATCTTGTATGCTTATCTATTATCATGCAAGAAAAAAGAAACTGATATGAACGTAAACATCACCGGCATCATTTACATACTACTCCTTATCAATCAGAACAATCTTTCCATAAGAAATCCCTATTCGAACCATGAATGGGTAAATCGATTTAAGCAGTAAACGTGATGTCAAATGTCTTCCTGTATGCAAGAATATGGTTTATCAATCATCAGTTGAGTAGGTTCTATATAATATATCACGTGATGGGAAGAATATGAAATTAATTTCCGTACGATAAAGGATTTTTTTCGACCCCTACAGTCAGTAAACGTTCAAAATTCTGGTGCTATAATCTAAATACAACCTGACCTAGGACATATGTACGTCATCCGTTAGTACGGCAAAAGTATTTGCCGAAGGAAACTTCAGTGGCATCGCACAGGTTATCATCTCCTTCCAAAATTCATAAAAAAAAACTAACCCCTATCGAGGAAGTCTTTGTATTGTTTGAGAGTATATTATATGTAAGATATTGTGCCAAAGTATGAAAAATAAAAATCTATTCGATATTGTTTTACTTATTGATAAGTATGTTTAAAACTTTGATAGAGTGGGTGGTTCGGATTCATTTTGTGGCTTATTAGGATAATAACTGCTAGGGCAGTTCCATTTCACTGATATAAACTCAAAACACTTTTACAATTTAAATAACTAACTTCACTGTTCGATATTGGACTGGTTTACCTTTTTAGGAAATAAAACGATTCGAAACACGAAGTAATGATTAAATATTGCGATTAAAAAAAAAAATAAAGAATAAATTCATCGTAAATTATAATTGTCAAAAGTATAATGTAAATACATTATATACAATGTAAAAACGACTTAAAATATAATAAAAAGGAAAAATTGGTTGATTGTTCTTAAGGGTTACAAATATGGTGAGTACGCTTGAAATTCAACTTTCTGTATGGGTACTTTCCAAGTCCTTGGATTATAGTCAAAGCGCAAACGTGTTACGTGAAGAAAACATTTCAAAACATTCGCTGATTGAGAGTATTTTCGTGAATAGTGTAATGCCTCTCTTTGATACCGAGAAGTCTCTTGAATCGTCTCTCACACACACACACACACACACACACACACACACACACACACACACACACACACAAACATAAATTATATCTGCCAAACTCTGTTCAATTTAAAGTATTCGGAATTTTCGAACTTATTATTCGTAATAAAACGCACGTCGCTCTAATGCACGAGCTAACCACGTGTGTAGGGGCTTCGTATGGATTTTCTCTCGGAACACCGTAATAAACACGTGCAGCCTTTTCTCTTCCCCTTATTTTGTGAAAATACGCCTGCATGCGTTAAACCGATCAGACCGCGCGCGCTCGCTCGCTTCATCCCCTACATTATTATATTCCAAATTAACCAAGTATTGGCGTCAAATGTAAATCCTACGTGTCAATTATGTTTGCCGTACGCCTTGCTCCGACCGCCAGGACGTCCCGTGCCCACAATTGGTCGGTCGCGGTTGACGGTGAAGGTTTGGTACAAAAATGCTATGCAATCAATTTTAAACGCCGCAAGTCGGCGGCATACGATATACACGTACGATACGAACGCGGCCACCCGTTTCCGCGTCGTAACATCGAAATCGAATTATACTTTTTTTTCATTCTAAAAAGCATTAATTTTCCGCGCCGTTATGATAAAAATCATTTTTCGAAATACCACGCACGTATACAGGTATACGCAACACGCCACTGTCCCCGTTTAATTATATGGAAATTTACGAGCGTGTCAAAGATTTGCCGTTCAAATTTAACACGTACGAATTCAATTACGCGTGATGACAAATTCGATTCGGGCGGTAAATTAAAATCGTAAAATAGTAACTCGTAATTCACCCGTACGCGTCGATAACGCGCATTTTGTGACGGCCGCGGCGTAGCGGAATTATTTTAAAAATTACGAGACACCGTAAAAGTATAATAATAGAAAATCGTATTTTAATATTACATAACATATGTCGGCCGGTCGAAACTATATAATATAAAACAATAACAATATATAACAATACGTTTATCGTGGAAACGATTATTATCGTATAATTCTTGAGGTTACGGGAGTTATGACGTAGTTTGTTTGATACTAGGTAGTGAAATATTATACGTTAATTAGAGCTTTTAAACGATAAAAAAAAAATAAAAATAATAGCTAATAAAAATATCGCGTATTAAAATGAGTTTCTTTACGAGTAAACTACTTATTGTCACGCCAGGTATTAACGCAAGTGGCGTGACTTGAAACTACAAATTAAGTAGGTACCTATTATGTATATATATATAAATAGGACATTTCAATACCTAATTAATTTTTGGGGCTCAGAAGGACAACCGTATAAGTGTATATAATTGAAGCATATTTCGGAAAGTGTATAGAATAATAAAAGTAACCCTGGCACTGCGAAACGAGATATCATAATTACAGTCGCACGGTGTTCAAAAGAATAAACAAACCCAAAACAAACGAGGCAAATCGATGAACAGATTATCATTATTTTCTTTTCCACGTCAATTAAACGGAAACAATACGTCGTAAAAAAAAAACTACCCGATATATGAAGTGGTACTGCAGTGGCAGTGAGTGAGACAGGGTTCGCACATGCGTGCGGTGAGTGGTTTTTTTTTCACGAAAGATCCGCCGTCTCCCCGGTCAATTAGCGTGTTTTTGAAAAGATTATATTATTTTCATAACTCATACTGTAATCATTAGATCATTACTGAGCTGAAGTAGCAGGGGATGACGGCTAACTGTATACTCGCGTTCGCGTAATTGTATAAACTTTAAACAAGTACAGCTATAAAGCCATTACACTGCTGCAGGTCGGACAATTGATCGCTGTGTACAATTGCAGACGTTTTCGAAAAAATTATATACTCAATAGAATAATATAGAATGAAACCACGGACTCGTCGCCGTTCAGTAGAACGGTAACACACGTTGTTAACAACCGAGCACGTTGTCCGATACGTTTATTATATTAACGGCTATTCGCATTAAATACCAAAAAAAAAAAAAACGTCTACGAAACATTATAGCTACTAGGCTATTCATGAATAAATTAGCACGCGGGTTCGCCTTGCAGACAACACGAAACGCTTTCCTAATAACGATTTGGTCGACGACGATATGAGTGTAACATTTCGGACAAAATGTTAGCAAGACGTTGTCCCCCCAGGATTAAACATAATTTCACGTCATGTCACTTTTCCATGTCAAAAAGCGTTTTTTTTTAAATCCACGCATCAGTCGACGGAAGGAATATCCATAGTGTTTTCTGCTCGATAGCAATAATAACGATAATAATTAGTGTACTTGTGCGGTGTGTTGAGGAATGGGATTTTATCCTGATCATTATGGAAAACCGTTTGTTCTGGGGGGGGGGACACCGCAGCGGTTCGTCCGGATGTGCTTTGCCATCGTTCGATTGTTGTAAACGTATATAATGCATTTTCTGGAGAGCACAAACCTAGCACAAAAAAGGCTCATACTTTGAACACTGAATTCCGAGGTGAGGGTGCTGGGGAAATGTATCTATTTTCTGGGGAGGATTCCGGTACGTAAACCGTTTAATGCGCTGTCGCCGCACTTTTGATCCGATCCGGAGGCGCCGTGTCATCGGGCCAGCCAGTCGGTCACATAATATATTATATTCATCGGTTTGCGTTGACCGCGTGCGCGTGTTCCCGAATAGAAACGTATACGCTTATAAATATTAGACCGCAACAGTCTTTCCGACAGCCCGCGCAGCTCACACATCCGCCATATTTTATACGGGAAAGTACTCGCCCCGCGATAACATTGAACATTTGTCATTTCGGCCCGGGGTCGGCGTGTCAAATTGTGTGTGGTCGAAAAACCAAACAGAACATAAAAGATAAATAAATATAGCGGGGTAAAAAAAAAATAAAACTAAACTAAACTAAACTAAACCGGACCAAAACGGAACGAGGAAAATATTACAGCGAATATATACGTATATTATGAAAAACGATTATGCATCACATCTGCATATTATAAATAAAATTATCTTTAATCTATAATACTTTTAATTGAATTGCACTGTATATATGATGAATAATTAATAGCATTCGGAACCGCGCCTATTTCGCAATTAAAATTTTACTGAAAAATTGCAATTACCATTTGCATAACTAAATTGAAATGGAAATATTCAATAATTTGTCTTTTAAAAAAATTTTTTGCATTCGATTTGTAATTGAATTTTCAACGGTGTATTTTTATTTAACATAATTTGTTTGTGTTGTTGTTTTAGATAATATTTTTTATTTTTTTTTTCATACACATCGCAGGTCTACTGAAGTAGTACTACAGGAAACTGTGCTTTCTACTTTAAAATTCCGTCCAAAATCGTTGTGTGTCTATTACGTTTTAGCAAAAACCTTGTACAGGATACCTTCAACTTAGGGAAACTCGCCCGTTTTTAATGTTTCTCGCATACTTTCAAGCTTTCGTTGTTTTTGAAAAAAAATGGAATTTTGAATGAAAATATCTTGTTGGTTCATGGTGACTTCATCGATTAGTTTATTGTTTACGATAAGTTTTATAGCTATTAAAACCAAAATAATACTGATAAAATAAAATAAAGCCAAATTATCTAAATAGATTTACCGGATTAACGCATAGTCAGGACTGAGACTATTGTATAATCAAATTTGAATTCTTGGTGTAATGTTATAAAGACAATCATTTTATTATATTGTTGATGTGAAATATTTAGTTAAAAATTAAAGAGTTTTAAACAATTTGATAACAATCAACAACAAGTCCCGTCTTATACCCTACTCCACAACACCAGTTGATGCGTGGGGAAAGTGGAACATATATCATCAGACACGTAGCTTTTCGTTTATAAATTTATCAAATACCGTACAATATCAATGTGAAATCTATATGAATCAAGTTGAGCCCAAACGGTGTAACTTATTGCTTTTGTGGAAGACCGTGTGTGCGCGCCTAGGATAAAAGTGCGCGTTATGGTTTGTCGGTAGATTTGGTTTGGTGCAATCTGCCCAGAGCTCTCGACACGTTGCGGAAAACGGCAATAATAGTTTTTCGTGTGGAAATTAGACTTGCCGTACTTGTATTGAATATGAATCCGTATTTTTCTCGGTAATTATGCTATTTCAAAATTGGAAGTTCCGCGGTAAGGGGTGGTCTAATTTTAAGCTGATACTGTCTTGGACGTTATCGATTTTTTTGAGCTGAGCAAATCCGCGATGAAATAAAAAAACACCGCTATTAATGTGTAAGCCATGGACGAAACGGTGATTGGCTTTTGATCCGTGGCGTTGTAGACTTTGTTCAGGTCATTTCGGATCTGAGGGCAGATGGATGATAATTAGTGTGCAACGAAACGAATTCATCAAGCTCCCGGGTTAGAGCTGCGTACTTATTAGGTGAGACAACCATTTTTTTCCCTCTGTCATTTAATAGAAGACGGACTAGTTGATTAACGAGGTCATCGTTTTCTGTTAGGCTTTTGATGGTGGACCTTAGCGTAGTTATACGCTTGCGCATATCAATCGACCGTGTATACCTGTGGATCCATTAGGACGTGTAAATTGTAATTATATTTTATACACGGATATAAACATTATAAGTAATCGAGAGCGACGAATCATACGTGAGATCCTTACAATTATGGGCACCGAACTGACTAAATGATATCTCCTTAAAGTCCGGAGCGATTACATAATGTATAATCTAAAATAAAAATATATCATAAGTTCAACAATTTTAAATGTTTTAACAAAATCGAAATAGTCGTATTATTAATATTATTATTATTATTATTTATTATAATTATCGTAATATCGTTAACGATTCGACATTATAAAACTACAAATATTATACTTAATTTTCCATCAGTCTTTGCATATTTTTTTCAAGTGTATAATATTATATATATATATATACATGCATACGCGGTCTGAAAACTTGCGCAAAGTAATAAACAACACGTTGCTGTGCGTTTCTCGGTAGTGAAACTTGTTTCAGATGCGAAAATTATGAATCGCTCGTAATTAAAAACTGATTTATAAGGGATACTCGAAATTCAGGTCGTACCTGCAGCTGTTGTTGTAAATGAATTTGATGAGACAAATATATTTTTGCGAGCGGCATAAAAGTCCGCGGTAAATTGATGAGCAACAACAATTGGATCGATATCAAACAATGGTTACGGCGGTATACGGCACTCGTTTATCAATTTGTCATGTCATGCGGGAACACTGCACGGCGGCGGACTAGCCGAGTCCTGTGTCCGTGCGGGGAAAAAAAATGTTCGTATATTCTCTGAAAAAAAAACCTCTCGCGCGCGCGTATTTATGTACGTGCGTATACGTAATAAAAATAAAACGTTAGCCACGTATAAATAATTGCATCAACCAATTGTGAGCGGGTTTTTAATCAATATTGTGACAATCGCGCGAGCAGCGGAGGCGTCAATTAACATATACGGGTCGGCAGTTGTGGATGCGAAAAACGGGCGGCGAACGTATACAACACAAAACTAATTATCATCGTTTGCCGTCGTGGCCGAGTTGACTTTTGACGACGACGAACGATGGGCAGAAAAAAAAAAAGTAATAATAATATAAAAAAAGGAGTCGCCCGCATTCGACAAAACTCTTTGTTAAACGGATTTATGGGTCGAAAAATAATAACAAAATAAATATTATACGTTCTGCTGCAGGACGTGTACTCTCCGCTCGTGATCTCGCACGTGCAAGCTAACTGTACTACCTCGTGTAGCGAGTGAGCCCGTGTGTGTGTGTGTGTGTAAATAACGACCACTCATTATTTTCGGGTCCTGATGTGTTTACAATATAGAGTTGTGACAGGATCGACGGGCCGAGGGTGGTCGGTGTACCGTGTGAAAGGAAAACCCTCCGTCTCCGTCCGCAGCGGACTCGAAGCCGTTTTCACAGTAGCAAGTGCGCGCACATATTCATTATACGTATACATTTATTTGATATTTATTCGACCGCGCATTTTCGTTATTATTTTTCGTACGCGTTAATATTTTATTATTATTATTAACGTCGGTGTACGCGGTTTTTGTGCGTTGTATGCATAGCATTTTTTAATTCCGCCTTCACGCGCACACCTCCATTCGAAAACTCTTTTACTTTTGTTCGACTGCGATGCGCATTGTTGCGTTTCAAATCAACGACGATGACACGCGTGTGTGCGTTTGTATGTGTGCGTTTGTGTTATGTGGGTGTACATTTGGTACGTCAAAACTCGTGATAATAATTAACGACCAAACTGCTATACGGATGCCGATAACGGCAAATGTCAATTCCGCTTTGCGGTACGACCGACGACGACGACCGCGCCGCGGCTCTCCGCTCGCAACCGATCGTTTTATAAAAATGACGCAGTTATTATAGCCGTTTCTTTATTTTTCGGCCATTCATCATAATCGTACCAGCGAACCGCCTTTTACAGGGTACCACGGCACGTCTTCTAAACGCGCAACGACACCATATAGCAGGGATGGCAAAAAAAGATTTTGTGGGCACGCGAAAATTTTTACTATTATAGAATACAGGTAATAGGTAAAAATATTTTGAGCATACGACTTTTATCGGTCATTCAGTCGAGTACCATATGGAAAGAAAAATTCGTTATACTGAGAAATGAATTAGAAGAAATTCAGCGTGATAGGGTGATAGACAAATTGATCGTAAACAAAGGAGACAAGATTTTGAAAGTGTGGAATGAAATTCCAAAAGATTATTCCACTTTAAAAATAGTAGCATTAGAGTCACTATTTTCAGAAATTAATTTTATAAAATCTGATTTAAGAAACCGACTAACTGATGAATGCAGTCGTCGCATGTACTTTATTAAAAGTTACTAATTATAAACCAAATATTAAAGAATTGGCATCAAGTGTTCAACAACAAAAATCACATCAAAATAAATAATTAACAAAGCAATATTATTATCATTATTATTATTATTATGTACCTAAACTAACATTTTTATACTAATACATTTATTATACAATCAAATTATAATATAACAAAATATAATATTTTTAATATTTTTTCATGGCACTCTCTCTAAAAAAAAAAAAAGGTAATTTTGGACACGCAGTGTTCAAAAGGTTTGCCATCCTTGCTATATAGTAACTCGTCGATACCATGAACAACACGTCCGCAAAACGCACCAACAGCGTGTGTCGTACGCATTTTTCTCCAGAAGGTGGACCCCAAGCGTAGGGTTCAGCCCGGGTGCTATTTCAAAAGAGCTAAACAAACAGTCAAAAGAGTTACTGTAACTATGCACGACACTCTGCAGGAAAACTCGGGATTAACATTTTAACAGTGAAAAGATTAGCGATACAACTATTGTACGGATTATATTGGAAAAAAAGTTTACGGTACAATTTTTTGTTTTTATTTTATTTTTATTTTTTCTATTAACGCTTTTCGGGTGCTAAGTCTGCATTTAAAGATTTACGCACCAACTTTTTCAATCAGAATTTGGACACAGATGCTTCTTTAATGATGTCGTTTATCGATTTTTTTCACTGATTTTCCTAAGAGTAAGGAACAACTGAAAAAAAAGAGCACAAAATAAATTTCAGTTTTACCCTGTAATCTTTTCTAATATCGATCTATTATATATAAAATAATAATGTATTTCCAATTCATATTGAATATTCTTGATATTGTTTTAATATTGTTATTTCACAAGGATTAAAATATTTTTTTGCTTATTTTAAAAAATTAACTGAATACTTTTGGTTTAAATTAATTTTTTTTTCTTGATTGATGTTACGTTTATTTTTTTGCTCCCGTCCAACTAACTAATTACCTATATCATTTGTGTGTGGGTACGTACCGTTTACTGTTATTATTTTAATTAGAAGTGAATTATTAATTTATTAAGGACAATGTAATTTGAACATAAATTAATTAAAAACATGTTAGAAAAATATGTAGAATGAGACACCGAAAAAATGATAGCCAGCTGCCCCTCCTTACTATACAATATACATATTATACATAGTATACAGACCTTACCGACAGTTAATCGGTACGTCAGTTGGAGTTTTCGATTAAAACTGGTTAAAGTATCCGAGAAGACGTTTCGTTAACAAATTTGACAATCGGAAAGCATATATCAATCAAAGCTGACGTTAAAATATAATATATTGTGTCTTATTGTAACCAGACAACAATATTATTAATGTGATGTTTGGTTAACAACCTAGAAGTAATTAAAATCGATTTGGTACGACATGTTATAAAAATAAATCGCTGAATGTGTTGCTAAGCGTGAATCTCAAGAGCAGCTGAACCGATTTCGGTACTTCTTTTTTTATAATATTCCTTGAAGTACGAGGATGGTTCTTACGGAGAGAAAAATTAAAAAATTGGCTGAAAATGTCTAAAAAACTTTTTAAGAGCGTGGTCGGCGAACATCTTAATACAAAAACGTTAATAAATAATAAATAAGTATTTAACCAATAACCATATTATCATGGAAAAATTAATTAATTGTCTATGTCATAATTACTCAAAAACAATGGTATGTTGTATATGGTTATATATGGTCTATGGTAAAATGTTAATTGTCTGTGGTAAATAAATATCTAATATATATAAAAATGAATCCCAAGTTCCTTTGGTCATCGCATCACGCGGAACGGCTGGACCGATTTCGGTAATTCTTTTTTCATTGTGTTTGTCAGTATCGGGAGAAGGTTCATATGAAAGAAAATTTTTGAAAATCTACTGAAACGGAAAATTCTAAACGTTCACAGGTATACTCATGGGTAACCATGGTATAAAAAAAAAGGATGAAAATATTGCGTTTCCACAACAGCAATAAATTAATTGGTATTTTGCACAGAGGTCAGTTGCAAACAATCTAATATTTTGGAAAAGTATACTTTAATTCTACGACGTGAAATCATCTTATATTTCTATATTTATATATTCTTATATACATTCGACTTTAAACGGTTGCAATTTCCAATTTAGCATTTGCAATGTCGATAAATAAATCAGTCGCTAAGTGTTTGTGGCATCAATCTTGAAAATCCATGTTTTTCACATGGCCAGTTATATGTCACCTGTTCCTGTGTCGGAATACCAACAAAACTATTTATATACACGCAAGAAAAAAAACTAAAAATGTTGTATATCATAAAGCATTAAAATAATAAACACTTTTTTTTATTAATTATACCAATTCGAATTCAATATTCATAATTGAGACAGGACAACGTCCGTCAGGTCAGCTAGTATATATATATATATGGTTATATATATATTATATATGTACCATGCGTATTGCAGTAGGTACTATAAAATGATTGACCGAAAATGGTTTTTCTGTCAGCCACGGCTCCAGTAACTCGCATACAATACAGGAGAAGGACTTTCTCAGAAGAAACATGAAATAATATATTTGTCTTAACACGATAATCGTTATTATAGAATAATGACTATAAATGATCCGGGCTGCCGACGTAACATTTCTCAACCGATGAGTAGTTATAATATTATGGATATTTAGATAGGAGTGCCTCCAATAATGGGTGGCTACTTCTCATATAAACTTCATGCGACTATGCGACTGTATTTAAAAAAAATGTTTACTACATTCTTATATTATATCTACGGATAACATTTGTTTTATTAGATTCCGAGTGAAACGAGGAATGTATTGGTTTTTTCATGATGTGGGTATTTTAGATTCAAAGTGAAACAAAGAATGTATTGGTTTTATCATGATTTGTGTGTGTGTGTTTTTTTTTTTTGTGTCTGTGTACACGATTTCGACCAGAATGATTGCTCCAATGTATACAAACATGGTACTTCTCTGAAATGCAATTTTGTCTAGTTAGTACTTTGAAGAGGTCATTTTTAGAATTTCTCAACAGTTTCCCCGATGAATTGAGTAAAACAAAGCAAAATAGTCCAAAAAACTTTAACCGAGATCGAGAGTCAAAACCTGCAACGTCAATAGAATACTTTCGTCATTTGTTTATTTTTCATGGATACAAGATATTTGGACGCTATTTTAAAAAAATATTAATCGTAGTCACTCGAATTATACATATATATTGCGTGCCGGGTTTGAAACCAGCAGTAACAGTATTAGGTGATAGTTATTTTTAAATGGATATGTTATACTTGTGTAGTATTACGCTTTATTAGCGCTTTATGATCAAATCCACATAGTTAAGCAGCTGATAATAGTATAACGTTGACGATGTTAACTGGTAGAGCTTCTTGACTGAATGGCTGGACACGTCTGATTTCTGTGCAAGTCCGGAGCTGCTTTATACCCTGTTCGCGTTGCTAAATGGTGTATCCGTCAGTTATTGTCTTGTGTTTTTTTTTGCATCTGACCTAATGCAGTCCTCGATTAAAGGGCACTTCCTCGTATGGTTTACGCATGTAGCTGAATTATGCGTATTTGTTTTTTTTATGTAGTTTAATTATTCACATATACATTGCAAATGTGTTTGTTGTACATTGTTTTTTATCAATTCTATATTTATATTGTATGTAATATCCTAGAGCATTAAAATATTATTGATATTTAACAAGAATGTCATAACTTTCGAAACCTATAATTATTACTTAACACTACTTGAACTTAGCACCAAGATGGCTGTTACCAAGGTGTACGCATGGTTACCAATCTCTGGTCCAATATGATAAACCCCGGCGGGGGATACCTAGAGACACGTTATTCCGGAAGCATAAACCACGCGTCCGGAGGGCCAGGCGCCATACCCCATGTTGATATACCAAAATAGTAATAATAAATAATAATCAATAATCAAAATTGGTGCGGAGAGCCGAGTAGCGACTCGATGTAACCCATCGCGGGCATAAATCAACGACCGTACAGTACTCGATAAGTTTGAAAAATCAACCAATTTAATTAACAATATTTAATATTAAATTGTTAAAAATTATTCACATGATAACAAATGAATACGCTCAAAGTGAAATTATCAATCCACATTGAACACATCATTAAAAATAACGAATAACATAGAATATTCTACAATTATAACACTGAATGTTAGAAATAAAAAAAAGACAATTACCTACATAGATACCTTTTTTTATCAAAAGTTAAAACATTACATTTTTTACGTATCTTATTAAGAAATTTGGTTCTATACTACTATATAATGGTATATCGTGTCGCAAGGGTGGAAGTTGCCTTTCCGTACGAGCCACACATACAATTTTTTTTGTCACGCCTCCTATCTTTATTGATGCAGGAGCTCTAATTAGTAACAAAAATTTTTTTTTGATTATGTACGTTTGTCATTTATTAATAATGATTATTTAATAAATATTATGGAATTTTAAATAAATTAATTTATATTTATTCAATTTTAATTTAACTTTATAATTTCTTAGGTACGTGAAAATTAAAAACGTATATATTTACACTTCGTAAAAAAAGATCGTAAACGCGGCGGGCTGGAAAATCCGCTATATCATGTTCATGTATATTTGTTATCTTTGGATATTTATTTATTTTTCCATGCGATAATAGTATTTTCCGCCCTACGGCGAAAAATAGACACATTTCGCCGCATTCAAACTTTCGGCACACGCGTGACAAAATCTTACTTTAAAAATTGAAACAGATGCAGACCCCTTTCACTCAGAATCGTTTTTTTTCGGGAGCAATGGTACATCGGTTTAAAATTTAAAACCAATCTCTATATCTTAACTGATCGTGAAGTCTCACCTGACCTTGGAGTTTTGGCCGTTTTTATAATATACCAGTATGTATGATAAACAAATAAATAGATATCCGACGTATTATACGTTATACGTATGAATATATTTTATGATTTTTTATTCAAGTTGTAATAACGAAACAATAATTAATCGTAGTTTTATTCCCATCGCCATAACCCGTGGTATAAATACAAAATCGATTCCATTATACACGCAAATATTTTGTATGACCATAACACAAGCGTTTATCCTATGGGAAGTTAGCATTTCTCGATCAAAACCAACGACGTCTGGTTAAAAAATTTCCCGTGGCAGGAGCAACACTAAATAGACATGCTACATTTTCAACGTTTCTAAACTTTCCAAGCACTACACGTCATGCGAACCTACTCGTTTGACGTTTAAACTACCGACACACACACACACACACACTGCACACCATCTTATTAGCTTGCTAACATGTCTTCTCGATAAAATTTGATTTCATAACAGAAAACCCTATCGATTTTCATATTAGAGACCTATACACTCGTATACTATCAACAATTAATATTGATAATCGCCACTGAATAAGGGGAATAATATGTCTTGGAAAATATCTGTGATAACTGTAAAATACACAACACTACAAATATACGACACGCCGGCCATCTTGAGCTTTATGACCGGTTCGTGTTTGTTGACTGTCGAGTTTTAATAAAGTTGCATGGACAATATAATATCGATTTTGAAAAATAATTTTCAATTTTCGTTCTTTCAATCGGCGGAAAATTGTATTGAAATTTATCGAAGAATTTTAATCAAACGTCAGTGTAATATTATTAAATAGTAGTGAAAACACGTCGAACGAATCGTTTAATACAGCGAATAATAAGTGAACATTTAATTAATGCATAGTAAATTTACCGAACGCGGATGTGGTGCATATTTACAACGTGAGAAGACGATTCATGAAATGCGCGAGTTCTACACCGTTGACAATAATGCGTAATATGTGCAAATATAACATAGGAGGTATTTTACATCTACATTGCTCGACGGAGAATAAAACAGCAGATGAGAAGTGTTCACGTGGCGTAGCTCTTTCTTCTCGATAACATATTAAGTATACTATCACTAACACCGTGAAGGTATGCCTCCTATAGCCCTTAAACGTACGATATAGCATGTATTACCGTTAAATTGATGTTTGATGAAATTCTGAATCATTTCAGTAAAATCTCGATTGTCCGTCACTCCTCCGACAGTCTCAAACGTCACACATACAAAATTTTCATAAACGCATCTATGAAATAAACCCGGAATTCGTGTAAACGAACTGAGATTACTATTTTATTTTCTTTTTCAAATGGTTATATTTTATCGTCGTATACATATTATATTATATTAGTGTATCAGATTATACACCAAGATTAATAATTGTAACTATGAAGATTAATTTTTTCTTTAATCCATGTAACGCTGCAGTTATCGGTCATCCTCGTAGTCTCGTTGCAGATGACTTATCGTGGTTCCACTGCACCTATATATTTAAATTTAAAACGAGACAAAAACGAGGTGGTACATCCAATGTTTGTGCGCGGAAAACTTCAAGAAAGACGGATCATCAAAATTCCAAATTTTCCCTCGAGTTTTGAGATGCCATATAGTTCGAGTTGTATCGCACATTCACCCATTTAATAATAACACACTGTATCAGTCAGCCATAACATGTTGGATATTGTATGATTTAATTGTGTGATGGAAATATTTAATCACTATTCACTAATCACTATTAAAGAAATTATAACAAATATAGTATGTAAGTAATAAAAAAATAAATAAACACTTATCTGGCAACTTGATAGATTTATTTCAATATCAAGTTGTACAAAAAAAAAAAAACTTTTCAATTTTTACAATAATTGTACACTATATTATATACTATTTCTCTCCAAAAATTATTCAAACATATTTTCGACGTATTATAATCATCGTACCTATCTGTACAAATTGTTTTCGATCGTCGAGAAATTATTAATTTAAATGTTCCATTCGGTTTGGTTTTATAAATACCTTTTTTTTTAATAACCACGCTAATGATGCTTTATGATACCATTTCGACAAAAAAAAATCCATTGTTGTTTATGGAGATATAAATACGTTGATAAAACATTGAAGCGGTACGTGTAGTGCGTTAAAACAGCATAAAACATTTTTTTTTATAAATATATTTATATAAACATTTTTAACGATAAAATGGACATATCTCCTAATGTATACTCATCGCGTTCACGGTAGTTATTTATTAATTAAACAAAACGTACATTATTCAGTGATAATATCATTGTGAATAATCATATTTATAAGCGGGAAGTGCAATTAGTCTATAACAAAATATCTTTTATCTTTTAAACAATATATAACCACGTACTTATTGTTTTTGTGTTCACTTTTACTTACGATTTTGATTTTCTCGTATTCCCTCTATTATTACAATGTAATTATTTGAACTTAAAGCCATTGTGCTCTTAAGTTCTTATCGACCAATTGTATTTATTTTATCGGACATTGTATTATTTCTGTATACATTATTAAGTGCTTTTAGTGGTATCATACCTAAAAAATAAAATGGATTTGCTTCCTCGTTTCACGAAAACATTTGTATTTTATAAACAATACATTTTTCACTGTTGGTTTATCGGTTTAGACTAATTGAATGAGATAAATATAAATTTGATTACAACCAATAAAAATGTGTATTTCATAAAAAGTTATTAGGTTTTTGTTTTAAGAACTATAAAATACTATTTTACTAGTATACGAGTTACAATTATAATTTTGTACCATTTATCAGAATATTTGGAAAGTGTTTTAAAATTGTAACGTTTTTGTAATGTTTATTACAATTAATAACGTTTATTTATGTTTCTAAATTGTCAATTGTATACAAAACTGTTGATTTCTCAATGGTTATCATACATTTTAGTTTTATTAAATACAAAAAAAGAGAATGATACCCTGAATATTATGTATATAAATCAAATGACGAAAAAACGGCTAATTAATTATAAATAATTAAAGTTTAAATGGCAGAAGTGAGTTGGGGTAAAAATGTATCATCTATTTTTACTTCATCCCCTCTTTTCCTCTGGTTGAAAACTTGAAATATTTATAATTAATTGACCATTTGTTCGCTTTTTGATTTATGTGCGTCAATATTATATTTTCAGTAAATTGGTTTTTACTTGAATATAAAATAAAATTAATTATTAAATGAAAGGTCAAATCTGAAGTTAGTTGAATTTTATGAACAAGGAAAAACATGTTTCAAAGACTGAATTGCATAAATCTATTACATTTTAACAAACATAAAAAAAATTAAAATTTCATTAATTATTTAAAAAAAAAAAAAAGTATCACTGGTCAACATTTAAATTGGATTACCTTTTTTTATGATATTGAACTAGTCATGTTCTTTCGCTGTTTTGATAGTTTTTATTTTTACTCGTGTTCTCGAAGTTCTTCTGTATACATGTTTTTCTAATTTTCACTTTAGTTTTTCACCATATTTTAAAAATAAATTTAATTTTTTTCAACATTTTGAGAGTTAAACTTATTTATTTTTTAAACATTACGTAAAAAATGCTCTTTTATGATTTATCTATATTTAAACGTCCAGGTACATTATAGACAATAGTGATTGAAATTTCGATGGAATATATTTTATGTAGGTATCTATTCAGTTTTGCAATAAAACTGAATTGTTTAATATTGACAGGCGTATAAATTACAAATAATTATCAAATTAATGACTTGAACGTTGAAATTAACTAATTAATTACACATTCTGTTAGTGTATATTATCTTTGTTGTCACATTTTCAAAACAAAGTTGTTATTTAACACATTTTACAATAATATTGTTTGTATACTGTGCGTAAAAAAAATTTCTAACACCATATTAAAAGTTATCTTTTTTTATTTTCTTATTCCACTCGGAATATCATTAAGAAGAAAAAAAACCAACGTCATATTATTCGAGAATTTAATATTATCAAATACGGAGAGTATTCCAAGCTAACTGGACTGCATGGTGGTATTTAATATAACTTTCTTGGGAGAAGATATTGATATTGGAGTGCACGATAATGTCTTGAAAGTTTTGCACAAAACGAAACCATATAATATACTCAATTTACATACGTTACGTGTCCCCCCGCCTGTATATATAAATACGTACACTACATATTAGAGGTATTTAATCTAAAAAAAAACTTTTAATTCCGTCCACATGATATTGTATTATGATATATAACATTATATTATTAAAAAACTTTGTGTGTACTTTGTTATGCAACCGAAAAACCAATACGGAGAATGTTATAACAACGTTTCAAATGGTTTCGTTAAATAAGTCGGCTGTAAATTAATCAAAAAACGTGAATCATACGCGTGGTGTACAGAGTAGAATAATAATATTATCCGTGCAATTGAATGTAGCGCATAGCTTTAATTACCTATAGAAAATGTTACCGTACATTTATCAACTTTGATTGATTCGTTTTAAAAATAATTTTGAACTTCAAAATAGACTTAAATTAGTTCACACACATAACTTTTGATCGTGACGTGTAATATGCATATTTATAAAGCGTATATTTAAAGGGTAAGACTTTAATCGATTCGATTTTTGGTGATTTTAATTTTGATTGATCGACCAACAATAGTTTTGAAATATATAGGTACTCGAGTGCAGTGTACGCCATTTTTTGGTTTCTCTTGACTTTTATAAAATTATTATTGATTAGAAGTATTTAAATACCAACAATTATTCCCAATTGTACACTCACTTATTTTATAACAATATTATGTTTCCCGATGCGTTCTAATTGTTTTGATATTAAACCGGCCAGAAAACTTGAAAATATTATTTTCTATAATATAGTAACGAATCGTCCAGTCGAACAAACCATTTGATGTTAGACTTCACAACGCAAATCGCAGGAAAAGGGGAAAAAACCAAATCCACCCCGAGGAGTATTAAGATTTATCGTTGGGGTGGCCGAATAGCACCCTCTAGTCATTTGAGGTTTTTCCTTCTAAATTAAACCCTCCTCCTCGTTAGGCTTATTTCCGAACCACCTAAATTTGACCCACCCACATTTAGATCCATTACCATCAGATGTAATGTGAAAGGAATCAAACATATAATTATAATCAATATCCGTGTGCACATGTACCTACATCACGAACCAGACGTATATTTTATCATACGTGGTATTTTATATAAAATTTATGATATTTTTCATCTTCTCAGTTTAACGTAATCGATTTTGTAATATGTACTCGAAAATGTTTTACCTCAACCAACAGGTAAACTATTTTGAACATCAATAATAAATCCATTATACGGCGAGATACAAGTTATGAATAGTATTTAAAGTTTTATTACGTATTATTATACACTCTAATATTAAGACACTTTTAGTATGCACACATATTATAATGGTATGCTTCCAAAAGATAATATTATTTTAGAAATAAGTATTTAACTGTTTCGTTTTAAAAATAAGTAGACATTTACATTTTTAATAGTATTCGCGGAAACTAAAACAAGATTTATGCAGATTATGTTGAAAAACTATTTAAAAATATAGGCTTAAAAAATAAAAATTAATTTAAATTAATTTTTTGTATAAATACATTAAGGAACAATTATTACAACCTTCTTTACATACAGTTCTATAAAATTTTCAACATGAGATACGAACTCAAGTATAGTACTTAAGTAGTCATTAACAATTAATAAATATACACATTTAACTAACGTCAAACGTCAGTCACTGAAAACAATTAATGTATTATTTTTAGTGATACGATTTACATATTGTTTTATTTCTACATTTTTACTTAACACGTAACATATTCAACTCGATAATTATTTATAAAAATTAGTATTTACTATTTTGGTTTTTTTTTTTTAATTTTGAACGTATTAAAATTATACGGAGTTGATTTCTTTTTTTTTCATTCGGAGCATTGGTATTTTCAATTTTGTGTAGTTATACTTATTAGTTATTACTCAGCATTTTTAATTTAAGCTGACGATAAGATATTTCACGTTTTCCCATGTTAAAAAAAAATTATATTTATTTTGTAGTGAAATTGATGTAGTCCTCGTGTATTTGCTTAAATATTTTTTGTAGGTACTTTAAGTATTTTATGTGTAAATATTTACTTATAACAGTCTGATTGGCTTACATTTGTGAGCTTGCAACTTTTGCAGCTTGATTCACATTTAGTAGGTACAATATTGAACACTTATTTGAATACGTATTACTTGGCGAAAAAGTAAAAAATCCTCATTGAAAACGGTTGGTTCTTACTATCCAATTTTTATTAAATAGTTCTGTATATTTTTTTTTATTTATTTATTTATCGATTAGTACAGTCTGTGATAATTATGAAAGTGTACTTTTGGTCAAACATAGTACCTATAGTACTGGATAATTCACGAAAAATACAATGAAATAATTTAGAAAATATTAATCCGTAACTATTATTATATTTTGGTACTGACAAATTTTACATTTTATATTTTAAATTAATCTTCCACTCTGCCGAAATCAAAGAAACAAACAAGCCCATCAGCTTTTAATTCTTAGATTGCGCATACACATATTATTTAAAATAAGCAGTTGGTAGTTATAAGTTATGCTGAGCATCTGATCTCCATAAACAAAATGGAATAATAGAATATGCCTTAAAAACTTAAACTTAATTTCCTTCATGTAAATATTATTTTATTATACTATAATAATATATTTGAATTTCAATGGTTTTCTGTGTACGTTTTACGAGTATTAATATGCGACCAAGACAAAACGCTATTAAAGTTAATAAACGGTTTGATGTGGTTGGAAAATTACTAAAATTTCATCTAATTAATCAGTATGATTTAAAACATATTTTTACTACTACTTACTCCACTAGCTATAATTTAGCTATACTTTCGGTTAACTACGTCTGTATAAGTCTCCCCCTTCAAAAACATCAAAATGTATTAAATCCCCAGCCTTATAGTCATTAAATGTAAAAGTGTTCTCGTCAAACGTTGCCGTATAATAATTATTTTCCACAAATTAATCGCTCGACATTTTTTGCGATTATTGACGACAGTGTACTTAATACTTATAGTGTTTAATTTGTTTTGTTTTAAGTAGTTATAATGGAACCGAGGTAGGCAGTACAACAAACTTAAACAAAAATCTTCCCTTAAACACCTGCCACGATTAAATGATCTGCGGTAAACTAATTATAATGACGCTGATCCTTTGCCGTTTATTTTATCGCAGCAAATAATATTTCGAGCTCAACTAAGACGTCACCAGTTCACGCTACTTTTGTTCGATTTCACAGCGATGAGAAATGTTCGTGGAATTCATCGACGCACTTGTCTAGAAATGAGTTCTAGAAATATCTCGAGCCGATCTATTGAGAATTTATTTTTAAGTCAAAGTAAATTTTAATTTTACATTTTTTTCGGGAAAAGCTTCTTAGGTACATCGCGTGGCGTATACGTGTATATCGTGTGCGGTATGGCGTTTTAATAATTATTATTTACGTTCGTTTCCCGGATCAAACAGTCGGTAAAAACGAAAAACTCATATAACATGTGGTGAATAAACATTTGTCTACATAACGAGCTCTGCCGACGTAAACCATCATATTTTTATTATTATTACTATTACTATTATTCCTCAGACCAAATGACTCGCGTGCTTCTTTGAAACGGCGCGTATGCCGTCTCCACAATGGGGGAGAGATATATATTTTTGTCGAGATAGAAGAATTTAATTTCATCCGGCGATGGTCGAATTGTGCCTTTTACAGTGCACATAAAAATGTTCAATTCTCGAACAGGAAAACGTACGGGCGCGTGGACGCGGCGAGAGGGCGGTGTACGGGCGGGGGGAGGGGGGCGAGAGGATTAGGTTTTTGTATTTACTCTCGGGGGCAAGGTGAAAAGGCCCGCCGCGATGCTTTTAGCTATTCTATTTATATCTGTATATACATTCAATTCCTAAACCAAAACGGGAACAATCGAACCGGAATAATCGTGCTTTTATTGATCTAAAAGTTTTCTTTCTTTCCTCGTTTTTTTTTTTCTTCTCCTTTTCTCCTCCTCGTCCCAATCAGACAGTCTAGATCAGGCCTATTATGCGGGCGCGCATACATCGGGTGCCCGCGACTGTATGTTTTCAAATGTTCCGAAACAAGTCGAGCGACATATTTTATCGTAGTCGACTTCTATATGAAACGATCCCGCGCAACCCAAAAGGTGGACAATAATGTGCAAAACGATTTTATACGGTTCCCAACAAAGGCATGGTTTAACCGTTAAATCCTCGTTTTCTCGGTCAATAAACGTCACGTTTTTCAACAATCATGTCTCCAATATTATCATGATAGTACGTCAATAATTCACGTACCGCAATTGTTTCGCAAATAAACTATAACTCATACATTATAGTTATACTATTTTACACTCAAACTTGAACGGCGATTAACGTACGTGTTGAATCATGTGTGCTTTTATTTTTCGTTTTAGATTCTGGGTGAAGCGATGAGTATACTGGTTTTACCACGATGGGCGTTTTTTATACATTTTTAATTTTTTTTTTCTTGATGACCACACGATTTCGAACAGAAGAATAACTCTGATCCATAAGTGCATTTTACTAAAAGAAAAATCTGTCTAGTGAGTGCATTCGAAACGTTATTTTTTGAATTTCTAAACTTCTCAAATTTATCAAATCATTTGTGATAAATTGTCAAAAGATTACCATCAATTTACTGAATACCTGTTTTTACTTAAAAAAAATAAATTTTAAAACTTTTAATGTTCACTGAATGATAATATTTCTCTTTTTTAGAGATGGAATTATTTTCAAAATATATTTACTCTGATGTGCTATTTATAGATATTAATTGATAAAATGTGTTAATGAAATAATGTTAATTCTTTAAAATATCTAGAAAATTAAAATTTTCTAGTATTGTCTTGTGTAGAAAAATATTATCAATAATTCAATTCATTCAATATGATAAAATTATATATGTTTTTGTAGTGCACTAACGTTGTTCAGAATATCTCGCATGTTCTACTGCGCTTGTATCTCTACTTAAAATATTTATAACTTTATTCTTTATTCTAGTTTTTTAGATTCTGAATGATAAATGTGATAACAGTTTTTTTAGAATATTAAATTAAAAATTAATGTTGCTATTTAAAAAAAAAAATTAAAAAAAGGAACCTTAAAAAGTTATTACCTTTAACAAAACAGTAATAAAAGCATATATTGTTCTTCCAAAAATATTGCGTACGGCATAATAATAATTTCGAGTGTTATAAACGGTGTCTGCGAAAACAAAAATTGATGCTGAAAATTAGTGTTTAACGTTGAAGTTATTACCCTGCGGTGTACTATAAATCGTATTACCACTTCGGTGGTTCGTAATATCGATTTCGTTCATCCGTGTCGTTACGAACTCTGAAAACTTAAAATATAAACGTATATATTTTTAATTTAATCCAAAAATGTAATCGTTTTATTCATAATAATACGTTATACAATACAATATTCATATCGATAGTATAATAATATACACGTCCGGAGACTATCGACGAGTAGAACTTTGTCGGGTAGTTTTTTTTCATTTCTTCGCCGTTAAATAATGTATTTCGATAATCCATATTTTATATCTACGATAAAACTCGACAGAAATACATTTTTTTACAACAATTTCCATTGTTATTATTTTTGAGGACGTAAATTATAAATATTAGGACTGAAAATTAGGATGGGAGGTCAGCTAAGATATCCAAATTGTAACGTGTACAAACGCTCGTAAACAAATAAAAATCGTTTTTCGTTTAGTTTGCATGTACAATGTACATGTATAATACATTCAATTCGCAGAGTATTTCTTGAAAGTTTTATTTTACATAAAAATATTTTATAAATCTTAATCGATTGTTGCTTTTCTAGTGAGGCATAGAGACGAAACCGTGAAATATTGTACACAGGATGTTGTTTTAGACATGCCACCCATTTTTTTACCTTAAAAATGCTTTAATTTTAATATTTTTCTAATTTGTTTAATTATTATAAAAATTATGTTGTTTTTTCATGCCACCTAAAGTATGTCCTGTGGTGATAGGAAGTTTTGTATTTAAGATACCTAATTTTCACTGCGGTAATTCATTGGAGTTATGTTTCTGTACATTTTTATGTATCGAAATCGAAATACAAGCGAGTAGTTTTTGAATTATTCAAATTTAAGTATTAAGTAAAATAGCATTGTTTTACCAGCTATTATGACTGTGATTACCTGTTATCGCTTATTGCTTCAAACGCCTTAAAATTGATAACGCAAATTTTACACTTTTACTCAAAATTGATTAACTCCGAAATTATTGGTCCTAATTTTGACGACGCATTACAACAAAAATTCGAGAAAAATTAATTGAATAATATTTTCACGTAAAAAATATTGTGTTCCCATTTGAAAAACATAATTTTGTATCGCCATAAGGCATGTTTGAGGTGGTATGAAAAAAAGAAAAAGTGGAAAACATAGTTTTTATGGTAGCTTGGACATTAAAAAAAAAAAATTGATCAAATTAAAGCATTTTTACGGGCGGTAACGTCTAAAAAATCACTCTGTAGATGAGCGTCGCGCAATAAATCGTGCGTTAATATTTTTCCAATGAGAGCTGTTTTCTCCCCGGCCACAGTGCCACGCGTTCGCTTTTTAAATGTTGTCTTTGCTCCGCCACGGCGCATCGCAAAACGTTACCACACAACTCGAAAATAAATGTTTACTAATAGGTTATATCCGCGAAACTTTTTCGGCTTAATTTATTTTTGTTCTCCATTCGAATATATTAGTATCGGGAGTTCACAAAGCCTCATTGTAAAGTAAAATGTGGCAGTAAATTACTCCATTTTAAACTCGGGACTTTCCGTTGTGCTAGACATTTCACTTTGATCGTCCGCCGCAGCTACCAAACGGTATTTTTATTCGAAGTGACAAACAACTCGACTTCAATATTTATTTAACTTTGTCTTTAATCTCTTTCGAAAATGTTTATAAAAAGCTTATTTTCTACCACCAAAGAAAGTTTCCCCCTGCATTTTCGTCTTCGAAACTTTTGGCATCCTCAACGACGATGACGGCCGTACGTTTATTTTTGATTTAGTATATAGTAATATTGTTATTCACACGCGTTCGACGCACTGGTCGACTATGTTTATTACGTCTCGATATCGATGGAACTTTTGGAAACTGTTGTCTCGATAATTACGACTAAACACGACCATTGACATTTGGACTCTGAAAAAGGTTATCCACGCCGTTTGGCGTCGTTATGATTATTATTGCGTATAAAAGAAAGAATGAATAGATACGATAAAATCCCCATTGCGGAAAATGCAATAAAACGTTTTTCCTTTTGACTTAATGATGACGATGACAATAAAACAAGGAAAACGATGAAGGATACACCCCTCGCCCACAGCGCATATTATCTTTGCGTCGAATGTAAAAATTGCTATCTATACGATTTTATCAAATTAAAAGATAACGCAAGTAGTCGTCTAAAAAATTCGTTTCATTTAAAAACGTTTCAAAATGTGTTTAGAATGGTTTGAGTTATATATATATATATATATATATACGAGTACGTATATATACAAATATTTAATTAATTTTTCTCTACAACTCTACCAAAGTATCCTTGCAGTGTTTCAAATAACAATAATACTTTGTACAATTCTACATAGAAAATAGGCCATTTTAATAACAATTCAACTTATTCACATATATTTCAGCTCCTCAGAGTTTCTTTAAATATTTTTAATTAAAACATTTGACATTTATTCCTCTGTAACTACGGGATTGTATTATAAATAACGGTTATATTATTGCAACGCTTTTTCATTTTACACGCGTAATGCTCGGGAGAAATATAATCATGGATTCGTGCACAGACCATGAACGCCTATAAAAATCGTGCGGGACGGAGAGTTAAACTTCATCGGGACCGCTCAACGATTTGCTGAGATCCCTAACCGCAAGGAGAATCGTACTATACTTGAAGTGTTAAAAACAAGGTGTTCTCGTATATATGATGAAACATTGATAACACATAATGTAGTAGAAGAGATGAATAGAAATTAAGACAGATGAGGCGTGAGTTGACGCTAATATAGGAAGGTATCAACAAGTTTCTGTTATCAAGGGAACGATACAATTTATAAATACACAGTATGACTGTGTGACGAACGTTTCTAAGGGACGTTACGCAGGTTCTTTGTTATTATGTATAGTGCATCTCCGGGGCTGAAAGTAAATTAGGTTAAAACATTGATATAGATAAATAATGCAATCAAAGCAACATACGCGACCTTATAATGTAATAATATGTTTCAATATTTCAATTAAAATTACAATATTTAGAACGACATATTCAAAATTATAAAGGTATTAACTTAATAATAAATCGTAGAACGTGTAAAAAATTATAAAATAAAACAATGAGTACGAAAAAAAACTATCATGACGCAATGTGTTATCCTAAACTTCCGGCTTCATTCAACTCTTTCCCAGCTCTTCATATTCTGCATCACAAATAATTCGATTTTATACTTAACAGCTGAACCTATAATAATTAGTTACAATGTACGTTTATTTTTTTTCACACATATTTTCCCAAAATTACTCATAAATTGTATAATTATAATTTTGTATCGCTAAACATGTCGGTTAATAGACGGATGACGATTGTCAAGGCATCGTGTAGGTTTAATCGAAATGTTACACTCCTGCAGGTACGCGACGTCATTAGTTATTCGAAAAAGGAAATAATCGAGCGCACCTAATCCATAGATGCAGCAGCAGCTCACACTCGACGCGAATTACGATTTAGATTATTTCATGTGCAGAAAACACCGACCCGTGCGTTATTCGAATAATTCAAAAGCTCTTGGCGAGCATAATGACGTGTGACGTACACTCCGAGGATCTACAATATATGTATTTACACGATACGAGAAAAATCGTGCTCGGAGATCGGCGGCCAGTGAAAACGATCGGTTTCCGACGAGCCGAAATCCAAGGATGATTAATGATAATGACACCCGCCATCGCGGGTGAACGACCCCACTCGAGTCGCGGCCGCGTTCTGCGGGGGTGCTCGTGACACGATTATTGGCGTCGCGTTGACATTTGCCTAAACCGTCGTTGACCGGAAACAAAGCTTTCCCGCGTTAACGTAACACGACAAACGTACACAACGCACGACCGCAGTTATGCCTACGTCCGTCCGGCGCAAACGTTAAAGTCAGCCCCGTGGTGGTGAGTGCGAGGGGGGGGGGAACGGCGAAAAAACAATCTCCCCGCAAAACGGTTCGGTTTTCGGCGGCGAATTTCATTAAGGCGTCAGTGGATAAGTGAAAATTCCGCTGGTGACGGATCGCAGGGGGTTAGCGTGTTTTCAAAAGACACGAGTCGTATAACGGCTCGGAGGCGGCGGCGGTGCAAAAGTTAAAAAGGAAACGAGATAATTGGATTTTGCGGGCAATGAACGAGCCGGGGCTGATGCCGCCGCCGCGTGTCCCTAGGGACGTTATTGGTTCTGTTGATAAGAAGATTAACACGCCGAGTGGCTGTGCGCGCGTATACAGGGACTGAGGGACTGATATGTATACAGCGCGATCGTAGCAACTCGCCTAAACAACCGCGTCTGTGTACAGTACGTATAGCACATAAAGTCGTGTGAGCGTTATGATTTATCGAGACCCGGTGAGCCGCCGCCGTCGGGTGTATAATAATAATATCTTCAGTCGTGCAGGTCTCGTATTTTTTTTTTTTGCTTTTCGATCGTATTATATCGTACACCAACAATAATGTGTTTTCGTGTGCGAGTGTGTGGCACTGTTGGGTTCTGAGAATTTTTTTTTAAAATCGAAATTCTTACCCGGGTGCCCTTTCTTGTCCCGCGCCGGAAAGGATAAAAGGATATATGTGTATTCCGAACGTTTGCGCGACGTGGATTTTGTAAAGGTTAACAATGATAAATACACGCGCGACACCGTCGTCGTACCTACTATACCTACCAGCCGTATATGCTGTCACTTAACAACGCGTACAATAAACGGCACCTCGCCTGTAAATCGTGTGCGAACGGTCTTATACGTGCGCTCACGACAGTTGCCCGATCAAGCGTACGCGTGTGCAGCCGCACAATCAGTGCTCGAAATGAAAAATTTTCTGAACCGGAGCGGTTTTTTTTGAGTACATATCGTATAATTGGGGGCTTGGTTGTTAATTTACTAACTATATTGTTAATTTGCTAAGAGTAGTTGACTCGACGATAGTACATTTATTACTGCGGTTAAAACGATACTGAACGCTAATAGAAACATTCAGACATACGAGTATATGAACACGGGGTGCTGCCACTCAGAAAAATCAAAAACATTTACGAATTTATGTTTGATAAAGAATTTCCGGCTAACTTGCGGGAACGTATGTACAAAACTGCAGGCACGTGGGGACGTCAAAACGTCTTATGGAGTACGCACCGTTCCATGTTAAATAGTATTTCATTTCAAAAGTTAAAAATATCCATACGTATTATATGAATATACCTAAAATTACATTATCGGCGGACGGCGATCATCGTATAGTCCGTATGGATAAGCAATAAATTTACCAATGCATCGCAGTCAATTTGACGTTTATTAAATATTTACTGTGTACAATTCTGCAAAATTTTTAAATTCTACCAATATATGGCATATAAAGTAAAAATTTGTTTGAACCGGAACGATAAACGTATTTTTTTTACCAAACGGAAAGCTATACAATTTTTTGTCGTGAACCGGAACTGCGTTCCGGTCCATTTCGAGCCCTGTACACAATAATACGATATTTTCATTGTTTCACGTGGAATTACATTCGAGGCGATTGCGTCGGCCGCCGTTGAACTCGTGCACAATAATGCATGCGCGCGCGCGAACGAATTTGTTCGGGCAAATACCGATGAGAACTTTCACAGTGCCTACCTACGTCGTGCACGCGGTTCGCAGTCGTTACGCAATGACGTTTTGAAAAATGATCTTTTCGGGCTTTTTATTAACGACTAAAAAAGTGGATCAACCACTGAGCCACCGCCGCTGTTTTGGCCGCACGCACGCAAACAACACGTGCACACCTACCGCAAACGGAGCAATAATATTTTAACGTCAGCCGACGCTCATATGACACAACATCACATATTTTATTTCATTCTTGCAGTCGGACTCCGGTATGGTGCTTCAAGGATGTCGTTATACGGAACCAGCGATATAAAAAAAAAACGATAAGAAATGAAGATGTTCAAAGTCTAATGCGATAAACACTTGAAGCAATAATGCTGTACATAAATCTTATTTAATACAATGACATAAAAGTTGTACTAATATTTGCAATAACGTTTCCCTGGATTAGGCGTCAAACAAGAGTAATCTAGGGATCATTAAAAACAATAAAAAACACCGCGTCGATGTTGAATAAATTCTTTATACTCTCGGCGTTTGTAATAATATTGCATGTTTTTTATAGGTACTGTAGTACGCACAATATAATCGATCGAACTAGAAAAGAAATCGTAATTTTGTAACACCGTAAAATAATGTACAAAAGTAAAGCATTATCGATAGATTGTCGGATAATAACTATAAACCACAAAACTCTTACATAAATAATTAATCAATAAATAAAATAAGATTTGTTCGTTTTATATATTAAAAATACATCCAATAGTCATAATCGCAATAACTACAGATCTTTTATTTGACACTCACAATCCGAAAAATTTAATTTCAATAAAGTTTAAGAGGTTTTTTTCTTTTTATAAATTTTGAATAGGCTTTTGAAAAAAAAATATTTTCTCTTCATTGAGTACTAAAAATGAATACTAAAACTCTAGCCTTGTCAATAACGAAGAAGCATAATATATTATAACCTCACTTACATTTGAGTGCGCTGCAACATGTGGTTTTTGAGATATTGGACTAATGACTATCCTACGAAGGTCGATTGTGGTATCGATCAGTGGCAAATTTAAGGTCGGTTCCCCTTAAATTTGCCACTGATCGTTTATTACAATTAGCTTTAAGTCTCAGGTCAATAAATGAGACCAATTCTGTTTGTATTTTATAACTTATGATTAGTAACTTCGGACCTAAAGTTGGTGATACCCATTGAACATTAGTCAAACAGAGACTTAGAGATTTTACAGAAACTCCTTAAATCAAGTATAAACATGCTTTACATTGTTTTAAAAAACATTCGGAAAGACAATAGAAAACAGAAAGTTTACAATCATATGAATTGAAATGATATAATGGAAAATTAAGTAAATACAGATAAGGCGTAATATATTTATTTATATTATTCTAGCGGTTTACAATTATATTTATAACTAAAACTTACCGAAAGGATCATTTTTTTCATGTTGTACAGATATTTTGAATCTTTTTCTTATACATGCTTGAATTCATATGATAAATCGCATGTACCTACTACTTTTATATTTGTAAAAATATAAGGTTTTTTTTGATAAACGTGTATTTAATATCGTTTTGAAAAATGTTTGGCCCCTCTCTCATGAAAAAAATTCTAGATCTCCCACTGGTGTCGAACGCGGTCAGGACATGGTCTGAGAAAACGCTGCGGCCCAGAGCAATATTATCGTATTATAATAATGTGCTGTTCAGGTCGTCCCGTCACCCATTATATCACATGTACACCCTTATGACAACGCGACCAGGTCGTTGTTTCAATTCGAACACATCGAAAACCGGTGGACAATAGTCGAATACAAAACATGTGTGTATGGAATAGTGTATATACATGTACTCGTGTCTCATTCATCATACGCATGTCTCACTGTGTGACAACACCACCCCGTCGCCGCCACCGCAGAGTATACCACAATAATAGTTATAATAATAATAGTAATAATAACAACACTAACTCGCACGTACAACGTTATTAATTATTATTTTCGTAACGTTACGCACCACCGCTCGTTGCCAGACCGTTTTTACACCGCCACAGCCATAATATATATATATATAAATCCACGGGATTACGCATCGAGGATTTCTTCTCTGTTTTCAACTTCCCCCATCGTGCAGTTTCGCTTTTAAGGCGATTTTACCCGCAGTTTTACGGTCTATACGAGATGACTCGCCGAGAGACAGAGACAGAGAGAGAGAAAATAATACACTATTTTATTATATACACTAGCGGGCGCTTACTTTATGAAAAGTGTACACGACGGTATTTTTTCTCCGAATCTTTCCTCTCGCCGAGCCGAGATAAGGGGGAAGAAACTATTCGCCGATAAAAAAAAATATTTCTTAAAATCGTCAGGCCTCTCCGCCACCCCGTCTAATGCGATTTAATTCATCGCGGTCCGATATTATATAGGTAATAGCAACGCGTTCGATTGAATTCATGCCTTAGCGGTTTAATGCCAAAGCCGGACCCTGGGGACGTGCGCGGGATATATGATAATACGCGGGAAGAAAGGCATACATTAATAAGTTTAACCTACAGAGAATAAAAGACATTGTTCTCTACGAGTACAATGATAATATAATAGTCTAATAACTGTCTGAAATAAAAAAGGAAAAAAAAATTAATATAAAACCGACCTATATATATGAGGTCAGGGAAGGGAACCTAACTGAGGTATTACGTGTCTAAAATCGTGATTTTACGCACTCGGCTCTGTTTGCGATTCTGCGTAGTACAGATTATATTATTATTATTATTATCATTATTGAGACGTCAAGGTAAAACACTTTGTTTGAAGGCCTTTATTGTTGCATAGCAATATTTTCTCGCATTCGTTGTCGGTGGCACCACCGTATACGGTTTAAATGCGTATACGTAAAATTACTTCCAGCACTCATTTAACAAAATCAGAAAACAATTATTACGATTGTTGTCGTCTCAGTTGTGAATTAAAATTATCGCTAATGAATCTCTACGAAACGGTACACTACTATAATATGTTGTTATTTCGCAATTATTAAAAACCCACTCTGCACAAAGCTATGTAAACATATTACAATATATTTAAACACATTTCGCCCCTACCCTCCTCCCGGTGACGCATATTTTTCGTTACGGTACGTGAATAAAACGTTAACTTGTTAGTTATTGCAACAACAACAAGAAAGGATTTTGTTTACTTCAATAATGTTGTACAGTAAAGGTATTTTATTTACTAAACACGCGCGCAACTGATTTGAAACCAAAACGATTACGTTTCTAGGGTCTTATCGAGATTTTCAAAAACTAAAAACTGTAACAGCGAAGACGCGTCGCTTGACGCAGCGATGAGATTTCCGGTACACACTTTTCTCGTCCATCCCTCTGACAACACCCCTGTTTACATCCCGGGTAATCATACTGTTGTATCCACGCGGGGTCGTATCTTGCCGTCCGTGTACGCGATGAGTTATGTCGTCGTCGCAGTCGCAGTCGTCTAATGGTGGTCCACAATGACGCATTATAATAATTCACGATATATTGTGCCGGTATAGGACGCCCGGACGACAGTGATGCATTCGAGGGAGGGAGAAATGAAGAGGGGAACGTCAAGCTTTTAGGGGCGGTATAAGAGCGTGGACCAAAGTTATTATATTACGACCTATACCGTTCGCTGTTAGTATTAATAAATTTAAAAATAATAATTTCTCACACCGGAATCCGAGCAGTGGCAGTAACTTGGAGTAACCACGGAGTGACTTCGGTCGTGAGCGCAAAACGTCCTTACTGTAGGCTACCGTTGGTATTCACGACGATATTGTAACGTACTACACCCGCGCATCGACCGACTCCGCCGGGTTGGAATAAATAATATTTGGAACGCGAGACGCCCCTATAAACAACCGAATCGTCTGAAAGTGTTACGCTATGAGCGTGCACGTCAGTACATCCGAGTAGAGGCGATTAAAGCGGTTACTTTACACCGCACAAATCGTGTAAAATTCCATCTTTGTGTTACGAATGAATTATTACCCAAGTTTCTAGCAGCACGTGTTCATTTGTTGTACATGCGGTTGTTTGCGTTTACCTCTAAACCACTTGCGGTTTTTATTTTATTTTATTTTCCTATTGTTTTTCTTCCTTCGAAATAAAGTTATAGTACTGTTGATAGGTAACATAAAGCGTATGAACTTTAATATTATAGAATAATAATTGGGTAATCCAACAGTGGAAATCAACATCAAAACGTTTATCTGGTCTAAATTTTTTTTTTTTAATTATAACTAATCTTTAATATTAAGACAAATAATTATAACTTATAACATTACAATAAATCACTAAACTTCAAAAAATGTGTCTGTTTTTATACATTCAAAATATATAAAATATTTTCCGAAAGAATTGTTTTCGTGTCGTTTTTACACTTTTGATTGTTATCTAAATTGTCACTACAAAAATAATGTACTATTTGTATTCCTAAAGATATATTAGACATAAAGAAATTAAACATTAGAAAAGTGATATTACAACTAATATTCAAATATCGAAATAAAACTGTAATAAGTCAAAAACTTATGTTGAATGCTAAATGCAGGACAAAATAATAAAAACCATTATTGAAGAAAGCTAGAAAATAAAAATTTGAAATGTTCACTTGGTATGCAATTATTCCATATGGTTTAAAATGTATTTCTTAAAGCAATAAAAAATCGATAAACAATTTTTAAATTCATAAAATAAATACTTATATATTGATAAAAATATATAAAAAATATTTTCAATTAAATTTGTGCGGTTATATTCAAATCCTAAATGAGAAGCAACGAGTCTTATATAATGATCAATATTAATTAGAAATATATTATACGATTACGAATAGCGAATTTAGAATAGTAAGTATGTCAATTCCATTACAAAAATATCGAGTGATTAATTTGCTTATTTGTAATTTTGTAAAATTAATTACACCAAGTGATGTACAAAAATGTACGTAATACATGTAGCTAAAGGAATGGTTATTTTTGTAGGTGGTTTAAGTTTATCGCGGATTTAATATGCTAAATATTATCACCTCATTATTATTTAAATTACATACAAGGCACATTCAAATGTATTAATATACAGTTGAATTTGATACATGTATTTGTATTTTAAAAAACATAATGACCTCGGTAGTAAAACTTTAATGACATTCAATTTTTCTCGAAAAACAGATAATCGCCTAAAAATATCTTATTGAAATGTAACGCTCATGCCAATGTCATTAATCAAGACATACTTGAAGCGTTTAATAAAAAATAATTTTACTCGACTTAAGTGCCGATGTTGTTGTCTTTATAAAAGGTGACGTCCATTTTGAATAATATCGAACGGTATAATGATAAAATACGATGTGTATATTTTTTTAAATTTTACAAGTAAATAATATTAGTAGGCGCCTATTAAGAACTTGAACGGAATAAATGATAATTTACCGAACCTACGCGATACCGAAATTCGGATGAAGAAATTAGGCGTATAATTAATGTCGGACATTACGAACAACACGGTTTCTTTTCCGCCATAACGACGTAATATTTGTTAAATAGACGAAGCGGGTTTTTGTTTTTTCGTTTTTTCCATGCCGTATAATATTGTAATACGGTGTCATCATTCCTAATATCCGCTCGGGTTCTCATCGCGGTATGATTTTTCTTGTTCATCTCGCGCGCTACGAGCACTGCGCTGTAGTACTGCTAATTAAGTCACCGCGTCGATGAACAATATTATAATATATTTTATCCTTTTATCCTGTGCTCAGTGTGGCGGCACGCGGGTGCTGAAGGAAGGAGTGCGACGAGTGGCTTTCTGCGAGCTCGCGAGTTGAAAACTCAGAGGAAAAACCGTCAGATTATTCTTGATATTATTGTTATTGTTATTATTTAATCATGGACGTGACGACATCGCGCGTCGCCGTCAAAACGATACCATACGATCGCGGTTCTCAATTCGTCCGCATGCACCCGATCACGCGCGTTACTATGTGCATTGCGGTCCACGAACACTAGTGTTTATCAAACTTTTTGTCACTTTCCCCTCCCCCTCCTCCCTCCGAAGTTTAATGTAAAACCGTCGAGCAAGGGACCCTGAATCAAAATCATCAATTATTTTTGCCCAATTACATAGTAAAATTATTAAAATGTATAGTAAATAAATGTTTTTTAATATACTTTTGAACCAATGAAACAAATCTGGTTTAAAATGTCACGGAGAAATGTACGGAGCTCATTACTTAGTTCTATAAATCTTTTAAAAACTTTACCACGGGTTAGACAACGAGCATCAGTAGGGAAGAGTAATGTAATACGGTTGGATACCATATCTTCACATGAAATCTTAAAAAGTCGCGAATTAAGAGCACGGGTTTTCACAACATATTTACCATTGATACTACGTCATTCATGATTGAATACAGGTCAGAGCCAATTTTTCGGAAAAGTTAAATGTTCTCTATGTATAATGCAATGAACGATATATCTTATATCAGGACTAACTTTCACCACTTCTGCTTTAAACCAGTCATTGCTGCGGCTCCATTTCTACATACATCAACACATTTGGACCATCTAACATTAGACTCAGGCGATAACCATTAACCATATGCTCGGTTATCTAATAGCTAAATAACCGAGAATATTTTAAATAAAATAAATATTTCACGGCCCACCAGTCATATAGCCGCGACCCCCAGTTTAAGGAGCACTGACGTATACAGAGCTCGGTCGACGTCGCGTTTTCGTCCGCACTATCCACTTTGAGCGTATCAACGCGTATTGGACCCCTATGCGAACTATATAGTCCGTACGCACGCGTCACACACGACGAAACGTTAAGATTGTTAGTAAAATGTTAGGTATGTTACCGTTTTCTAGTCTTAACGACAAGCCGATACATCCAACCCAACCATAATATCGTATTCGTAGATTCAAAATAAATTGTTGTTCGTCCTGCCCACCGATGTTACGCAGGGGGTGTGATCGTCCTGTCGTCCAAGTCACGAGCCGCCACCGACTGTATTGCAGTGTGCACGGTGATTTCATTTTTGTCCACTCGGGTCTCAAAAGACTAATCAATTTGGTTCTCCGCTGTTGCCACATAGGCTATTTTACGATATATTATTGTTATGTAGAAAATCAATTTTATCTGTTCACCGATGACGAATAGGAACGGAACAATTTGAATACATGGGAGTGCAGGAAGTTGAGGTTAGTTATTGGGGAAGTCTCTATGGCCGAATTGGTATGGTGCAATGACCATAGAGCTCATATAAAATCGGACGAATACTTAAATCTAAAAATTCAGGGCACAACTTATACTTAACTTAAGACACCGCCATACTTCGCGATTCTCCAAGCTGATTAAAATTTTTTCTGAATGGTAGCTTCAGTACGAATCGATCATTATTTTCTCGACGACACGTACTCACAAAATGTGTCTCGCATTGCTGTTCTTCGGTTGACATTTTTTTCACTATAGGTACCTTCATGACTTCTTCGATCTCCCAGAAACCTTTGATCTGCTTCTGTAGTAATTCAGTTTCAGTGGTTATCGCTGAAAGACATTGCATAGAATTACTAGACGTGACGACGCCTGATAGGATCCATCCGAGAACGGTTTTTTGCCAAATTGCTTGAGTGCCTGTTGGCTTTATCTGGCCAAGACACAACAGTTCAAAGAAAATCTCTGACCCTAGAATTATATCAATTTTTCTTTTTGAACAAACATCTGGGTCTGCACATTCTGCCAATTTGACGGCACTTAGTATTGTAGTATTGACTCGCATAGAAGGTAATGTACCAGCAACCTTCTGTAGTACAAGAAATTTTAGGTTAGCTGTGTAGCCATTCATTCTGGATTTCACTATCGCTTTCATTTCTCCGATGGGTTGACATGATACTCCTGATATTCCTGTGACCGTAGTATTTGTTTTAGACACAGGGAATCCGAGTTTGGTGGCTAACACTGAACTCATAAGATTTACTTGCGACCCAGAATCCAATAAAACTCGTGCTACGACTCCATTTCCACGTCTATCATTGATAATAACTAAAGCGGTTGATAACACTGTAATTTCACGTTCTTCGCTATTATTTTCGGCCACTTGTGCCTTATAACTAATTAGAGCTTCATTTTCGTCTTGACTTACTAGTACATTCTCCTCGTAATCATTAACTAGTACATTATTCGCAAAGGCTTCTTCCTTTTCATCATCTTCAAGATGTAATTTGCTGTTATGCTTCTTGTGGCACGTCTGACAACCTGCGCTCCGGCAGGCTGCTGCCCGATGTCCGTTTCGCAGACAATTTACACAGACATTTGCGGCTCTAGCGGTCTTGACCTTATCTGGAGTTCTTAACGCTAAAAATTTTGGACATTGAAATAATGCGTGAGTTAATTTGCAAACAAAGCATTTGGGTTCAGTTCCTGAACCTTTTAGGTTTGTCGCAGTGAATGATCTTCGAACTGGTGTGCTAGATGTGTAGCCTAATGCTTTGCCTTGACACCTTGACACTTCGACTGCTGTTAGCGTTTGACACCGATGATCTAAAAATTGTGCAAACTCTGTCCATGTTGGGACACTTCTATCCAATCGTGACAGTTCCCACTCCATTATTGACTTATTATCCAGTTTAGATGATGCCAGATATACTAATAAAGTACTCCAACCATCTATTGGTTCTCCGATTGCCTTTAATGCCCCCAAATGTCGTACAAACGTATCAAAAAACTCTCGAAGTTCTATTGCTGACTCCTTTTCCAACCTTCTTAGATTAAATAATTTTGATATATGTGTCTGAACGATGAGTCGTTTATTTTCAAATCGCTCCTGCACTAAATTCCACGCAACGGAATAATTTCCCTCAGACACTTCTAGCGTTTCAATTAGTTGTGCGGCTTTCTCTTTTAGACATAAACGCAGATACTGAAGTTTTTGTACGGCCGGAATTTTAGTATTATGAATCATACTTATAAAATTATCACGGAAAAATTGCCAGTCTTCAAATTTGCCACCAAATTCAGGTAAGTTTATTTTTGGTAATCTCAATAGCATTCCGAAATCATTTTGCTTAGATTGACTAAAATCTTTCTTTGCCGACTGATCTTGTAATGCTAATTCATCCACGGCTGCAGCTTGAATGGAAAAAAACTCATTTTCAAACTTAATTCGTTCTTCCAATTGGTCACTTGACTCATCACTTGCTTCAATATCCGTTTGAATAACGTCAAACTCATCAAATAGTACTTCAAGTTTCTCCAATCGTAATCTCAGTTCGGTTACATTGTTATTCTTACCCTTTTGGAATTGGTTAAAAAACGTACAAAAACGCGTTAATTTTGCCTTCATCAACCCACGTTTCCTTGTTTCTTCCTTTAGACTCATTCTAACTTTTGACGAATATATCTGTATTTATTTCTATATCTAAACCACGCTCTGCTACCAATGTTGCCATATAGGCTATTTTACGATATATTATTGTTATGTAGAAAATCAATTTTATCTGTTCACCGATGACGAATAGGAACGGAACAATTTGAATACATGGGAGTGCAGGAAGTTGAGGTTAATTATTGGGGAAGTCTCTATGGCCGAATTGGTATGGTGCAATGACCATAGAGCTCACATAAAATCGGACGAATACTTAAATCTAAAAATTCAGGGCACAACTTACACTTAACTTAAGACTACATGACGATAAGGTGATGGTAACGATGATGGTAACTGTACTGGAAACAATGGTCTCGATGTCCTGGACGGCCTCTCACACGCCACACCGGGCGCTGGCGGACTTACGTGTGGCGTTGTATGATATGACGACCCGAGCGGATGGTGATCAATGTATAATAATCGTATAATAAGAACTCACGAGATTTTGTTAGATGGTGGACACGCAGACAAAAATAAATCACAACAACGAAAATGAGATCTTTTGTAGTTTATTTGTCTTGAATGCTCGGTGAATATAATGATATAGTATGATTATAATTCACAATTTAGTATTACACAAAATACCACATCGGTGAAAATAATTATAATAATAATAATAAGAATAAAAATAATCACGTTGCCGCAATGGCAGACGAGTAAAAAAAAGGTATTATAATTCAAAGATCGGCTTCACTAGCCATAAAATACAAGAACAAAAAAAATGTTGGTAGGAAAAACGATGAGGTGCTGTAATAGCAAAAGACGAACGACGACGAGTTGCTGTAATAGCGAGAGACGAACACGACGTACCGGCCGGCGTGATATCGCGACCGACGAACAATTATATATATATATATATATATATACAAAATAAAAATAAATACAAATAATCGATTACATAACGTTACGATCCCAATTAAATCGATTTACATAATTCACGCGCACAACACATAATCAAAATTCACAAATACGCTAAATAATGGACGGGACTGGGAGATAAGATAGGACCGTCATCGCTGCAGTTATTATAATAATAATAATAATCTAAAACTACTGGCACGGTGCAAACATACGCTATCGTCGAATATTAGTGTACGACTGTTTACTTTGTCGGAAACGCATTACGATATAAGTCGTGTTTAGTTGTGTGTTTTTTTTCTCCGCCAAACGAAACGAACTGTTACGTTTCCGAAGAAACAGTTGAATGCCGCAGCGGCGCGTAATAACATCGTTCTCGGGCCCGTCATACGTCGAGTACAAATTAAACACTGCAAGTTTCAACCATCACGCACGCGCGATGTAATACAAATATTTACATCTGGAAACATGATAGCCGTACGCCGTTTTGGTTCGTTATCGAACGTACGTATAACAATGCCGACTTGAATTGGGTTTTGTTTACATCAGTTTCGTTTATACGAGTGTAAAATCTTCCCGCGTTTGCCTCGGCTACATTGAACACACACACAAACACATTCACGCACGCACACACATACACAGGCACAATCGCACACGCACGCCGTATCATACATACCACGTATGTGTGTGCATACATATACTCGGTGTAATGATCGATACTGCGGAATCCTAAAAAGTTGAAACGGGTCGGTAAGATGAGGGGGGAGGGAAGGACGGCAAAGGCGAGAGAGTAAAAAAACAAATACATTTCGTTACCGTCCTGCAGAACCAGTATGAAAACTCGTGTGCATCGTTCGAACGCTTTTCGTAGAGGTCTTTAGGGTATAATTTAACCCTTTCCACGGGTCCAGTCCGCGCTATTTCCCGATGGAAATCAAAATCGTGACTCTTGTTCGGATTTTTTGAAGGAATTTCCTACCACGGTTGGGTGGTGGAAGGGTTGGGGGTGGTTGGGAAAGAGCATCATCTGGCCCCCCCGATCGCGTGTCGGCACCCGGAAGATGGCCGTCGATTCAAAGGTCGGCCACTAACGGTGGTGGTGGCAGGGTCCTTGAGACTATAATTTGTATACGCGGCTCCGGGAGCTTTTACGGGTTATTAAAAATTAAAAACAAAACCCCGGGTGCGCCGAGTAGGCAAAAATATTATGGTTGTGTATACAGACAGGTTTAATTTAGATAGTGTACAACGCTCATAAATACCGCCGAGAACGGATGCGGGGGACACGCCAATTTGTACCACTCTCTCGACCCGACTTATAACTGTTGGTGAGTGAGTCGGTATTATATACATATAAATATATCATTCTTTTTTATATAAAAATATAGTGAGAGGACAAGAGAGAGGGAAGGAGAGAGAGAAAGAAAACTAGAGAGAGACGTTTTTAAAAGTTTCTCGGTCCCCGAGACAGACTGATGACCTGCATTGTGCTCGGACGAAAAGTTTTCTAAAGGGACCATAGTGTAAATAAATTAAAAAAAAAGAAAACACGGCAAAGTTCAAGTGCAGCTTTGCTAAGAGCAGGTGGCTCATTTACACGTACCCGGAAAAAGCACATACACCATTGCTCGGCTGAAATGTATACACTCAAAGGTCTTTTGGGTCATTCTGGCGCTCTCTCGGTTCTAAACAGCAAAAAATTATATATTTTTAATAATGTGTCGGATGACTTTAATTATAATATTAATGGTCGTATCCATTTACAGTTAACCTTTTGTGAAGTGTTTGGCCCAACAATTTTTCTTAACACACTATACGACCAGTCGTAACTACTAAAACTCGGTGTACCTAGACTCGAGGTGTCTTCTACAACTTTATTTCATTATGATATTATATTACCGCTAATAAAAATACATAAATTATAATGAAGCTTAATTTCTCCCATCAATCAACTCTAGAGTCTAGATGGAACATCATTGTTTTTATTCGAATGGTATTTTAATTTGTTGCATTATTAATTTTGCATAATTTTTAAAGAGTTTTGTTAAATTTTAATTTAAATTGTTTACTATCCACCCGACATCCACTCACTTATTATACTCAGTTCCTTCATTTTTTTTTTTTGATTTTACTTTTATTATGATCAATCACTCAAATATTGAATACGTTACATCGTCAATGCTGGAAATATATGCAATCTATAAGAAGATAAATTCTATACCTACTCCAATACATACATTTCAACTTGATTTATCGAAGAATAAATTGTTTTTAGTAATTTTATTGCATAAATAATATTTTAAAAACTATCGTTGATGTATTGAGTATTGTTATATGAGAAAATCAATACACTATTCGTTTTATGCAAACTATTATTTTAAACCATTAAGGGATGATATTAATATGTTATAGTAATAACTTTAGCTATGAATATTGTATTTCTAAGTTTTTTTTTATTTTATACGTAATTCAAATATAATAATATCGTTACAGTTTTACCTTAATACACCATACCTATATCAGTAGTACGTTAATTAAAATGTAATTTATTATTTTTCGAACTACGGTAAATTTATATATTATAAATTATATATAAAATAATTACACTGCTCACCGTCCAACGCAGAATTTCGTGGTTTAATAGTCCTGGGACACGAGGTGAAATAATTGTTCAGTCTGACTTGAGGGAATTCTCATCACAATCTTAATTAAAACCCGGTGTTCAATTACATATAGAAATAAATTAAATTACATTTTATATGCATTCAAATATTTTATTATTATGTTTATATTATTAATTTTAACGTTTTCAATCGCCATAGTGTATGCACACGCCGAGACTAAATTTGAATCGTGTGCATACCTATTACAGACTGCCTGCAGGATGATTCGGCTCGAATTTCGAACCGAAACGGGCTCGGAGCGTTTACGGTCTCGGTGACGGCGCGTCGATCGTTCCGATAAATTTATATCACCAGACGATAATATAACGGCTGATTGCAGTCACCGGGGAGGGTTTCCTCCCCTTCCAAAACGTTCTCCCGCGATGAATATACATAAACCGGCGTCGCGCGAAGTTACGAAAAGCAGGTGAGAATATTCTTCCGAAAGTTTATACAGCGCACACACACACACACCTATACTAAAACTGATCAGCTTTGTGCGTCCCACGGGGACGGGATTAGGCAAATGTAACGGCAAGAGACGTGGGGCTATTTGTTGTTGCTGTTGTTGTTGTTGTTTTTAATATTTGATGAGATGAAGAGAAAGAAAAAAACCACCAATTTTTTTACGGCCGCGGTCGGGGTAAAGAGTTTTACACTTTTCGCTCTTTAGATCAACCGGGTGTGAAGATGACGGACCGCGCATAAATAATATATAAATATAATATGTTATATATGTATGTATAGTTATGAAAGTACGAAATTCGCTGTATATAAACCGCGTGCACTTTTCTTAGCTAAAATTTGAATTCAACAAACGTCCATGTGAAAGTTTTCGATCATTTTCCCTCGTTTCGGTGATACAATATTGAAAGCGCACCGCACTATTAGTGTGTACATATACTTTGTTCTGGTGACATAGTTAAAAATGTTTTCTTCTAAGAACTCTTTGAAAAAAATCAACGAGTAACGTTTGCTACGATGAATTATTTATTGTTATAAAATTACCATTCGCTTGATAAAACAGAGGTGTAGGTACGCGACAGCCGTGTATAATAATATTCATTTGGATGGTCTAGTTATAATGGACCGTTTTTAAATCAAAAAAGAGATCGATCCGGTACCGAGAATAACATAGTTTTATATTCTGTCGTTAGAGTGAAACGAGGTATGAATTAGTTTTGTGTGTGTGTGTGTGTGTGTGTGTTACTTTTTTTTGCGCTTGCGGACACAATTTTGACCATGAGGATTGGTTCGATGTATAGTAGTCAGGAATTTGTTGAGCAGGTCAACCGTTTTGGAAGATGAATTGAGAAAAACAGCAAAAAAGTGCAAACAACTTCAACCGAGATCGAAAAACTAACATTGCACCGTCTAGTATTTTCATCACCACGCTTTATCCACTGGTTTTTTTTTTCATGGATATATTTGGTTTAACTGTGTAAAAATCAATCGCAGACACTGAAATATAAGCATTTATTATAAATTATATAGTCTTCAACTCATTTATTTTCACGGTTGTGTACGAGTCATAATAAGATTTTCCCAGCTTGAGTATGCTCATACATAATAATAATATTAAATGAAATACATTTTAGGCCATTAGATTCGTATAGTTACTGTAGTAAAATTGTCTTCAGAGGCCTTATAATATTTTAGATACATTTAAAAAAATAAGATTTACACAATACGATTTCTGTATCTCGCCTGACCTGTAAAGTCTCTCCCGACCTAGAATTATCATCCCATAATAAGGTCTTGATTAGAATCTAGAATCTTAACTATAAATCTTTTATAAATTATCTAAATTTTAATAATTATGAAAATGTGAATGCACAAATTAAATTAAAAGGGCAAACTTAATAAAAATGTAATACTATATTATTACGTACATTATTTTATTAATTTCCATAGTCTTATAAGTGTTTATAATTTATAAACCAAGGTATTTATACAAGGTATTAACCTACCTTATGAAGATGTTTGGTTCGATTCTACTGCTATACACCAACTCTCTTTAAAAATCGAAACTGATGTACCCAATCTCTTTCACTAAAAATGTTTATTTTTTTTTTTTTGAAGTAATGGTTTGAAGATGACAAATACAGCAACTAACCCATCCATGTATTTCGCCCAACCGTGGATCAAGTCTTACCCGACCTAAGAGTTTCGCCCCTTTTTTTTAATTAACAATCGTTCCCTGTAACGTTTACAACGCTATTAATATGCATAATATAATGACATGATTTTACCGAGCTATTTTAATAAAAATATGCTTTTTATATTCCAAGTAACCTTCAACGAATGACCATAGCAACATAGGAAAGCGTAACCTAGTAACCGACAACCGTTATCATTAAATAACTCTTCTCTCTCTCTATCAATTTAGACAGATTTACCCCGACAAAACGTATTCTACATGAAAATGTGACTTGAATATATTATTTCAATAACGTTGCTAGCCCAATCGTTTTATATTTATTCATCATATTGTGTTTAAATATACACGTGATGCAATATATAATTGGCTTTCAAACGAAAACTTGAAATCATCTGAAACGCACATATACATTTTGAGAACTGCAATTGAATTGTTATCAAGTAAAGGACCATTATACAGCATACCGAAATAAGTAAACAGATATATTTGGGAACCGTGTTAACTTATAAATAATGTCAAAACACATAGATAGGTGTATAGGTGATTCATCATACGATGATGACCAAATATCATAGAAAATAGTATACGTCTGCATAGGAAAGGTCCCGTTTTTTAGAAACGGCATGGTAAGTGTAGTAGTAGTAATGCTGTAGGATCTAAAAAACGGCTGTATAAGGACTTTCGTTGTTGTGAAGTATTTTTAATAAGTGGGTTATTAGTTTAATAATTTAATACTCGAGTATTGATTTTCAACATTATAATATTAAGTGGTGTTCTATCTTATTCTATATACTAATAATAGTGCAGGTTACCTATTTAACGAGTTTTATTATTTTATTAAAAATAACAATTCGAGTGAATACAAAATATACTACATTTAAAACATGAGTTCGGTGGGTGGTTAACTAACTACACAATTGATGAGTACAATGTATAATACAAAAAAATGATTTACATATCAAAGGAATTCATTTATTTTAGTTCGGTTCTGGATGGTACCGTCTGTACATTATACTAACCGAATTACATTTTTCGGTTTAATTATAAATTATAATATTTAACGATATTTAGACGGAAGCCAATTGCATTTTATTTGTAGGAGTGAAATAACTCATGAAAATACCATGCACAAGTATGAATAGCTATATCCAATTTATATAAATGTTATATATTTTAATTTTGATATATTTTAGTAATATACCTACTAAGTACCAACTTATTATTGTTCAACTTCTTCCACAGTTATTATTACACGTATGTAATGTATAAATTAAGTTTAAACACAACATTTTTGGGAATATTTTAAAATCACATATATAAATATAATTATAAATGTTTCGTTTATTTAGTCTGATTCAAAATGGACTAGAATAAAACTCTTACTTTGCTTACAATGATTCCAAACAGATTTCAATATATCCACCCCAACATTTCCTAATCTGTATATTTCTTGTGTGCTGTCATTATTTTTTGGCAATATCAGGTGGATTAATTATTATTATAAAATCAAATCGATATAAAAATATTGGAAATGTTTTATATACTTTTACAGACATAAATATATATTTTACACTAAATGTATTTTTACGGATATAAATTGAATTTTTATTTTTATTTTTTTTACCGTTAATGTGGTAATAAACTATCAATATTATGTAACAACATTCATAACTGTGGAATACTAAATTAAATACATTTTAGTCAAAAATAATTATTGTTTATTATTGGGAAAAACTATAGAACTCTTTTTCACTTTTTAACCGAAAAATCACAATTTTGATTTAAACAACCAAACTAGTTTTCAGAACGTATAAAATATCTATGCATCACATTTGAACGAAGTACCGGATGTTACCTATTGTGTATATCATTGCAACGTCATCGGTCCATTCACGGAGCAAATACTACCGAAAACTATTTAACGATCTATCATAAAGTCTCATTTGTACTTATTTCAGGTTCATGCAGAGAAAATAAATTTATCACGATTTCATTAATAATTGATTTTCGTTCTAATAACATAATTATAATTCACAGATTTTGACTATACAGTTAAATAAAAAATAGTCGAACAATTAAACAGTTGTTCAAATGAGAAATTCCACGTCTATAGTTTTCGAGTTTGATTATCCTAACTTGGTTATATAACTAGAATAATAATAATTGCAGGTTCATTATTTTTTTTTGATTATTGCAGAATTTACCATAGTTTGTTCAAACACTGATAGATGTCTAAACGTAAACTGTTTTTTATTCCAATATTATTGAACACTGACGACTATAATTACAAGAAGAATCATTTGAAAACCGTCATTTTTATTGTTTCAATGAGCTAATAATGGACTGTAATTTGTTTTTACTATTTACTAGAAAATATATCAAACGCCATGATTAACTAAATAATCTACTTAGATTTGCGAACGCTTCAATCACAGTGTCGACAATTCGATATCTTAATCGATGACGAACGAGTCTCGGGACAAAATCGTATACGTCCTAATACTCTGGTAAATGAGAAAATAATAGTTATTACTGTGCACAAAAGGTATGCCGGTAGTATATACACGCTAACGGATTATTTAGTTGCAAAGGAAACGTGATAAATTATTATCACTGAAAGTTTTCGTCATCACCTGCTGGCTACATTGAACATTATTAATTATTTTTGTAAGAAAATAAAGGTTCAACTTTCAACTATATTATGCAGTTATACTTACGTCCAATTCATTTATTTTTTGTTTCACTTCGAATAAAAATTACAATAATGTTATAATACACACGACGATCGAATGGAGGGGTAAAAATATAACTTAATTGTTTTTTCTTTGAACAGTCATAAATTATACTTCAAAATATTACTATAACGTAAACATTTGTTATTATCCGTGTAGACTTTTTTTCAACAACGTAATAATACATTTTCGATTACGTATTCATGTATGATTTTCGCTGTTCTAAGAAAATATATTATTATTTATTATCATGTCAAAATGTTTCTTTAATTATTATTATTTATTCTCTCATCACAATGTTTGCTCACTCGAGATTCGTGTAAAATATTGTAATAGCCATTATTCTTTTGATATAAATATTTTTCCATTTCTTGTTTCTAAAAATATTGTCATATAAAATGTATTGCGAACGAATACGGTAATGCACCGGATTATTTAAAAATGCTCATTGTTTCGAGAGTTTTACGAATTTACATTCATCACCGTACCGCTATGATAAATTTAGAAATTCAACGAATTAAAAAAATTAATATGTTATAGCTATAGGCACATCAGTGGCGTACATTCAAATTTGATCTGGGGGGGGGGGTTTAAAAAAATAACCAACACTAAAACCTTCCCTTTAAAACTACCTATTTTCCTAACAATCAATTATGTATCAATTATTCCTATCATATTTTGATAGGAAAATTGTAATTAATATCAGGGACCCAAATTATGCTCAACATTTCTTCTGTTTCACTTTGCTTTAAAATTTATTTGTGTAATGTGCAATGTCAAAAATATTATAACTGGAAGATGTACGATTAATATCTGTAGTCGAAGGTGTGAACTGAGTGATAGGTGTATCAGATATAGATACAGTTGATGGTAATGAGGAACTAGAGGAACTTATAACTGTTTGAGTTGCATTCAATGAATTTGACAATGAATTCATTATTGAAGGTGGTTTTGAAAAAAATGATTGTATTTTCGATTGTTTTATTTCAGGCATGATTACTATTTATTTTAACTTCAAAACCTAAAATATATCGAAATCGAATTATAATGATAATGATGTAATAATAATAATTGTGATTATAATAAAAATAATATCTGTTTGAAAGACAACTAAAATATATAATACTTATTTATTATTATTTATTACTTATAGGTTATTACTTATTAGGTAACTTATGTACTTAAAAATACAATATATACTATATGTGTATGCATATTAACTTAACTGAGTTAAAAAAAAAAAAATCATTAACTCAATCAGCCTTGTGTATTTATAATTCATTTTAATATTTTAAACGTTTAATGTTTTAATTTTAATGTTATAAATTCAAATTAATCTTAACTAAATACTGGTTTATGGAGTTCAAAGAATGGTTGTTGACATAAACTTCTCCAACGGCAGAAGCCAGAATAGAACAAAATGAACGAAATTATAATTCATAATTAAATATTTTAACATGGTCATTTACGATAGTGCTATAAAAATAGAATCCATTTCACCGTATTATTGTCGCTCACGAGAAATTCAACGATTATAACGTAATCGATTTTACCTCCGTTGTCTGATCGAGTCAGTCTAGATAATGAAAATATTAATATGCAATTGACTGACTATGTACGATCAAGTGCCTATTTAATTGATATATGGCAACCATAATTTCGTTATGAAATCTTTTTTCGTTGTTGGTAAAGTATAGTGTTTACTCAATAGTCATATTGTTTGTCCGGGTTCGTGTATACATGGATGATAATTAATAAGAAATTCATCAATAATATCACATTTTTTTTTTTTGGTCCTGGGGGGGGGGGTTGAACCCGAACCCCCCCCCCCCCCCCCGTATGTACGCCACTGGGCACATGTACAGTATGTTTTTTATACTATGGTCATTAGGTCAATATAGAATGAGATTCTTTGTAAAGGTACTAATGAAAAAAGTGTATTCATTAACCATGGTCAAAAGGGTGCGGTGGAAACACTGAGAATAGAAAAAATCTTACAAAAAATGGTGTCGTTTTTTTTAAACGTACTCCGGCTGTATGACCGAATAAAACATCGACAAGCCCGACCATTTGCCGGGCGAGTACGAAACATCGAAAATACCGTTTCGGTCAGTAGCTGACCGACGTGATGTAACTTGCAAAGGATCGCGGCAAGAGTTAATGGTGATAATATATAGGTGATTGAGACCGGGGAAAAAATTTAATAAAATATCTGACGTGACACAACTTTTACTCGAAAAACGGAGGCCAGAGGTTGTAAAAACCTCTCAGTAACGTGTGTGACGTACCTCGCACTGTTGATACGCGTGCCCTGACAGGTCGAAATACTAAATGTTCAATAGCTCGACAACGAACCGTTCGAAACAGGATATAGGGCTCGGAAGTAATTCCATACAGAAAGCTTTGGATACTGATTGCATTATTGGTGTAAAGAAATTTCCAAAATTACAGCAGAAATTTTTTTTTACTTAAATTAATAATAAAAAAAATCCTTTATTGATGAAGTATATAGTACCTATGTGCTTTTTTTTATTGAATTGGTTTTAACAAGTAATTATGTTATGGAGTTAATGTATTATTTATTTTTATCAAAGATCGATGGATAATATGGGTACAAAATAAAAGTACAAATAAACCGAAACACCGGTTTTTGTCTCCGTGTTTCCAGTACCTACCCACAATCAATCTCATCAACAATACGTTTTATTTGAAGATGTTCTTTTATATTTTATAATATCTATTTTTTACAAGCACACGTGAATTGCATTTAAAAATGTTCATAATTGTTTTTTTAACTTAGACACGCGTACGGTTTTTAGGATAGCAAAAAAAAATTGCAATCATGGAATTGAAAAAATGCCGAAAATCGAGCAACTAGTAGCGTTTAAAGTTTTTAGATTTTAATACTGCGTGAATAGCGAATTCAAAGCCAATACCGAGCGACGAATCCGACCAACGGGGAAAAAAAGTTGCAAACGCGACGATACCGCCGAGCCCTCGAGGTGATGTTATGTAATAATATAGTATTATTTTGACGTAATAATACCTATGTTGTTATACAGACGTTAACGGATTTTATCGCGTTTTCGGTACGTCTCAATCCGCGCCGCTTTTGATGACCGTATACGTACATGTACCCCCTTTCGACGCCTCAGTCATCGCGCGATCTTCATCGCAACGATGCCCTAGACATAGGGCGATTGTAAACTCGGCTCGAAGAAAAAAAAAAGTTCAAAAGGTCTATTGTAAACTCGGCCCACGTTTTTTTCAGGTAAAAATGATTATTGGATTTTATTTGAGAATTCAGGGCAAAAATTATAAACAAAATGCATTTATGTAAAATTGTAAGTATAAAAAAGGATACAAATATAAAATTGTTGTGTAATCATGTAACATTATAATGTAAATTAAATTTTTTAAGTAAAAAACCATATTTTTGACGTATTCACTCAACGATATTTCCTTATTTTTATATTTTTTACGTGTTTTTTCTAAGATTTCTTTTTTTTTTTAGTTTTTGTATTTTGAAATTGAAATTGTGCATTTAAGCTGTTAATTTTTTAATTTTTAACAACAAATTGTTCATGATCAGGACGAGTTTACAACCGACCTATTTTATTACCTAAAATTTCCGGGCCGAGTTTACAACAAAAAGGGTAACCGCGGGCCCAGTTTACATTTGCCCCTAGACATAATAGCATCGCACACGTGCGCATAAACGCATTTTTTCCATCGCGTTCCCCAGCACATGTTTAAACCGTGTTTTGCTTCGTGTGTGATGCGGTCATGTTAATCATTTATAAATACGACGACGGCGAAAACCGTGATAAGACAACGCGTGCACGGATCGTACAGGTCGTCGCTATCGTCGTCATTATCATACGCGCGTTATAACCGCTCATCACAGTTATTATTATGATTATTATTATTAGTATATTACTATGGTCGTCGTCAGAAAAGCGCACGGGCGTGGGTGGATCCTGGCCGTTCGTCCGCTTGTACATCCTGCAGGCTCTGCTGGTAACGTCTACAACAGACGTCGAACGTGTTGACCAACATCACCGCATTATCACTATTATTATTATTATTATTATTATTATTATTATTACTACGCGTCGTATTATGTTATAGGATCGTCATTAGCGGCTGCTCCGGCCATTGTGACCGAACAACAACAATTCGCTGCTGCTGCTGCGTACAGGGTGATTTTTTGAACGTCAAACACTCGTTTACTCGTTAAACATTGTGCTCGTGTATGATGATTTAATGTCGATATTATTTCTTGAAAATGACAACGTATATTTTTTCGTTTCCGAGTAAAAGTTTTTTTTTTATCTTTAAAGTTATAGATTATTTTACAGGCCAATATTTAGGCCGTTTCGCTGCCTAAACGTTCGATTCGAAGTTATTGTTACTGGTCGGCCGCATATAATTATTGTGAAATCGTCCACGTGTTCGGGTGAAATGAAAAAAAAAACATAATTCGACCGTAATAGTGTTTAACGTCCAACCAGTCCAACAAATCGTCCTGTGTACCGGGTGATCGGAAATGCACGGCACAAAATTTATACAAATTATGCAACGATTGCACATGCTTTGGTCGGCAGCGACGGTAGTGCGCTGTATACCGAAATCCAAAAAAAAAAAACCGGCCATAAACCGTGCGTGGTATTCAAATATCAACAAAACCTTTTCGTTCTTAACCGATTATCTCGTTTTACATTTCATACAGTAACGGGTTTGCCGGCGTTATAGCGAACGAGAAAAAACCAATAAGCTCAGGTGGATAAAAAAAAAAAACTGTATTGGTCTTGTAACGCCACGGGATCCCGAGCACCCTGTATGCACGTGCACCGTCGATAAAGTTATGCTAGTATACTATATATTGCACTATTATTATTATTATTATTATTATAACGTCCGCGCTACCGCCTCCGACCGATTGAACGTGTATAATATTATTATAGTGACGAATGATTAAGGAAAAACCGTATAGCGTACACGCAGGACAACACAATGCAACGCATTCACTGCAAGGTTGTACAGCTGTATGTCCTACATGTTATATGTTTACGTATTTATTGTTATTCCAATCATCGTTACTATTATTATTATTATTACTATAAATCGTAACAGCTGCAACCCGAGAAAACGAGTGTATACGTATAGAAAAACGATATGGCGCGGCTCCGAGGCTGCGGCGGCGGAGAAAATATTGTAATAATGACTTACACGTCGTTTTGAAGTTCGGGCGCGCGTGGCAGGGGGCTAAGGAACACAAATCGTTTCGATCGGCTAACAAGATTAAGTCCACGCAGGTGATCGGGTCACCGAAGTACGTTTGTGCGCATAAACGCGCTGCTATTGTGTACATAGAAAGACTTCACATATTTATTACAATAATACTACATCGTACCCGCGGTATATTATCTACGAACCGCACGCGACCTATTCACTCCCGATTCGGTCGGGGTGAACCGATAGAAAATCAAAATATTGCACTATGCGAGCGTAATGTCGGTGCACCGGGCCCGCGCGAGTATATTATTACGATACGGACGAACCTCTATAATTTAACGAACAAACTTGAGATGTTTCTCTGGAAAAAATTCGTTCAACAGAAATACGACTGTTTTACGTGATGAACTGGTAAACAACTTTACAAAATGTATACGAACAAAATTATAAAATATCTATGTATAAGTTGATACATTTTATGAAGTGTATAATTGTATATAATGTACCTCGAGTAGTTATAGGAATTATTATCATTCTTTTTTTGTCGAAAAACTTTCCGAAACTTTATTATTTCGTACATTTGAAAGCTCCAAATCACAAATCTGCAAATACTATACCCCTCACACTGATCAGAGTACCCCATAAACTATCATACCGGTTTATTTGAAACGGAATTTAGGAGGGACTGCAGTACTTATTAGTCATAAGTCATTACTTACTATAACTATGCTTAAGTGCACTGAGAAAGGATTTTGAAAAAACCTTATTTTTGTTGGTTGAGACAGAAACAGTATAATATCTCCTGTGCGAAGCAAGGTAATTCGTCCAGTACAATATTATGATATAATATTATCAAGTCATGATTTAAATATAATTCGTTAAACGGAAATATTATTTTCGTTAAAATGTAGAAACGTTGTGCAAGGAGTTTAGTTGAATAATAGTTCGTTAATAGAGTTTCGACCGTATTATTGTAACGAGGTGGGATGCAATTCGATTTATCATCGAGGTGTTACAGCCGACGAGTAGTAGAGACTGTACAATATGTGTCGCGTGTAAACACGTGGTTCGCACTCGAACAGTATCGGAATCGTGTGACTCGATCTGTATATAAGTATTATTACGCATTTCCGCGCATTGTTGCGATCGGACGTGCGTACACGCAAGACAACTCGAACTCGTCATAACTATTGTCACGTGACGAGAAATAGATTTTAATTTTTCACGAGTCCTGTTTGTACTTCGACTCGAGACTTTAATCGTCCCGGCGGGTCCTCCGTCGTCGATAACAACGCACCACTGCAGACGTGCAATAATTAGTCGACTGCAGTTTGCGAGTGAAATTGATAGGCTGTCGCGCATATTGATAGGCATTCGCGCACAGGGCGGAGGGTAAATGTATTGTTGCGTACACAGGGAAGACCGAGGGGAAGGGAAGAGACAGACGTACCGAGGTTCAAAGAGAGGTTATTGATAACGCGCGCCGGAGCGGGGAGCCCGCGAAGAGCTTTTTACTAATTCGTATATTTTCGGGCCAACCGTTATTATTATATTAATAAAATACGAATATTCGATAAAGTTATCGTTAGTTCAATTACAAAGTTTTAATTATATTGACACTAGTTTGCATACATCTGGAGATTAAACAATTTCGATAATATTTCCAAGTGTTTTTAATTATTTTTAATTGCCATTATGAGATATAAAAACCAAGCGCTCCCGGACGAACACTGTGTTACTGTACAAATGTTATATCGTGTTATCGCGAGCATGTACACTGAACTGAAACGCGAATAGAATAATATTATATTTCGCGGATAAGTAATGTACAATCAACCTTTTGAGCTACATAATTGATTAAGACACCATAAGTATATTGGTAGTACTTGTATTTTATTTCATCCGTCCGGAGTGTAAAGGGAAATAGCATTCTCGTATCAAACATGTTTTGTTTTTTTCTAGAACATCCTCTTTCCGGGAATCGCGTATAAATTGTGGTTACACTTATCAAGTATTTTTATGATATATTGTCGGATCACGTGAAGCAAAAATGCGTTTGAATTACACTACCATCGAAGAGTTTACTCGACATTTGATCAATATGCGAAAATTTAAAAATGTATCGTGAGAAGAACTCACGTTTACAGTGTAGATTGTTGCAAGATCTATTAGTCAATCACGTTTGACAACCAAACGAACGGTGTTACAACGAATTAATCGAACTCAACTGATATCCGTAGGAACCATTCTGAAACCGAATATTCGTTACGCACATACAACGGAGATGGATTTTCGTTCCCTTGAACCGTTAGTAAACTGTCATCAAAAATATTGATAATTATATTGCTATAATTCAATTTACATAACTACAGCCAGTGTACTGTTTAAACATTTTAAAAAATAACTTTTTAGAGCGCTTAAAGTTTTTAAATATAATTTATAATATATTTATAGCTGTTATTATCAACACGCGTTTCGGAATCGTTGTTATGAAACATGCACTGCAATAAAATCTAGGGTAACGCACGCACATTTTTTTTTCACATGAATAACGTTCGCCTGTTGAAAAACAACAACCATTATAATTATCAACGAATGGATCACGTAACAGGAAAAAAATACACGAGTTCGCACGTTTGATTGAATAATTTTCAGTTCACTGATGCAATTATAGTGATACGATGGCATGATGTTTAGTCGTTCGATAGTTCGATAACACATTAAATAACGCGAGCACACTTCCCATAATGTTCCGATAAATTTCTGTATTTCTAAAAAAAACACTTGACACACATACTGTTTGCGCGACACGGACAAGAATAATATACTCCTAAAAACACTATTTTTCATAATTTTTCGATGTGTTTAGGTATGTTTGTATATGGTTTATCGTGAGCTTCTCGAGAACTAAAGCTTGATTTAGTTTAAAGTATTAAATTTAATATTTCTCTACTATTTCATTACGTAATGATACACAATTTTTTTTCATTTGCGCCCGACGCAACGCCATCAACTTGCTTTTGCGATAAGGCTAGGCTAAATTTGTTCTTCAGATTAAAAAATATACTAGACAGTCAATCAAATACAATTCCACAGTTCTTTAAAAACAATTTATTTCCGATTTTCTTTTGTTTTTAAAATATTATGTTAAATCTTAGATCTTAGATTAAAATACCCCGATTCCGGTTTGTTGATGAATACAATACAATTTTTTTAAAGCGTTTTATCCAAAAACTTTTTCATTGTTTCTAGATCAGACATGTTGATACAACACGAATTAACCATTGTTATTATAATATGATAGGAAAAAACCTTCCGACGTATCTAGAGCGTTCAAATCCGTAGCACCTAATGATATGAATGAACCACGAAATAACTACTGCTTAAACGTACATACAATTATTATTTTGTATGTAAAACAAAGGTTATATGCTATGTAAACGAGAAATTAATTATTTGGGCTGAATAGATCAGATTAAAAAATTACGATTAGTTTTAAATCAATAGTATACAAATTAAAAGCATAAGTTAAATGTTATATCTACCGAGTACATCTGCTGAGTTAAGAAGCCGAGTATAATATATTATATTATATGTACTACTTTCTATAATAGTTTCGATGTATATTACTTAAAGATATAATTTGATTAAACATCAATTGATTGTAATGCACATAGGGGAAACCATGGTTCGAGCTAACTATAATATAGCCTATAGCCCTAATTCGCGAGATAAAATCCATACAAACATTTATGAAAGTAATGTTAATATGTATAATTTGCCGTTATAATAGTATTGGGAGTTGGGACATTATTATAAATGGTATTTGGTGAAAACATAATATTTTAGAGAAGGCGTGTTCCGTTACCAAGCACGCCAAAGCAGGATTCGTTCCAGACTGAGATGCCTCGAAAGTGCTAAAATGACAATCGGCGTGAGAAATATGAATAGTTAAATGGAAAGTTAATATTTCATAGATAAAACGCAAGCAAAAAAAATGATTGATAATTTATATATCACTAGGTACTCGATATTAGCGATATCGAAATCCATGTTGCTGTATAGATCCGTGTGTGCCATATTCTATCACACAAGAACAATTAAGGTCACTGCAGTTTTGATTTAGAAACTATACATACATTTTTTTTCATAGAATTTGAAAAAGTGTTAAAGCGTTGAAAATGAAAAAAAATTATTCTTTCATTTTAACTTCAATTCAATTTAGTAAAATATTAATAACAATCTGTTACAATATGCATTTTGCAAAATAATAAGAACCTAAAGATACTTTTTATTCAAATAGTATATATATGTATACTACATATTATATCGTAATGGTCAATTCAAGAAAGTGGCAACAACTAAAATATTTTCTTCTATTGGTAATCTCTACATGCGTTCACATGTATGTTCAATTTGATCTTCTCGAGAGTAAAACTTTTGACCTAATCTAATTTAAACGTCTAGTTTCGCCTATGCCCTATGGTTATACTACACGTGTTTACTATTTTTTCTACTTCTAACGTAATCGAATAATCAAATACATTTAAGAAATTGGCTGATTATTTTCAAAGCTAAACGGAAAAGGCTTATACCTAGGAGGTGAATTGCTTTTAGAAACAATAATACTGTATGTAACAATTTTAATAAGTCATCGCGGTGTAATTTCAGATACATTTTATAGTAAGCCGGGTATACTACGTATAAGGATAATTATAATATTGTAAGCTAGCCATTATAAATTATAAGTAAATAATAATCATTGACTAATTAAGTTAATTAAGTTTTACACAATCGTAATTGTTGTATTATTAATGTTTTGATGTTAAATACGTAAAATAAAAATAAATAAATATTAGCATTGAACGCTCACATAATCACGGCGGTGGTTTAAATAGCAGATGAGGCGCACTGCAGAGCTTGAAATATCGGCTTTTTAAACCGTACAATGGAATTCCATCGAAGGGTAGCAATAATATTACTGCATCATATTATTATTATCACAAAACACGCATAAAGGACCGCTGCAGGATACGCACGCGTGGCGCAGGACGAACCGATCAGCGCACGTTCAAAAACGTTAATTTTAAATTTGTTTCGCCACCCGTCAACTTTGGTAACCGCGGCACTTTGGAGCGTACTATACAGGATGCGGGCTTTTAATCATATTCACCTCATTTTTTGGCCATAAAACTGCTTAAATTTGGATTTTCTTTTTAATGTTCAAGTTACTATAAAAGATATATTTTCCACAATTTTTTTTTTATGGAAAACACCATTTTCTTACTGCGGTATTTCATTGAAGTAAGACTTTTTCTGTGACGTTCGATGTACCGGAATCAAAATTCGAGCGAGTAGTTTTTAAATTATTCTAATTAAAGCATTAAGGGAAATAGTTTTATAGTACTCAATGTTTTGACGTTATAACATGTGTAACCAGTAATTGCTTCCGATTTAATATAACGTGCATTTTACGCTTTTCATACGCAATTTTTATAGACTGGATTAATTCCGAATTTTGACGACGTTACGTATAATATGCACTGAATAATATTTTTCACAAAAATTGTATTGTGTTCCCATTTGATGAAACAAAGTTGGCGCAGACGCGGTACGGCCTTAGGTAAGCATGGAAAAAAAAATTACAGGAAACACGGGTTTTACGGTAACATAAACGTAATGATAAAAAACCAAAAAAATGGGGCGAGCGCGGTTAGAATGATCACCCTGTACATTTCAACGCACCAACGGCTGTAGAATATTAACGTTAATTCGGTCGACTGCGAATAATAAAAGCTAACGAACAATTTTTCGCCGCACGTTTTTCACCCCGCCGCCCCACGCGGCGCACATCGGCGGCGGCTTTGGCTGACAGATGGCGTGACGTCCGCGGCCCCGGGGAGTGCGCACACGCCGAACGCCGTGGTCCCCCCCCCCGGCTTGAAGCGATCGGCACACCGGTGCGGATCACGCCTGCAGTTCAGTAGTCGCAAGTCTGGACGGCCGTCCGGGAACACTCACCTTTCGCGCCGCCAACGGTTTGCCCTACGAAATAGACGGGGAAAAAAAAATATAAACAACAACAGCGAAAACCCGTCGAAATAAATACAGTATACCATCATCAATCTCGTCGCCGTAAAGCTCGATCGTCTGCACGCGCGACGGTTTCAGCAATAATCCGCTGCGACCATAATCGGTCGTAATAATAACGGTAAACGTCGCGTGAAAAAGTTCTAACGAAACCGGTCTCGTTCGTGACGACGACGACCACGTGACGGACCTCGCCGGATGCCACTGACTTACACGACGCGCACCGACGATAGTTCCCCCACCGCTGCAGATATCGCGATCCCCGCCCCCGGTCGCAACTGGAAACGTGGTATAATATTCCACTCCTGCCCGATCCGGTAAACGACGCGAGTCCCGCAGAGCCGACGCCTCCTACCCCGCGAGCGCACTCGCGAGACGCACCGAAACAGAGACTTAAGTTTTCACCACAAGACGCACCGCATCATTCTCCACAGTGGCCGGTGAGTGAAAACAACGTCTTAAAAGCACGCACGCATGCACGGCGAAAGGGAACACAATAATGTATTATTATTACGACGTCGTTCACCTACGATGTAGACTAGTCATCCCCCTCCCTCCCTCCCCCCTCCAAACACTTGTGCCGCGAGACGCACGGCTCGTGAATAAAATATTATCATCTCCCAGTGGCGCCGAAGTTATTTCAAAGTTGTAGGGCGAAACAATGATATCTAATCGGGACACCTTTTTTCCCGAAAACTCGTAGTGAAAATGTGCTAGGACAAATCCGTCGAGAACGTGGCTGATAAGGGAGGTGATCCGAAAAACTTATTGGGTGGCCGCCCCGCGTAGACGAGGGTTCCGGCGTCCCTGTTATCAGTCCGTAGAAATGTAGAATACGCCACGAACACGTGCGTACGTACAATGCGCTATTTGAGAACATCATACGAATGTATACGACGCACGCTCGTTGCGGTTTGCGCAAATGCGTACGTTGATCTTATTCACTGCTCTTTAGACGGATGATTTATAGTGTACCGTCGGGGGGGTATAGCGAACGGGGCTTAACGCACCTCGCAGGAGTTGAGTTTGGCGGAAAAAAAATCGCACCCGAGGAGCGCGCTTCGCGAACGTTTGAGTTATAACGTTTTACCGTATCTACACGCGCAATCGGCTCACCCCTGCTGGAAAAATCGGTTTATTTTGTCAAAACCTTGTCTCGGCCGTGGCTGCGGTGGCTGTGGCGTTGCTTTGGGTATAAAAACACAAATGTTCAATCATCGTGTTCACGGCTAATGGACTGCTGCGGCGGAACGGGGAGGCTATCGAATAAAACGCTACACACGCTATATTTATACGGATTCACGCTGAGCTGTAGAGGACTGCAGCTGAAATGACTCAATAACCGTCTAATTAGTAAATGCGCGCTGTTCGCTTGATTGGAATAGATTCTTATTAATTTGTGCGTCGCGTGTATGACGAGTGCAGTACGCAAAAAAAAAAACGTTCTGAAACGAAATCGCTTTTAGCCGGCTGGGGCCCAATTTTCGACCATATTATGTGATAAAACATATCACTAGCGATATTTCATAATTATCGGTAAAATAACAGATTTGGTATTTTGGAGCACAAATTCGATAATTTATCGTTTTATATCTAATGATGATTTATACATATATATATTTATCCCTCACGACACTTATAGTGATTTATAGTTCGATACATTTTTTAAAACTGTTTTTCTTGTGATAATCGATAAGACAAATTATATAGCATTATGGTTTTTTTTATAGATTTTGTGTAAATTAAAATGTATTATTCAAGTGTACGACGTACACGGTGATTACGGTTTTATATAAAATAGGAGAAACTATACGCGCTACATGTGAAAATGTTGAGTTGTAAGAAGGTGCACAAAACATCCGAAGTGATTTCAATAAAAATGACTCGACTTAGATTCTAGATTTTACGTTCTACGACGAGGATTTCATTTGACGTCTTAGGCTGTCCGACCTACAGATCGACTGATCTCAGTGTCCTTGTATAATATGACAGAACCAACTCGTTCTTCGGCACTCGATATCCTAACGACGTGCTGAACATTTGTCAAGCCTCGTGTACACTACGAAGAATATTTTAAAATATTTTCACGATTCCCGTGCACCACCGAGTTCCAGACATGTAATGTCGCTCAACCGTGTTGCGCCTACACACCGTAAGGCTACGACGCGACTGGTTTTGTGTTTCCCGACGACTATTTAAACTATTTTAAACTTTATTTCCAAACTTTCCCCACGCACAATGTTCCACTCGAACAATATTTCCTATCCCCCGGGAACAGATATCGATGTAATGATTCGTCTTGCGGACCTTTGTCCTTTAATCTTGAGGGAATACGTTATTTCTTCGTCGTAAACCAGCCGAGCTCTACGCGCGGTGGACGTACGTAATAGCGCATAGAATCCAGTCCATAGCACAAGATTATCTAATTACAATTGACGTTGAAGTGTATTATGATAATATGAAGCAACGCTAATTACATTTTTAGTGATATATAATTTATAAATTAAAACGTACCTATACCGACAGTCTGATTCGCGGCTAAAACGTTTCAATCGCTCCAATTGTAGTCGTTGCGGAATAGGATTAAAAGTCCAAGCTCATTAATTTCATAATCACCACCAGCAAAATGATTGCATTGTCATCAAAGACCAAATTTTTCCCCTAAAATCGGCGTCTGGCATTTCAAAATCATGATTCTAATATTCGTAATGAAAATACTTTTTCGTGTATAGAAATATACAAACTGATAAATGCATTGAAAATGTACGTACAAACCATTCCAAATATGAAATATTATTTACAGTATTATAATATATTTTTTACTATGGAATATTAACGTTTCAGAAACTCGTATATATACTCGTATATTTATTACAGAATAAACGTCTAAATTGATAAAAATATGACAATAATATTCTTTTAACAATGTATTATTGTTTCGAGGTAATAATTTACTGAAACGGTTAATGACTATTATTACTATTAACTACTATGATTATGTTAGTAATAATATCGTTTGAAATTATAGAACTCATTAAGTTTTATCTTAAAAGTTTTTCCATAAAAAAAATGAACATGAAAATTGAATTTTTGTGAAAAATATGTATACGAACCGTGCAATAATTCCCCGGTGTTTTTGTACTTCGTATTTCTTTTTTTTTTATTAAATATATTTTCGTTTTTCGTTTACAGCCGGTGCATTTAAGAGGAGGAAAAGAATAAATTATTTGTTTGGCGTATTTGGAATCCAGTTGATTGCTCTGTGCGGTGATAGTCGAGTACAAAGTTTGCATTTCTGCGAATGATAAAAATAGTAGCTTTTGGTTTGGAGAAAACACGCAAACATCAAATGGAAAAAAAAAAAACCATTTACTTTTTAGCCAAGTAGTTCGTGTAGGGATGGCGGATGACGTGTTTATTTGCGCGCATTTCCTTTCCTCGCTCGGCGTAATGTTTCCACGCCGGTCTCCGGGCGGCCTTAAATTGTCAGTCGCGCGTGTTCTCGGCGAGCAAACTACATTCGCGGCAGCTCGTTTTAAACAGCACTACCCGCGGCGTGCCGGTGTACAAGCCAGAGTTGTAGGGGTATACGTGTTTGCACAGGTGATTAAACTTTTTAAGTTGGAAACTCGGGCATTCCTTGGACGTGTGCAAATCCGGGGGATGATAATTCTCCTTCTGAATGATTAATAGACCGCACCCGCGGCGGCGTGAATCGTAAATCGGTTTCGCCGTAAGTTGCCCGAGTTATTCGGCCGGCTGCAATGTCCTCGGGGACCCCCACGGTTTAATTGTGTGCATCAAGAACCGGAAAACGGCAATATTTTAAGGACGTAAAGCACCACGAAACGCGCGGACTCGGGCGGCGTAATGCCCGAAAGTCGGAGAGCGCGGGTGCGTACATATTGAATGTTTCGCGGAGCCGTTGGACGCGTTCCAGGACCTGTTCGTTTTCACTTCCCGCAAACGTTTTTCAATACGACGACCAGAAGGGGCAAAACGTCGCCGAATAGGCCACTCTAGGTCCACATATATATATATATATATATAGGGTGTAGACAATATAACAATCTGTTATTATTATTCGAGTAAATATCCGGCCGAGGACCAGATAGCGCTCCGCTTCGGTACGGATCCGTTAACCTAGCGCACCGACAACAAAATGTTGACCTCGGTTTATTTTTAACGAAACTACTGTGATCGACTTTTAAAACTATTTGCTATCCGAAATTTATGACCAAAAATGTAGCACCCTGAAAACAGAGTTTTGCGTTCGCGGTGCCGCGGCTGGTCCGACAAGGGAGATCTTCGAGATCCCCAGTAGGTGCCAAACGCGCGTACGCAGCAGCGATCGAGTTGTTCGGCATACAAATAAAAATAAATCCTAAGGACGAGGGTCAATAAACAGTCGACAGGGTGAAACACTTAACGAGATTGTGTATTGTTTCGTGTGTGCTCGAGAAAATGCACGAAGAGTTTTGACGAGCCGCATGCACTTCTCGCGCGCGGTCCTCTATCCGACCGGTTTGAAGCATATTAAACATATTATATTACATTTTATGCAAATTAGCTGACTGACAATTGATTGATTTGGACGCGACGCTAATGAAAACTGACCGAGGTCGGTTTTAAATTCTGAACTATTATTGATTTTTCTCCGTGTGCTCCTGAACAATTATATTACGACGGACACGGCGAACCGCACGTGCACACGTACCTGCCTATTCATACTATAATTACTATACACGGGCAGGTGTGCATGGGTATAAGTTGTGTATCTTTTCTCATCAAGGACTTTGAATATTTAATACGTTCCTTATACAATTGCGTACCGCAGCTGCCGCCACCACCGTCGATTCACAATTTTCCCCGAACATAAACGTTAAACTTTAATTGTACACCGTTGTACCGGAGTACGCGTGTATCGAGCACGCTAAGAGTATGTGCGTGTGCGTGCGTGCGTGCGTATATGGAGTATATGTATGTGGTTTTTTATGCTTTACAAAAAAACAGGAACAAAATACTTTTGAACATTTTTTAACAACTTAATACATATATAGTGACATTACACAGTCAATTTCTACATTGATTTTATCGGTTAGAACTTTGTAGTTTACATACAACAACTATACACAACACTATCGTTTATTGTATGTACCATAAATTATAATACGTTTATTTTTTGTTTACTTTCTGGTACAGTAAATTTGACAAAAATTGCTGTGCTTTGAGTCATTAAGAAAAAAAAAAACAACGCATAGGCGCTTGGGTTTGAAAACTCGGTCATTATTCCCTTTGACGGGGGAAAAAAATCTAGACTCATAAATCGATATTTTTTATATTCGCGAGTTTTCGCGTCATTCCAACGAATTGGAAAAAAAAGTTGTTACATTTCTTTTGTGGGCCGTAACTGAAAATAAATAGGGTTTTCTTTTAAACGGACATCTGCTCGGGGGGTCGTTTGTCCTGTAGAAATTATTTACTCCGGCCTAAATAAAAACGCGAAATGAAGACTGCGAAAAATAAAATAAAACAACCAAGAACAAAAAAGGGTGTACACCCGGGAGAAAAGCAAAATTTTTAACTAAGAATAAATCTCTGGGCTTGTGAGGTGAATACTTTATGAGATCATTCACGTTTTCGGTCTTTTATCGTCGGTTTAAAAAAAAACCAACTCCCTATTTCTGCTCGCACGCATGCATGCCTCCCCAATGTCATATTATTATGCATAGAATCAAAGATCAACACTCGAGGTTTTACACAGCGAATTCGGGTAAAAGTGGTACCCGAAACTGTTGGCAAACAATTTTATTAAAACAGAACTTCCTAAAATCATGCAGATCGATCGAGTTTCAAAACTAAAGAAACCCGAACGAATAATTTTGAATATATTTTTACACCATATTATGATCTTTATCGATTTGTTTGTATAATATTGTTTTCGAAAGATAAAATGTCTAACGATTTCCGATCGCTATAAAGCCTAAAACGTAGTTTTTTAGTATTTAGTTCATGCGACTGTAATATTTATGTTCTATTTTCACCAAATCGATATTTAATACATTCACGAAATCTCAAAGAAATATTGTATTTTATTATTTCTTCAAGTTTCCCTTGAGAAAAACATTTATTTAACGATAGCCATAAATTAAATAGCACGTTAAACGTATTCATCCCCATTAAAACAAAACTCGTTAAGTTAATAAATTTAATTTAAATTAAACTATATTGGGCTAAATGGCACTACACAATACATATACGTTTTAATCAAAACCAAATTCGTTCTACAACATTTAACTCGCAAGACCGTAAAAAGAAATTAGTATTCAACATGATTATTAGGTGAAACACTATAATATATTGATGTGTAATATTTTAACGAGACATAACTACCGTTGTATTATGCACAACAACTATAAAATAAATTTCAAAAAAAAATTGATGCGGAACGAAAACTATTGCAGACGTGTACCATGTTGTTTACTCATCACGGGTCTGATCTAATTATTGATGATTCGATTTGATAGTATTTTATAAAATCTTTAAGTGTAATTATTATGCACGCCGAGTGTAGTAGGTATACTTCATAGTATTTTATAAGATAAGCGCATTTTTTTTACCCCTCGTCGTTCGGAATTCGGTGTAATTACAGTTATTCGAATGTTGCTCGTTCATTAGTGCGGTCTCGCAGCGGCGAAACTTTGTTTACGTCCGTTGTCCCCGCCGGAGTTAAAAGCCAATAGCATCTTTGTCGCCAACTTTTTGGGAACCCCTCGCAGAACACGCTGAAAGGGTAGGGTCACGACCCGCTCCGCTCCCTTGCGCGCGCAAGGGTCAACGATGCATTTAGAGCGGCGGGGCGGGCAAGAGGAAACATGTATAAGCCATTATTTCTAAAGCTTTATTTATTTTCTTTCTTTAAGTGTTGCACAAAAGGCGCTGTAGCGAACTTGTTTGCGGGAAATTTCCTACGGGGAGATCGTGTATGAACCTTACCAGCGTTTCAACAGTACACGGCGCAGTTATCCGGTAACACATCATAATAATACGTTTAATGAAAACATAAGCGGGCAGCACATACGCTGTGTATACGTTTGCATAATTATGTACGCGTTCAAGTTTTCGATTCACACGTGCAACAGGGTAATCCATAACGACTTCGTGTTTCAAGAATATCCGTGGGCGGACGTTGCAATGTTAGAGGTGCCCGTCGCCGACGATTTTACTCCTCGACACGGTTTTTCAACTTTTTTTTTTCATAATTATTATTGTACACCGTGTTCTCTTTTATTTTTGGCGAATATCGCCATCGTCTTGTCAAAAACAAAAATCGTCAACCGTAGTCCAAGTATAAAAAAAAAGCTACCCGCGAGTGTACTATTCCGCTAGTATTTACGTTTGTACTCTGTTGCGCGAGTGTTTTTGCAGCTCTCCGAAACAATAATATGTAAAACGTAATGATAACTATTATTGCCGCAGACCAACATTGTAATAAAAACGTTAATTTGGTTTGTAGAAAAAATGTGAAATTTTTATCGTCACACGGTAATAGTTGACAAACAAAAGACGTTTCGTCGGCAATTACACATCGTTAAATTATTATTGTCGATCAATTATTAACGATGACGTTTTCGATTAAAATTCGTCAAACATGATAACCCATACCTTCGACACGAGATTGTTACTGTTCTAGAACACGAATCGCAAATTCTAATTCGTAATGTTATGCTACACAGAGTTTTATTATTATTATTATTAATTTTTTTTTTTTTAATGTTATCGTGTACATTATATATACGTTATATAATATTATGTAATATATACTGCAGGCAATATTCGACGGTGTCATTTGAATGTTTTCAATCCCGTTAGCGGAAAATCGTTTTTGGAAATAATAAGACATCATCGCCGAATAACTTGCCACGGTCTTCGTGTTTCTGTGCCGCTGTGCGATAATATGCACACTCGCATTAACGGAGAACTGTCGACCGTTTCGCGATGGGGAATAAATCGAGGGCACATTTATATACGTATGATATTATAACGATACAAATATTGTCATCCATTAAGACGTATACATTATACCGACCGAATGACGTTCAATCAACACTGTATAATAGCTCGATAAACCATGATAATGTGTAATATTATGATTGATAAGCCACGAACTTGACCCGGATACAATTCGAACGGTAACGACGATTCTTCTTTAGTTTTTTTTTTTTAATAAAGTCGTAAGTTCTCCAGATTCTTTTAAAGACAAATTGAATAGTATATATTCACTTAACGGAACGTCCCTATCCACCGAAATCCTCTTTCATCCCGGCCGGCGGGTAGACCTTTTCCACCACCGATGCACCCACCCGGCTTATTTGTTTTGCACGCCGAATTCGGGAGCTTTCGTTGCTCCCCCCCCCTCTCCCCATTCCTGTGACGGAGAGCATGCGTATGCAAATTTATGCGTTAACTCGAATCCGTTTAGTTCGGTGTGTCATTCCCTCTCACTCTTTCTCTTTCATTTCACTATCTGCCTCTCTCTCTCTCTATCCGTCTACTTCTCTCTCGCGCAGCACACGCTCACACATATATTATACGTGCGAACACGCACACGTTCAATGCTTCTCCGTCCCTTTCGCATACACTGTCGGCGCGGAGTTGTACGTTTAATAAGGTTACGCGAATGCAAATTCGTATAAATAAATAACGTTTTAACCGGTGGCCACCACGTGCGTGTTAACGCGATAAAACGCGCCCTTTGGCGAGAAATATGTTTTATTACCGCATTGTATTCGATCGGTAAAATATTACAAGTAATCAGCTTCACCCTGGATGCACACATTTACTGTACGTCTTCTTCGGCCGTGTAAAACACGTACCCTATAGTAGGTGCGTTGTATCGATAACGAATGCGTCGTATGAACCTGTGCGTGCGCGCGGGCATTCCCTTCGTTCGCGTACGGTTCTACGTTGTTGAAAACTGATTTGTCCGTGATTAAAGGTGTCATTCATTTTTTTCCCTACCAAATACAGTTTTGCTACTGCAGTTGGCCACGTGGCCGTGCACGTGTTACGAGGGTAAAGTTTGTGTCGGATCAAGAAAAAACCGAAGGGGAGAAGGTTGAAAATGTTTTCGGAAACGTTTCGTTGCACTTGTTTTTCTCCCACATGCACACTATGTTTGTGTTCTAAATAAATTACTATGTGTGCAAGGAGAGTACCTATGTGTATACTGTAAGGAGTACAAGTATTATAAAAAAAATATGCAAATACGCGCACGCAAATGTTCAGATTCCTGGAATCACGCACATACGCACTCGGTCGGATCTGGGTGTAACTTTATGTAGGTTGACACAATGTTTGATAAAATGCTCATCAACAGTAATGTAACGCTGTATTTCATCGTTCAATCATTAAAATAATAATCGATTCGGACTTGTGTAGGTGAACTAAGCGTACGATTTTGCGGTCCATCCCGGTACATGTTGATAACTTACTGTCTTATGACAAATGTAATTAAATTTGTCTTTAGCAAATGTAGTGACGAGTACATAATATATTTCAAAGACCTTTGGCCGTTTTCTCGTCAGTATTCTAGAAGCTGTCTGTTGGTATGATAGCAAACGATTAATTAGCAAATACGTTTGAGTTTCGTTAAACGAACTATTTGATTCGTCGGTCAATTACCAAAATCGTACGTATTGAATAATTTATAAATTATAATGACTATCATGAGACTTTCTAAAACAAATAAAAGTTCGTAGTTCACATGCTTAGATAAGTTTGCTATGCACACCCCTTTGAAACATTTAACCTAATACTTACGATTATTTTAATATAACGATACTTAAAGTATACGTCTCCATATACTACAAATAACGTTTATTTATACATTATATTTTAATATTCGTAGTGAATATAGTACACAAAAACCGTTTATTATTTATTAAGATTCAAGTTATCAAAAATTCAATGATTCACGGATACTATAAAATCGACTTTAAAATAACATCAAGTGAAAGTATTCATATGACATAATAATGTAGTATAATATTATTATACTTCCATACAAAACGCTAATGGTCTGTGTCGTAACTCGTAGGTGTATAATACGAGTAGTTACGATAAAAAAATAAAAACCTAAATATAAATATAATTTGGGTTTTTTTTTGGAATGTCTTTCTGTTCGGTGATGACATACAGATAACCGGTAAATCACTAAGCTCCTGAAATTTGGTAATCCGTCACTGTTACAACGAGTTACTTATTTTTGGAACGGTAATTTGTTACGGTTTTTTATCAAATCAACTGTTTGAACGGTGGAAACAGCTCAGTTCAGCGAATACCCAGTTTAATAGAATCAAGATTAATGACAAAAAATTTATAATAACACCGTGACCTCAAGAATGAAAAGAAAATGTGTATACATACCATCGAATAGCCATTGTAAACAAATATTGTAGTTCAAAATCATTATTAATTAAACGGTTGTTCTCAGAGATTTATTAGTACCTAGAATTCTCATCGGTATAACTACCCATGTTGTGCTTCGTCTCAGACGTAATGTCATCTTTTTTTTTCTTTTTCTTTTTTAACCAAATTAATAAAGTTTACCGAAAACAATAATGAACAACACAAAGTTTTCCCCGGACCGTTTATTTCGAAATCTCCAAAAGTCCAAAACAGTTATAACAATTATTTTCGCTTAGTGTACCTCGAATACCGATTATTGTTCTCAAAGTATTACGTATTTATGTGTACTATAAAAATAACCTTATTGTCTCCGATGTGTTTGGCAAAGACTTTAAAACGCAATCGATTTATAATAGTCGCATGTACGTTTCGATAATGACTTTCTCGTCGTTGTTATATTATTTTCATACACGATTACCTTGAGGAAATTGTTCGTTTTTTTTTTTCGTTTTTTCATGACTAAAAAACGCAACAACTTGTAAATATTTTTTCGGAATTTCAATCAGGAAATATTCGATTATTCTCACTTGAGGAATTTTCATTTTAATATTTCCGTTGAACATAATATATATCTCGTTTCAATTAAAACCCGAAATCGCTGTTGTAATATTGTTATTACATTATACACCATTGTTTTCAGTTCGGAGAAAAATGTGTACGCAACATTTTGTTATGCATAAAGTATGATTGTTAATTTATTAAATACAATATAAAACGTGAAGTATTACCGACCATTATTGTTTTTGTTACAACATGTGTGCACACGCATTACATATTATACGAATAAACAGTTTCATTAACTTATGGAAAAAAAAAAATTTATAAAGTTCACCCAGACTTAATACATGAATGAAAAACGGTAAATATTTAAAACTCAAATCGAAAATCTATATGCTATACTCGAGGAATAAACAACGCTAATATACGTATATCGTGTCAAGGATAATTATTAATTTTTCGCATATCTTATGATATAACTTTGACCTAGTACATACATTGTAATCACAACTTTACTACGTACCTATTACAGGTCTGATGAATATTCAATATTATTAGAAGATAATTGTGCTATTGTTTCGTTCGATCGATAGTTTTTCAATTTCAAAATGTTGAACGCATTACATATTATACGAATAAACAGTTTCATTAACTTATGGAAAAAAAAAAAATTTATAAAGTTTACCCAGACTTAATACATGAATGAAAAACGGTAAATATTTAAAACTCAAATCGAAAATCTATATGCTATACTCGAGGAATAAACAACGCTAATATACGTATATCGTGTCAAGGATAATTATTAATTGTTCGCATATCTTATGATATAACTTTGACCTAGTGCATACATTGTAATCACAACTTTACTACGTACCTATTACAGGTCTGATGAATATTCAATATTATTAGAAGATAATTGTGCTATTGTTTCGTTCGATCGATAGTTTTTCAATTTCAAAATGTTGATTCACGGGATTCACGCGTATTGCGAGTATTGTTAAAAGTCAAATGCGGAAAGGGTTAAGAGTCTTATAATGGAAATCGCCACTGCAGCCGCGGTTATCGAAATGCACCTCGGTATCGGCACCGAGCGACAAGACCCGCAGTTAAATCTGCAGTTTATCGTTCTTGGCGCGCAATATCGATGTCGCCGAAGATTAAAAAGAACACAGGGTAAATGCCGGGGATTCGGTTGGATCGTATTCGCGAACAACGTTAACGGCGACGCGAAATCGTATTCCATTTTCGCGTTTCCGTTGCACTCGCTGCAGTTCAATTCCGATTTCGTGTGGTAATATAATTTGCACATAAAAGTTTATTGTTTGTCATCGACGATCGCGCCCCGCTGTACATTATATACAGTTCGTCCGAAAACAAACACAATCAAACACGGAGGAGCTGTGCCGCGCGACGGCGATCGGACGGCAGGCGATTGCTTCGCGGGCGGTCGAGGGCTGGGTAGTATTTCGGCGACAACGTTATCGTACGTTTGCATAATGTCGGCGGGGGAATAAACAGAAAAAAAAAAGGAAAAAAAAAGTGATTATTATCCGCAAAAAAAAAAAAAAAAGTAAAAGAAGAAGAGAAGAAAATACAACTAACCGAGATAGGCTCTAATAAAAAAAGCCTTAGGCCTACGCGGCGGCGGCGGTCGATGAAGGGAAAATACTCTTTTCAACGCGACGCTAACGCGAGGGGGTTGTTGTTGTAGGGCGGCGGGGAAATTGTTAGCGGGGGCAGTTGCCAGGCTGATCGGCGAGGTGGGGCGCGGTGAGGGAAAGCAGATGACGGGGGTTCGGCGGTGGCAGACGTCGGACGGGGGTAGACAGCCGAAGAAAACGGCGCGAAGACGTTCGCGGGCCGATCGTCCACCGCCAGTGCAGTGTGTACCACCTACCCCGTTTGCCTTCATGCGCCCCGCACCGGTCCGCCCGTCCACGCGGGACCGAGCCTAACCACCCCCCCCGGAAGTCCACCCCCGCCGCTATTGATTTTGAAGGCAACTGGTACCGGGCGCTGCGCACTGCCGGCCCGGGATCATCATTCCCCTCTCCGCCCGTTCCCTGCGCGTCGGAGGGTGGGCGGACTGCGTGAGGGGCGGTCGGCGTGAGGGGCGGACGGGCGGCGGCAGGGATGGACGGCGTGGAACCGCTTGTAATGTATATTACGCACACACCGTACGCCGGTGCACCGTGTGAGTATATATATATATATATATATATACGGGGACGAGGACTAGAAGGACTAGGACGACAAGGACGCCGCCGCCGTCGCCGCAGCCACCGACGACGACACCGATGACGACGACGACTGCCACCGCGGCGGCCCGCGAGCGCACGAGCTTCGCATGCTTGCACACGCACGTACAAGCACGTGGTGAATGCTACGCGTGCGTCAGTGCGTAAACTAGTGCGCTCCTAGTGAGGCCCCCGTTGCACGGTTTTCTTTTATTTCTTCCCGTACAAAATAGTATTGTACTGCACACTTGAACACGTGTAAAAGTGGACGTTCACTGGAATTCGTAACGGTCGAAGGGATCTCGCTAGGAATTAAAACGAGCTCCAGAACCACCCTCCCCCTCCTCGAGCAATCGGTACACCGGAATCATACCACCACCGAGAGAAAGAGGCAACATGGGTGGTAACACTTTGACCTAAAGGTACATTATAACGGAACAAGTTTCGGTTATTCGAAAAAATGTCACCAAGGATCGAAAATCGCAAAGCGTCTTAGTCACTATATATTGATGCGTAACAGCAGTGATTCTTGCTTTTTACTCTCAGATAAAACACTATTATACGTATAACACATGAATGCATGCGCGTGATTCCTGGGATGGCATGCGGTAGGGTTTTCAACGGAAGTGCGGTGTATCGTAAAATTAAAACGAGCTCCATGCCCCTAAGTAATTCTAGCCGTCTTCTCCGAACTAAAAATGGTAAAATTAAATATCTAGAGAGAGCGAAGTGTTATAGAGACGTATTTGAAGAAGAAAAAGCATTTGTTGGATCACGTATTATACAGTAAACCAATAAGTTTATAAAACTGTTTATTTTTTCCCAGAATTCTCTCTCTTTCTGTGTTCATTTATTGACTGATAATTACGTAAAAATATTGATTCACACCAGGCACAAACGAAAAACGTCCAGATTGATGAATTCGTTTTTTCCACGCCTAATGGTAGTTGTAATTTTTAGCGATTTTATGCCATGATAAATTTTATTTTCGACAGTAAACACTTTTACGAGCACATTTGTTCCATAACACATACGATATTACGATCATTTGATGGATTGGAAATTCGACACGGGTGGGTGGTTAAATCGAAGCGGTCGTTCTTGGAATTCCCCATCTGTATAGTCAACTGAGTTAATTTATCATCCAAAACAAATAAAATGTCAACTCAAAAAACATTTAACCGATTAATTTTGTGATTCAAAATTATGAAATACTCTGTTGTTTTAAACGGCGATCTGGTGGAAGAACCGTTTTTATGTTATACTGACTATTACGTTAGGTAGGTACAGAAATAAATTCTGTAAATATTTCGGTTTTCCGAGTTACAACTGAATACACTCAACGTTAAATGCACCATCATAATATATTATGATTTGCGATTCGAAGTGAGAAGACAATTTCTTGTATGGTCACACCAAGTCTGCGAAACGACTTGAACAACGTGCATCGATCTATTACGAGAATTTTTTTTTCCCTTCCAACGCAATGGTTTATAATTTCCATGTGTGTTTTTTCAATATTATTTTCGTTAACACTCCTAGACGAGACGGGACACATTTTTTCGGTGGCTTTTCGCGGTGCCAAACCGTTTACGTCACATATTCTATGCCGCGCGCACACTCGGTCGTCCGTCCGACGGCGTCGAATTATGACATATGATGGCTTTTGCCACTGCAGACCTAACCTGTAACCTAAATGTCTAAGCCGTCTGTCAAGTGTTTACGAAAAAAATCACATGATCCTTCCGCCGTATATTAACGCGTTTACCGGTGTTTGACCGTACAGGAGGTATAGGATGGAAGGAACATGTGTTTTATGTCCGGTGGTATTCTTTATATACATATTAGTAGGTATATTGTAATTGTATGATATACGTATTATACGAAACGTGTTTTAATCTCAACAGCGTTACGATTTCCAGTGACATTACCGGGTTAACACCAATAATTATATACTAGACATTATATGTATACGGTGATATTGTAAAATTTACGCAGCTTCTAAAACCACGCGACGTCAATGTCTCCGGCTCTCGAAATCCAAAATTATACGACAATTTTGGGAGTACGTAATAGAACTGGAACAGAATGATATAGGAAATAAAAACGATATCCGACCGATTTCTATCGCTTCTTATCGACGCGTGTAATATTATCTTGAACAGAAGAACGCGACAAAAAATAATTTTACAGCTGCGTTATTAAACACTATGTGCGTAGATTACGCGAATATCTGATGCGTGTGAATAATATTATTTCGTCGACCGCCAAGGATAACGTATATACCTATAATAATGTACACATTAAAATGCATCGTTTAGTAATTAGATTAACAGCAGACTTAAGCCAAATTAATCGTTTTACATTAAAATACGCATGATTTAGCCGTCCGACGCGACACGTACTTTTCGCGTTCGGTTTTCATAAGTGGTTTGATTGACAATCGTTAATGTTGTCACGCATTTATTCAAATGTATGCAACAATGTCCCGAACGCAGTTTCCCTAACCTTACTCGTTGTGTTTTTTTTTTCAACGGACGACAATGTACGGCGACTTGTATACATACGCATTCTAACTCCACAAGGAAATAACATTTTACGATTTGTTTCGCACGGCACAAAGGAAATATTCCACAGCTAAAGGATAGTTTTATTACATTTCTCTTACTGTCCATAGATCACAGTGATCAAACGTATAGAACATTGCTGCTCTCTAATATTTGACGCAAGACAAATGCTATAATTCAGGTGACTACGGCCATAATAAATACACTACTATTAAACGCATTGATTTAATAATAAAAAAAAACAACCCCTTAATCACAGTGTTTCATTTGATATTTAGAAACCTTTGCTCAATACTTGAGCGCTTCATTGATTGGGTAAATGTCGTTCCTGCACAATCCATAGCCGATGAAGATTTTAGATTGAATAATATGCTTGAAACTACAACATAATATATTATTATGTTTATAAAAGCAGTTGGTTTTTATTAATTTAAAATATTATCCAAACGTTGGTTCATTATATTTTAAAGTGCTTCACATAAATTTGATCATAAAATATAAACTATTGTTTTATGCATTTACACGTTTATGTAGTTACGGTGTAACGTATATAGGTACGTATATACGTATATAGTACGGACTATAAATTATGTTTTGTGAAAACTTGATTGCAAAATGTACAAAATTATTTACATTATTATCGTTTCATAAATCTACCCCACTATTTTCGTGATTTGTTAGATGAATTTCAAAAGATTTCCCTCCCCCCCACACGACGACCGCTTGAAGAATGGAACAAAAAAAAATTCTTTATCATTCTTCTTTTTTTCGTTTCACCGAACTAAACTAATAGTAATTGCAGCTAATGCAGTGAACTAGAAGTCATTAGCAAATGGTTCATACTCCACGGTTCAGTTACGTAAACGTGGATTTTAAAAAAAATAAGGAGGCTGTATTAAATTTTTCTTTTTCAAATAATTAATGCCGCGGATGAAATCGAAATAGTTTACTATCCAATTGTGTGTTATCCTTGTATACTTTCTACGGAACTCGTTAAAAATATATTATTCAGTACCAACATTAATTGCAATAAAAACCAAATTGCATTTTAAAACTACCACGTAGACTGCATTGTTAATGACGGTAATGTTGTTTAAATACCTACATATTGCAAAAAAAATATATCACATGTTCGGAAAGTTCGTTTTAAGAGTAATTATAACGGACGCATTAAGACGTAGAATCCCGATGCACTTTTAATAAATGTATCCTACGTAGCTGACAATTTACTAAATCAAGCAAATACGGAACAACATCTGAAAAAGCCATGATAGCGCTAAAAATAAATGTATATCAATAGTAAATAACAAAAAGTCAGTAATTTTGAGAGAAATCAATAAAAAGGAATAGAATAATATTTTAAAGAGTGATTTGCTTTTTGTTGGTTTGACGTCAATGATCATGGTAAAGAAATGTTAAGATTTTATCTTGAATAGTATAGGAACTCTAATTAAAAACGCTACTTAAAAAATATACTCTGGTTTAATACACCATGGCATACACGATATAAACATCCAAAAGTTAATTTTTGTTTTAGTGGCAGTTGTATTTCTTGAGTGGGTAGTTAGTTTCGTTCTATTCGACCATAACGTTATGATTGACATCATTTCCCATTATTTAATTTTATTATTATTTTTTATCACCAATTATATTTTCATGGTCGAATATTATGGTACATAGGTATATATACTTTTACCGGAAAAAAAAAAAAAAAGGTGTTCAAATATAGTTATACCTTTGCGAATACGTTGGCTAAATACAATAGTTATAAATCTAAAGACTTAAAGAATAAATACAATTTTTTTTTTTTTGATCATTCATTCAACTTTAATTTGACGTCGTCAAATTAAATATATATGATTTCTCATGAATATCAACTAAACGCGCGTATGTTACGAAGCGTTCTTCAAAGATAATTTTAAACGAGATTTTCTCGAATGTACAAAACATTACTTCTGCCGAGAGGATTTGAAGTCAAACCACAGTTATTCAAAGGTTAGTGTGGCAATTTCTTGCATTTCAGATGGAATTTGAACATTTCCCGGCATCGCTACACGTGTATAATATGTATTTAAGGTTCGGTTTGATTTGGTTCCACGAACGTATTAACGAAACCGACCCACTTCCAGTCGAGTTGATCTCTCATCGTGACACACGCGCACGCACGTTCATTTTTGGAATTTTACTTGTCATCAAAAGACGAATCTACATGTGGCGTTACTTTTAACGGTAGCATTTTATTGTTCTCCAAAAAGTCTCAAATCCACCTAGGTGGCGTTAATGACTCGTAACGCGCGAACAGATAAAGTCTTCTCATTAAATCGCGGTTAAGCTGCCGGGCCGATCTGGGACTGACACTGTAAAGGTGGAGGCGTATATGGTGTTTATACGGCGTCGGTGGTGCAATAATGATATTTTAATTGATCGCATTTATGAAATATGTATGAACGTTTTCACTCTTGCACACGAATTCCATTAAAGTCGGATCGAGAACAAGTACATTTTGTAATCAAGTTTTTTCGTTCTTCTACTTCTTCTTTTTCTTTCGTTATTATTATTATTATTACTGTGTCCGTATAGTAATTAAGGCTGCGTACAATCGGCACTAATATGTTTTCCATCTCCAGACACACTAATGGGGATTCTCTCGCACGCGCAGACGTGCATATAATATAATAGTAACGCGTATGCGTTGTTCGATTCCAGTCCGTACGTAAATATAGCGTGGCGAGAACATAACGTTGTGATCGAGAGAAACGATTTGAAAAAGAAATAAAATAGTCGAGAAAAAACGAAAAAACAAGCGCATGTCTAACGTTCATATTTTATGAATAAAAATTGTAAAAAAGTCTTTAACGTGGGGATCTCGTTTGGAAATTAAATTTTTACTCATTTGTTTTTTAAAATCTAACGATAGTACGCAAAAATAGAGGAAAAAAAATTGTTTCCCACCCCGTTTGGCAGCAGTTCTATATTTGGAAAAAAAAACGTGCTCGGAAGGATATTATTATACCGATTATACCGTTGAAAAAAAAATACGCGTCTGCAAAAAATAAATGAATACCTTTCATGATATGACTGACGCGGAAGTTTTGATCGATTAAAAACGTGGTTAAAAGTTGTGATGAGAATCGATGGGATTCGTAGCTTTTGAATAATAATACGGTGCCGTGTAGCGCGGCGTATTTGGGAAAAGCAAATGTTTGCCCGTGGACCGGTACAATGCGGAACACGTATTGTACTCGTCGTCATCCAGTGATTGTCTTTTACAAAATGAACGCGATTCAATCATCAACTCATCAACACTCGTAACCATGGTTGAGCAGCTGAACGCATAAATATTAATAACGCGGTACTTGCGCATTGTAAATGTTGTGCTTTCGGTGCTGAGAATCTCGGACAATGATAACAATAACGATATTATTATGCGCTGCGGAGCTATTAACAAAACAAACCAATGAGTGATGACCTAAGTACTATAGCGAAGTGTTATCGCTTCCATACCGTTATAACAGATTCTTTGAGCGTTGAATAACCTAATAAACAACGGCACGTCAGTCAGGTTTAAAATTATTTCGGTCCGAAAATAAAGTTTGCGCGTGGTTATACAGTCGTTAACAGTGCAATGTTTCTGATAAGTAGGGACCGGACGTTGTATGTTTTCTTCATTTTATTTTTTCTCGGGCACTTCGATGGTGCTTAAGTCAAAAAGTTAAGATCAAATTAAAACTGTATAGGTTGGTGATACATGTCATGTAATATACTGTCATATTTTAATCGGAGACTTGATCATAACAATACAATAAACTCAGTGGTGACCCCAACGAGGATGCCTCCCCTCAATTATAAATATGGTCCGTCGCGTCATATAATTTCAATAATAAGTGTTACGATAGTTTTGCGCAGTGCACGCTGGAAGGTTTTCGAAATAAATATGGTGTAAAAAGACAATGTTTCCTCTCGTTTTCTTCGTGCGAGTCACAATAGTACATAACATTAAAGTCTTCTTAAAAAAAAAAAAAACGGTTCACTACGTAACAATATCGATCAGAAATTACGCGTACGCGCATTGACCCACAGTTTCCGGGCAAGGGAAAAAAAAATCCCGGCCGCGCCACTGCTGCAATCGTTGACGTTCCACCCGCGCGTTCGGGCGGAACACACATCGGTCCGAGCATCCCTCTTTTTTTTTCCACACCCCCCCTCCCCAAGTCGCTAGGTGCAGCCGCTATAATTACAAACGTCCGGCGCTTACGCGCGCAGCATATACGCACAGTTGCATCAGAGCAATTAGTGCATTATATACACACTGCACTGTGCCCGTGCAATTGAACGTGTGTATATGTACGTTATTCTCCCTATACGTACTTATCTTAACGAATGTCCCGTGCACGTGCAATTTGTCCGGGACCACTGCTGCCGCCGCTGCTGATGCGGTACACATATAGTAGCCGAGACTTTGTTGTCGGTCCGTTTTTATTACACCCGAAGAGGAGTCGTCCTGCAGGACCCCGTGCACCGGTCGAACGGTCCCTGTGGGACGAATTAGACTCGGATTTTTTCCGCTTTTTTCCCCCTTCCCGCAGCTCCGCGCGCGCGTCATTCCGACGGTGCACTGCAAAACGTGACTAAGATCTTACGCAGATAATTAGAGTGAACCGTTTGTACCGTGCAATTTTATTATTTATTTATATACACACACATATATACAGGTAATGTAAATGGTTTTTTTTTTTTTTTGTAAGCCCGAGGATCCAGCTATTTATATGCATAACATTATAGTCGTATAATTTAACAACTACGTCCCGATCTAACTGTGCTTTGTAAATACTATTAGTGGTTGAACTCGTAAAATACATTACCCGTGTACAATGTTACAGCTTGCTCTATAGATATGGGTTGGTGTAATAAAAATTAGATATTTCGTGTTCACTTTTTTAACGGAAATTCAGAGTCGAATGCTATGACTTTTCGAACCGCCTGATAATAACTGTTATCATCATCGCACGTGGACTATCATTTATATTGTGCAGGCAACCGGTTCGAATCATGAGCGCAAAATCCGGTCGTATTGAAAACAAACACGTTTGATATATTACAAGGATTACAGTGCACAAATCATGTAGACGTGATAAAAGAAAAGTCCTTTAAATCGTCCATATTAGGTTCTATTATAATATTGTACGAACTGTAGAGATTTTTGTTTACTATCGTCGACAAAACGTTTCTTGTTCCTTACGACCGTGTACATCACATATGGATATGCTCGCGTTTTCAGCGTTCATAATATTATTGCGAACCGTAATCAATTGTATTATAATTTTATACTAATAATACGCCAATGCGTTTTGTTCGACACTTGAAAAATAAAAATTAAAAATTTACACCGCCATATGAATTCGCCATGCGCACGTCGTACTTGAGCAATGACAAACGTTTCGATAACCGTGTACGAGTTATGTCGCGCTGCTATACGCTATATGTAATTCGCCCGCACAAGTATTTCCATCACGGTGGCCACGTGATGTATTAAATTATTGGCATTATGCATTATTATTATTGTTTATTACTATGTTTCGCGTTAAACGGCTGCAGAGACTTAAGAGACGTGACGATAAAACGTAACACGGGAATCACCTTATTCGCCGAGCTGAACGCACCGGTGAAGGGCAGAGACGTCGGGTCCGTCCCTTGACCGATTGCGATTCGCGCCGAGTCGTAAAACTCGATTGATTTCCAGTAACGCCGGTTTTAATATATGCGTCTGGACGTGAAAGCGCGACGAGGATCGAAAGCCTCCGGGCCAGCCATATAGGCCCCGGCTGGGATCGTTAAAGTCAAAACGGACACTTTCGGTACGCACCGCGATCGATGCGCGGCTGAAAACGATATGCTACACGACGGTCTAACGATTATAACGTCGGCGATCTTAAAACACGACCCCCCCTCCACCCTCTCCTCCGTAGTTATTTATTGGCCATGCCCACAGCTGCTCACACGGTGTGCTTCACGATCACTTGTTGTCTCTCGATAACGGTATAACAGTCAAATAATTATCGCCATCGCACTACGTCATTGTACAACAATAATCGTAGGTTAGGTTAGGTTAGGTATACATGATCCGTCGCGTCTTCCGAAAAAAGGATCGATTCGTGATGCGTTGCTGTATTGTATTGCGTTCGTCCCTTGTCCTCGATCCTGCACGGCGTTATCTAGTTTACCGCTGAACACCGTTGGCGCGTTTAATGAATATTGTTAATTCACCACGTTCCGACGAATAATAAGATCCGAACGGAACGAAATTAGTACACGCGTTGCCTCGTCGTTCCCGTTCAGCCGGAGGACGGGATGAGTTTTTCGTCGAAATTGAAATTTACGCAGAGCAACTGGCACCCCTCGTTCCATCAAGGTCTAAATATAAATCACCATCCGACGACTTGATCAATTAAAGCCGCGTTTCTACGAAAAACACTGCTGGCGTCAACGCCCCTTATATTGTTTTGATGACCAATTAAATGTTATACTGCGTTGCAGGTACGAAATCCTGGATAAACAGTTTCTCGTAAAGCCGACAGCACTGCAGGTTTCCGTTTGAAATCACATTTCGTCTTAATTCTGCGTTTTTTAACTATATTTATTCGTTTTTTGTTTTTTTTTTCGATGTTTTAATATACACACGTATATATTGTAATATTAATCCGTGTACATGAGTCATCATTTTTCACGAACAATTATTAACGTGTATATATATATTTATTTAATTTTAACATTAAAGACACGTAGTTTATGTAAATTAAACAAACCATTAAAAATAAAAGGTTGAAGATATAATTAGTTTGGGTATGTCAAAAATGTGTGCCGGAAATTAGTTTTGCATTTTTGGACCGCGAAAATTCAAAGTGTTTATGAGAATTCTTAAAACTTGTTACAATTAACACCACTCATTTTAAGTATATTTTAAGCTTTTAAAATATTTTGTTTGAATATTACATAAGCACAAAGTTGAAATATGGACATAGAAACCTGTCAGAATACAATTTGTTAAGAAGACCTACAATCCTACTTGGAATACAACCTTATAATTATTTGCTCGTTCATTAAATATAAGATATTATTTCAAATGCATTTTTGTTTTACATGTTGGCACTTTATTCGACTCCGAAATACGAATCCTTAGAAATACCAAAAAATGATTTCATGATTATAATAATTTATATTCATTTTCAATACGGAATAATTATATAGGCGTAATACTTTGCTTAAAACATTTTTTTGTACATTTTAATCTTGTTATAAAATAAGTGCAAGTATAGGTATTATTTATTACTATTATTTTTTTTTGTACTATGACAGTCAATAACTTCAAAGTATGTTTTTTATTTGTATTTATATTTATTTTCAGTTATATTTCCTATAGTCTAAGTACACATATTATAGCTTTTACCGTATTATTATATGAATTCAGTTTAGGTTTCACTTATTAATACTCAATTTGCATGGTGTTGGAAAATTTGTATATATATTCAACCAGCTACAACAGACAATTTTATCGTGTGTCTTGGTTTTACTGCAATTCCAAAATAAGAATACATTTTTATTAATGTACAATAGCCACTAGATGCTATACATTTTTTAATTACATATCGTAGTTATACATTACGAGTAAATAATGTAATATTTTAATAAAAATAAGTAACTTATAACATTTAATTATGATATCGACGTTGTCAAATATATTCTTTAAAAGTGAAATTGAATGTTCAAAAAGATGAATATTCAATTTTAATCTAGTTATTTGCTTTATTGTATGAAGTAAACATTAACTCTATGCTAGATAAGTAAGTACTTATATGTATTGTCCTACGTTGCACCGCCTCGTATTACACAAGTAGTTAGACATTTTTTTTTTCATAAAATGTGAATTATTTATTTGTCTTGAAAGGAACTGAAATTAATTTTTATTCTCAGTAAAAAAGATCATTGAACAACCAATAAAATTTTTTTGGCACTTACGTCTACCAAACATTATACAGCTGCTTGAATTTTTAGCGCTTTCGAATGATTCATTACATGATGTCCTAAATAAGTATTCGGAATCAAAGTAATTAATGTTCTATTTTCACGTTTTCGAACTATGCATTAAATAAATCGGACACATATTGAATAACAAATCAATAGACAATAATTTCGGTGAAGTGTTGTGATATAAACAAGTGAAAATAAAATAAAAATTAAGGCTTATAGCTAGCGAGAATATAATAAAATAATAAAATAAAACTTTGAGCAAAAACAAATGTAGAATAAATTAAGTTCGCTACGGGATTTTTAGTGTTTTCAACGTAAAAGTTTTTATTCACTTTCTACGCTCAAGTTTTATAGGGCTGTCGTTTGGTAAAAAAAAAAAAACGTCGAAATAATTTAGGTTAGATAAAAGCGATTCGTCGAAATGCTTATAATTCCGTCGCGTGTTGTACAATCGTATAATTACCGTAGTCGACAAATTATAATTCGACCAGGCTGACGAGGCTTAAGCCGTATCACGGAATATGATCGCACGCTTTACCGTTTTAGAGGTTCACCGCCGAGCTTATCGCGTTCGATGATTAGCTATGCAGTTTTACCAATACGCAATGGAACGCGCGTTTTATCGAAGCTCGCGCGAACCCATATCGATCATAGTCGCATAATGCGTACTTGTTGATTTACGCCGCGCGGTAAGACAATCGTCTAAAAGCCCGGCGAGTGTCACTGTAGAGTAGCCGATGTAATAATCTATTATTTCGATGTCACAGAGTTTCTATAGTGGGGGGGGACGTAATGCACGATGAATACATCGAACCGACGAGATCGGCAAGATGTACGCCAGATAGGTACCTATGGTGCTTGGAAATCGAAAATTGTCAAGAACGTACGTGTTGCTCTGAACCCGTTAACGTTCGACAGATAGAGAATAAACGACCCTCGTCAGGTCATATGCGCTCTGTGATACGTGGTCGCATAATAGGGTTCAAGTAGAGGCGTTCATTTTTTTACCATCACTCGTATGATTTCCACACGTCTAGCCGGTAATTTTAATTGCGATCACGGAGCGCAAACAGCGCACTTGACATAGATTTTCGACCGTCTCTCTCCCCTATTCTATGTGTTACGCGCGCGCGCACGGTGGCAGATTTCGCACTCGGGTGCGAGTAGCGGATGGAGTGTAATGTGTAGACTTATAACACGTCGCGTTCCCCTCGTTCAAGTGCCTGCCAACGTCTCACTTAAAAGTTGAGTAGACTTAAAAAATCCATCCGACGAATGCGTTACACTTTTGTAATCAATGTTTATATTTTTTTCCCCCGTTAAACCTGAAATCGAAAGAAGAATGTAATCGAAACGAAGCAACGCTCACTATCTCGAGAGCATCTATAAACTCTTTGCGGTACGAACGTGTAACATCAAAGCAAACAATTTTGCATTCGAGCACCTACGATTGAAACCGGCTCAAATGTCGAATATTGCGCACTCGAGGTGTAAAGGTCGCCGACGGGTTGATAAAATAAATTTCACCGCAGCTCGAACAATTTGATTTTGACGCGATCCCAGCGTTTGGACCAGTTACTATAAAAATGTATTTTCACCGCTCAAATTATAAGTTAGGGCGAAACGGAGCGACTCGTAGAAAAAGTAACCGCTAGAAATCGTTAATTAAAAATCAGTATGCATATTTTTTCTCGGTCGTATTTTTTCATTGCAATTTTAACGCAAACTTTCAACATTATACTGTGATTACTTTACAGTTTTGCACGCACTACACTTGTCTAACTCTTTTTAATGATGGTTGGTACACAGGCAATTTGGTCGTTCTTCTTTCAAGTCTAATCGTTTTAAAATATTGATACATATTCTGACGCGGCAAATGAAACTTTTTAACAGTGATAAAACTTTAAACCGTCAATTCACGAGGGTTAAAACGAAATGAAGGAACGAGGGAGTCACGATGCGGTCATACTGTTTTCGGGAAATTGTTGTCGTTCGAAAACTGTTCGTACAGTATAAACGTCCAGATTTGTTATTAGCTGTGCGATTTACACAAGAAAGCGAGCCGTAGGCACAAGAGACGCTTTCGGGCGGTACTTCCGGGAACCGTTTTACGGGGGTCAGATGGCACATGCACGTTGAAAACTCGACTGTAGCCGCGTGCCTTTGTATACATATACAGGGTCAAGAGCTTCGCGTGATCAATCGAGTTCTGATGGGGAGCTTTCCGACTTTAAAAATCCAAAAAGCCGCACGCACACGCGCGCGCGCACAGACAGACGTTGTCGTGTACGACACATCACGCGAGCGTAAATTGACTTCGACCCGCGCCCTCCTCTGCACCACGCCAACCACCCTCTCCTACGCGCCGTTCCCTATTCCGTGTACCCACGCCCCGTTCGTCTTTTCAAAATTTATAAGGCCGGAAACGGCGGAACAATCCAATTACAACGATGGTTAGAGGTGTATCGGGAAAAACTACCTTCAAAGTCGTCCACCACCACCACCCCCTTCTCGTATATATATTTATACTGCACCACCCTATATACCTCGTTGCGTCACCGATTTTCGCTTTGCCCCGACGCCGTGGCACGCACACGCCATATACGTGTACATCGAGTCGGTGCATTCGCAGCGTCGGATTTTGACCGGACGCGTAAAACGTGTACAGAAGTATCAGTACCGCTTCCGGTTTCCCCGAGATAACGACGCCCCGGGGACGTGCGGGTACATATGCTACTGCGAGAGCAGAGTTTTTGTCAATACGTGTGCCACGGGTCGTACGGCTATAGCATATCATTTGTCGTTAACGTATACTGAGGTCAGATTTTCGGAATCACGTAGTCTTTACGACGACGGATTTACAGGTTTTTATTTTCGTTTCCCACCCCTTCCCGTCCGTAGCGAGCGTGTCTACCCCTCTCCCCTACCGTCTCCCTATCGTGTCGCGACCCACCGTTCCGGACGCTCTTTGATTGTTCACCCTGATAAACGCGTTTGAAGATAACCGCTCGTTTTAATTATTTTTAAAAATAATATTTACATACGTATCAGAAACACGATGTTATCTGCGCAACGTGTAAAACGAATGTTTTTTTTATTTTGTCCGTGTCAAGTACGATTGTTCTGTGATAACACTTCTTTAGACAGGGTCCAAAGTATCGTTATCATTATAATATCAAAGACCGAACGATGTTTTAAACATAAATTGTTTAGTTAAAAAAAAACAACAAAAAACAACACTTGAACACATTTAAGTTGTATACCAGATCTTATCTAAGACAAACCCTTAAAAAATAAAAAAAAAGATTATTGACAAACGTTTTATCTTTAAATTAATTTTTTTCTTTTAATACAATTTAAGTCAAACCTTATATATGGTATATTCGCGTTAAAAGCATCTGATGTTTTAAAATTCTTTATCCATCACTGTTTACCCTTTAATAACGCATAGAGTTATAAACTTTTATCGTACAGCAACTTACTGTTGAAATAAAATTGTTGTTGAACATAAAAATATCAATTGATTATTGGGATGATTGAGATGCTATAAGAAACTTGTTTCCATATAATATGACATATAAATGGGGAGGAAAAGCTTTCATTTTACACTACCAGACATTTTTCTGCGGTTGAACTATTCATAAGACACACAAATATTAAATATTTTTTCCAAACAAACCACTTGAAAAATACAGAATTCTTCTTTTCATTTATCAATTCTCACACCATCTCCTCGGGGAGATTGGCAGTCATATTGTCTAACCATACTTTACACGTGATATCTTCCCGAAGATTCTTTAACCCAGGTATCCGTTTTCTGACATCACTTCTCTTTCCTTGTATTTTGCCCAGGATTATTAGTTGAAGTATATTTTATTTTAAATTGTAGTTTCTCATCACGTTCCCTAGAAGTTATTGAAGTTTTCAATGTTTTTCCTTGAACACAATCTTATCCCTATTTTGCATTATCTGTTGTACATCAATTCGTTCGACATACTGCTACTATATATATATGCGTATGTCGTATATCCATATTTTTAATTATTTCCGTCTATTATAAGCTTTATTATTATTTATTAGTTTTTTTTTATTAATTATAACTAAGTCTATTATACCTATAATAATTTAAATTGTTCGATTGTCTAGTTCTTTGTTTTTTCAATAAATTCATCATTAGTCTGCGTCAGTTCAACGCTTTATCTGGGGACTATGTTTTGTTTGCAGAATTATCTGATTTATTTTACTTGGATCAAAAGCCTCTCATCTCCAGTAAAAATGCAATGATAACAGAATCAGTTGAGATTCATATTATAACCATGAAATACAATGTTCTCTTTAAAAATATAATTTTCCGTCAGTATGTATTTGAATTAATTTATTAATATCATTTGTTTTAGTACCAAATAGTATAGTAGGAAATTATTAGGAAGGTCTTCCCGGATCAGGACAAATTTTATGAGAAAAAAATGATAAAGATAAAATGTTTTTGTTTTTTCCAGCAATTAAAAAAAACTGAGTTATAGCGGTGAGAAGGAAATAACTTAACATGAAGTTTATTTAATTTTTTTTTCTGAACTACGCCAACGGAAACGATTATTTGCTTAATCGTGAACCTAATAATAATTTGTTATTTGAATTCGTACTCGTTGAAAGCTACGTGGTAAAAAAAAGTTAGCGATTCATCACATCAAACGTTGTTCATAATATAACGTAAAACTCCAATATAATAATCTTGATTGTGTGTACACTGTACATATAATAATAATACCGATGAGTCGACATTAATTTTTATTTATTTTTATTTTAAGAGGAAACAAACTTTATACGGATATAATAATGTAAAATGGTTAATTTTTCGATCATCCATCATTTCATTAAACAGTGTTGTTTCCGTTCTCGACGGTATTAAGAAAAATATATATAGTTATCCGGTTGTTGACTGCACCTCTTCGTTTAATTACTTGGAAGTTTCAATAGTTACGCCACCGCCACCGCCGCCGTCGAATTACTGTCAATATTTACAGCAGTTTAAAAACTTCGACCTTTGTTTCCTTTTATTTTATCAAACCTCTCGTCCCTCCCCTCCCCCCCCTCGATCGATCGCTCACACTCTTTCACTGTCTCATCGTAAACGCTGAAAAGTGTATTATCGGTGAAAATGTTTCCAGTGTTCGTTTTATCCGCAAACGTAATTTATAGGCGAAAAAGTATATTATCGTGTAAATCGATATACAGTCGGGACGAGCCTAGACGACGTGGCCCGCGTCTATGCGTGAAAGTTCCCCGGGAGAGCGAAATAAAAGTAAACGAAAAAAACAAAAAAAAAAAAATGAAGCTATACTTAACCCTGAAACGACTAGACGTATAAGCGCGTGCACTGAGTACTTGTATACGTGAAATAATGGCAACGATCGATTTTCAATCATTTATTTTTATTTTTCGCGTTATTCCTGTTCAGTTTTGCGTTTTTTTTTTTTTTTCGTCACTCAGTGCCCGTACATAAGCAGAGTGTTATTCACGGGGACATATTGTACCGGCACGTGCATTATAGGTTTTCGTGTATACACAGTACACACAAACACACACGCGCACACGCCATACAATATAATATATCCAACCAACAGCTTTTTACGAACGAATAGCACACCCACTCGTACATACACATAGTGGCGGCGGGAAAACGTTTTGTAGGAATAAAATAAAAGCGGATCGTAAAACAAACACGCGTGCATCTTCTACACATATTATTATTTCGTACCATAAAGTGTGTTTTTGTGAGTGTGAGTGTGTTTTTGTGAATGTGCGTGCGTGCGTGTGTGTGTGTTCGTATCGGCGCAACCGTTTTGTTTTCTTTTAATATTTGTCATTTTTGTCTCGCCACGGTTCACGGCGTATTATGTTTAGGTTTTATTTGTTTTTCATATCCTCCGCGATCCGATAAAAATACTACTGACACACATAATATTCGCCCTCGTATACATAATGTGCCCGGTAATATTCATATAATATTCAACCGTCACTAGGCGCATAATCATCAATCATAATTACTATCAAAATAAATTAAAATTAAGTTTATCAACATATTTTACAGTTTTTTTACCTTACGGTGTAATTCATCATTGCATCACATTCCATACAAAATATTCGTCGCATAATATTGTCACACCTGATCTTTCAGCATTCAACTTTTACACCAAAGTTCTACTTCGATCGTCACTGCGCACTTTCCCAGACGTTTGTTGATCGTTTTTAGTACGAACATTATTTAACATACTATATTCTATGATCACGGTTTATGTAATGATATGTTAATACTTCATGGGCAAGCATTTACGAATTCAAATTATTTGGTTTTAAGATATAATACAATCTACCATAGCAATCGTGTATGAATTGTATGATTGCATATTACAACAGTAATTAAATATCAATATAATAGTTACAGATTGAACTACTCACGAGATCCACCAGTGTGTAAAAACATGACTTTTAGTCACCGCCATAGCTGAAATCAGTTGTTCTGCAAAAAGTATAAAAGTCATTATATTTCCTCCATTTTTTGCAAATCCTACTTAAATTTGATGCTATCGTAGGAAATGTAATTTAATTAGTTTCGTATAAAAGAGTACTGAGTAGTGATAAATTCAGTAAATTATCCTCAGAACCTATTGTGTGATGTGTAAAATGTACTATCATTAATATTCTGAAACTATTATTTATTTTAAATTTTCATAATTAGTTTTTACAGTGTATCTTGAAATATAAAATTAAAATGTAATACTTTTGTGTGACAAATAAGTGTGTATTTTCAACTGGGAAAATTCTATAATTACATCAACATCGATACGGACCACATAGGGTTGCATTACAATATTATATTGCGTGTGAAGTAGTAGTAGAGTAAGCTTCATTCGAACACAAGAATCGATTCGAAAGTTACTCAAGTAAACGGATTTCTATTATATATATATTTGTAAATTAAACATACAGGGTGTTTTCATATTTTAGTAACGTATGGAAAATGTTTTCAAACACCCTGAAGTGTATGCATAGTTTTTGGCTCAGAATATGCAGTGGACAGTGGGGAATAAGTAATTTTCAGTCCTTCGGCACGTAAAGAAATGTCAATTAATAATCTGCAGCAAATATATTTTGCACATTGAGGCACGTTAGCTCATAAATAATTATAGATTTGAAGTGAAGTCGTTCATTTTATTAGAACAATAAAAGTGTATTATTTATTTCAGTTTTAAACTAAACTGTACAGCACGCCCGTCATCACAATACTGTATTACTTCAAACTATAAGATCGATATAATCGGAACTCAGAAATGCGTCATACTTATATACGAGTATTATGTTATCAACTAATCGTTTAATCCACCCGGGTTCCTGCGCACCGCGTTCGAGTCTAAAATCCGTCGACTTCCGGTACGACTACGCGGTGGCGACGAATAAAAACTAAAAACAGAACAGAAAACGCTTTCGATGCACAGTCGTGCAATGTACTCTTTCGCATTGCGAGTAAACGCGAACGGGGGAAAACGAAACGGCTAGCGGACACGAAAATCGTACGTGCAATATAATTATGTGTCGATGCGCTGTGTCCGGTGACCTTTGGACAAGGATTGTTTTCATCCTCGTCGAGGACGCGTCCTCGGGCGGCGCACTAGTAGCGTCAATAGGCATCGGTCGGCGGACGAATCACGCCGCGCAGCATCAGAAGGAACAGTAATTAGCCGGGCGAAGCACAAAAGAAGAACGGAAACACAGCTAGTCGCACAATGACGACGGAATGCGTTTCGAAAACAACAATCTACCACGTACAGAATAATATATTATTATACGACTTACACGTCACGTCACGTGTAGGCTACTGAAAGCGCTCGTATATACAGTATACTGCAAAGTGTTCCACCGAGGATTTCACCCATTACGATGTCTCCTGAGATAACGAAGATATCCTTTTATCGATTTGTGTAAGACTCGCAGAAACTAGGACTACAGATATTTCGTCTTGTAATTTAATTTAATTTTTTGGAAAATAGTTAAAAATAATTGTTGACTACTATGGTATTAAATAATATACAATTTTTCTGTTATTATTTTATTACATTTTTACCATAACATTACATTTATTTAAAATTCAAAACATTTGTAGTCCTGGTCCCTATGAGTCTTATGTATAAAACAGGATTTAAATCTATCATTATATTTCAGAATCTTCATTATCTCAGAGAATATCTCAATGGGTATAATCTTGGACATTCTTCCATTCCCATTCACTTATGGGAAACGGTCCACACGTACACACAGGGACTTCCAGGAAAATGTTAACATTTTAAATAATTCTCAGAAGTAAAAAAAAAATGTGTTTGCAAAATTATTTATTATTGATAACATAATCTATATTATCATATGCGTCAATAAACGTTAAAATACTAAAAATATCAAGTATGATTATCCTTAAGAAGATGTCCATTTGTACGTATATTTTTTCATGAAATTTAGCGATGCTATTGTGCGTCTTTTCAATGCGTACCTCCAAAAGGATCTGCATATGTTGCATGAGCTGTACCACCGATTGCAACTACTCCTTTATGAAAATATGATGGGCAAGACTACTGACTAGTTTTGTCGAGAGCTTGTTAATGTCGATTGTAGGAGGACGCGAGGTTCATTTAAATTTCAAGAATCTGCACACGAGCAAAATGGACACCATCCTATGGTCATCGGTTTGAGGACATGATAATATGTTAAACCGTTGAACTCTTAACGGCATATCATGTATTCAACGAGAGAAATTATTATAATAAATGCTTCAAGTTCCGCAAGAGTAATTTGAAATGTTTCCACTTTTCCCGATCACCCTGTACACATGGTATTCTATACATTATTATTCCATTCAAACGCACGCATCACGTTATACGGCGTATGCGTGGATACGCTGCAATCTCCAGCCTCAGACATATCCGTGTGCGTGTGCACTTGCGAGTGCGCGTACCTACTACAATTCGTTGAATAATGTCGCCATTAACGGTGATCGATCAACGAACGTTATATAATATACAAAACGTTCTTGGCAGCTGACAATCGGTCGCGGACGGAAGAGGAATATAACACTAATACTAATAATAGTAATAATAATAATATACGAGCGATGCGTGTTCACGCAGTAGTCTCGAACGTCACGAAAAGACGGGTGGGACTGATGGAGACAGAGAGACAGAGAGAGAGAGAGAGAGAGAGAGAGAGAGAGAGAGAGAGAAACAGATGCACGCGGCGAGAAAGTAATAGAAAATATACGAGGGAGAGAGAGAGATACGGAGCACGGGAAACCTATAGCGAGGAGAAAAGGATAGAGCGAGAGAGGAAGGAATAAAAACGTCGTTGAGATGTTTCGACGCCCAGAGGATTATTTATTATGCGCGCGTACACATCTGGCCCGGAGGTTTCACATAATGTAATAAACCCATTGACGAGTGACGAGGCGGCGGCGCGAGGGACGAACGTCGAGCGTATACAGGGCGGTCCGGGAAATCGTCCGGAACCGGTTTTTCGTGTGCGCACATCGTTCCGGGTCGCGTACAACTATATCATCGTATGTTTTTATTGTTTTTCGCCTGGTTTAGTTTTCCGAGCGGGTCTTGCCTACACAGGGTTTCCGCTGATGGTATATTTCGTTTTTATCGTCACAGCTCTCGCGTCATCGTGCGCGCACCCCGGCACGTGCGACGGTCACCTTTTCCGCCTCAACTTAAGCGTTCACCGAATATCGTTCATTCCGAACACAACGCTTTTCCGCATACCAACTCGAATTCGAGTATTGATCGTCGAAAAAAAACCCCCCGAAGACGTGGAACGATATTGGACGAAAATAAAATGATTTATCCCAACAATATTTATCGCGAAACCTGTGCAGTGTTCGCCGCCGTGGGACACCGTTGTTGAACTCGAGAAGACGTGTCGAAGAAAATAACATATATATCGTCAGACTTGTTACGAAATCGTATTACATTCGTTCGTCGCTGCCGCTGCAGTGTAGAAAACCGTGTTTCTAAAACTTCGCTCGCTTTTCGCCGTTCGATTTTTCGCCAACAATCGTGCTGATCGACGTGAACTGCCTCCGTCGAATTTCTTATTATTATATTACTATGACGTGACGTGTCGCCTAACCACAGCGACGTTTGCTCCCGGTCCGTCTGGCCATGATACGAAATCAGAACGGTCAAACAACGTATATATGTATAGAGAGAGAGAAAGAGATGACGAGCGGTGACCTGACACCGATAAAGTTAATTAAATCGGTCTAAACGGGTATAATATGATAAAGTAAATGGGCCTTAGATCCAGCGGGCGGCTTCTGTTGTTAGGAGTTACACAATGCGTCCCGGAGGTTAGACCGACACACAATCCGAGTAATGGAAAAGTTGTATCCAATATAGTATATACGTAGTGTTTTCTATGGCATGCGGTACCGCGGCATCACAAAAGATCGACCCCGCGCTGCTGCAATCGGCACGGCTCGGATGAAAAATGATTTCCCCTAAACTCTCGGATTTCCACGGCGTAGGTGTATGGTACGGATCAGCCCTCGGAGAAGTGTACACGGGGAGGCAACGAGACGATTACACGACGACTAACACGTCTAAAACGTAAAACCGGGGGACGAGGGCACGTTTGCGCGCGCGGTTATGCTCGTCCGCGGAATTTCGTGTACGAAGCCGCGAACGTAAAGGAAAGGGAAAAACATTTTTTTTTTGTTCTAAACGAGCCCCGAAATTGATTTATACGTAACATCATAATTATGTTAAATACATTATACGTTATAAACCCGAACACAATGGCGAGATACGAGTTTTCTCTCGTATTGATATCAAAAAATAGAAACCACCCGAAACACCAAAGGGCAGAAATGTATAAAATTATATTATAATCCGATTGTAGACTTAAAATATGCGCGTTATACGTGTTTGATTTATTCCCGGCGAAAAATATATTCGTGTTTAATTCAAATTTCGGTCCATCCTAAATGCTAATTCATACTTGTTATATAATGTCTAGTATATGTCATATCAATGGTATATATTATGGTAATTTTAATCGATAATATTGTTTCGAGTTCCGTTATTCAACTTTGTTTTTAACTTAAATCATCTCTTTGGAATTATTTTCAACTGGTAATACGCATGAATTATTATCTGGATATTTGTATATTTTTTTTTTTTATTTTTTCCCAAGAAAGTTCAGTACTTAATCAGATAGAAATAACCAGTGCCGTGAATTGAAACTTCAAAACATTGAACTCGAATTATTATTTTCTTAATGTCTTCGGCAGGCACTTTTTGATCAAATCCTAACGTTTTTAAGAATAATAAAAAAAAACGAAAATGCGTCGCAAAAATAAAATAATACTTAAGACTAGTGTTGCGATAAGCTTATTACGGTTGTGGTCTTATTTCTAAATATTGAATGTAATAATAATATTTGCGTAAATACTTTCAATTTGGTCATATTAAACTGCTTGCATTTTCCGATTATATTGCGTTAGAAGAACTCATATTGTTGTTGTTTGTTTGGAAAACAATTAAGTTTAATATAAAAATAAATATAACATGGTTTTTCACCGCAATGAGCTGCCAAGACGAGACAGTACGAGTGCCTCTCGACTGCACCCAGTGCGCCCGTTTATGTAATTGAAAATTATTGCTCGGCTCTCCGTTCGTAATACAACGGAATAATAACTGTTCCGAGAGGTGGAGTTATTTGTTAAAATATTAATAGAAAATATTATTACGGCGACAGGCTTCAATGGCTTTTCATCGTCCTCCTCCTCCTCCTCCTCCTCCTCCTCCTCCGGTCTCGCGGGGCCCTCGGACGATTCTTAGTTATTGTTTAAGCGTCATGTAAAAAACGGAAATAAAATTAAAATAAAGAAAAGACGGAAAAAAAGAATGAGCGAAGAACAATAAATTACGAGGGAAAAATAAAATTACATCGAATCAATACGTACCCCCGGCCGATTCGGCGCGCGCTACGGTGCGGGTTAAGAAGGGATCCGCCAAAGGGGTACGGCTGAGCTCCCGTAAATTACGGCCGGGCGACACCGCAGTGCGTGTGCGTGTTGTATAGGGGCTGGTGGCAATCAATCTCGGCGAAATAATCGGTTCTGTCTGTAAGGTAATTGAAGTAAGGATAGGAAAAAATTACCGAGTTTTTCCGTTTTGACGCGAATACCCGGAGACGCGCTTCGATTTATTCCCGTGCATAATCCGGTGAAACAAAAGTGTGCACCGTCAATTTTAGCCACCGGCGAGCGCCATAAATTCCACGTCACGGCCAGGGCGGGCACGATAATAATGTACGCGCGCGCGTATTCGGCACGATGAGGCGCCTCGCGGTGGTCCTACCTGTGAATATAAATCACGGGCCGGCGTTCTCCCGCGGGGCAGTATATATTATGTGTTTCTCGTATCGATAAAAACGTTGGCCGGTTCGTTTTGTGACATTTCAATTTTCCGTCGGCCAACGATGCACCGTCGGTATACATATGATGACACAAGTACATAATATACAGGTACTTATGTAATATTTATACCTCATTCGACCACCAACTACATGTGTAACGAGCCTATTAGACGGTTAATGTCTCGCGCCAATGCGGATCCATCTTTTCTCGTGTCTGTTCACGAAATTTAATAAATATCCTGTATTTGTAAATACTTATTGTAAAATTACTCTATTCTATAACATTGTATAACAATATGTACCTATTCTATGTATTTTTTGAAAAAAGGGCCTCGCCCGTATATCTTAATAAGATAAAAATAAAATATTATTGTGCGTCGTTGTTGCGCACTATCGTATAATAACTTCGTTCACGTAAGAATGGTGTTTGAATCTCAGATGTAAAGACGTACCCGACGCAGTTGCTTTAACTTCACTCGATGTTTCCAGCGCTCATATTCAGTTATTTGAACACTGATATTCAGTAACGCGATTCGAGCACAGGAACGTCTCTGGTAAACAACACTTATTTATAACCATTCTTATACCATTCTAAACCGAACGGATTCGTTTAAGTTATTCGCAAAAAATTATTTTCTACTTCACGTGTATTCATCTGTGTATTCAATTGTTCCTGTACGCACGTGGCGTTGGAACTCGGTGGTAAACCATTTACGTCCGTTTCTATATTGGTTTTCTCGGAGTAAGCACAGCAAAATAAATCAAAATCGTAAATAATGATTTGCGTTTCTCGTGGAGCTAGTCGATTCCTTCGCTTTTAAGTACTTAATAAATTGGCTCATACATTGTTAGGATATCTAAATTGTCTTGATTTGTCAATTTATTATATTTAATATTAATAGCTAGTTTTTTGTAGGTTAATTGTTAACACTAGAAAACCATTGAAGTAATCGAAAAAACCGGATTTTTTCAACAGTGGTACCTACTCAACCATATAATACAATAATTATAATGCATGAACCTCTACAAACTTAATATAATAAATTGACGTCTGTAAAATAAAACATAAAAATATAAACGTAGATATTGTAGTTTAATAATGTTTCTTATACCTAAAAACATATGAAATTATTATTTTTAATATATTTATATTTTGTATGATAATTATTTATTATTTAAATTTGAATATAGCACGAGATAGAAGTAGGAAAAAATACAAATATGTGTGTGCTGGCCGTGCCGGAGTTTATTTAGTTTCATAATGTTATAGTTTCAGACCCTATTTACAAATCATGGATTTCCCACAGACTGCGCACCACTGCTATTTAATGTATCTAAAATTTCGATCTTTTAAAATGCTTTATGTGAGATTTTTGGTGCAGATTTACTACCCCAAAAGTTGCTCGAGGAAAAACGGGATAGCAGGACGCGCACATAGTCGCTGTTAGATCAATACATTCCTCATCGCTTCGCTCAGAATCCGAACACGGTTTTACCGATGGGCTGATATTAAATGTCGACGATTCCAACAGCACGATTTATTATAATAATATTATATTACGCATATTATAGGCGCTTTTCGAACTACAATATTATAGTGGTCAAACGAAGTTTTCTCCGTCTCTCTCATTCCCACTCTATCTCTCTCTGCGGTATCTCGTAGTCATTATAAGTTTGAGAAAACCGCAGAGCACTAATACGATTGTGCCGGTTCCAACAACGACGGAGGAAATAAATCGCACCGTTATCGAATTTGAAAATTTACCGCCGTCGGAACTGACGTAAGAATTCTCGCTGTACCCGACCGAGCTCTCCAGATATATTATAATTGGATTGAAATACGTTTGATAAAAGTCAACACGGCCGCAGACATCTCGGGAATTCGCGTCGCTTCTCGAGGATTACGCGTTGTTTATCGATGGTTTCTGCGAATTCGACGCTAACGAATCGTGCGTGTACACGGCTGATCCGTGATAGGCGTATGATAACAATAATATGTACTTACATGACGTGGCGACTGCAGGTCGAATACGAACGGTCCACGGAAGAATGCAAACCATTTCTTTCTTTTTTTTTTTTTGGAGTTTTTTCCGAATAAATGACGTCCAATAGGGCTGATAATACCATAAATCATGTCATATACTATATCTTTAGTGCTTTAACGACCGTGGACTGCCGAATCGATTTGAGGAACGGCTCAACGCATAGCCGTGCACGCGACCACTGCAGCAATAGTATATTAATAATACGAATTGCGCATTAGGCGATATTATACGCAAGGATTACGGACGTCATGCGCGTTGTATAAGTCTTCTGTGCGTTTGTATTGAGAAAAACCGGCCGAGAAAGAGGGAACGACGAGCGTCTCGTCTACAATTAATATTCTCTTAAGCAGCGTCGTGCGATCTGAACGAAAATAATCAGTACGTTAAAACGCCGCAAATGTGCACTTAGGAGAGTATCATAACTCTTAGTTTTCTACCACGAGTATTTACTATTCCGGAAATATCAGGGATTAACTCGCTCCTCAACTATATAATCCTAAATACGACAATGTCTCGCATCGTTCATCCAAATAGCTGCCAAATTAAACGACGTGGGCTTAATGGTAATCCATTCGATTTGTATTATTTTGAACTTCCCGCGCCGCGCGCGGAACACGTCCGATATGATAAATATATGATTCTGTTCGAACGGGGCGTTTTTTTTTTCTTTTTCATTAATATATTACAACGTTAGAAATAATAATGTACCAAAGTATTAACAAGATAAGAAAACTTAAGAAATCCGAAAACGAAAAAGTTACAAACTATACTCGCGGAGTGTAATTTATAACACATAATAAGCAGTATTTCCAGTTTTATTATTTGTTTTCATCGAAAACTGTTTTAAAATAAAATTCTCGTTTTATTTAGTATGATTGTTTTCGGCTGTCTAAATGAAATCAAAATTTATTGCAGCCACGGTTCTCCAGTATAATAATATGTGTACCAAAACGAGGCGTTTCGCGCGAGGAAATAACGAAGAATAACTATTTATACGGGTGAACACAAGACTATGTACTATATTATACGCGTGTCTCGTCGACTGAAAAATAGAAAAGTGTCTCCGGACTCCGTGAGAGCGAAAACGTAAAAGTTTTTTCCGCTTTTAATTTGGAATAGACGTGGTGCGTGAAAAAAAAAGCAAAATTAGTGTACTATTCACGTAAACTCACCGTTATCGGGCTTGTATACGACGAAATCGTTCAATTATCGGCGAGGGCGTCGGGGCGGGTGGGTAATGCTGCATGCGAGGGTGTCGCGGAAAACGCATTACGTTCGTCGAGTTTACCTGTAACAAATTGACGGGAAACTTGGGGAAAAAGGTACTATTATGAATACGAGGAGCCATGTGATCTGTTAGCTGTCGAATAACCGGTGGCGGGCGTTAAATTAAAAAAAAAAAAAAAAACCATCAGAGGGAAATTGGTTGAGCGAGGGAAAAAAAGACACGGGGAAATTATTCAAACGCGCTCCTCGCTCGCCTCACAGCGAAAACGCGTCATATACGTGCCGACAAATCTGGGGGTTACAAAGTAATTGTATACTGAAACGTGACTAACCTATGGCGATTTTTCATTGGCAGGCGCTCGTTTGTTATAAAAACTATTTATTCTTCTTCCCTCTAAGATAATAATAATAGTTGATTTATAAACTAATTATTCTATCACACAATACAATACACGGGCGCAGTGACGGAAATGTAATCATTTTTCAAAAATTGATTTACTGTTGAACGCACGCACACATTCGTACAGTTATCGTTACCGATTCGGCAATGGTTTAAGATGGTTGAGACTCTAAAACACATTCTGTAACTATGGTTACGTGATTTGGCGTACTTTTTTTTATGAAATCTTACTACGATCGTCAGAAATATGCATTTTATTTTATTTTTTTTAATTTATCATAAATGTAATTGTATTTATTATTCCTTTTTCAAAAGGATACTTTATCAACGGTTCAATATTTTTAGTAACCAGCAAAAGTGTAACGGATAGATTATATTTATACGTCAAAAATGTTAATACGTTTTAAAATAACAAAATGTCAATAAGTGATTGGTAAAGTGCGGTATGGAGTGGCACCAACGACTCAAGCGCCTCTAATAACCAGAAGGCCCAATTCTGTCTGTGAACGTCAATGTGTCATGCAAAAAAGTGTATATTATGTTCCCATTATGAAGTATTAATATGGATACATGTTATATCGATTGGTTGAAATCTTTTCTAGCACTTCCGCGACTGTCTGTTCGCCGCTTCGTCGGATCATATAAAATAAACAATTACGTCGGAAATGTCCGATTACGTAAAAATACACAAACGTTTATTGCGCACCGCGTAGCCTCATTACAAACATTTATATTGCACGGAAATGTTTTTGAAAAATCACTCGAAAACTAAAATTTATAATTTCGAGAGAATATAAGGTTCTAGAAAAATAAACTTTATTTTTAACCGCGGGAAACTTTTGATCAACATTTAATTAATAAATGTGTACAAAGACAAACGTCCAAATCCATCACAAATTTTTATTATAATTATTCAGCTTATTTTTCGATTCATACAACGGGGAAAACAAATGATATAAACGTCACGTGTCAAGTAACGAGTACGGACTAGCTAGGTACAGAGATCAACCGTCATCGCGTACAAGTTATTTTTCGTTCGGAAAATAATAATAGTTTTGAACGTTACATTAAAGTCAAACACGACGTTTTGCTTTACGATTTGCATATTATAGGATTTTATGTTCACGCGGTGTAGTACTTAACGTTTAAAGACCGGCGTGTTTACATGCTTATCATCCGTCGGATAGGAGGCATCGAACCTATAAAAATAAAAATCGTCACTGTACATAACACTTTTCCAGCGAGTAAATCGCCCCGTTTACTCATAACTCTTTCGAAACGTACACCTCGTTCAACAAAAATCAGTTTTTATACTTATAGCGCAGAGAATATAATATTCTTCTCTGAATATATTATATATTATTTCCCGACGTTATAATGTGTTTATTTCTATTTCAAACGACCCGAGACGATTTGCTTTGAATAATATTAATACCGAATAAAATAAAACGAATATCGTTATATATTTTCATATTAAACTCCTGGCCGTAAACCGAATTTGTTATTAATAATTTAACGGACGCCGAGCAATTGAACGGTTCGCTGCTCGTCGGCCTGCAACCTCCACGCCCTCCCCCCCCATCACGGCTCTAAACCGCGCAGTTGATTAAATTTCTCCAAATTGTCTCTTACGCACCAGCGAAATTCTACGCGACGCAACCGATTTCACGGGATGAAAATAAATAAAACACGTGACGTACAAATATAGGACTTGGTAAAAATTAAACTCGCAGCTTTTAAATGTTTACTTTTACGAATGGATGTGCGTATAAACATGTATAATGCGCGCGCGCTAACATCGTACACGTTTTGCGATCGATGAATTTAAAGCCAAAACTAAATATTTCACGTAGAGTGCCCCGTACTGTAAAAACGACGTCGGGCACTTTGTCTAATCAGCGTTTTATTTTATTTTTATTTTTTACGTACCTGCCACACTAGCTACCGTAATGTTAACCGTAAACCTTTTATTTATTACCAACCGTGTACCGAACTAATAATAATAATAATAATCAAACGATTCTCGCGGTCCCGTGTACGCGTCACGGTGAAAATATCGCGAGCCGAACAGCCCGTGAGCTTAACGCGTGCACTTTGGTTTTTTTTTAGTTTTTCGAAACGAAATGATTATTTTCAACGGAAAACGAACATTATCGTCTGGACGAGTATAACGTTTTATTTTGTTATAAAACTTCTTGCCGCTCTACCAGTTGATGATCGTATAATCATCGCTCTAATCCCAAAGCTATTTCAAGAGTAGTGGCGTGTATATGCTTAATATTTTAAACAAATCCATCCACCGAATCTCGTGTATCCGTTGGTCCGACACGAGTATAAACGCCATGTGGTGAGACACAAAAAAGATAAAAAAAATATCAAAGTCGTTAATAGCCGTATACTTAACACGCGCGTATCCGTTCAGTTATTTATTTCGTCCTTCTCGTCCATATTCGCACTCCGACGACTTGTGTATTAATATATAAATACGCACCAGACGGGACTCGGGCAATCTATAGAATCGTTATTGGCACTAATTGTCTGAAACTATAACGATGGCCGAGTCGAACACGCGTTGCCAGATCCTATATTGTTTACACGAATAATTTACTAATCGTTTCAATTATTTAAGCACTTCAATAACTCACCGATAGAACAACATTTTTTTTTAAAAACAACTTGATCGACGGTTGTGTCTCGGTTCTACTGAATTCCATATTAAAAGAATAATAGCCAATAATTTGTGTACATTTTAAACTCATTTTGATTATTTCTCCACCGAAATCGAGTGCAATTCGAATAAAACCTTTTTTTTTTTACAGCACTTGTGCAATAATTCGAATGTAAACTTTTTACAACCCGAGTGCAATCGGACTAAAATGTGAGTACCGTTTGACCTTTTATGTACCGGTGCGGTCTTCTAAATGACTCGGAAGGATCGATGGTACACACTATGCGGGATGTACCTAGACGAGTGGCGTTTTTCATTTATCGGGTGCAAACGCATCGAAAGAAAACCGTCCCCACGAAATCGTGACATTTTTTTATTTATCTTCTAAACGTCTGGAAATTGTCGTCGCGGATATCCGCCATCCGAGTGCGTTATGGTCTAGCAGTCGACTCGGGCGTCGTACTTTCACGACGACTACGGAGTGCACGAACGGGGGAGGGCAGTTGTGAGAAAGGGAACTAGACGGTAGGGTACCATCATCGGGGGGTGGGAATTAAAACGGTGAATAAAGAGACGGCGGCGGGTCGCTTTTGTTCCAGAGCTGTGCAGAAGCAGTGAGAAATGATTCGACGGGCGTGCGGCTGTCAGTTCGTGGGCCACCGAATCATTAATAAAATCTCTCCCGCCCGTTCCGAAAACCCCCATGCTCCCTATCCACAGTTCTACCCCACTCTCTCTTTCCTAACCGATCTCATTCCCGGCCCACCGATCTCTACACACTCGCACACACACACACACACACACACACACATATATACCCACTCGTCGCTCTCTGCCACGGTTCCTTCTCTCGAATTTATTTCTGTGAACACTGCTGGTGGAGAGCTAAAGTATCACTACCCGACGACGAAGCATTTGTACAGCGAAACACAACAATTTTACGACCGTTATGCCCCCCTTCCCCACACGCGATCCTTCTTCCAACCATCAGTGGTCCACGCGTGAATGTGCTAGTTTTATATAAATAAATGTATTTACGTCATCCTGTTGGTGCAGTGCTTGTAGTCTCCGTGTGAGAGTCCGCAGCCCACAACCGCGCGCGCCGGAGTTCCGGAAAGGAGACGAAGGCCACAGGCGGAAAAAGCTCCGACCTAATGAATAAATCCATCTATAGTTTCGAATCAATCTCTGTCAACCCCGCCGATGACGTTCATTGTTGGAAAATGTAAAAGGCATAATATTTCGATACACGCGAGCAGCGACCCACTCCCTCCGTGTCTCTTTGTCCCTCCGGAACGACCCCGCGTCCTCCGCCGCGGTTTTCTGACACTAATAATAATCGCACGTTGATTACGTGATGTATGACTATATAATACACGCGCACACGCGCACGACGAGTTTACACAACCCCCGGCTCGTCTTTCTCTCTCTTAACCAAATTTTGAAATTAGACGCGCTTTGATCATCGACGCCACAGCCGCCGCCAGCGGCACATTATTATTGTGTTAACAGAACGGCGGCAGCGGTGGCGGCGTTTCCCTTTCGAAATTAAGGTGAATATCAACTCTGTGCCTCTCCGCCTCGCCCGCGCGATGTTTTCCTCGAGCTTTTCGCGGTCGCTCGGCATCGTCATTGTTCCGCTCGCGTTCGTCAACACACCGTACACGATGGTAATATATTGTCAAACACGTCACACGCGACGACAAAAATGTTCGGCGATAACGGAGGCAATGTCGTCAGATCGAGCATCCCGCAGCGCTCGAATGGACGCGGGTGGAAATGAACGGTTTTATTTTCTCTCGAAGTGAATAAGGACAGTATATAGTATCGTTCGCGATCAAAAATTAAAGTACAGTAACTGTAACAAGTCGAAAACCCCCCAATATTAACGAATCCGATTGACTGTGGCTATAAAAATAAAAAAATGTAGAAAATATAACTGATCAGTTTAAAGCAATATCATAAAGAGTTAAAACAAAAAATTAAGGTTTATAGCCCTGCAGTGTATCTTGTCTACGCACTGCAAGACGATTACAGGGGTGTAACGCTCTTGAACATAAACGAACGTGTACTTTCATTCTTCCAATTCGAGCAGTGAGTGCAACCGAATGTCCGTATAAGACGTTAAGGGTGCATTTAAAAATGTTATGGTGTAATATAATGTACAACGATGGTAATGCCAGGCACAGTGTATATTTTACGTGTTTAATGTCCGAATCACGAGCGATACAGTTGTACTTATATGTGCGATCGAACTCAAAACATTGGATTACATGGTACGTCAATTATGATCAGTTTGGTCGTATTATTACAGAGCGAAGGGGGCGACGACGAACAGTTTTATTTTCTTGTTTTTTATTTTTTTTACCGTTTTTTCGGCAGTAAAAGCGCTCAGAATGTGCCCACGTGGCCAACGTGGCCATGTCTATAAAAATTTCGAAGCGTACGCAGATGATTCTTTGAAAACATAATATCTTGATTGTTACAGCAATTTTGAAAACTGCGCAGTTCCCGGAACACTCGTTTTCGGCCCGATCCGTATCGATTATTCCGTCGCTATTTACCAACACAATATTCCCACAACGTCCGTATAGATTGTTATCGTTCGTTTCCGTAATAATATTGTTCTCGAACAACTTCCCCCTTCCCCCCCCCCGTTCTAGAGCTATTTTTGGAAATTTGTTACACCGCAACGTGAAAACTATTTTTCATTAAATTACTGAACTTTATCACGCGTAGAAATAGGTACATTCTAAAATGTCTACACTGAGAAAATATTTTGTTTTCGTAAACGTTTAAAGTTTAAAACATAGCTCGTACCTATGTATACTAAATTATGGTTAATCGCCTTGGGACGTGAAAGTCCATTTTCTGATTAGCAACGACGGCGACGTAACGATATTATTATAATACTAGAACTTTACTATGGTGGCTGCTTGTTGGGTAGTTCGATAGTAGATGCGATACCGAACGTTATATTATAATTAACATCGAGTGGAAAATGATGTATTATCAAAGTACTCAAGTCTTGTGATGAATAGAAAAATTATGTAAGCTCGCTCATCAGTGATCAATATTGCTGTATATAAAAAGTGTCTTCTGTTATATTTTTTTCCCCGATACCCGGATTTTTAGTCCGTCTTGGATTTTATTATCCAGTCATAATTAAAACATTAAAATATGTCTATTTTAAGGAATTTTTTAATTTTTTTTTTTATTGAACATTATATACGTGCTATTTAAACTGAAAAAACTACCATTGAGTACATTTTTGATGACCCATGATTGCAATAAATTTTGTCTTGTTCAAATACGCATTATACTATTCTATGAACGTTTTCCCGATCTAATTATTGTTAGGAATCGTCAACCGACAGTCTGCTGCTGCACGGTGCAGTGTACTGTTTTCGATTTCAAGTATGCACTTTATGCAACGTTAAGCTATGTGGACAACAGTGCCTGGACGTTTTTTATTTACCAAGACGCAGTTGAAAAACTGCGAATCCAATGCTCTTCGAAAGCGATGAATCTTTTACGCAGGCACATCGTCATAGAAATGGACTGCGGTGGTGTCCGTCGTTCTGCCACAACATTTTCCGACATAGATTTAAGACTAATTGCATTCAATTTTATTTCCCCCACCACGCGTATACTTGACGCAGTGTGTTGTGAAATCGTATTGTGTTCCGTCGAACATTACTGCATTGTTCGGTAACTTATTCATCGGAATAAATATGATGAGGTTTTCCGATTTTCCACCACGGTTCACGTAACGTTGAATTGCCAAAAAGGTTTATAAGCCCGTGCACGAATCACGTCAATAACGCCCGCAGTTTCGCAGTGCGCTGCGCGATGGTTACACGCAAACTCACGTGTATAATCCATTAATATTATATATCTTTAAGCCAAAAAGAAAGAAATAATTTCGCTGACTGGCAAAATCGATTCCGTCCATTTTTTTCCCCCTTTCGCGCGCAGTGTACACTGTACACATCAAATAATTATGGGGCAGAATTTGTCCGCTCAACCGTTTTTCTCAGTCAAAGAGGATTTTTTTTTCTTCTCGCGTGTATTCAGTTCGTTAGGCTCGGAATTTTTTTTTCCAACTCAAACACCATAAATGATTGGTGAACGGCGGGGCACGGTGTGGAATATATTTTTTCTCTGCGTAACACGCGTGTTACGTTATGCGCGACAATTATTTTCGATTAGAAAAAAAGAAAGAAATTTAATAAAAAAAAAAAAATGAAATTGTTGTCTTAATACTAACACCGTTCATTTGAAAAAAAAAAAAAAACATTGTTAAACATCTCGACTTGCCAATTTCCTGGAGGGTAAGTCATTGAAAAGTCTACGCGGCAAATGAAAGTCTTCCAGGGAGTTCGCGCTAATATTAACGTTGACAGGTTAAAGGAAATTGGTCAGCAGGAACCCGCGGGGGTGTGCAGTAGTAGCTGGCGTATCCTCGATTACCGGTGCGCAAACGAGGGATGATTTAAAAAGTAAAAGGCGACGGAGCACGTTTTCAATTACAGCTTACGCAGTCATATTCGTCTTTAAAGTCGACGAAATTTCAGACACTGAGTTAGTGAAAATCCGAACTGGTCCTGAGATAAATAGCTCGCACGCCAGACGGGAGACGAATAATAATGAGCCAATCGTCTTTGTAAAACCAAATTCTTAAACAAAAACTGATACCGCTCGCATATAGTTCGCTACATTATTGGTACCGGTTTTTCGACGAGCTACAATGAACATGAGAAACGATGTTGTTAAATCGAGATTGTAATAGTTGTAATTAACATTTCAATCGATTATAGTTATACACCAGATTAGGTAAATGACTAATCATCGAACGATTCGCGATTAGACTAACGTGCACGTGAGTTATTCGGGAATCAGTTTTTTTTTCTTTACATTTCACGTATTCGAAAAACAAATCAAAAATTGAATTGGTTAAAAAAATGAAATTTCTACATTTGCACATGGCTCGAGAGTCTTGAGTATTATCATTTATAAATACAATTAGTAACACACACTTAATATCGTTATTAAAATACCAACTAGCAACACTTTGTTCCGTGTACATACGTGTGGTATAAGAACATTTAGTTTTTACTTTATGTGCGTTAACTGGTGGATTCATCAAAATGTCATAAATTTTCAATTAATACAACAATTAAGTGTTGTGTTTAAGTCGATAATAACATTTGGAACACTGCAGCGTGCAACGAATGATTGTTGTTTTATATCGTTTTCGTTCTATGAGAACCAATAGTTATAGAACTTCTCACAGAAATGCCTATGTATATATTAATTACATTTTAATTACCATTTCGTGTAGGTGCTTGTGCAGAATTTTGAGCGCTTGAGCTGTAATTAAAACGTAAATGGTTCGTTGTTGAATAAATCAATTTGGCTGTCGTTTCGTACATTTCTTGATGGATTATTAGATAAGCCGAGCACAATAGAATTATTGTGTTATTATTATTATGTTAAGTAGCTCTTTCGCTCGGCTTCGAATCGAAAATCAATAATACGTTAGAACCTCCGCAGTAGGCAACAACAAGACGCGTACGCGAATGCAAGATGGATAAGATAGAACATTTTAATGAGAGAAAAAAATGTATATTTTAAAATAGATTCGTATGATCATCGTTACTTTCTTCGACGCTTTGACAGTCGATATAATTATAGATACCTATACTTATATACATAATAGTACGTGATGTTTTATTAAATTTCGTTTCGCGTCGCTAATGGCGTATGAGAAAAAAAGAAACAACAACCGGTGATCGAAAATAATCAAACCCGTGAAAATTGAACGCGGAACAAAAGTGGTAAAGTATATTGTATACCGTATTCCGTAACATCCGGCGTACATATACGACGCATGGGATACCGCGGTTGATTGTGAGCCAAAGACGAGAGGAATAATAATAATTATTTCGCGGAAACACGCGACGTCGTTAATGCAAATCTAAAGTTCAAATCTGAAACGAGATTCGTATACGCGGTCGTGGTATTGTGCGCGCGGTAGGTACCAGTTGTACCGCACATACATACACGTGTACCGTAATCAAGTAGTATCATCGAGACGGAGAAAATAATGTGACTTTAAAACTTCACCGCGCACGTCGTCTTGTGCACTCGCGATTTCCCGTGATCGTCGGCGGGTGTCATTGAAAATTACACCGGCTTTTGAAATCAAAAATCAGCCCCTACCCCTCCCCCGCCGGTCGAGTTCAAAATCCAATCAGCGGAAGACAGGTGCACACCTCCCCCCCCCAAACCCCTACACGGAAAGTTTTGGTCGGTACAGCGAACACACTCGCCCCCGCAGTTCCCTCGTGTGCGCGCAACGACGTCGCTTCAATTAATGCGATGTCTCGTGTGTCTCATTAAACGTCGCGCGGTTAGGCCGACTATAATATACTGATTGGATTTAAACGACGGACGGCTACCCCGCAAGGGAGGTGAACATGAAATTTAAAACAAGCAAACAGAATACGAAAACAAACCTGCAGGATCACTCTGGGCGGATAATATAAAAGCGTACGCGTGAAACAACCAGGCATGTTTTAAGGGCACCGACTTAATGTGAGGGTTGCATAAAAAAAAATACTGTTAAAACTTTTTTGTTGTTGTTTAAAACATGTTTCTATTGTTTTTAAAAAAATCCGTCTAAAGCACTTTATGCATACTTAAAATAAAACAAAAGAATTATCAGTTGTCCAACTTTCTTGTTTAACATTATTTTTCGGAAACATAAACAACTGCCCTGGCCACCCCTCACTCACCCCACATATCGATAAGTCTTCTGCTCACGGTCCCATTGTGTTATTTGTCGCACTATCTCTAAAAAATATGTTGAACTACATTACAACCTTCTATACTGTGGATACCAGCTATTTGGACAAGGACTTCTCTTTAAAAATTAATTTAAATTATGAAATATTTGTAGTCCTTGTTCTTGCAAGCCTCATAAGAAAAAGACGACATTTTTATATCCCCATTATCTCAGGAGGTATCGCAATGGGTAAATTATTGGCGGGACACCCAGTATATGCGTTGCGAGGACACTTTGATAGAATTGGAAATATATTGCCAACTCAATATTACTAAAAATCTCCGGGCACTAGGACATTGACCGGATGCTTATAATATAGAATGGGCGGATTTTCCACATTTTCCGAAACAATAAGTTAAAGTAGATATATTACAAATTAAATTGTTACACGGAATTTTCACAAATTTTCACCGTAAGGTCTGTTTGACTATGCATATTTACGCGCGTACGAAATAAAGAATTACAGTCTGCAGTGATAAACGCTGTGGTGGACCATAAGTTAATGTACCCAAATAATTGCAGGCTCCAGCAGAAATCGAGATCCGCGCACGCCAGCGAGCTCCGAGAGTAAATAATACGCGTTACATCGAATAATTAATTATACCCGTGTTTTCGAAAACCCGAGAAGTAAAAAAAAAAAAACTTTGTCCGACCGTGAACCGATTAGTAACTTAAATCCAGATGGTTAGTACACGGAGAATCAACAGAGGAAAACCGTCAACCAGTACGCTCCCGACGCCGACGCCGCAGGTCGTGAACTTGAGTCGCGCACGTGTGATCAAGCGGAAACAGGAATAATAATAATAAGAACGATAATTATAATAGTTACAATTATTAAACCTATAACAACGATATAAATAATAATAATAATAACAATACAAGTAATGTAAAATGATTCACTAATGAGCAAGGTTTTATACGATATTTTCAACATGTTAATTTAATAACACAGTTTTACCAATAAAATCGTATATATTTATTTATATTCTCCTCTCGTAGTAACGTAATATTATTATTATTACAGCAGTAGAATCGAACAAAATATTGTATTACGTTTTTCGTAGATTAATTTCATCTGGAGGAAAGGTGAATATTACAATACGTTTAAAGAATCGGATAAAACATATTCTTACCAGCGCAGGTGTGTCGTGTGTTTAAATAATAATAATATTGTAATATGTGCCACAAACCGCCACGTGTATAGTCAACATCACGCAGATACGTAACACAAAACGTATTGTAATTATAACAAAAAAAAAAAAATAAACTAATAATAAATTGTTTCTGTTCCGAGAGCAATAATCACACGAGTACAATAGTCTAGTGGGGTGCGGCGATTCCTACGTTTTTTTGGTGTCTTGTCGAGGTTTCAATAGAGCTGTAACGTTTATTTTATTTTTTAATTATTAAAACGGATGACGTGTAATAAAAATACTCGTAAACTGTGTCGGTTCGACAGACGGAATTGTGTCGAACGATTTTTGGAAATCGGCACGGTGCGGGTGGGCAATAGGTCGTCGTCGCTATTCGGTCTTCTAAACACTGCAATTATTGTTGTTCTACTACGACGAGCATACCTATACATACAGTTATTTTCTAACCTCGCTGGCTGTTGGGAGTGTGTGTGTGTGTGTGTGTGTGTATGCTATAGTCGGTTTTTTATCGTGCCGAAAACGTTCGCAATGTGTTTTTAAACACGCTTTCGTTCTAAATATTTAAAAAATGTGGCACATCGCGTAATAGTTGAATTAAAAAAAAAAAAAAAAAATTAATAAAAAAACACGCTTATAATGACGCCGTGCGCGCAACGTGTGTGACAATGAATGATTTATTTTCTGATGTGTGCTGTGAAACACTTTTGTTTTTAATGAAATAAATTTAATAAAAGCTTTGATAAAAATAATTTCATACGGACCAAAGTTTTTCCATTTCCGGGGTTTTTTTTTTTTTAATCCTTAATATACATAAATATATATATGTGTGTGTTTTAAAAATAAATACCTAATTAAGCTTTTTATTCTGCTACTCTCTTTGTGCGCAGTTCACGCTATTACGATTTTTTTTTTTTTTGCAAAAGGTCGAATGTCTAGGCAACTCGTGAAAATCACAGTGTCCTCTATCATAAAAATTGCATGGTTCCACGGGGATAATTATCTTACTCGGGTATCCGACAATATGTAATTAACGAAGATTTCTATACCTCCATCACAGGACGATGATCTTCTTTTTTATTTTTCTCCTCTACTCTGTTTTATATTCGTCCCTACCGCGTCTTTCCACGGTTCGCCTTGCATTCCCTTTTAGGTTTTGACTATTTTTTTTTTCCTCGAGGCGCATTTCCTCGTGTATTTATCGACCGAGTTCTGCCGCACCCCCACCCACGGTCCCGATGGTTCGACGACCCACACCGGGGACCAAAAATACATCAAACCGCCATTAACATTCGTGGTACATTCCCAGGGTCTACGACTCCCGATTGCCAATTTTTCATTTTTATCGGCCATTCGGAAGCATACTTATTATGTCGTTATTTTATAATATTTGCGCCCGTATCGCAAAAAAAAAAAAACAATTATTTGTAAATTCAATATGATTTGAATTTTTAGGTTCTACTGGCAATTGATTTGAATTCGAATGTCAGAAGAATCGATTGTTTATAACACAACTATTACTAATAAATAAGCTAAAACACGTTACTGCTAATAAACACTGCAACTGTACCGCACACTTTATCGGTTTTCATCACGAACATGTACTGATATTACATATTAATATTTTTCACCGTTCGAACATTGACAAATTGCCGATGTGTTATTATGCAAAAATAATACTTGAGTACTCAAATGTTGAATACTCGAACGATTCCCATCGCTGTGTGCTGCGGTAGTCACGTAATAAAATCGAAAACTTACACTAAACTGACCGAATCCTTATAAATACCGAACATTTGCAACGACGATTGTCCGACGAACAAAATGTTACGCCATGCTAAGATCTCTGAGATCGGTTGTTATGATATTTTAAACATTCGCTACAGAGGTGAATCAATTTATTTTAAATGTTTCGACCATAAACTATTAAAATTTAATTAATATTATTAATTTTAGTAACTACAGTGGCTAGATTTTCCACTGTTGGAAAACTTATCTAGTACCATCATATCATCAGTTATATATTTTACACCTATATGAATAGACAACAGTGCAAGGCCTGTAGCCGTGACTCAGTTGTAGTACTTTATTTTATACTATTTAAGATTATATCGATAATTATTTAGAATCGAAGTTTCGGGATGATGGGGTAAGCTGAAGCTGAACATTAAAATTGTAAACTTGCGTATACGAGAGTGAAAATTGCGAATTTCTATTATTTTACTATACGCGTTACTCTGAGATAAGTAGATGGTTATAAAACAGAGAGCGGTAACAATAAACCACTTTTTAACTAACAGATGTTATACTTAAGTATCAACCGATAACAGCTAGAGCTTAAAAAAACGATTAATTTATTCGGTGATTCTTTTTTTTTTTAATTCTTATCAAACGTTCATATCGCGTATACATTCAATGCACTCGGAAAATAGGTACATACTCACTTGTAATTTCGTTTCGGTTAACGTGCTTTTGATTATTTCGTATTAAAGCGAAAAACGCGCGTCTTAACGAAAGCGTGCGCGCGCGTGCACTCTAAAGAGATTTAACGATCAACCGCTTACGACCAGAGTATATTATAATAGAGTCAGTTATTATACGATTATATTATAATAATAATATTATTTTGTTAAACCTTTGAGTATCGTTGCATCGTTTTCGAGGACTTGTACCTAAGAAATCTTAGAAAAATAAAATACAGACTACCTACGCTGTTAATCGTTTTACCGCCTTACTGCGCCGCGCAGAGCAAACAGTACATATCAGTGGTGGCCAAATTGCGGCTCACGTCTTATTTATAATAGCCAAAATGCACTTATTATTGATATGCACTTTAATTATTTTGGTATATTTTAATAAAAAAAAAAAATTGTCTTTATTGTATAATGTATAAAACACAGAAAGTAAGTTACAAAAATATAATAAATAAATATGAATAATGAATAAAATATAAACGTTAAGCTAAATTCGCTAAATTTGTTCGCGTGGTATTTTTTCCGTGAGCTTCCTGAGATTTGATTCGATTGATGTATGAGAGTAGTTCTGAGTTATTTTGTTAAATTTTCATCTGTTAAATCTGAACGATATTTTAAACTTAATTATTTACATCGTTGAATAAAGCTATTCACACGAATATGTCATGTCAAAAGTTGTTAATAATTTTAGTGCACAGTTTTTAGTTGTTGGGTATTTTTTTAAACAGTTACATGCTTCCAAGATCTAAATGTTGAGGTATAGTTGTCTTTGAACGGCTCAGGGCTGTCGTCTTCAAAGAGTTCGATTTCAAGATCCATCAAATTTTTTTACGAATATAAATATGATATTGGAAATCCATTTTCAATCACGTCAGATAAATATGAATACCATAAACGATATAAAATATGTATTACGATAAAAGTCTTGGCTCTTCGTATCGTTGCAATTAGCCGTGTGACTCGCGAACATATTTACCCTGACCACCCCTGGCCTATATTATGCTGCGGGGAACACGTGACGTTTTCGGCGCTACATATCGCATGGCTAGCGTCTTCATTTTCCACAACATTATACGTATAATATCCCTCCAAAGTTAGGTTAGGCAAGCGAAACTCGTCTATTAAGCGTACGAAAAAATAAACCGACATCGGGTGTACAACGTTCGGTTGATTTTTTTTTCGCCATTTTAAGGATATAATTCTTAATAGTAATTTGAAATGCCCGTTTAAAATGTACACTTACGATCTATCTAACGTTGATTTAATTACTTGTGCATCGAACGAAGTATAAATGCCATAAGCAATGGGATCATCTAAAACGTTATCTCTGTTTTTCTCATTTTTTGTTTACACTAGAAAACGCATTTATTGTCCAACGTCCGATCCAACGAAACAATATATAACAATAATGCGAGTGCAGCAAATACATTTTCCACCAGGAATTTTGATCAAGAAAGACGAAAAGGAATTAATAATAAATAACATCGCAGCGAGACCAAAATACATTACACTCGATTCCCTCGGAGTCTAAAACATATATTTTATTAAACAGCACAATAAGCGAAAAAAAAATGTATACATATACATTTGTAATATATAGTTCGGGCGTGATGTATCACCCTTGTCACCGGTTCCGAATACGCCACTGCAGGTACACGTAGCTACCGCGAGCGGTGCAGTCGGGGTTACTGCAACGGCAGCAGCAGTAGCAGCCGAGTTCCGCCTGCAGCAAAAGCCATTTCCGGTCGTCGCGAACCGATTGAAAAACCGCCAAATCTCAGACGCGACCACCCCCGAAGGCGACGAATTTCCTCCCACCCCCACGACGCGGTTCGATTCTTATTCCGATGAAATACCATTGAACGCGGTCTGACACGACATTGCTATGAATTGAGCACACTGTGCATTCTAAACGTCACTAACATAAAATTATATTTTCGATCGAGAAAAAAACTGCGATAGTGTTTATCGAAAAAAATAAATACTGTCGGTAAAATAATTCTAATAAACTATAATAATATTATAGACCGACGAACGAGCGTACACGTCGGTATCGACTAACGTTTGAGTTGAATTTGGGTGCTTTTAGGGGTTGCGCGTTTATAGAAATTTCGAAAATGAGAGTAGGTTAATATTAGCGTATTATTATTATTATTTATACCATGTTGCGATGTAATATTGTTGTTTTACGGTAAAATCGCAGCACATATAGTTTTCAGATCGGCGTATAGTGCACGTATAGTGCAGTTGCAGTGGCGTGCTTATAGGGTAGACCTACTAGAATCGAGTCTTCCCAATTTTATTTGATCGGTTGGTTTTGTTTTATCACACGTAAAGTTCATTTAATAAAACACATCAGATATAATATGTCTCAATATGTCAAGGGTCATGGCAATACATCAGAAACCTATGGACAGTAAATCCAAAGATTGACTCCAAATACATATTCCGTTCCAAATATTTCTTGCGTATAGGAATAGGTATTTCGCGCTGGAAGAGCTACGGTAAAATGTACTCGAGGAGATGATGGACGGGGGTTCGAGCTGCGGATGTCCGGTGGACAACGAGAGATCGGAACACCAAGACAACGGGAAAAACGCATTCGACGCTCTCGAAAGCAAAGTAGTTCTCAGGGAGAAAGGCTTTACAGGGTGGTGGGGGGTTGATATTTTAATCCGTCGCTAATACCTTACATGTGCGCGTTCCACGGACGACGCACACGCGAGATAATTTATGATGCATGTACACTAATTTAATAATATAGCGTCGTGGCCCTGCGTGCTCACATTTTATATTCACTGTGTAACGCACCGTCGTCGTGTCGTCGTCGGGCTCGTCGTTATAACATTGTACGCAGTTCCCGTCTCTCCGACGCGTTATGCTCCGATGCCGTCGGCCAGACTTACTATTATAACACTCGTACGCGTAGTGACGGTCGTGACGGAGGTCGGGGGAAACACATGGCATCGAGTCGAACGAAACGAAAATAATAATAATAATAATAACGAGAATACCAAAAAAAAAAAATAAAATGTACATAATATTATGTACACGCGTGATCCGAGAACTTTTTTTATTTTATTTTAATTTTTTTTTCCCCCGGACCAATTACGTACCCAAACGTCATTTGTTTTTCCGGACAAAGTATTTCGGTCGCCGTCCGATGCGCGTTTCAAAAAAACCTATATGTATATGTATATATATATATATATTTAAGCCGGTGTACAATTATAACGATTTTTCCCGCTACATTCGTTAAGTCCGCCTCATCGATTTTCGTGTTTGTTTTATTTTTTTCCCGGATCCCGTCTCGTTACGTTATAATACATAGTTTATCACAGGCAATTAGCTTTGTCCGCGCACATACAATAATAAAAATTGTCATTCTAATATTGATCACGCTGTCTGCTAACAATGAAAAATAAATAAATAGAAAAATACCTGCTGCAGCAGAGGCAGCCAATGCCCTCGATGTATACAGGGTGACTCTTTTGTCGCGAATCAATAATCTAGCTGTCCCAGGGTCATTCGGACTATTCGTGTTTCGTTCCCCGATCGCGGCAATTTCTTCACGACGTTGTGTACCACGGATAAAAATGATTGAGCTGAGAATAGATTCAAATTATGAGTTCTATTCACGTTCTATGATTCTGAAGGAAAAAGTCACTCGGTCATACGTCATACATGTTATGATAAGTACCTATGTACACGTTTGTAGAATATATAAAGCACACGAAAATGTAGTTTCAGATCTGATTTTCACACCAAAAATGAAGGTAAATAGAAGTGAGGACAAAAAGAAGATTAAGTATGGTAAACAATACATATATGCATACGTACATATTACTCACGTCGATATATTATAATCTTTCGTCTTCACGCGCCCCGTGTTATTTTAGGACTAAACAATTATTCGAACACCGAGACCGACTGCAGGCGGCCGTGTGTACACATCATAACAATAAATATATTATAGAAACTTGGACGATATGTTTTTTGTGATGATAGTAATAATAATAATAATAATGTAACGCTGACTTCTCTCGTTTACTCAGATATGACGAGCGTCCGGTAATCCGCAGCTGAACCCACAGCAAACGAACCTTTTCACCAAACCTGTCGTAAGTCTTTCGGTGCTTCCCGTTAGTTCAATATTTACCGGTCGGCATACTCGATCGATTTGTTTTCGTTTTACCCAACACGATTTGTTTTTAATACTGCGTTGCCTCCTTTTGTTTCTTCCAATTAAGAAGGCGTATCGTTTTTTATCAAAAAGCCCACCCAGCTGTTGTAATTAAAACGAATTAATTGTAACGAAAGAAAAATGTAGTTTGGTTCTGGAAATATTTCAAATAAGCATCTATAAGAATTTCTCAGAGATATGAAATAGTTTTTTTGGAAAAACTTGCTCGTCACAATAATATACAACTTTCATTTTATTTCAAGTAATTTCAATACATGTTTATGTCATTTTTAAATTTAGTATACATTTATTTTAACTGTTAATACCTAACTTTTAAAAATAAAAATCATGCGTAGTAGTAATTTGAAATTTTAATGCATCTTAGCACCAAACGTATATTGTCTTTATAATCATCTACTATGAAATCAATAATCATCGGGACGAAAAAAGTATATTTCGTTACTCTTTGAGTAAAAATCCATGTTATAGGAACGTCCGCAAAAATGTTTAAAATCTTAGGACATCCGTCGTGATCTACTCAAATTCACGTTAAACGTAACTAAGAAACTTTACGATGCCGTTCGAGTATAATAATAATTTTCGTTAATCAATCATTGATTGTTCGTATACGCATAAATATTATGTCGTCCCATTCAAGGCCGGTATTTTCATACGTAACGTGTACCTATAATGCAAGAAAGTATACATAAATTGATTGAGTTGAAACACAAACGAGTCGAGTGCGATAGAATTCTTGAAAAGTTTTTTAATATCAGGCAGGTGTAAAACGCATAAAAACTTCATCTCTGCGCTCGCGCGCGCGTGTGAGTGTGTCCTAAATATTACTGCAGCGGCCCCGTGGCCCACAGGGAAAAGGCGTTTCGTGTTGTTTTTTTCCGCCGCTCGAGTCGTGCCGGAGAAATAAAACAATTTTCACGCACGTTCCCGTAACATACCTTAAAAATTACGGTTCGCATGTTTTATTTTCCATCAAAACGTTGATTGCTAGATTTTAAAACGGATACATTTTATACCATTGATGTATTTAGAGCCAATGCGTATTATTATTAAACATGTATATACGCGACGTATAATGCACGGGTATATCGTACATTATGCAGTGTTTTATGTGGCGAAGAAAAAAAAAAATATTTTTTATTCTTTTTAGTCCAAATAACAACCATTTACCGTACACCGTTATGTACACCGTACACATTTTTCGACATTTTATCAGATCAAACAATGAGTATTACTTTCGATGAATACGGACTGGTGTGCATAAAAACCGAAAGCTATAAAACGGGGGAAAAGCGAAATAAGAACCCATAAACACCGTGGGACGACGACGACGACGGTGACGTAATTTCGCCGTGTAGACTATATTATAATAATACGGTTTACGTTCTCTAGGAGTTTGTGTTAATTATAATTTTACTATCGTTCTATAAAATCTCATTTCGAACGTATAATATGATATCATACTGTACACATTATTTCGTTCCTCCGGAGCCATCTGGTGCCATACGCGTGCATATTTTTTTTTTCAATTACATTAAAAAATTTTAATTACCTGCATTTAATCGTGCTATTAAGTTGATATAAAATGCTGCTGCTGCTGCTGCTATATATTGAAGAAATACGCACAGCTAATTGTGTTTCCTTCGAGAATGCTTCACGCGTTATTAACGATAAGACAGTTGTTATTTATTTTGCGAGAAAATCTGCTCGTTAAGTTTGCATTTTTTTTTTTTCGAAAATATTTTTATTTTTCTTTAAAAACGCCATCGCGCATTATTATACGCGGTGTTGGTTTTTTTTTTCGCTGCGTTCGGCATTACAATTTCCATCGACGATCGGTAATCGAACCGAATCCACGCGGCAACGCAATTAGGTACATATAGGCACTATTAAATCGAACGGAGTTAGACGTTTTCGAACTAATGATGTGAAGTGTAACGCAGCTTAATTATAAATAATGTACTGCACAATCTCCGAGGGAATTAAACGGTGTACACTCACGCGTATTATTGACTTTGAATCGTTAAGAGTTGCGTTTTTTTTTTTTTTTTCTTCGTGTACACGTCGAACGACGTATAAAATCACCTTTCGCCCGACGACGTGAATCCGTGTTAATATTTTTATTTATTTTTTATACAAAACAATTTGACGGACTACCGGATTGCAGTGGGTGACGGTCCGCCGCGGTGGTGTCCGAAACTGTCGGACAGGTTTGAACTTTATTGGTCCGGTCGATGTAAATAAATAAACGAATAATAATAATAAAAAAAAAAAAACACCGGACACCACTTAAACCGGATCACGGCTTTTAATTGCTTAATTTGTAACCCCAGACACATTTCTCGTGTTAATAAAAACATAAAAAACTGGTTTGGGTCGTTTCAATTAGTAATCATTTTGTCGCCCGCGCGCGTACACATACACACGCAGCACACACTCACGCGCGCGCGCGCGCACATAATGATATGTGTATTACCTAAATCAGAAAATAAAAAAATACACAAATATACATAGCACACGTATACATAATAGTAGTACGAACCATCTCGTTGACGACGGGGTGGGCAAAGAGTGTTTGTGTGTGGGGGGGGGGGTTATTGAGTTGTTTTTTCCGATGTCACCCCGTCGTTAATACCTATATATGTTTGTACGTGTATACGTATGCGTGTAGTGGAGGTACACGGCGATCGCGTGAAGCGTTTTTATTATGTTACGGTGTCTGCGGACCGGTTGTCCTGATCATAAAATATCACCATCGTTTCTACACGGGCGGGCCACCCCGGGGAGTGCGGTGGCGCCCGACCCGGAGCAGCGCATTCTTCGTCACCGAAAATCCTCGCACAAGAATCTATACACGTCGGTTTTTCTTATTTTTTTTTTTTTTTATATATATTCATTTTTCGTCACCGGTACCCCTTGGGTGTCCAAACAAACGTTTACCGGTTATTAACGGAATTTCACTTAACACGCAGCGCGCGCACACCTATCGTATATGTTACGTACGCACACCGCGACCTGTGGGTTTTATCATTTATCTCTCGGTTCCCATTGTGTCCGAAGGCCGTGCACCGCGTACGTGTGACCGAAATGGTCAGTATACGATAATTCTTATTGCGAGGACACCGGTGCACCGGTTTCAGTCGACGAGTCTTATTATATTTCCCTTCCAAAACGCCGACGCGTGTACCTACAGCGGGGGCCACCCCGACACTGACTTCAGACGGACCAGTGTTCGGCCGCGACATACACAATGCTGTACGCTATAATATAGGTCCTTTGATTTTCACCCGATCCTTTCGCGGTATACCAATGAACACAAACGTGACGCATCCTGCGGTGGCGTGGGGTGCGTATACGCGTTGTAAGCATGTGGCCTACACTTTCGGTTTTACAACGTTACACAGGTTTATTTTTTTAACGAGTAAATAAAAACTCAATGTTCAACCCGAGTTCGAGTAAAATCACATATTACGTTGGATTGTAGATGGTATTATTCATACGATATCCTTGTGCGATTCCGCTTCCCCTTTCTATGTATGACACTAAGGTTTGGAATTTTTGAATTCGATGATCGTTTACACCGCACTGACTGTAGGTGTACGTACCACGCCACTGGACTCGCATCGCTCATCAGTCAACGCGTACTGATTACGTAAACAAAGCTTTTCTTATTCAGCGCATTTTTATTTCCGTTCGTTTTCATTCGGCCGTCATACGAATACCGGAGACGGTACGGCTGCTCCTATTTAAAAACCGTCCTAAACCACTCGTCCTGAAACCGTCGACCGTCGAACAAAATTTGTTACGTATACAAGCCCGCCGTTTAAAGCGTGCACAATTTCGAGTATTCCATAATGTGCATAAACCGTTTTCGACAAAACGCAAGACAAAAGGACAATAAATTGCCGAAATAACACTTTCCATGTATATATGTATGTACAAATACGATGCATCTGATGCATTGTGTCTGCTGCAGTCGCATATATAACGTGCGCCGTCCGACGAAACGTTTCGGATCCGGGGCCGTATAAATTCCTTATTACTTCTCGTTAGTAGACGAACGACCGCGACGGCACCATAAGCGACGCAAACGATTCGAATTAAAATATCCCGTGATCTAATTTGGCATGAGTTTCGGTCGGGCAAACGGTCCGGAAAAAGTCAAAACTTCCGTTCGCAAAACCCACCGAGCGCGACCACTCGTGTATCCGACGTCGTCGATCGGCGAATGATTCGGAACAGTTTCACCGCGAAAACCGTAAGAAATACAGCGTAAAGGCGCAGTGTTTTCGCGATCGTTCGAAACTAAAAATTGTCGTAAGGCCGTTTCCGTCCGCTTCGGTAAACGCCGTAGGACAACAAAATGCTGATGGCACACGGTGGCGCGGAAACGAATCGCTTTTTTTTTTTTTTATTTCGGTTCGCCGAGAGATTTATACAACACTGTACCGCTGTATGCTGAATCCCACTAAATCAAACTGTGTACACGAAACTGTTGCTGCGGCCAAGCCGTCCGCATTAACGCGATTAGTATTTTAGAAAATCACGGGAAAAAAGAAAACAACAACGTTCGAGGTTTCCATTTCGCCCGGTTGACATTTATTTTCCACCTCTTGATATACGCGTTTATGTTTTACGCTCAAGCTCATATTATATCGTTCTAACGTTGATAGTAGTATTATGTTCTTGCCAACATCGATTCGTCAGTCGTAAAATATTTACTCTTGTTCGCCCGAGCACAAAACAAGCCATTAGGTTTGTTATTTTCCACGTAGGTATATATGCATAAAAAAAGCACATCACTAACAGCTGCTGCTGTCGTCTTTTGGACCGTAAAACGTTGATTCTCTTATTCCAGTCGGACATGCGGATTTCAAATATTATGTTTCTTATTAGTGTAAATTGAGTGGTAATTCGTGTAAGATCTAATGACTCGCATAAATACGTCATAAAAAAGTCACAATAATAGCCGAAGCGCAATAAAATTTAGGAAAAAAAAGAAAGAAAAAGAGCCGTCTACAGAACATTACCATGGCGAAGGCCACTCGTTTCGTTTCTCTTGCCCCGCCGTAAAGTCTCGTAAACCACTGTACTATGTTATAATATCATCACATACATTTGGAAGCAATGATACTGTAGATCGGTAATTATCATCTCATCCATCCGTAGAAAGAATAAAATAAACGATTTCGGCCGAACCCCGATTGACAGGTAAAAAGTGTGCGTATGCGATGTTTTTAAAATGTTTAAGTGCTCATAAAACGGGTTTACGAGTAAAGATTCCCGAAACATAATAGTATATACCACCAGTAAATAATACAATAATGATGATTGTAACTATATAATTATCATAACCCTGTCTTAAAATTTCTAGTTTTGGTATACCCAAAACCACAAATTTTATAAAACAAATCCTAAAACTACCCATTAGCAAATGTATTCTGTGTCGTAAAATTTAATACAAGAATAATGTCCTCGTAAATTTTACTAATTTCTATGTAACTATAATATTTTAAACGCTCGTAAAAACCAATCGTAAGAACTAAGACAAGTCGGTCCGAGACGGTTTAATAATTATTTGACAATTCATTTTTATGACATCGTGGTCACAATAATAATATTATACATTATTATTCTAGTGATAAATGGTAGTAAAGATAATAGAAATAATAATTATTTTTCTTTTCGAACAATTGACTTGCCTGTTCAGTGACCAGGTTTTTTCAACATTTTATAGAAAACTATTGTGAAATCCTTAAAGAACACCTTTAATTGTTATTACCATTTGTTTTGTTTGGTTTCCCGTCAATATAGATGCATTTTTTTTTAAAATTACTTCAATCGGAAAATGCTTCCGTACATGACAATAATAAATAAATACATATATTACACTCTATGAGTCAATACGCATATAATATAATCTTTGTTTCGTCCAAAGTCACTCAATCTGAAGGCAGATACATCTGTGTACTTTATAACGTCGACTTAAAAAGAACACATTTATCTACACTTACTATAAACGAGACATGCGTTTGGAAATTCCCGACCCCTTTAACATGAAAAATATCTCGACGTTTTTCTCTTTTTTTTATGTACGAACGTGTTAAAATAGTTAAAAATCAGTATGAATACATAAGCTCCGTGGAAACAACACTACAATATTGTTTACCACGTTAGACTGTTGTTTGAAATTGAACATTTAATCGCTGGTGTTGATTTCACCCCATATAGTTTCTTTGGTTTCGAAAAAAAACACTTAAAACTCATTTTTTGAGATTTATCAGAATATCGATGACTGAATATATTATACTAACATTATATAATTTATACAATTTTAAAATACGGTGAAGCGTAAAGAACTTTTTTAGTCAAATATTCGTCAATGTGATCCGGTCGGTTTTTTTCTTATATTGGCTAATTATTGTTGATAAATTAGTTGGTTTTATTCAGTTTATATTATACCGATACTGCGTTAGGCAAAATAAATTTGAAATAAAACAGACGGTTTGTGTAAGACTAAATCTTATAAAGAAAAAAAAAGAATATACATATTTATTGTATAGGTTACATCACCCCGACGCAGTTCGGGTGATATTATGATGTTGTACGTCGTGTGACCTCGGAGGAAAAACCGTACGGGCAGCTGTACATATTATGTAAACGTTTTTAGTGTACTTAAATGTAAAAAAAAACGGGAAAAAGAACCATTCGATTTACGAGTCGCCTTTGGTCGCTTTGGTCGCAAAGGTCATCGGGAATACAGTATGCGAGTTGCCACGACGTAGACAGTCACGGATTAGATAACCCGAGCACGCGCGTGTGTGCGTGTATCGTGTACGTGCATACGTGGTGTGTGTGTGTGTGTGTGTGTGTGTGTGTGTGTCGTGAACGTGTACATGTGCGTGTGAGTGTACGTATGCGTGTACGCATAGGCATCATTATTATCATTACAATGATTTCATATACAAGCATGGGAAACGTGCGTGACGGACCCCCCGATGTCGGATGTGTGTCGTCGACATGCGCGGGGTGGCCTCGCTCGCGATATCAACTGTGCAACGGGCTCGGCGACGACGGTTTTCATCATTAACACATAATAATAATACTTGTATAATTTGTATATTCGTAGAGTTTTTTTTTTTTCCTAACCCGCCCGTGCGGATAGAAAATGATTTAACAATAAACGCAATTAGGACGTGTACGCGCGCGCATATACACACACACAGCGCGTGTGACCAGAATAAGGGCTGCTCACGGGTCAGTGGTAGTCGGTGCGTGTCGTGTGAACATTAGCGCCAAAAATACAACCACCGAAGAATTAATTATCATCGGCCAGATGTTGCTTAATCAATACGTCATCGTTAATATATATATATAAATACAGATACATACGCATCGGTTTTAACTCGATTAAATTGCTTTCCTCGAATACAATAGCACGGCACACACGAAACTCGCGTGCTCTGTGTGTATTTATTTTGTGTGTATATACACTTATAGGTGGCGCACGCGAAAGCCTTTCAAGGGGTTTGTTGGCGCTGCTCCTCAAAGGAATAAAGGATACAACGGACGAGACGGTGGAGACGTGAGGGAAAAGTGTAATGAGAGAAGGATTACATTGTTTATTAGAGACTATAACACTAGTGGCGGTGGTGGTGGTGGCGGCGGCGCCGGTTTTTCTCCTTTAAGAAGGATATAAATGCGCGTTATTTTTGTTTTGTTTTTTTATTTTATTTTTGTTTGTGGTCTCGAAGAGACCGCGAGTCGTTTAAGTCGCAGTGACAAATTATATTGCGAGGGGGCAGCAGCTCGAGTGCTTATTACAATTACATCCCCGGCCGCCGCACTCTAAATCCCTGATAGTTCCCGGAGGGGATCCAAAACGACCCGGGATCTCTTTCACTCCTGTAGGGTGACCCAAAATACCGACGGGTTTCCCAAAATTGTTCCTGTTCGTGCCAATTTTCCTTTTCTAATTTACTCGCCGGCCGGAGTTGCCAAAAACACATTTCCCCGAAAAACCCTTGACTTTTTATAGATACGTATATAATATAGTACGTCCGTACACGGGTAGGCATGTATTACAATCAGTGCCGGCCGGCGGTTGAGCCGCGGTAGTGTTTTCTTGTTTTCCCGTGTTAATTATGTATACGGGACTGCAGCGCGTAGTATTCGGGGAAACAACACGATACACACCCGGTATAAATTATGCGTTATACCGAAACGACTTCTGCGTCACGCCAACGCGTGTAGTAGTATATACCCATATACTTTTCAGAGCCTCTATATTCCCTCATTCTTCGCCATTGTCATCATAACTAGTATTTACTTGTAACAAAATATTAACACTGCGATATAGTTTATTTATTTACTAACGGTGTTTTATTTTTATTTTTTTCTCTGTTTCAGGTAAGACATTGGCATAATACATTTATTGTGTCATAATAGTATGGTTCTTCGGTATAACGGCAGCGCTCTGCACGCGTATCCTTCGACACAATAATATTCTACTGATTCCACATGTAGCCGCTACCACCGGAAGAATTGAGTAAATATTAATGACTTGGGAAATTTTGTTATTAAATCCTTCGAACTGAAATTAATGCTTATTTCTATCTCTAAATGTATTTTATTTTGTTAACAATCGTTTTTTAGAAATAGTTTTATTTTTTGATATTACATCAACCATTGTAACTAAAATTGATTTTTATAATTTCCATTCATGAATAAAATTACCCCGTTTGCCGGACTGTACAATCAAGTGTTTTTATAACCACCATGACGTTTTAGATTTTCGAAATTAAAATCTTCATACTCAGTTGTAAATTTAACTTATACCGAGTATTCTAATTATTATTTATATGGTTAAAGACTTTCTTTTAGTTTCTTTAGTTTATTTCTTCTTACTTCTGGGTCATCCCGCATTCATGTTTACATTTTTAAATAGCTTATTTAGGGTGTACAGTGTACACACCCAAACCATAGTATTAGGGTTTCAAGATAATATTACGAGTTTGATTATTTGTTCAATACATAGATTATATATTAAATACTTAGTAAATATACCGATATCGTAATAGGGATTTTTCCGGTCGTATTGTAAATTTAAACACATTAAATAACACTTAACGAGCGTTTAATTTTTTCTCCCACGTAATTCAATTGTAATTATTATGCAAATTTGATCGAAACTCTCTCGGGATTAATTCAGTGGGATATTAAACGACGACGCACGGACTAAAACTGTATGGGAGGCTCCGCAGCATGTTAGGGATGACGGTTGAATTTCGATTAAACGAATAATTATGTGCCCTTAAATACCAGTCGTTTCCATTATAAATATTATAATATACATAAAATACATACTAAACGAAGAAGATACTCGATGTTATTAAATATTTCCATGCGGAGCGTGTCGAGCGTGCTGGCGTTTACTTATGAAAATCGAAATACAATGTTATGACGCTCATCGGTTACAATACGATATATCATTATTAATAAACTGAAAGTTAGTAACCTAACTTAATGGTATGATGGCGATGGACGTACGTCGTGTACATAATGTACATCGAACACCGTCTCTACATCATCTCAACAATTTTTTGTTTTGTTTTTTTTGTCTTCTAGTTGACTAGAAAAAATACCTTTTACCTATATAACCTATTACTTAAACAGTATCAAATCAATTTTCGAGACTTGAGTGTATTTGTTATATTATTTTTATTATTCTCATAAACACGTGGTCGCACCAAAGTTATTTTTAAAGTATAGTGTGAAATAATAACATCTTATCAGAACACACATCTTTTTTCTCGTGGTAGAACTGACAAAAACGAGCCTAATAAAGTGGATGGGGGAGGGGGGCGAGGGTAACAAGAAAACATATTATAGGGCATCTACATAAACATGAGTTCAGACGCCTCTGGTTATGATATGCGAACAGCAGAACAGAAGAGTAGCCACTAAGTAAATATAAATATTCATGTGGGTTAGGGGATCGAAAGAACCGAAGAGAGAGGGTATATAACTTGATCAAAATGAAATGTATCACACACCCGCTGACGTGACTGTATAATGTTCGTGACAGGTACGTGGGGTAGTAGTGCGCGAGGGACGATGAGGTACACGGAAATTTTTATATTCGGTTATTATAATGTAGGCCTTTGCGAGAGGGTTTTTTTTCGGGGCTAAGTATGCGTTCATAATATACTTATGTAACATTACTTTTATTCGTCTAATGTCCAAAACACACAAACGCGTACACAATGAAACAACATAGTCACTCGAATAACCTTCCACAGCAACATAATGCATAATATAACAGCGTATATACATGTGGATTTGCTTACAAATTTTCAGATTTTCAGGTGTTTCTAAAAGTCTGGAAACAAAGATGATTAATATTAACGGCCGTTTATTGAACAGGATTTTCACTTTTAGACAACGTAATGGAGATCGATGAGTGACGCGCGAGTTTTCGATTAATAACAGCTATTACTTATCGCACTGTTAAAACGTAGAACATTTTTTCGCTCCGAAATCGGAAGGTCAGAATGGCACTGATCAAAAAACCTAAAAATAAAATTGTTTTACAAAAAAAAATACCCTCCTATAAAACGTCTTATATTTAACTCGTTAATTCATCAGTGCGTACCGGGAAATATCGGATCGGGATGGCCCTTGAATACGTTTCCACACATTATCCGCCCTCCAGTCGCTGTAGCATCGGCCACATCGGATCCCTATCGCGGTGCACAACGAAGCTTCGGGGTGTAAAAAATATTGAACATTATTTAATAGACGTAAGGGCGGCGTAAAGTTGGAGAGGACATACTTTTCCGGGACGGCACAACGCCGTTGGGGCTCATCGCGGTACACTGCACCGAGCTCGTGTGCGTACGCCATCGTGTTCGTACGTAAAATATACGTTATAATGCACGCGGTACACGAGCATTATACGCAATAATCGTACGGGGTAATTTTTTTTTCTTCTTATGTGTACTATCGTACTATAATAAAGAAACTGTGCGAGTATTTTGAAAAATTATGTCGGATATAATCACTAGAGAATCGGGGTGGGGTGGGGGGAGTGCACAACAAGGAGGAATAAATTAAGCCTCGTGCGTGCGTGCGTGCGAGCATTCGGTCGTAGCGCACGGGCTAGCATAGAGAGACAGAGGAGTTAGAGAAAGATAAAAATCGTAGATTTCTCCGTGACATTTTTCGGATGGTCGTGACCGCGCGCTCGTACACGCGGTAATGGCTCGCGCACACGAATATCGCCGACTAAAAAACCGACTTCATGACAATTATTTATACGTATTGTTCTTATTTGTGCGCCCGGAGGCCGGGACCGCGTGTCTCAGATAAATCGTAAAGTCGTGTGCGTACGATACGTGTGCGTGTGCTTGTGCGTGTGTGCATTATATAGTTGTGACGGCACAGAATCTTTTTTCTTTCCTTTTTTTCTCTCCTCTGCCGGCGGTAGGGAAAAAACACGAGATTTGAAAGGAATATATATAAAAAAAAAAAAAATAACAAAACAGAACGCTCGCACGCCCGCGACCCGGACTAATGTACGCGTATTATATTATCATACACATACGTGGTTTAACGAGCGAAATTAACGATTTCCCTGCGCCGTTTCACCGCGAAATTCCATAATTATTATTACGTGCACACACGACAAGACGGCCGAAACGAAAAAATCCTATTCCAAGGCCATGACGACGACGACGATGACGACTTTATGACGACGTAGGTATGCGCGCGGAATCGTACAGTAATAATAGTAATAATAATAATGATATGTAAAATATGTGAAAAAAAAATAAAAAAACACAAAAAAGACTGCGCGGCAGCAGATGACTTTATCGGGACGTGTTCGAAACGTTTCCTCCGGGTCTCGCCGCCGCAGGCCCACGGAGACCATCCGTTCGCGTCATTCGCCGCGCGATTCGCACCGTCGGGTTTTTCCTTTTTACATATTATTATGTTATATATAGAAATAAATGTGCGTTATATCATTCGCCCGGTGGAGATATTACGTCCGCTCCGCGCGTCCCGTAATCGTCGGCAACCCCGCACGGCGAATATCGCGTTTGAATATTTTATGTTCGTTTAGGCGCGCTCGGAGTGTAATAATTTCGTGGTTCGTACGAGTAGACGCGCCCCGTGAACACTGATCGTTTGACGTTCAAATCGGAAAGACGAGAAAAACGCCACCTACCGCCGCGACAGCCTTATGGTGTACCGAAGCGCATTTCCGACGTCAGTAATTATTCGGACGCACGTGAGACGCGCTACGCGGCAGAGTCGGCAGACGTTATGCCGAGGGTGGTTAAAATCGTATGTGTTACACTCGAAAACCTCAGCGGTGAGCCAATAATCGGGCGGATGGCTTTTTCCGCGTCGAATTTGCAAACGCGTTGTATTCAAACTGTAGAACTGTACCGGGCATCAAGGAGGAACGTCTAATCGTTTTCGGTTATACGTTTAACAAGTTGTTAACTTTGAGAGCACGGGAATTAGACTTGTTTTTCGTCGAACACAATAGTGTTACGAATCGCGGGTCAGTGTGTGTACATATCGAAAAATTCAAACGGGATGAAAATATTAAAATCAATTCTACATTTGGACTAGGGAAATAAGATGAACTATCTGTACATTTCAGCGGAGAAACTGGATTCCTTTATGACAACGGATGGTGCAATACAGGAAAACTTATACTACCCTCAAGAGAGCAGTAAATTTTTTCTCCTCCTTTAATCATATCATCGTTAACTTATTGCAACCAAACTGTTACCGTGGAAAGTCTAAAACTAGAAACTGGACGGAAAAATCGAGGTGTTTTCTATTCGTCCAAACGATATGATTGAGTTCGATTAAAAACAATAGTTCTTTACTTTTCGGTCATTTTTATCGATTCAAATGAGATTATCAGGTTCATATAATCGATATGATTTTTTTTCCGATACGCCATAGCGAAACAAAACCACATAAGATATATTTATTAGAGAAATAAATGTTATTCATTTCAATAAATCCAAAGAAAAATATAAACAAATTCAGTCGACAACACAAATATTATACATCATGCAATAATAGCAGATGTTTTATTGAACAACTAACTGAACTAACTGCGTTATAACTAATAACATACGCCAATGATCATTCACAATGACATAAAATAATGCGGGTAATATATAATTGTCTTGATGTGTGTAAAAATAAACAGAGTTATGTTATGTCGAATGTAAAATAAAATAAAAAAAAGTGCTCGGAACCGAGCTTAACACTTTGTACGGAGACGATAAAAATGATGTTGTGTTTTGTTTTTTACCCTAAGTGTAATGGTAAATTTCCTTTTACATTAAAGCTCTCGTAACATTAAGCTTTCAGAAAAAAGGGGGAGAGAAATTCCACGACACACAAAAAAGGTGTTTGTACACATTTAATATATTAAAAAATCGAAATATTTCATTTTTTATTGTCTTCGTCTACACTTCGGCGCTTAAACTAATGATAAACAGTAGTAATATCGAGCCCAGCGCAATATAAATGGATATTTTTTTTTTTATAAGGCTTTTGATAAAAATGTATGAAAGTGTAAATATATTTAATTGTTTGTGCGGCATTTTCTTGGAAGTCGCTTGTCGTTTTATTATTACAATAACTACCCATGTCCCGCAATATCGACGTTCAATATTTTCAACGTTCATAATGATTTATTTCCCGTGATACCTATACCTATAATGGCTGTAGCCTACACTTATACCTGCAGGCAACGTCATCAGAATAAATAAATACTATCTGCTATTATATTACAATATATGCGCATTGCATGTTATAATGTACAATTGAAAACATGAAAACCACAAGACGTTTTTAAGCTGTTGTTATTATTATAGGACGGCAACGTAGGCATACCGCAGTTGAAGAATGCACACACCATATTGTATAGTAATTTTAAACAACCCGCGTGTATCATATAGGATAATTCTTTGTATAACATCATGTTATCATAAGTCGAGCAGCCGTGCGCGTAGTAGTATTATCCAAATACCTGTGTTGAACATTAAATGAAAAAAATGCTGTAGATTCGTTTTGAGGTTTCAAAACTAACGTTTTCCAATCGGAGGGAGGCAGGATCGTTATAGAATCGATCAGTAGTCTTTTGCACTCCACTGGTTCGTCATCGTGTATTACCAATAAGTTGGGCAGGACCCGTTTGGGCTGGAGAATATTATACATCTCATTTGAAACAGAATCTGCCTTCCTTAGGACTATCTTAGGCTTCGTTAAAAACGCTGATCCTTATTTTTATCAATATTTAAACGTATTTTGTATTAGTTTGTAAAAAAAACTTCGTCATACAAATATAAATATTAAAAAATATGGACCATTGTTTTTATTTTTTATAAGTTATCAATTACGAGTAGCTTGAAGCTGTCCAATTATCTTCAAGTAGGTACATTTAAATATAGACGTGAACATATTTATATTTTAATAATTTTGTATGTGTAGTATTTCGTGTTTTCTACTATATCATTTCTTTGAAAATTAAATAAATTATTTAAAGTTGATGATATTTTAATCACAGCTTGAACTTGGATTCTTAGTATTTGCTTTAAATATAATCGTTACATGTTAGCAAACATTATTTACTCGGTTTGTATGCGCAAAAACCAAACGATTTGCACTTTTATGCGTGTCCCGAACGAGCCTCGTCCAATAAGCTGTTCGGTATTATGTCTGAGCGTCTGACGATCCATCGCTCTCTACACACCCTAACTGAAACCGAAATAGTGATGCTGCTGCTCACGCGTTAACACCGGTACACACAGCCCGACTCGCCGCGAAAACACATTTCTAAAGCGTTTCTTAAGCACCACGCGTGCGGTACGAAATAATAAAACGTAACGAAAAAAACCTCCCCCGGTACAACGCCGGTAAAATCAATCACAAGCGTTTCGGCGGGTGGGTATTATACGCATACCCTCGTGTACGCGCGCCGGTGAAAATGATATAATATTCGTTTCAAACCAAATGTACGTCGTGCGTATCGCCGGCATTCAGAATAAATCCAAGACAAACACTCGGTGACGTATTACGCCTACCACCCCACGTGCCTTACCCGCCATAGACGTGCGTTTTACTTGGTTTGTTTTTTTAAACGTTTTTTTTCCACCCCCCACCGTCAACGTCTTTTTCCGCGTTCGTCGCGATGTCGTCTTCGTCTTCGTTTCCGGTTCGTTTGATCGTGTGAAACCTGCATAATTTTCCATATACACGCACGCGCTGTAAATGTTAATGTACTACCACGGTACGGTTGTTGCATACTACATATATTATTATATAGCTGTCTCGTTGTACTAGTTGTAAAGATGACTTATAGCACTTATAACGTTATCGATTCTCTACTTTTAGTAACTTCAATCATACGGGGTCAACAGTATTTTTAATTGTTTTTATTAATTAATTCCCGTCATTACAACACTAGTGCGTGTAACTATATATCTTACAGTTGATCGTTTTACTCGCTACAACACTCATCGTTCAACTTGTGCAAACGTATCGTTCAAAGTGAATTGCGTCGAATACGATTTATTGTATGGTCTTATAGGTCATATCACTCGGGAGTCGGGAGATTAACATTTTACTAACCTAACCGGGTGTCGTCCAACTTTCAAGACTTCATTTTTCTCTTTTTCAATATTTTCATAGAGTAAATATATATTATGCGGTACTTGGTCGTAGCGAGGGACATTATATTCGTTATGCAGGGGAAAAAAAGTTTTCACAAACAGAAAAAAATATAATAAACGTGTACGATGCGGGTATCCTTCGCCGGAGATACTATCGATTTAATAAAATAAAAAAATAAATAAAGTTTAAAACATGTGTACGCGCGCATGATATTATATAGACCCGGGTTAACATGACGTTTTCGATAACGAGCTCCGAAGCGGCGGGGCATTGTTAACCGGAAATCAGCGCGAGTAGGGTGAATGCGGGTAAAAATAGAAAGGGAGGAGAAAAATCTCGATTCATCCCTCCGCACCATCGGTCTACGCTCGGCAGTCTTCGTCGTCGTCGCGTGTTGACTGAGAGTCGAGAAGTGCACTGAGAAAGGACGCGCGGTCACGTGACGGCCACGGAGGTGGTCCCGCGTGCGCGTTTCCGAAGACAAATGTGTTGCCGAAGTCGCAAACCTAATTGTTACACCGCGATGGAACACGACGATCGTCGGGGGGTAGATAAGGCGCACAGAGGGGCGGGGGGAAAAGACCTCTTGGTCCGCGCGTACGCACGCAAACGTATAATTTATCTATATATACAAATGTTAATATACGAAGTGTATACGTAACATAATGCAGTCGCGGTGTATACATATTATATATACGTATGTATATGGCGGCCAGATGGCGACGTTTTGTGTACACATAAACACACTCGCCGGCCGCCGCGTGGGCACGGTGGAAAAAAAAAAAGAAAAAAAACAAAATGTTCCTTCGAAACAGGTTTCAGGCTCTGCGCGTGTGTGTCCGATACGGATTCCTCGGAGACGGTCGTTAAAGTCGACACGTGATTTAATAAACCCATGCGCTCGTTTCTGTACAATATCACATGGTGTGTGTGTGTGTTACTCGCGAGGACCGCAAACGGTCTTTTAACGCGGATTCGAGAATTCACATGGGAGGGGAAGGCAACCGCAGGCGCGTATAATGTGCATTATAAATAATAAATAAATACGCGAGCGCAAAAATATTGCCGACACGTTTATCGCGCCTCGAGTAGTATTGCGTCGACTCGACGGCGAGTGTGTACATTATGATGTACAAGCCGAATTGCACGGAACAGTCTTGGCCTCCCGGCCATAATGTATAGTTTTACGCACACGATTTTACTTTTATTACTGTCCTTATACTTTTTTTACATTCGTTTAAATCAAACGTATTGTACCTTACATATTGTACAACGATTTGTCAACGACGTGTTCAATAATAAAAACTTATTAGTTAATAAACAAAGAACTATTAAATGGTTATAATAATAAAAACGGGTGATATATCGTGAAAATTCAACTCCGTACCTTTTTTTTTTATAAACAACAATTGCTCGTAAGAACGTTGGTGGCAAGGATATAAATATCATTGTAAGTTAGCCTGAAGCATGCAACAAAAAGTTGTCCGCGAGGAAAACATGGAGTGCGTTGATCGACACTTGTTATTTCAAAGGTTTGACCTTGTGCCATATTGATTTACAGTGCGAAACACACCTTTACTAGGAAATAGTTATCGTTTAGAATTAAAACAAAGATCGGATGGAATTAATGAGAGTCTAGGGATAAAGACTGTTTCTCCTGCAGCGCATTCAGTCAGGATTATACGATATTTCTAATACTAAATTATACAATATTGTTTATTAACTTAGAGAATTTAAATTAGGCTCAAAATCTTGTTATGGTTGACAAACGTGAGGTGTAATATTCTTGTTTGAATTTTAAAACTCGCCAATGAATTGTAAGACAATTTAATCAAAAAAAAAAAAAAAACGTTTTATATACTATATGGTATATATAATATATTTATCTCATTTGTACGGCTCATAAAAGGTTATTTGAACGTTTCCTAGATAAATTAAGTGTCACATAAAATTTGAAAGACCATTTGTACGCCACGATTGTTGTTACCGCGTATCTGAAGATTCTGGAGTGCATTGCACCGCAGGATCTCAACGCATGACGTTTTTTCAGTGACCTCAGATTTTATCACAAATATTTTCTAGATGAATAAAACTTATTATGCTATTTGTCAAAAACATCGACTCGTAAATACTTCGAGGAAAAACACATTATCTTTCTTTTTCGTATAAACGTCGTTCGCTTTAATTTAAATTTGATTTGGTTACGCGTGTAAGGTTTGTATGAATGGAAATTGAATAATAGTTCTTTTTTTAGGTCACAATTACATTTACAACTTTATTTAATTAGCCTTCCATTTAACTTGTTTTTTTTTTTTTACATACATAAAATCGTATACATAGAGGTTCTATATCTCGGCGATGTCCTAAAATAGACGCCAGTTCTGACGGTGAGGGGGGTGGGGGTTGCCTATGGGGAGGGAGAGGTGGCCTGCTACAGCGGACGTCACTATATACCTAATTGCGACGCGGATACTCTATCGTAGAGTATATTGTATTTCAACACGATATTGATTGGATATACTTCAAAGACAAAACGAAAATTCTCGAATGCCAGTATGGTTCGCTGGAATACTGCACGAAAAAAGGGAATAAAAAACGTGCATCCGTTCGCTTTGAAGGTTTGTTTTTTTTTTTTTTTTTAACTGCACGAGGCTCCTATGTCAAACACGCGATACACCTATACATGTATGTATGTACGTATGCATACAGTAGTATATGCACAAATAACGGTTAGGAAATAAGAGAAAAAGTTTTCGATACCACGAAATCGGTTTTGAATTGTTCCTGCTGCAACCGTTCGAGGGGAAGTAAAGGTATATTTATTGCGTTTGAAATGAACGGATATTTGGATTGGAAACCGCAAGACGGCTGCAGCAAGGTACCTGCAGTGTTGCAACGTAAACTCGTACACACGACCGATTCCGAGTGCACCGCATATTGTGCACGGCGGCGGCGTGTATCCGGTGCAGTGGTCATATACACGTAACAAGCGACGACTGCAGTGTAACCGCGTTTGACGAACACTGACTGCTGCAGTCATACCGCCTTGACGTTACACTCGTTCGTGTTATTGCTGTTGTCGTTATTATATTATCGCACCGCACGATGAACGCGCCGGTGGAAAACGATTTCGAGTTTAAATGATTAATAGACGCATCGGATCGGGCGCGCATACAAATGGAGTCGTACGTATACGTATATAAGCGTATGTATGATAAACACAAACCGTTTACAGCGTCACGACGTGTATGATAAAAAAAAAAAAAACAGTTCCAAACGAGATAACTGCATGAAATAAAAAAAAAAAGAGAAAAAGAAGAGAAAAAGCGTTGAACTGCGTATACGTGTATACGCGTTGTGTAATATGGTAATAATGGGGTCGGGGAAAAGCTTTTCTTTTCTTATATACACACATTTTTTTTTCACCCGCTGTCGAGTCTCACCCCGCGACAAACCGTCGGGGTGGAAGATTTAAAACGAGCTAATGTGCTCGGTTAAATCGCATGAAATAACATCGGGAAATATTTTCCGACTGCGCGGCACACTCTCCGAAAGCGCGAAACTTTCAATTCCGAAAATTAATTTATCCGCTGCAGCGAGCCGAGTTATGCGAAACATGCCGTTAAGAGGAAAAATGTTTTTAATAGGACGTTGACGTAGTACCGAAGTCGTTTGCATATTATGATTATTATTATTATTATTATCCAATACTGCGATGGCGGCCTTTCGAATATAATTGCATCCTTTTAATCAAGACGTCACCGCGACACAGGAACGGCACGAATAATGCACCCATAAATCCGCATAAACAGTTGAATTTCGCGTTCGTATTCGCAATTTCAGAACAATACATGACACGTATACACCTGCAGTCATATAACTATTTACCGCGCACTAGAGATCCTGTGAACCATCACGGAGATACTCAATGGCCAGTTCGCAGTCGATGACGATTCGATACGTTGTTTTCCACTTGAAAGCTTAACCGTTTAGCATATTTATTTTTTAATTACAAATTATATATTTTATATGTATGTTGGACGCACCGTGCCGGGTTCGTATTCTATTCGAACGGAAGTTAGACAAAATTCGGTCGCCAGGTACGTTTGAAATAATTGTAAATCTAAAAGCTACGAGTGCAGCGTATCTGCAGCCCGTGCGCACAAAAAACTGGTTTCGCTCAAACGAATAGGTGAAGGGTAAGGTGCGAGGAGGGGATAAATAGCCGGTGCGGTTGGCATTTCGTGTTGGTGTTTAACATATAATACTATAATAATAATGGACACAATTGACAAGTCCGATAAGATATGATGAAATATTATTTACACGGCTAACGACGTTTTTATTAACCGGGATACAAGAGTAATAAATAGTCGCATCGCGCGCGTTTATTGCGATACAAAAGGACGAAAAGTTTTTATACATCGTACACCGGTACATAATAATATTATAGTGTATTGTGTTCGTTTATACGAGTGCACGTATGTATGGTTGGTAGTTAATATATTATGCTCTAGAACATATTGCTTTCTCTCTCTCTCTCTCGGCTGAAGCGTGTCGTATATAAACAGGTAGGAAATCGGTGAAGTTTGCATACTATAATTGTACGCGTGATATCAGTATGAAACAGAAACATCTGAAAAATAAATTGTTCGGGGGACGGATGATGATTTTGAAAAGCTTAAAACTACACAACACGAGCCTGTAAATTCCATCGCTATAATATCATCTTCTGCGCCGTATCCTTTGACCATACCCCCTCCACCTCAGCACGATTATATTTTCGCTGTCAAACAAGAACCTGGTAACTGATCGCAATCGGCTCGATGCTCATCGTTCCTTTCTTACAAACATTCTGTCTGGTAAAATTGACTATACCAGCCGTGGTACTTTACCCATCGTAAACTTTAAAATTCCAGCTCGTCATATACGCCCGGTCCTCCGTCCCTTTTCGCATTCCCCGTTGGCCTGTACAAACTACTTTCGAAATTCCCCCATTACTAGATTAATGTGCATTGCAAACGAGAAGCCCTCATTTTCTGATTAAACATTCGCGGGTCGCTGTTGGTTTTCGTTGATTAATTTAAATATATTATGTTTTTCGCTTTAATCTCGCGAGTTGTGTTAAAACGCGCCTACCAACTTGCCGCTGTACTCGTTGGACGTGCATCCCTTTCATGCGATTGAAAACCGATTACTTAACGTTTTTGAGACGATAAAAAACTCGTTCTATTACAGTAATTCCATTGAGGACGTAACTAAGGCTTAAAATATGCACGTTATAACTCGAACGGTTGGTTGTTTGAAACGTTGAATCGGTATTTTTCGACTGTGTATTGTGATATCGTTGTAACTATTGATTATTTAAATAAAAACGTACGTGGACATAAGAATAATAAATATGGTAAAAATATGTGAGTATAGGTACGCATGCGACGAGTTTTTCAAGCGAACAGTTCACGTCGGCGCGGGTGCGCGTAAAACGCACAGAAAATATAGCTATACCACCGCCGGTATGTTTGTATTGCACGGCAGATATTTTCCCTTCGCGGTGTGCAAGGAAAATATTATTTCAAAAACGAAAATTCACCTCGATAAAATATTGATGTCATCGCCGTGTGATAATAAAATTAAATACGGCATTTTTTAATCTCGACAAATCGAAGGGTTCTCTGCGACAACTAGATGTTAGCCCACTTTTTTCGAAAATTGACTTTTGTATCGAACGTTATCCAGCAGAAACTGCTCTGCTTGATGGTGCAACAAACAGACGCGTTCACTTATTAGTTTCATGATTAGTCACCGTAATGGACTTATCTTATTCGACCACGTCAGGTGCAACAATCAGATATATGCTTATTCCGTAAAACGTTCGAATATGCAAATCCGTTTATCGCACTGAACCCTTCAATAGCTATAATGCTACCAATAACACATTACCAGCTATACTATACTAAAATCATAACGCGTTCGGGAGTGGATGTACGAAATTATTGAACTGAATAATTGCAACGACTAATATTTTCTCTGATTGGTATGGGTCTTAACGTATTTACTTCGCATGTTGTTCTATATTTCATTACGATCGGTATACAATTCACAGTGTTATCATAATATTGAATAATAATTTACATAAAATATAAGCAGTAAATTATTTGCAACAGCGGTGTATACTTTTAATTCTCTAACGGTCATCTACACGGTTTTATGTTAAGTTCCGAGGGAGGTATAACTTTGTTGAAAACGTCGATACGCATAAATCGAGTACCAAACAGACTGTTCATTAATTATATATAATCATTTAAAGTTTAAACTGTGCAGGAGAGGCGGAGAAGGATAATCTAAAAATCAATTGAAATTTATGTGGGTATACGCAGTGTGTTTGCTATTAGTCTGCAAACAAAACTTTGAACAATAATAGGTAATGACTTATAACTTTGAATGTTGAACAGTTTAAAATTTCGGAAGTATGGTTAGAACACCCTTCGCAAGTTTCAGTCTAATGAAAATCTTAAAACCATAATGTCTATATACAAGATTATATAGATAGAGAAATAATAGACGTGTTAATTTATTGTTTTACTATATGAACGGCAACAGCCCACTACGATTTCGCCGATTCAAGCACGACAACAATTAAAGGCCCAATTAAAAAAAAATTAAAAATAAAAACGAATATGCTTAGTAATAACTATATAAATGTTTAATTGTTAATGCTGGAAAAATGTAATAAAATATATGATGTTGGAAAAGAAATTTAAAAATCAGCCCCCCGTGGAAATATCTCTCCCCCCACCTAATACGGTACCGTAGTACGCCAGCTAAAATATACTATTTTTGCTTACCAGTTATCACTATCGTTCGGCGTCATCCAAAAGGATTCGAGCGCGGGACTATAAGCCGAAATGACGGGAGGGCGCACTATACGTTGTACATTATATTGAACGAAATTCCTGCCGCGTGTAACCGATACCGTGATTACATGGTGAGTCATATAATATCACAATGTATCTATTCATAATGATCTAACAAAAACGTGTACTCTGCACCGCGCCCGCCCCGGGAAAATTACGTTAAAACTGTTTAAACGCGACGGTGAACCCGGCTGGATCGTACAACGTGTACGCATACAATATACACATACCGTATACCGCGTTACATATATCATAATACGTGTACCTCATACTGTCGGGTACGACGTGTGTGCTGTACACCGGTGTACATAATATAATATGTATACATTTATTAATCGGTTTTCGATTTATATACGCGCCGGAATTTAATTACCGCGCGGCAGCTACTTTCCTCCGCCGGATCCACGACGATGAGACGTATACATAAAGAACGTATTATATAATATAATATCCGTAATTGCTTCGCAGCTATACACACGCGGGCGTGGCCGTTACGATCCGACGCGCAACCCTTAAACGAAAAAACCGAAAGAAAAAAAAAAAAAAGCCCATAAGAAAAGGATCGTATAATATAAATGTGCTCACCGGCGAGCGCATTCGGTATACTTTGTTTTTAAATTAAACCCGAAAAACAGATTACTTCCACCGGGGCACGGCCCATTTATAGAATAATATATTCGTTGGTACCTGTGTACGGTACATACCTACACGTTGTGTGCGTTACACGCGCATAATATGTACTGCAGGAGGCGGCCGTGTGTGATGGACAACTGTAATTAATAGTATACGTGTACGACAAGAGCCCCGTCGTGTTCGAGACGTTTCTGTAACCTGATTTAGTCGAAAAGTTGACTTTAGAGCGTTTGAGTTATTGTGTGTACATCAAAATCGTTTCCCAACTTTCAAGTCTGTTTTCTATTTCAAATCAAAGGTAGCCATGAGCCGCAACACGAGTATATTACCTATAGTACCTACGCGTATAATTATTAGAGTCCAGATTCGAAAGCCCTGAAAAAAAATGCCCATCGAAAAATGATATAAAAGGAAGCCAAATGTGACCCTCAAAAATTACCTATACATTAATTTTATTAAATGTATAAATATATTAAGCACCTAATCTATACTTAAAAAAAAAACTTTACGCGCATAACAGAAAAAAACTGAATTTTGTAAAATTTTACTAACAAAACATCGAGATAACAAATCAATAAATGTATTATCATTGTAGTAAGATTGCCTAGTTAAAATTATATTAATTTGCCATATAATGTCCAAATATGCAAATAAAACCTAAAAAATTACTGAAAATGCAAAATAATAATTTCAATTCTGATAAGTACGTGTCGCATGAAACGAATTGGGTATACCAGGAAATCTTTGTCTAAGATCATCCGGAAAAATGTATTTTACATTGAAATCCGGGCCCTAGTGATTATCAACCTCACGTAGTTTCTATCCGGGATTTTTTCGTCCAAAAACAACTGTACAATGTGACGTTCAACGCGCACCCAAATTATTATTTTAATAACACAACATTACGGCACGACATATTAACACACTTGGTAACGGGCGCATGCAAATAATAAAAAAAAAAAAACGCTGAAACGGTCGGAAGTTTGTTATAAATGGACGCGGAGTAAAAAACACAATATACAAAGTAAAAACATATTATCAGTATTCCGGTACGTACCACGAGCAGACGGACAAAATATTTATATAAGTGTTTATTACTATGATCAACGCCCTGTTCCCTTTGGTATTTTTTTTTCTCCACGTGGCCCAAGACTAACTCGCGCGACGGTGGAAAAAAACAGTACGGGCTTCCAGTGAAAAAGCTCCCGCTGCGGGGAAGGATGGTCGCGGGACGACGGTGAATCCTTACGGACATTCGGATGGGATCCTAACCGTCGGGCGACATGATCTCTTCGCGTCCGGTTCGAAACAGCGTACGAACGGCAGTAAAAATATTATCACAGCCCGCGGGGGCGGAATCGTGCCCCGGTCGTGTTTGTGTACAAGTCTCGGCCGATAAAAGACACGGCTACCCCCCCCCACGAGCACATGGCCTCGGTACGAGCACACACGCTGAATTTGTGTACACAGTCTGCCGCCGTCGGACGGTGACGTTTTCGTATCGTATGCGGTAACGTGTTCGGGAAAATCTTTTTATTTGTTTTGTTATTATATTTCGTCGGTGTGCGCGTGTGTTTACTCGCGTCGAGGCGACGGGGGCGCACGTACTGTAAACATCACGGGGTTTTTTTTTTTCTCACTTATCATCGCGCGCGTCCTCGGGCTGCAGGTCTTCTGCTGCTGCTGCTGCTGCGGCCGGCCGGATGACCCCTCCTGCGGCCAGGACCTTGGTGATCCGACCCACCGACGACCTTGAACTTGAACGACTACATACGTATAATATACGACGTCTTCTGCGCGGGCTCATGATAAATAATAATATTGCACCACGCTGTGCCGTGCCCAACACTGCGGCGAAGAAGCCTTGACTTGGTAACGATCGTCGTCGCGCCAGTTCGGTACAGTTTCGCGAACACGTTTCCGGTTTTTCAAGACGATGATAATAATAATATTACGTACGTATTATATTTGTACAAAAAGGACGTTGCGAGATGCGTTCAAATCACGTGGCCGCGGCGCACAGGTGTGAATCCAGTGCACCGATGCATCGGTCGACAAAAGGACGCCGAAATTTGATTCTGTATACGTATTCGTTATAGACCATCGAATATGCAAGGATTGACAGTTTAGTCACGCTTCAACGATTACAATAACTGATATTGTATTTTACGTACTGCAGGGATAGTTGTGAATTTACAACATTTTTTCGGTTTATCATAAGCTAATGTGTACATACGAGTATATACATAGAAGGAGTGGCAAATTCTTCTAACGTTTTACGTGCCAATAGTTATGTGGTTTTATTTTTATCCCTCGTCCCATAAATTTTTATTTATGAATAGTAAAGAAAAATATTATAATATGATATATATATACATATATATATATATATATATGAGAAAAATTGTATTTAAAAAAGTTTTATTTATTCAGTAAACGAATGAAAAAGTGCTTACATCGTGGTCTCATAATTTAATATTAAAAGCAAAATATAATATGGATTTGCCATCTCTGTAGTATTACAGTGAGTGCTAAATAGGTCGCGTCTATATAAACTTATTTCAGAGAGGTATTTTTAGTATTATTATTGGTGTTTTGACGTGGTAGTAGTTTAACAAATGTATCGATGAGTTTGGCATAAAGCATTGCGGCGGAAAAATAGTATAAATCTTCAATGCTGTCACCAATGAATCATATATCATCATGTAATAACCATTATCTTCATCATTACACGCATTGACTTAATACAACACACGTACAAGCTTAACGGTTATAAACGCACGTAGGTATTATGGCAAGTCATTTTTCTTAGGTTCTTAAGGCTTAACAAGCAATCGTTATATCGAATAATAATTATGCGTACGTTTTGTCATTAGCTTCAATCTCACGCTGACAAATAATTCAACCCCCGTCGAACTATACGAATGATTACTATATTATTAAAATAAATAATACGTAACGGTAATATAATAATTATCGTTATGTGCGTCTATACAGGTGGTGCATAGTTATTACATTTCATGTGTACCTACTATTGCGCGTTCTAAACAGACAAATTATAATATTGTTATGGACATTGTTTTCGAGCAAAGTACGTGTACATTCTATATAATAAATACGCATATTTTAATTTAAATGTGATAATGTAAAATGCATATAATAATTTACATACACGACCGGGGTAATATATCAGTAAGTGTAATCGCCGCGGTGCTTGTTCAACCCGTTATTTGCGTAATCTGCGACACGAATCTCTGTGGTAGTTGTATATACCTAACTACCTACCTGCCTCATAACCGTAGACTTTTTTTTTGTATTCGTTTTATTTGTCCTACGCATAAAAAGGCTCATGCGCATTATTAACACATGATTTAAATGAAAAGCTATACAAATGGAAACGAACAGACTTTCACGAGTTTTTCGTTCCGACACCGAACGAACGTACGGAAAAAAAAGAAGGGGAAAAAAACGAATTTATGACGTGTCGGATTCGACGGTGGGTGAAACAGTAAACATTATGTTAATTCGGCGCGTTTGCCTCGAATTCGTTTAATTAAAAGTTAAACTCGTAAATAATCAACTGGTTAAGTTAAAGAAACCCGGGTTAAGCGCGCTTTTAATTTAATTAGCTGATTAAATCAGATGATTTGTAATTTTAAAGTCGAATATTATTATATTATTAGATCAAGTGAAACGGCCGCTTACTGCTGCGCGACACGTTCATATCGAGCGGGACAAACATCGGACATCATAATGTCGTCGGCTGTCGTGAATTTGCGTATTAATTATCAACAGTCGGCTCGTCGAAAAGTGAAAAACTCGACGTGCCTAATTGTATTAATTGATCCGGACGCGAACGGTATTGTGCGGGTTGTCTCGTAATAACTTGTTGCCGCGTAAAGCACGTCGAAGGCAAATACGAGTACGTGTGTTTTGGCCGCACTTAAGTTGTACGCAGTAGCACGACTTGGTCCTTATGTATCGTGTGCCCGCGAAACAGCGTTAAAAATGTTTGACAATCATATGGCGACGGTGAAACGAACACTTACACCGCACGCATACTTCCCGTCGGTAACACGTGTTTTGTGAAACGGTTTCGGCTTGTCGAACAAAACGTTTTCGTTACCCGACGGATTCCTATTATTTTTACAGCCGACGCCATGGCGTGGTACGCGGCGAAGAGAAGTTATTTTTAACAAGCGGCGCGGCGCGGCGGCCCGAGTTCGACCCGAGGAACTGCGATAAATATTGTCTTCTCGACGAGACTGGTCGAGCTCGCACCGAACGCCCGCCGACACAGTACCAGGGCTCAACGTGGGGCGGAGGGACGCAAGTCCTTCTACCTCTCACGACGCTCGACAGCAAGCTAATCGCCCACGTCGACAGTATTATGGATCAGCTATTGATTGTACAACTGTTGCGACTATATTCTTATAATGCGCGGCGGTCGACAATTGGCCGATGAGTAAGTCGATAATAGCTGCGATGGTTCCGGGAAACAGAGTGTTGCAAAGAATAACCAAATCGTATTAAATATTAGTTGTTCATCATTATGTAGGGTATGCTATATGACAAATTAGTAATATTTTACTGGTGAGTGGTACATGGGACGCTCAAAACGGTAAAAGGACCGAATAGATTTAGTTACTCTGCATTTTAGGTCTGTCTAAGTTACGTATAAGCCGTGTTTCTCTACCGGAGATCTCGGCAAAACGATCAGATTTCGGTTTTATAATATTACACGTTCATGTACCCGCGAACGTCGCATGCGCCCCCACGGTGTACACCGACTAGGATCAATGCAATCCCGTAAACTATTATTCTTTTAATATTTCTATGAATATTTACAATCATAGCTCGAGCACTTATTCTCTCAGTAGTCAATAGCATGAATTAATCGGTTTAAATATAATTAGTTGATTAAGTATTCAGCAGATGTTCATTTTTATTATCTATATATAAATCGTTTTTAATAATAATCGAAGCTTAGATATGAATTCATTGATCTAATCATTTTTCGGGTAAAATTATTTTAAATGTTCGTAAATCTGCACGAAGTGTCACATATTTTCTTATAATTCGTAATATTGGAAATTGAAAAGAAGGGTACATTTTATATTTTGGAAAAATTAATATTTTCAACATTCATCATCCATAAAAATCTAGATTCGAAAAAGGAGAGATACATGTATACGGTTATCAGGGTACAATATGAATAATAATTAAAATACTATAAAATTGTTACTGTAAACAATTACATTTCAAAGTACGACTACTACTTTCTAAAAACAAAGTTTTTACTGTTTAATGCAACTCTGTCATGCACGAGCAAATATTTTAGGTCTTCACTATCATGACTATCCCTTTACTATACATAAGTATCGCTATGAATTAAGTATATATAGGGAGATTAATAGATGTTTTTAAATCTAGAAGTTTTTATTTTTTTTTGTTAGAATGTTTTAATCCAGGAAATATTTTTGGTTTATTTTGTGAATAATAAATTCCTTGGGAATTTTTTTATTTTCTTGTGATATTTAAAACCAAGGTATACACACATACAGTGCAAACCACCAAATGCAAGAAAAAAGTTTGATAATATGGAGCGTAATTATTGGTTTCGAGTTAAGCAAGAAATGTGTTATAATTCGCAGACTGAACAATGATTCACCGAAAGTCTGACGTAGCGCGTAATAAGTCAGTCATTGTTTTCTCTGATTTCCTCACCGATAAGCTGAAAATGTAGGGCCATTGAAAAATGTAAAAATAAAACTCCCGTGGCCACTGATAATAATTGATCCACCACGGTCACCGCAATAGTACGTTTACGGTGTACACACGACGTTTAAACGGATTATCGTATCATAATATACTAACATTGTACACTACGGGGTATGGAATAAATTATGAGCTTCGGTAAGGAGTATTTTTGTTAATTTATTTATTTTTTTTCGTAAACCGCGTCTATTCGGTAACTGTATACGGTACGATGTGTGACTGCGTGCATACGCTGTAATATATTATAGTTATCGTAACAGCACCGATTACATATTATAAAAACCCCCAATACGCCTCTGAAAAGCCATAGTAACATTACTCGTCCACGTTATACGTATAACGGTGCACATATAGTAATGTTTTGATACCGTGGGTCGGGAATCGCCGCGGCGGGGTAACGATGACCCACATAGGTCTATACCGCGAGCATTTTAATATTTTAATCAAGTCAAAAGAAACCTTGTAATAATCATAATAATAATCGCATACGTGCACCTACTTCATTATATCGTTCGTACAAACACGTTATATTTTTTACGGCGTATTGTGTCGTACGGGCTGTAGTACATTGCCACGATTATGAGACATTTTTCGCCAACACGTGTCAACGTCGTTACGCGTGCCGTGCCGTTCGTGTTACACCACCGCGGTATATTATATACTCGTATACACATATTATTACGATACACATATTATTATACTCGTAGCATAAAATATTACTGTTCAGTCCTTTGTGCACACGTCTCCGCGTAGATGATTCGTTATTTTTTTTATTGACACCGCGTGAGAATAAATAGTATTGTGTGACAATATGTTATACTCGTATAATGCACCGTCGGAATCGTAACGCGTTTAAGAACGTTATATATTATTGCGCGTCTCAGCAAACACTAGCTATATTATTATTATTATTATTATTATTATTATTATTATTATATCGTCAACTTTATTACGACGGGGCGGCGAGACGCGAGGTAAAAATTTGGTATATCATAGTTTCGGGGTGTGTAATACAATAGTTGTTGCGGTCGGCGTCGCGGCGGTTGGTTGTTGGCCCGAGTAAATCATCAATTAGAAACACTCGAGCGATTCGGAAACGAGAGTTAAAAATATACACGAGCGTTACAGACAATTATCCTCGAAGGAAATAATAATTGGAGACGCGGCGTCGGAAGAAATGAAATTCGTATTTTTAAACCAGGACAACACACGACGCGAGTTTAGGCGCAACGCGTTTACGGCCGATTTCTCCGCAACCACCCCCACCCGCGCCGTTGAGGCATTGACTAGAAGGGATGTTTATGAGTTTTGACACTGTTCAATGTTATCCAAGACTCAGCGAAAACTATTTATTTGTGTTTGCGCAATTTTTTTTCCGATAAGGAACATAAAAAAGGAATATCAAAAAATAAAAAATAATAAATTCTCCTATCGTTGTAAATTTGTTTATTACGCTTTTCGTTTGGAGTGCGCGTCGCATGATTCCCGATGTGACACGGCGAGACGGACATTATTTTATTGTGTGCGATCCTCCTCGATTTGTTGTTCGCCGATCGAACACTGTTACTTAATATTTAAAAGCGGCCGTCGTAAAACCATGTAAATAATACGTACCGTTTTCTCAGCGGAGTGATAAGAATCGGCGCCATCGGGTAGTATAATAAATAACAACGTCATAATATATCTATACATTTTACTGCATTATAATAATATTATTGTACGGACGACGAATCTCCGAGACGGCAATAAATATGATTCGCTCGCCCTCTCCGAGTCGTACGCATAGACGTCATCGTTCTCGAGGGTGTCTTATATATGTTGGGCGATAAAAGTCCGAGTGGCCGTGAGACGTGCGCGTGTGCGTACATCAACAACAATACATTTTATTAGAGGGAGTGTTTTTTTATACGTTTTAATTCGACAAAACGCGTTTTCGGGGAACACGAACACATACGAGTAGGTATACACATATATATATATATATGTACACGCACCAGTACACCACGACGAAAGCAACACACGTTGAAAAATATCTCTCCGGTCCAGTGACACGTCGCCGTCGTCGTACGAGCTGTATTATTATTATTACTATTATTATTATCATTATCAATTGGCATGGGCACGACCGGCAAGACCACACACGTACAAACACAAAAACGAACACAATACATTAAGTACACACGCCGTCACACGAACGGAGGGTATTTATCCCCTCAGACACCTCCGTGTGTGCATGTGTGCGTGTGTTCAAGAATATTCATGATAGTGCATAATGTATATTACGTGTGCGTAGGCGCATTTCAGAGCGATCCCTTGGGATTTGTTACTATCAAAAAAAAAAAAAACTGATCGAAATATGGAATAAAACAAATGCTCATTGTTTTAAAATGAGTTTAAGCGTACGTCCGTGTTACTCTTTCAACATGTAATGGTTTTTTGATTTTTTGAACAAAAACGATGACGAGCGCCCAGATCCACGGAGTGTCATCGGTACCGGTGGTAACTGTTTTCGCGCTCGGCCTTAAAAGTGAACGAGATTTCATGAGCAAATGGTTTTGGTTCAAAAACATCGACACGATAATAATTATGGAAATCGTCTTACATTCGAATCGCACGTAATAAACATCGATAAACATTCCGAGTTGACGTTACGTTGCGTAACGCGTGTACAAGGAACGGTGATGTTTGACGTTGAGAGTGCAGTAGGTGATTTCCAGTGAATAATAATCATGGTTTATCGCGTTTTCAAATACAGTGGAACCTCGATAAGTCGAAAAAAATTCCGTTGCCTTGCGAAAACCTCGATTACTCAAAAGAAAAACTATAGATAACTCGAACATTCTGTGCCCCGAATACACACGAATAATGACGGATAATTTTTATAAACATTTGTCTAATCGGCTTGTGCGTTCCGATAGTTGTTATCTAATCCCGATACATTAGTATATAATCGTACATTCGTACATGTACTCATATTGCTAAGAACATTCACCGAACAACTAAGTAATGTGGACGATAAAGTGTACTCTGTTCTAAATACTATAGAAAATACTGTTGAGAGTAGCATGTGTTCTCAAACTCTAAGTCAAAGTAAGATAACAAATTATCTATTATAAATTTGCAACACTGTACACATTTATTATAATCTGTGATAGTTTTTTTTTTAATTAACCAAGCTATTTAATCACATTTTTTTCATCGTACATACTTATATTATATAACAATTAAAAACTTTAATATTTAAAAACTCGAATTTTTTTTCTAAAACCTTGGTAACTCGAAAACCTCGATAAGTCGAAAAAATAACATTTCCCTTGAATTTCGACTTATCGATGTCCCACTGTATTCGAATTCGCACGTAGATCATTCGAGTATATAAAACGCACAGTACACCGAGGGTGCGCGTATGCGAGATGTATATATTATTGCGGAAAAAGTGTCGGCACAAGAATGTACCGCGTGCGCGTGCGCGTATCTGCTCGCGCGTGTGTCGTCTTGCGCTCGGTGGTCCCGTACGTATATATATGCGCGTGTGTGTGTGTTATAACGAATTCCGTGGACCGCACAACTACCCCTTTGCCACGCCGCCGCAGCCGCTGTGATTTATCGTCCGGAGCGCGCGCAGTAAATAACGCGTCTCCGCCGCCGTCTACCCTCTCGAGTAAAAGCGCTACGGCTCGTCGTACTTTTGTTCCACTGCTGCGGCTATACACCACGTATACGTACACCGCCACCGAGCCGTACACCGTGCCATCGACGACATTTAATTGCGGAAATAGAAATACCGAAAATCGTTTCCGTGTACACACACACACTGGTGCAGCGCCGCCTCGTCCCGCACCCCCCCCCCCCGCCGCGTGTTATCTATTGTTGTTTGTTGTCGTGTGCACGCGGCGGTGCCGTACGGTGACGATGCGAACGCGCGCGCGCTTGGGAAGAGGAAAAAAAACAATAATAAAAGGAGCAAAAAATAAAACACTCGTAAAATATCGACACGTTCGGCGCGAGGGGCGAGTAGCCCTCTAGCGTGCGCGTCTATTATAGGGCGCAATGATAAAAGTCTGTGTAACGCGTAATCACAATGTATACACGTGTGCGGGTCGAGGTGACCACGTACGGGGTACCCGCGATAGAGGCGTCAAATGAAAATAATTTACTGCTGCTGCGGTGTAAAAAAAAAAACTACCCTTGTCTAGTGTAATTATACGTAGGTACCTTATACGGATGACCGTCAACGTTCTCAGCCCCCAGTGATTTTCGATTGGCTACCGCGCGTACATTAGTATGTACGGAATATCGTTTTCGCGGACAATGTCTCCACCAGGGTCGTCGGCGGAGGTCCGTTGCAGTTGCATAACAGATCCCTGATTTCGCACCTACACGCGCCCCTGCTGCAGCTTTTCACCGGGAAATCGCAAGTGCAATATAATATATTGAATCCGATAAACGGTGTAGAAAAAAAGTCGTCATCGAAGTTCTATACGTGACTGCACTTATGGTACACACGTCATATTCCCCTTTTTTTACGTTTTATCATATAATAGTACAATTTGTGAAAGTTACGCATGGTTAATTATTATTATACGAAGTCGATAAAATTATATTATAACGATGACAGAAATATATGTATTGAATTCGCGTTGGTTGTGTTCACAAAAGTCAACCATTATATTATTTTGCCAATGGTCTATTATTGTAAGTGTAAACATGACATCCATGACTATATAAATTAATGTTTACGTAATAGCCTTACGCGATTATAACTCCCTGCTTATTTTTCAACGTGTATCGCATTACTGAGACTTATGAATAATGAAAAAAAAATGGAAAATATTTTTACAAATATAAATTATGGGTTGAAACGAAAATCATATTATTTTCGACGGTTTTAACAGAAAAACTGTTATACATATGATATTTTTTTTTAAAAGACAAAATGGATTACACCGTTCAAGACCTTCAGTTATACATTGTTATTTCGTATAATACAAGAAAGCAGAAAAGAAAGGTCGATAAAATATTACTTCTGGTATACGAGCACAATTTTGACTTTAAAGTGTGTTTGTAATAAAAATATTATTACCTTTACGTTTCATTACCTACACCGTAAAGCAGTATGTATATTATTTAAAAATTACGACAATTTTGAAGTGTGCATATGATTATATATAAAAAAAAAAAAGTTATAACCATCCATCAAGTCATCATATTACTTTTTACGTAAAAAATATTCGGAAATGTATAAATATTTACCTAATATAATATAATTTGTTTGGTTTTACCTCAGCGAAAAACATTAACTTTTACACTACTTCGACGAAAAATGTAAGCCACAAGTGAAACACCGCTCCTTTAGATTTGCACAAATGAAAAACTGCTTGAAACGAAATCATACGAGACCGAAGAACATAGTTTCAGACGATTTTTCGGTGTACGCGCAGTGCATTATCTTCAAACAAATGTGTGACCCAGTCCGAGGTATACATAATTGCGCGTACAAGAATTGAACTTCCGGAGGGATTGATCGGATCGATAAACGTAGAAACGACACGCCTAATCGCCGTACTGAACTGCGGTCATCGTTCCGGCAGCTTTTATAGCGTTCAGCTGATCATGGCGATAATGCACGGAAATGATTATGAATCTAGTACGAAAATCCTAGTCCGTGTATAATATGTAGGCCATGACGGTCGATTTACGATGTGGACGGAGACCGTTTCGACCCCTTCAGTCACCCCCCTGTGTGTATGAGAACCACTCGGATGGTCCACGACGATTCGGTCGACATATTACACGACGATCAGACGAGCTCGTATATTGGCGAGCGCATTGTATTTCGTACCGCTGCAGCGCGCGGCATTCAGAGCTCGCCACCACTCGGGGGAGTCGTTATAATAGTGGTATAATAACGCGGTTAACAACGTTAGAAATTGCACTTTGCGGGAATGTATGTATATGTGATACCGCGTTGTATACGACGGCACGTTATGTATAGTACCTTGATGTGTATAGGGTAGTGGTCGGGGGTCGTCTTCGGGGGTCGCCGTCGACGTCGTCGGTGCACCGTGTATATACGCTATTATATTATATATTATTACTAAACCGTACAAATTCATTTGGTCGGAAAGTATACAATATACGTATACATATGTATATATTGAGCGTATAAGCGTCGGGACGATATATGCATATATCGCGACGGCCCCACGGGGGTGCGGAGGCAGAAGTGTTTCGCGGCGGGGTTTGAGGGGGATGGGGGGGAGGTTGTAAAATATGATTCTCTCGTGCCCGACCGGAAGACGGGCGCGGTTGCCAAAACGCCGTTCCGTATTGCGGCCTCCCCGCTCCGCGCCGCCGCCGTATGATTTGTCGCCGAGGAAGTCTCCGGCGTTTTTGCGTCGTCGCCGTAGCAGGTTCGCACAGGGGAAGTGAACGTCTGCGTGAGCGTGTGCACATGTGTATGTGTGTGTGTGCGCGCGCGCGCGCGAAGAGACTGCTTGGCGAACTTAATTTATCGTCATCGTTCGGGTTTATTGCTCTCTCCGTGCGCCCCTACGCCCTGTCCTCCAGCCCCGGTGTCGCCCCGCATAATCGTATATTGCATTCCTCGAACGAGACTCACCCCCGACTGCGGCCCACCACCGCAGCACGACGATCTCGGTGCGTCTCTCGGCTGCAGCTTTATACTCGAGGCTAGGTGTTGTCGGGACGGTCGCAAAAAATTGATCGTCTCGGTTCGTGGTCTTCGGAGTACATTTTCATATGTCGCGTGTGCATCGCGGACAGAGCGTCACTCGCACAGTCGAAAAAGGTACTCAAACGACTGCTGAGGAACGGCACGCGAGCGCCTATAACGTAGTGCGTCGCGGTAAGACGTAGAACACCAGAGAGCCTCCACGGCGTACTCGACGTTTAATCGTTTCGTCATATTATAAAGTCTTCTACGGTCGGCCACATGAATTTATTTTTTTCGTCCTCGTATTTTGTCGTTACGCTTTTCTCGGTATCTATTCATTAACCGTGGTTAAGATTGTCGAGCCGAGTAGTAGTTCAACGAAATACGCGCGTCTTCGTCCTCGTGACGACATATTATAAGAACGATAATGGCGACCGTTGCGCGCGTCTACCGGCGAATCGCGGAACGCATTGCAGGTTTCTTCGGCAAAGGTTGTTTTTCCCATTTCGTTTCATCGCAAACTATCGGATGAGAAATCTGCGCCAAAATGAATTCTAGTTTTGCGTTTTCTTTGAAGCGGAGACCGGACCGGGGAAGTACTACCGATAAAATATTTGATATTTTTAATACGATCGCGGCAATTAATTTACGACGTGAAACATTTGAGTTACAACTGAATGGAATACGGAATACAAACAACATAATTCGTAAATGATATACCATGGATATGAATGCGTTACACGGCAGACCTTTGCAAGGAATCGTAGTCATACCAAGTGTCTTTCGTCTTATTGCAGATGCTTTTTTGAATTTAAGTACACCATCGAACGTGATTAAGTTTTACACCTAACCTAACCGTATGATTATTAATTTTTGTTTATTTAAGACGATGTTATATTACGATTTCATTTTAACGTGTCCGAATTGATAACATTTAAACATGATGAGGTTGTTTACAATGTATAAACATGAAAAAACAGTATGCTTCCACGATGTGTTTTGCTTTGCTCGTTTGAAATATTTTGATGACAATTATTTCTACGTCCATTCCTTAAAATGTTTAACAGATATAGCATTTGTTTTATACTATATTGTTATTACCACTCGGGCGATAAATACATGTTTTTTTTCAACCGTAAAATATGATAGATCGACATAATCTATCTTGTGTTATTATTTTAGATTTCTTGGATTTCGCAAATAAATAAATGCAAAACAATAATAATATGACGTAGGTATCGATCCCATGAGGTTTAATTGGTGCCTATATACGCTAACGTTTTCTAAAATGTAGTTGAAGTATTCAGTACTTCTTACTCATTCCCAACCTGATCCATTCGAGTACAGCTGGTTTCTTGTTAAATACTTCGATTGCAACTTCCGAGCGCGTCTTACATCAAATCGTTTCGAAATAAATACGCGAACAGCACGTATTTTTATAGTGTTTTATTTAAAGCATTTCTCGCAGCGGTTATTTGACCCCGGCCAAATAACATTTTGTCCACACAACTCATGCACGCCTAAAATTATTTCATTTTATTTTTTTTGTTTTTTTTAATTAATGAATGATAGATGCACCGAGAGCTGGTGCCAAAATATCATTTTTCAAAGATAAAATATTTTAAAATTGTTCACGCCATGACCGCATAATGAGTTTGATGAATTTTACAAACAAATATTATTTTGACATACGACACACACGCGCACACACACATACATACGAGCGTCACACGTGCACTCATAAAACTTAATTTCTTCGGACTACGACGTACTCATAAACTTTAGTGTGATTGCATGTACATTAATCATATGCCCATTTTCTACACATACACAAACAGATACCATGTTTTCCGAGTAAACAATCATAACGAGTGCGAATTGAAACGGATAAAATGCACACGATGCATCCACGTTCCATCCACGACGTATAATAATAATGCGTACTACAATGTGATCTGAAATATTTTGCGCAAACTAAGGAGGTGTATGCGACCTTTTATTACTTGTATCTTTCGTCCGTCACTTGGACGTTTTTAACATTGGTCGCGATTTGTTTTGAATTTTTTGATTAATCCTTAGCCACGCGAAAAGCGATTGATAACAATAAATCAACTGTGTAGCTGCGCGCGATAGCATGCGTACAAGATAGGCCTCGCGCCGGCAAGGAGGGGAAGAGACGCAATAAGAAAACGGAATGAATAAATAAAAAACGCGTATTTCACTCGAGTCGGCTGTACCTATGTTACGGTGCGTATGCGCTTCGCGTGCGACATAAACCCGTACACCGTTCACCGGCGAGAACATTATGCGCACAATAACTTTTCATGCCGCCACCCCACGTCGAACAGACAATAATTTCACGAACTTTCCACGAAGCCAATTACCTAGGCACACTAATATACTGCTACCGTTCACGCGTGTCTTTTCCTACGCTCCGTCATAGCTCGCCTAGCCTGGCTTACACGCGTACAATATGCATGTATTTCCCACAACCCCCCACCCCCGACCGTTTCTCAGTTACAAGTTGAACGACCCCCACCCAGCATTAAATGCGTGCGGGGCATCGTGTGCAAATCATTAATTGGCCCCGGACCCGTTCGCGCACCGCACTCGCTGCATGAGTATACCTGTACAAGTTGAACGGTGTAAGTTATATTGTGTACGTGTCGAAATACTTTTCAGCGAACGATGCACGCGCGGGTGTGTATATACATCGGGACATTATAAACGTATATAAACATATTGTACATAAATATATATATATATGTATATGTGTGTGTAGAGTTTAAAGGGTTCAAACGGCGACGTGGGTCGAGGGTTTCGCGTGTTCAACTCGTGACGTAAATTTCTCGATAAGATGACATATGGCTCCCGAACGATATCCCACACCCTTTTCGTGTGACACGTTTTAACTGTTTCGTTTTTATATTGGTAATATTTTTAGGAGACGGATATTAGTTTATCCCTTTTTTTCCCTTTCTTTTTCTCCCCGAACAATTATTCGTGTATGTTTTTAACCCTTTATGTAAGCTTTATGCGTATTAAATATTTGTAAACTTTTGAGACTTTGTGTTCTACTATTTGCAATATTCGAGTACAAGTCTCCACTCCATCGTATTATAAATATCCTGTAGCCCAAGACTGTAAAACACTTTGCTAACCATATTTGTTTTGTTTTTTTTTTTGTTTCAGGTAAGAAAACAACAGTACAATATTATCATTCATAATACTGTTCAACATCATAGTAGTGGTGCTGCCATGAGTACATTATAGGTAAAAACGTAGTATTATTTGATTATATTATCAGTTTCCATAGCCTCTCTTCTCTGTTGCTATCGATCGAATAAAGTAAATAATAAGTTTTTGCAAATTAAGAAACTTTTTACGATAGCAAATTGGATTTAATTATGTACTTTAATTTAGCCGAACGAAAAAACGATCATTATTTATTCCTACACACTCAACTGATTCGATAGTTCGAAATTCTCGACGATTAAACATATTTATTTTTATATCGTTCCTCATTCGGTCTTTGAATATCGGGCTTCTAATGTGTACATAATTAGACATTTGTTCGTAGAATATTTTGTATTTATTCGGAATTGTAATAATTCATGAAATGTTTGTTGAAATGTCGAGTACAATTTTCGGAGGTATTTACATCTATATTGGTTGGTATGAATGCTTAAGCGGTCATACTTATATAATTGATCTGCAGCCACCGGGGCTTAACCGGTAACATGGATCTATATATGATTACTTTATTTGTATATTATGCACTACGGCTGAATTGCTACCGTAGCACGAATTATAACTTATCGAAACGGCAGTCAGTATAGGTAGGTACCGATCGAGTGGTCGGAATTTCCAGTGAAACATAGATTAGCGTTTAGTCGGCATGTACGCGTGGTGTACTACGTTATGCACAGTTATTGCCGCGGCACTCGGTAATTTGCACCACCGCGGGTATAGTTGATAATCGGATTTGCACTATAATTTCGACGTCAGTGGTTTTAGCAAAATTAAAAAAAAAAAGTTACATTGTTATTCGTGCCCCGTGGTTGTGTAATACTGGCGCAATGACGATGAGCGTTCAAATACATTTCTATGAAACTAAACCACTACCGGCGTTCGATATTTCCAATGTGTTTCTGCAAAGCCGCTCCAGCGTTGTCCAGCGTTACATACCGGTTGCCCTCGAGTCGACTAATTCCAGTAAATTAATTTCAAAGAATTCGTTCACGAGACTAAGTTCTGTTCGAACAAGCGCAAGTGATTTGAGGTATTTCGAACAATGTTACACCTTTGGTGAACATGTAGGTATCGATTTTACAACCATGCGTAAATTGCCGATCGCAGCGAAATCGGTTTTGCCCAAGTTATACGTCCGTTATCAATTAAACTATATTACTATTTTCAAAACATTATAAACGTTGTAGTGATTAGTTTAGTTTACTGCTCTTTTTATAACTTATTTTTGAAATTTTATATTCGGATGTATACACCATAAATAATATCCCGACTGTATGCCTATAACATAGTAGTCTTTTACTTCTTCGGAATTTGTTGGAGTTTTACAAATTACAATCGTATCTCGTCAACTCCAGTTAGCTTTTTTTTGTTTTCTGTCGATCTCCGCGAAGATTAGACATAGGTACATTTATCGGCATGCGCAGACACGCAGTACCCAAAACGAACACGTATAATATCCCGAGGGCCCTAATGCATCTTATCAGAATCGTCGAGGATTCCGGAACACCGCATGGCTCTGATAGCGTATATTTTTTATAGGTACATTTTCGACGGACATGGAAATCTTATTGCATTTCGTATACATGGATTAGAATTTCGTATACGTAACAAACACTCTGTATATCACGTGCGCTCCTCGAATAGACCTGCAGAACCGTACCTATAACCGAGAACGAACTGTACTATAATATAATAACTTCCGTGTGGGTTAGACGCGTTATTACAATTGTGTGTGCGTGTGTGTGCGTATGCCTACCCCTGCGTTACATAGCGAGTTGTCATATACGGCGTAATAAATGTGTTATATCAGTGTGTGTAAACGCCGTCGTCGCCTCAGCTCTCAAATATACATAATGTAATATCATATACGTGCGATACACGTTAAAAACACATAATATTCACGCGTAGGGAAACACGTAATAAATAAATAATATCATACCATAACCAGCCGAGTATGCGTGATAAAGTACAGATATTGCGTATAGCAAATTGCGAGTACAGGGTGTTCGAGAATGTAGTTTGGAAACGGTTCGAACTGGATGCTCGCCGGAGAACGTCTCCAGACTCTTGAACCGCCCTGTAATCTGTATACGCACACAAAAGTGTATGGAACGATTACGCGTGTGTGTGCATTATGTGCGTGTGTGTGTGAGTTATGAGCAGGCACGTGGGACTGAAATTCTTTTACGCTCTACCGCGACACAAAGTGTGAACGAAAACCAACGCCGGCGTGAAAAAAAAAAATACGATCTTGTTTGACTTTCTCGTTTCTAGTCGGAAGCTTTCGGTATAATACTCTACACGCAAACACATATGTATATAAACGTTAACAGCTCGGTATACTGTCATTCTCTATTATTCATAAAACGTTGACGTTAAACGGGTTCTCATTAAACGAACTCGGCGCAATAAAAGTTTGATGGAATATGTATATATATATATATATATATATATATATATATATTGTAAAGTATATATAAGTTTTTTTCCGATATAAACACAGTCGGAGAAGTTTAAACGTGCGACTTTGACGTAAATCTTACATTAGCGCGCGTTCTTGGTTCTAAAAATGTTTAAAAGACTTTTTTACAATTTACACCGAAAGAAACTTTAAATAGACAGTAGAAAAATATAAAATAAAACACTTTTTGAGTGTCAAACCTTATGTCGTATTGTAATAGTATACTATCGTATTACGCGGATAAAAATATTTTAAATCCACTGAACATAAATCATATTATATTATGATTATAAATAGCTGAGCAGATTAATTACTGTTTATTTATCATACAGTTGTTTGTTCTTGTCGTAATAGATTAAGCCAAGTCGGTATCAAGTTGATAGTCACCACTGATGACTGAAAATATGAACTGTTTTAATAAACCAATTTTTACGTTGTATTTATAATGTAAATAATTCAACATTCCATTAAAGATTGACGAAATTGTATCCTACCGACCGCACGAAAAAAAAAAAAAAAAACTAAAAGGACTGGTATAGTGTACATGTGACCTACTGATCGATCTTAATTATATACCTAACGGGGTGCACTAATTGTATGTATAGAAGCTACAATTTAAGTCATTTCCTATCGAGTATTGGCATGGTTTGTTTGAATTCGTAACGCGATACCACAAAATGTTGCTTCCCTATCAATTAAAACATTTTAAAATTGTCGTATCGATTTGAATAATTGTCAATATTTTCTACAAAAAAAAAATAAAATATGACAAAAAAATATGACACGGTTGCGCTTATTTATTTTTTCTTTCAAATTTAAATATATAATTTTAATATCTACATTGCATATACGTACTAAGATTAATTGACCTGGACGATACGTGTTTTGGTCGCATCTGAAATGCGGTATTAATAATTAATCTTCCACGTATATGTTTGATGAAATACTATTGTCAAACCCGCCGAGTTTTTTTGTACAATAATTAATATAAAAATTCGTTTTTAACTCTTGGGCGAAGCCGGGTCATTCTGCTAGTGATACAACACCCATATAACAAAATAATATAATCATCAGCGAACTTTTCTCCGCAGAGCGTGTACTAAAATTCTCAAGGGACAAGGACTACTACTCGCCAAGTGGTAGGGGTTGTCCTTATAGGTAGTCCGCCGTGAACATGCTTGCAATATCATTACACGTCAGGTGTACAGAGTGTGTTTCAGAACTATTTGACGGTTGCAATTACTTTCGCAGTTACTTTTTGTCGAACAGTTCTGAAACGCCCTGCTGTAACACGCGTGTCGACCACGACGAGAGTCCGTCGCCCGAAAACTGTGAGCGCCGTACCTACAGGGTTCGCACTCGCGCGTTAACCGACCGTGGTCGCTAATAACGCGGTATCTCGGCTAGTCGATCTACATTTGCATTGTACCAAAGTATGTATATACCTACGGGTACAATGGTATACCTGCACGCGCGTCTACACTGCGCCGCGGTTCCTTAAACGTGTTCGTCCGCACGAGCCGCTCAGAGTTGTTGAACCCCGGAGAGACGTCCGCTCGTTGCGGCCACGGTATCTTCTCCCATCCAACGTTTATAAGTATTTTATTATTCTGTCCTATCCTAAGCGCGTGTGTATACCGCGCGTAGCCGATTCCATTTCAAAGGCATTCTTCGCGTGTCCTCGTCCCCCGGCACCTATTCTGATGCCGACTCGAGTCGATGATGATGATGACAACGATACGTCGTGGCGTAAAGGACGATAATATACGCTGAAAATTATCCTATTTTACATCCTATTTTAACCTAACCGTTCCGTTCACGTCATGTTCTATAAGAATCGTTGGAATGTCCATTACCGTTTGCCACGAGTAAAATGAAAAGCTTATGCGTATCCTGCACGATCTGACGTTTAACGATCACAACAGATACATTTCGTGCGCAGCAACTTCGTATTGTGTTCGTTCGATTTTTGATTCCAGAAAGTTTACAAACAACTCTACCGGACCGTTTTTTGGTCTGGAAAAATGTCCGTTCAAGTTAACGTGAAATGTTACGGACTACCTGATCGTTGACGCACGATACCCGCCAGCTGCACACGGGTTGACGTAGGACAACAATGTAGGTACGATAGCGTAAACGGAAGGACCATTGTGCGGTGGGGAACTAAAAAAATAAGTTTATAATAAATACAATTAGTCGAACTACTGCTTTGTGAGTTCTATTGTAATACAACGCGCAAACGCGTCATGTACCGTGGACGTCCGATATTAAAAAAAACGACAGTGACGTTCTTTGAAAAATTTAGTTTATATTATTTGTATACAATTTATGGTACCTTAAATGCGACGCGATTCCCATTAACTTTTCACCGGTCAAATGAAAATCGTGAACTAAAATAATGGCACGTCCAAACCAGAACGTGTGAAATTAAATGTTCTGTCATCGCGCCTACGATAAAATGGGGAAAAAAAATCCCATAAAGCGTGCAATGTAACGATAATGTAGTGTACGATGTTTACGGCAAAGCATTTTGTATAATACCTGGTACACGATCGTTTCAAACTCGAGACTCTTCAAAATGTAACCTCGTCGGCCCAGTCGACTATTTTAAGCTGTGGCTTATACATCGATCCACCAGCCTATTTTCTGCACAACCTGGTAGATGGTACTACAGTACGTAATATTCATCGGTATCGTCCATCACCTATTAAACTGCAATATCGCGTTGGACACGGATTAGTCGATTTCATCGATTCAACTGCAGCAATCTATTGGGAATTCCAAAGATATTATGTGGATTAAAAATATAGCCGAATGTTAATGCCGCATTTAATATCAAGTGCAAATCGTGGACTACAATACTACGTACAATGTGAACTAACCGCCGAGAAGACGACATCAAATTATTACAAATTTTGGTCTAGATGAAAGTGGAGGGGGGGGATAAATAAAAATTATCGTTCGTAAAGCTGTGAAAAGTGCGCGATCGCGAAAACGACGATTTATTGTACACTTCCTTCGCACATATATCTTCAGACATAATAATAGTATAGGTATACCCCAAACTGCGTGACATCGAAAAATGCGCTTCGTCGGGATCGAATTATTATTACACACGACGACGTACCTTTGAAACGGCGTCGCTCGGAATTTTCAGATAAATGATACAATAGTATCTTTTCATTGCGACTGGAACACGGGGAGGACCGGGGAGACATCGCAAATACATTTCCCTCGAAAGATATACTTCTACACACACCCACCCGCACTGTAACTCGGGAGAAACGATTTTTTTTTCACCAATAAAGTATCTCACTCTCTCTCTCTCTCTCTAAGCGTATATATATTGCCCACGATGTTATAGTGGATCCGCCTAAAAGGTATAATACATCAGCTGCAAAAAAAAGTTTTTCCTCTGCCGGGGTGATGTAGGGCGTGAGTCTCTACAAAACTATTGCCGCGAATACACTAGGTCCGGGTGTAATAGATTTTCTTATTTATTGCCTCGACGCGCTCCGCTATTCATCTGACAATAAATATTTGATAAAGATTTAAATGGCCATCTACATTTTTGATCCCATTTATCGTTGTAATGTCGCTCGCACATCTCATATACACTAGGTACACTATATGCGTGTACCGTTTACGATTAACAATATCGGCCACCATATTACATATACGTGGCGTATCATCTTGATGTGACAGACGCGAGCTTAGCATCAGCCGTTTCGGTCACTGGAGCCGGGATCAATAAATATAAATAGTCTCTAAACGGATGTCTCGGTACGTTCGGAACAAATTGCATAATAAAAATAGAAAGAACCAACCGAAATCGAAAAATAATCGAATCTATATAAATATAATACATATATATATATATATTATATCACACAAGAGCCGTGGGGAAAACGATTTATTTGTTGCGAGTGTATGTACATATACGTATATATCCTTTTCCCATTTTGCTCTCCCTTGCGCCGTCGGACGGTCGTAAGAAAAAACTTATTTCCTTTGGTCTGAAAGACGCGACCCAATAAATCTGCCAACAAATCTACTGTTTAGGTAGTTCCTGTGTGTATGTTGTGCGCGCGCGCTATCGCTGGATCCACCGCGCGTTTATCTACGAATTTTCGTGTCGCCGAGTGTATCCGCGACGGTGCTGTTTCTCGTCGACGATTCCACATGTTTTTCTCTTTTCTCACATTTTCGTTCATGAAAATGCATCCATCGTGAAGTGTTTCGTACATGGGTTACAACGCATCGACAATAGTGTGCCGTGGGTAAACGCATTGATACTCCTTTCATCTAGTTTCGGCTTATAATAACATTATATCAACGTTCATCTTCGTGGGATGCTGAAATGTGTTATAGTGTCTGCTGTGCTACAACAATGCCGTTAGATGAGACTATAGTGATTTCAGATGAAACTTTTGATATCGGAACAGGGGAACGTTTTGCGCGCGTCAGGACGAAAAATAAAAGGAAACTGTACGTGCCCACGGTGTTTAGGTCTTAACTTACATGGCGTAGTGTTACGCGGGGTGCGTACGGTTCGGTTATTTCAGCAGGAACTCAAAACAATGTCCGCGCGCATAGTCGCGTGCCTACGAATGATTATAGCGTTTACTGATATACCGTGGGAACAGTCTACGGCAGTGCGCTGGTGTGCTTTCCTATAGTTTTCTGTGCTTTTCCGCGTAAAACGGACCCGTTGACCTGTAAAGCGGCGAAACGTATTGTAAACTACCAGGCCGGCCGCATTACGATCTGGTGTACGTAACGAGACCGTTGTAAATTGTTACGTAAACATTGTACGTCATTTGAATGCATCCCCGTAGCAACGACTATTTTCTGGTCGTCTAAAACATGTTATCGAAATGCACCATGATAACGGATTGCACGCGGCGATAACCGATTACTATACGCAGGCGTAGGGGAAAAATTCGCAACGATCGGTTGTTGTAATGTTGGGGAAACAATAAGCGTGCACTATACCCCCGGTCTCGTTATTCGTTCGCGAAGGTTTCACGTTTCCCGTTTGATTTCAACGTAAATCTGCCATCGTCTGACGAAAAACTCCCCGATTAGGATTTACTCGATGATTGAATGTACCTATAGTTGAGGCGTATTGATACTAAGGACTTAGGAGTAATACCGTTCTTCTACAAAACGATGTTGATCAGCACTCGTAACACATTTTCCCCGCGACACTTGTACTCCCTCGTACACGGAGTTACATTTTTCCGCAGAAAACAACGGCATATCTAAAGCTCGAGATGAATTCTTGGGTATACGAGTACACTTTTATAACTATAATAAAAACAATAATATCATCAGTAGTTTTCTGCTACCTGTAGAATTATATCGCCAGTGACGTATTTTGGTGGATTTTTCCGGGTATTTCCAAAATGTTAAAAATCTCACAAAAACGTTTTTAAAATTGTTTATTGGAAAAAAAAAACACAACTTACTTGAAGGAACTTACTTTTTCAAACTACTTTGTAGTAGGCACATGATACGTAATTTTGTTTTTATATTTGAATCACTGGTATATAGTGTAATGGATAATTTGAAAGATATTGGTTCTTATTGAACACTTATATTATTAAATAACAGTACTCATTTTAAAAACTACGTCCTTATAGGTCACTTTACTCATTATACTGTAAAATTAAAGCTAATTAGCTAACAACACACTATAAACCTAGTTTAAAAATATACCTCGAAACGTCCCGTCGGATCTAATATAATTAATTTAACTTTTTCCGTTCGGATATAATTATTTTGATAGACATGTGTAATGATAGTACTAATTACTTGTACATCAAGCCAATTTTTTTTTTACAATTCGAGGGAGGGGGTGTCCGGACATGGAGAACGTCGCCAAAAATGCGCAACTTCACACCGCTATAGCTTAAATGAAAACCGTTTATAGTGGTGACACAATATAATGAATGAATGCGCTCATCACGATAGATGATCTTCGTGCAGCTTATGATACCGCGCAAAAATATATCTCGTAACCGCGGTGGTCTGTCGTGGACCAACATGCGCCGCCGTACGTTAAGTTTGTGTCGTGGTTCCGATGAGTGGGTCTAATGGACATATTTTTAGCCGTCCCTTCAAACTCACATTTCAGCCGTGTGTGAAACGTCCGCGAGATGATCAACCGGGAGACTGATGTCTTGTTGTCAATTACCGTCGGCGGCGTCGGTTTGAACGCAGGCCAGCAACCTCGGTCGTCGTATCATGTACTTGGAATATCGTACGCGCGCGCACACGGTCGGCTCTATAATTAGCGCGTGCTGCTGACGCGAGATTGGCCGCGCCACGTCTTTCCCGACTTTCCCACCTCGAAGTGAAAAATGAAAAAAAAAAAAACCAACGACGGTATTTTCATTCATAATTATTCATGTTTTCCCTACTCCCGACCTTTGGCCTACCCACCCCGAAGCCGGTCGACCGCTACACTTGCGTCAGTCGCGAATATACAACGCATTTACGTGTGTATTATACGTATATATAACTGTGGTGTACTTGAGCCTCGTTCCCGCCTTCTCATCGTCCACCCCGCAATGTTTTATTTATACTGCCCCGACGAAATATTATCACGGGATCTCTCTCTCTCTCTCTCTCTCTCTCTCTCTCTCTGTCTACCACTCCGCAGTGTTCGTGTTCGCATGTTGATATCCCATGAATTACGTGTTAATTGCGGCCGGTTGCGCGAGTATAATATGTATAGTTACGAGGTCCGATAGAAATTAACAAAAACGTAAAACGTAATAACAACAACGAAAAAAAAACAACACAACACGGAAAAAACGAATCTGCCGGCCGCCTCGTAAAGCTATGAATTCACGAGTAATTTTTTTCCATAAAATAAAACGTCAATATCTCGTATACACTTATTATATAACGGTTAACGTTTTCAATGCAATCGAAAACACTTAGAAGTCCGTGTTCAGTACCCGGTGAATCCTGTCCATTTGGTAATAATTGAATGTTTCCAAAATCAATTTCAGTTCGAGCTTCTATTACGCGGTAAAATAATCGTAAGTTTCCGATAACCGTTCTATAAAATCGTGAATGAGTAAAATGTTGTCGTTCCAAGAACGGAATTACGTAGGTACTATGTATTTCTTTATTTATTTTAAATCGTTTTAGATGTACAATCTCGAGTGTTTAAAATATGCATTTCGAATTCGTAAAAACTCTCTGAAAGGTAGTTATACACAAAACTCTCAATTTATCGTTCTGCAGATTATTTTCAAATTGTTAATAAATAATTTTAGAAAAAGATTTGCATTTATATTGCATTTTAAACTTTAACCGTGGTTTTATAAATTATTCATATTATATTTATTTTATTAATTTTTTACGTCAGTCAGATAAGGAATGAATAATTCATTCTAACTTCAAATATTATGTATACGGTATCATTGTAACCTTATTAATATTATTATACTAACACATTATCAATCGGTTAAAAGTAAAAACTTTTATTTGTGCATGATGTTTACCGGTGTAAACAACCATTTCAATTCTTGTCTTGGAACAGACTGTAGCAAAGTTGATTAATAAAATAAGTATAAATATACATATTTTCTGAATCTTTTACTTTACTGTATATCGGGTGGTCGAGAGATTTTTAACATAATCCCTGGTACCTTAACTAAAAAAAAAACAACTATTCGTACATGTACGCAACATAATATTTCATTTGACATTTTAAATACGCATAATGGTATTGGCGTTGTACAATTATTTAGGTACCCGTGTCAAGATTTTAATTTTTACTTTAATTATATTTTACCGCAAACGTTGCTACAGATTAATTCGTTTGGTCCACACCAGGGCCAAAATGACAACAGTGCATTAGTGGTTGTACACGGGGAAGCGAGATTGTTGGATTTTTCTTCCACTTGGAATCATCACAGTATCTGTGCGGGTTTGAAAGGGTACAGTTCATACTAAGGGTTGCCTTACGTCCCAGTTTGGCCGGGATTGTACCGGTCTTGAACATGGCGTTCCGGTGTCTCAATGAAGTGTTTCGGGACGGATAAATGTCCCGGAATGAAACTTCAATAATTTATGTAAATGTTCAATCTGTTATTGAACACTTGGCTGAAAAATTGTGTAGGCTGCATTGATGACTGAAACAAGTTTTGAAAACAGATTGTCTTGTAGCCAAATTTACGAGACAATACTTGCCAACAAAACGTTGCTTATAAAATAAGTGCATATTGCAGCCAACTAAAAGACAAATCAAATTCGGCCGATGGGGAATCTGAAAACTCATCGGGCACAAATTAAAAAGTTTATGTTTCATTATGAATACCTCTACTTTAAAATATTATTGTATGTATTTAAAATAATTTTAATTGATACCTTGTTGTCCAGTCATGAAATGTTAAAAATGGAGTTTAGAAGTATACGGATGAGTTTGGTACGATTATTTTCCATAAAAGTTACAAAATAAATGCTTGTTTCGGTTCTTGTCGAATAAAATGTGGTAACCCTAAGTTAAGTTCGTAGAATGATTATAACTACTCGTAATACGCAATACTATGCAGATATAATTACTTGTACAGATAATAATAACATGAAGACTGCACTGAATACACGAATAATATTCTGAAAACGTTCAAAAAATAATTTGACCTACTTCTAAAAGTTCTGGAGAGCTATCGAAACAACGATAAAAGTAGGGCACATTATTAGAGTACGCGAACATCTCGATTCTATAAGAGCTGTATGATATTCGGTAAGGAGCCATTATAATTAAAAAACTTTTGTCGTTTCCGGTATTAAAGTAAGAAAAAGCAGATATATAGCCGATGTTTGATCAATTCATCACGTCATTCAACGATCTGAAAAAATAAAGTATCGTGCTTAACTTTCGTAAGTAAGACTCTAATATCATACAGGGTGCTCCACGAGATAATATAGACTAAAGATTACTCGTTACGACATCATCTCCGGAGATAATGGAATTTTTCGAATTCAGTTTTTTTTTTTTTAAATTAATTACAAAGATAAAAACTACAATTGTTCATATTTTAATTTAATTTTAATGTTTATGGTTGCTATTGTTTTCAGTATGTATTGTGTTGTGTGCTAACGTTTTACGCGTATACTGTAAAATTGTGGAAATTAATAGCTATCGTATGTAATTGTTGAGCTGTTTTCACTGAAAGATCTTGGACATATAAAAAATAACAAATAAAACGCAATGATTTTATTACTTTCGAAAAACAACATTTATGTCTTGATTTACCAAGAAGTACACCAGTCTTGATGCGAAGCAGTCGTTCGCGTTAATGACGTGAACTCAAATAGCGCTAATGATTCGAGTTAGTGCAGTTCCGCCTGCGCCGCGCGTGTGTATCGTCACTCGATCGCTCAACACGGTGGACGACGAACGATTTATCGATTAGAATCGTTATCGGATCGAAAATATCGCGCGGTCAGAGAACCTGGGTTTTCTCCAAAAGCGTACAGAGGGGTGGGTGCCTTACCGTGCAGAGCCGATCAGCTATCAGTATGATGCACGCGTAGTTTGTTTTTTCGCGCCGCGGGTTCTGCTATGGAAATGCGATTAAAACGTTTTTCAAGTATAATATTATCACGAGAATCTCTCGAGCGCGGTGCTATAATCTGTTGCGGTCGCGGCTCGTTCTCCGGAAGCGGCGACACCGGCGGCGTAGGTGCGCAGGGGCGGGACGAGACACGGAGGAATGCATCAATCATCTTCACGTATTAATGACGCGGCGTTTCCGTCGTAGAGTACGAAAGCGAGCGCGTCTTCGAGTCCACCACTATATAACATAATATATACACGGTACAAAATATAATGAAAGTCATGTAAAAAGAAACCTCGCACGCACTCGCATTCGCACCTCGCGCCTCCGGCGAGAGCAACATTACAATAACAATGGTGTTACGAATTGTTTTCAAAACGCAAAGTGTAAACAGCATTTTTACAATAGGTAATAGTGGTTTTGGTTGGTTTACCGGGGTCACTGCAGGAATCAGACCAGAATTTACTCTCCGGGATGATAAAGGGTTTTCGATAAATTAATGTCCCCGGCCGGTCGGTGCAGTTCTTGAAGTAAAGTGTGTGAACGCTTTCATGGTGTTTTCTTGAGATTAAAAAAATAACGTGTTCAACTTAACTTTGGATATTTCGATGTGTAAACACAGGGTAGTTTCGATAACGTGCGAATACAGCCGGTGTTAAATCATTTCTACTGGACATGCTAACGTAGATATCAATTGCGGCCAGCTCGTACCATTTGTTGGGATCGATATGTAGTAAATCTTATCGGTTCGGTAAACATGCACGGACCACTAAGGGATGTTCCCTCAAACCTTTCGAGGATACTTTTAACCTTGCTCTCTCGCACCCTCTCAATTGTTGCACAACCGGCTGGAATATATTATCGTGCGGTGAGGCGGTATCCTTGTTGATCATAATACCACTCCGTCTGGTTTGATCTACCTATACTCTATAATATTGACTTTTGATACGAGCAAATAGGTATAGATAAATGCACACGTGCCTGTGCCCACACCATTATCTTTTAGCCGATTATTACTACCTCTCGACAAAACAAATAATACTATTCCCAAAATATATGTTGAGAACGAATACTATAGTTTCAATACTACTCGCGTCGGGGTATAAGCACGAATATTAAAAAAAAAAACGGTCGAAACTCCGAGGTCGGGTGATGTGCAGGAATGGGTCTTTTAAACGTGAAACCAATGTCAACCCTCTCACCAAATGTTGAACTTTTAATGAGCTAACTTTCGCAAGGAAAAAAAAATATTTCGCAAATCATGAAATGTTTACTTAATGCTAACACGAGTTCTTAGTAAATGTTTCGAGTGGCTAAGATTAATATTTATAATATTACAAAACCAAATGACTACTAATATCGTGTAACCGAAATTCGTTAGACAGTATTACAGTTTCGTTAAAATTATATTTTCTAACGCTGATGAAATTTGTTCGCGATACTTTTCGGTAAAATGTTTTTCTTATGCACTACAATGAAAAATCTTTTGTATTCGTGAAACATAAACAGGTGGATACACGTACCGTACTCGTATGTTCGATTCTCGATCCGGGTTGACGTTTTTTTTTTTTTTACAATTTTCTCCGTTATTCTCAACTATTCGGAAAAATGTTGGGAAATTCAAAAAACGACGACGCTCGTGGCTATAAGTTTCAAGCTACAGCCCCGCGAGCCGCTGCTCCGCGCCTACACGTTTTCGGGTCAATACCGCACAGCACCCACCACCGTCCGTAATAATAATAATAATAATATATCGCGTTGACCGGACTCGCGTCATTTTCCGGCGTCGATCGCGAGCGGCCAACGAGCGGTATAATAAACAACGTGCACATAAGTATAATATATACGAGACGAATTTGACGAATTCGTAGTACATAATGTTATAATATACAGTCATTCGCGTGCGGACCGACGAAATATAAACACGAAATCAACACAATCTTAATACATTATTGTAATCTATCCGTTACGAGCGTTAATAATACCTACATGTTATTCGTTTGCTTTTTTTATCGGTGTTGCGTTGCACTATTCTAAAATCACGTTTCGCGGGTATATACTCGTATTGTACGGTAGTGGTCGTCTCGGAGACGTTTTTTTCGAACGGGCACTTAGTACAGCGAAGACGTGAACATCATCTGCACTGCGATAGGTGCCGCCGACAGAACCAATCGAAATTAAAACGGTAAAAACGACGTTGTTGTTGTCGTTGAAATAACACGTGGATCGTAAGAAAACGCAAGGCCGTTGCACATATGTACGTTTAAATCTGCACAAATGACCATGTACATCGCTTCGAACTCGAAACCGTCGGGTGTACCGAACGAGGAAAATAATCATTTTACGGATGAAACTGTAGTGAATAATTGTGCACGGACGGATAATCGTCCAGAAATATCTAAAGCGAATCGAAATATTAAAAGTACACGTGATAAATCAAAGCGATCATGTTGTTTGTTTAATTTTTTTCCCCCGCCATTATCCTATACTAAATGTATTTTTATAGCTATTGCGTGCCCGAGCGTATTCGTGCCGATATTTTTTGATTGATAATATTTTATGCAAATAATCGCGACCAGTATATGTAAATAGAATCATGCATTACGTTTTCATTAGGTTTGTCAACACAACGCGAGTCAATTAAAACACGTTGAGCTCGTTTAGTGTGTTTGCAAAATTATAATGGTATTGACTCACTATAACCGATTTCGACGGCGGCGCTCCCAATGCGTAATAAACAATAACGGTATATAAATGCACATTCAAATTGAACACATTTTTATTCTGATTACGTGGTATTCTCGAGTTCTTGACTGTGAACGTGGTGGACGTTTAACCCATTGTACAGGTTGTCTCAGCGAGGATTTACCCATTGTGATGTCTCTAGAGATTATGAAGATATTCAAATTCCCTTTTTTTGACAAGATCCCCCGTGACAAGAACTACAAATATTTCATATTTTGATTGAATTTATTGTTTTAGTAAAAAAGTAAAAGAAACAATTTGTTTAATTTAGTATTTTTGAAAAATGTTAAGATAGCAATATAATAGAGTTTATTTTCCTGAAAGTTTTGACGTTTTAAAATTGTTATTTCATTAACCAGATGATTTTTAATAATTTGTTGTTATTTAATATTATCTCATCTAGTTTTTTGATAAGTTTTGTTTAATACGCACAGTTAAAAATCATGAGATTGATGAATTTAAAATGTTGAAACTTCAAAATGTTCAAAAAAATAAACTTTTTAAAATAGTAACAATACATTTTTTTTTGAAAAATAGAAAAACTTTTTTTCCAAAACATAAAATTCAATTGAAATATGAAATATTCGTAGTCCTAGTACTTGCGAGTTTTATGAAAATAACAAATTTGATTATCTTCATTATCTGAGGAGATGTCGCAAATAATTATTTCTTGGTGGACATCCTGTATAGAATTGTCGATAAAAACATATTTTTTTTTTTGAGAATTACGAGTGAGTGTTTAATAAATAGTAATGTTCATAATATCCGCGACGAACAAGTGTTTTTATTTTCGATTGCCGCTCACTCCGCATACTCTTGATCAGAATTGCTTTTAGGATTTTAGGTTTTATAAAAGCTTTTTCAGAGATCGGCTGATGTATATGGTGTGCTTATATTATGCGAAAGGAGACTTATTCTTTATGACGAGAGCAGCAATAACCTTGTATACCTATACACGAACTACTTTTCACGTAAATTCTCCACATAAATACACACACACACACACACGTTCAGACACATCTATTTACATACGTATATGTGTGTGTGTGTGTGTGTAGTACGTCGAGAAGACGCCCGCTCTGGTTTTTAAGAAAAGAACGGGTCACGGACCAATTTAGACTATAAAAGCGTACGCATAGACACGCACGCACACGCTCGCTCGTATTTATAAATATATACGTGTGGCGTTATCAAATTTGTCATACTCGTGCACACACACACGCGCGCGCACGCACACATCCATTTGGGACATTATGCAAAGTACCCGCTAAAAAAAGGTTGCTCGACGGCGGCGTTTGCAATAATAACGACTAGGAAATAATGTACGTACACGCGCGCGATGCGTCTATATATACTTATTATAGAACGCGGTGCACGCGTACACTCGGCGGGGGCCACGGGCATTACCGTAAATATTGAATTCGGAAGTGGACTCGGCGCGTATGAGGATTTTTTTTTTACGCGAAACGGGGCGCGCAGAAAAATAAAATATAAATAAACAACCGGCACGTATTTCTGCATAATGTATAACGGCGGTAGCGGCGCGCCGGTTGCGGGCAAAGAGGTACGTGTATATACACACGTAATATGTGCTGCGTATGAAAAGAGGGAGAGAAAGAGAGAGAGAGGAGAGAGAGTCGTGTGCCGTTATACACCGTCGGCAGTGGCGATTTATCGGATCAGCCGGTTCCTTATATTACGTCCTTCGTCCTTTCTCCCCAAGACACAAACTCCCCCGCATTCAAATCTGCTGTACAGTTACATACGGGGCGGCCGTGGAATGATTATTTCCTTTAGGTAAACCGCTATCAAACGGTCTGAAGCAGTGGCGGCTCGTTGGAGGTAAATTTCAAACCGAGTATCCCCTCAAGAAATATAGCGACTTGTAAAAATAACGATTTGTAGGAATACTTTTAAATTAATTGAATATCGTTTTATTTTTCTACATTAGTATTGGCTTCATAAATAGCTACGTAGACGGAAATATTATTTTCAAGTAATTTGGAAGACGGTCGTCGAATTCAATGAAACTGCCGCCCGACAGTTTCAATCATATGGCCGTGTAATATTATCGCTTTGATAGACGGATGGGGGCGGGAGGAATAATCCGCGTATTATAGACGGCATTGAAACTGGGTTCACGGCATTATACGATATCATATATTACGTCATCGTAATTAAGTAAATAAATTTCGAAATGCAAAAGGACTTGAAAGAGATCTGTAAAAATAAGATCTCGGACTTTTCCCTATCTCATAGTTTCAACACTTTTACGTAAGAGCAACAAAATCAATTGAAACGTAATCGCCCGGCTCCTGAATTATTACTAAAATATGATGATTTAAATGTTCGGTCTCCCCAGAATATTTACTCACGAACCACCACTGGACTCTGAAATATGAATACGACGTCTGCGAAACGCACTCGGACGGTCCCTGAGGAGCTGTACGGAAGATACGCACTCGAACCAATACGGAAAACGCATACATTACCCGTCCTCGCCGAACGCGCATTTCCTTTCCACGTGGTTTCGCGCGCCTCGCGTGCGTGTTTGCGCATTATATAGGTTTTCCGAAGTACGCCTTCGCGATATACGTACTACTTCATGGTAAAATATTATAATATCATGAGCGCGGTTTCGAGTGCAGCTTTATTTGGGTAAATCTCTAGGTACCGGACCATATTATGATGTTTTCGGTCCGTACTGCGCGCGCACGAATCGTCGCATTACGGGTTCCGAGCTTGTATTCCCGCTTTCAAAAACGCGAGACGATCATGATATTGTCCTCCCCGTGTGAGCGTCATTTCCGTTATAAACGATGTGACATCATCAAATGATTGCAGCGGTTACGACGTTCTTTTCACTGTTGCGTGTTATTTTCGAAACTTTATTCAACGGTGACCATATTGCGTTACGTTAAATTTCACGTGCGGTACGGCCGACCTCTTGGGCAGCTCAATTATTCGTCGGGATTAATGAATAACGAAAGGAAAACCGGTAATTATGACACCTAATCGGACCTTCGCGTACGATATACATGTATAAATGCATACATAATATATTATTGGACGTTGATAAATAAACTATTGTCAGTCAATGTTTTAACATTTGACCTTAATTCCACTCTCGCGTTCCGAGTATATTCGTATAGGTAAGTGTAGGTATAACCGCGGGGAAAATAAACAATTTACTCGCAGTTTTGGATAAAATTGATATAACCAAACGATCGTATTATGTTTGTATCGTTTCGTTTTTGTCCCAACGGTAATTTTCTGTATAAGTTGTAACCATCGACCGTTGACGAGTCGTCGAGATCGTTACACGGTTTGAATTGATTTTAAATTCACTGCAACTTTAACAACATAATACGACAATATGAAAAAGTCAAGTATTGGAAATCTAACACCGACAAGAAAATAATACGACGAGCGCATAAATCACCTCACCGTGTCAATATTATTATAATATAGTAGTTATATCGTGTATATCGATACTGATTATATTATTTGTACTAAATATACTGCAGTTATGGCGTTCTACGTAATGCGCACTAAAGTCGATTCGCTTGACGACGCTGCCACAACAGCGCCGGAAAACTCGATTCGAAAAGTTTCCCTCGCACATTTGAAGCGTACTTTTCCGAGATGAAATGCATTGCTGACCCTCGCGTCTTATCGTTTCGTCCAATGCAAGCGTCCCCAAAAGTGGACCTTGTTTTTGTTTTTATTATTTTGTTGAAAGAAATCCGATCACGCTGGGGATGACGAGCCCGGAGTTTAAGAACTTTGGGTACAAATACATTTTCGTTTATATGTACATATATATATGTGTGTGTGTGTGTGAACGTACATGTGTATGGGAAACACTCGGCCGCCAAACGCAAAAAGTCTAAAGAGGTTCTTTGGGATTTCGTGTGTAAAGACTACAGAAGAAAAGCCGATAAACGTTTTTACTTCATCGAGTGCGGTGAAATTTGCACGAATATAACAATGTGAATTTGACTTTTGAAGAAATCCTCGGATCGTATTTGCGAAAAAAATAAATAAAACTTCTGAGAAGGATTATCTTTCGGAGTGTGAACCGTTATGATACACTGTTGCGGAGGGTAATTATATTAACAATGCCGAACGAAACGGAATTCACAAGGGTGTGTGTTTGAGCGGGTTAGAGGGTGGGACACCACAACTCGGATGTGTGCTCCGGATATTGATTCATTCACATTGTTCAAACCGTGGACATGTCGTCGTCGTCGTCGTATACATATTATAGTGAATACAATGTACAATAGTGATGAACCGATGGTAACGCAGCGCGTCGTCATCAACACTGTGTGAACATTTGAGAACATTTTTACGTTACATTGGTTATATAAACAAAAATTCTGGTAATATCAACTTTAATAGCTTAATTGATAATATTTTAAATAGTCTCAATCTCGATTATTTATATACGCGTGGAAAAAATATAGACATTTCTTTTCTTTCGAAATTAACAAACGGCTAACTAACCTGTTCCCCGTTATAAGAACGTAATCCTTTCCACGTACCACAATATAACTCTAGAACATGCCATTAGTTTTATATCAAAAGCCATTGAAGTAACCATGGTCGAAATAACCATTTTGATAGAATATTGAAGTTATGAAATTAGTGCGGTTTGGACTTTTTCCTCTATCAATCAAACGTAAATAATTTATAAAAATGTATTATTTTTAATCTTTTTTTTTTTCAAACGTTTGTTCTATTTAGCGTTCTTAAGTCTGTATACCTTAAATTGTTACTTCTAAAATGTTGACCTAAGACTAAAAAAAAAATAACGTGCAAGACAATAACTGCCGCAAAAGTGCACATAATAATGATATTATGTATATTATTATTCTTCTTATTATTCTTATTATTATTATTATTTGCTTAGTGCAGTTTATACACGATGTGCATTCATACGTACGCATCATGTCTGTTGTGCATACATTAGATATTTACTTTTTGTTGCGTGCCTCTTCGGAAACAAAACTAAATGTACAGTTATTGTAAACCGATAGAGCGTGGACCGCTCGTCTTCGCGATATATTTAGAAAGCTTCTGCACGATACACAACTCAAGTGCAACGCAAGAATGTTTTTTTTTTTTCAAACGCATTAACCCAAACATATGGAGTGTTTCCCTGCCCTTTCCCCTACGCGCTCCGCCGTACGAGTGTACGGAACAGTATTTATTTTTTTCATTCAATTCTGCTTGTAAAAATGAATATTTTTTGACACACAATTTGACGTCAAGCAGTTCACAACATAATAGTATTATGTTATGTTAAACAGCAATGCCGTGCATTTCAATACAACGATAAAATGCTTACAAAAAATAAAATAAAATGAAATAAACAAAAAAACTGAGTTTTCAGTGGAAACAATTAACGGTATTATCAAACCTGTTGGCCTAAACCGATATCACGAACCGTATCGATGCACGATATGGGAACATTGAACATTAAACGTATTCGTTATTCGTAGACAGCTAATATTATAATAACCGTAAGGTAAATAATTATTTATTATAATCCGTTTGCTTGTTTATAGCTTTTAAAAGGTCGATCTCCATATCGTACGTCTGTAGTTTATTGTTTTATTTATGACGATATAAGACTGCACGCGTACCACTTGTTTGATGAATGTAAGAGCACGATATTCTGATGCGTAGGTATGCATTTCATATATGCACGACGTGGTGGACAAACAGTTGAACGCAAACGTCGAACAATACGTTAGATAACGTAAACTATTATCGTTTCATAAGTACCGCAGATCTTCAGAAGACACATTCAGACCGGTTATCGTTGTAATTTTTTTTATTTTAAACGATACGTAATCGACGATCATCACGATGATGTCGGACATAATAATAACACGAAACGTTTCAAGTGATTCGTGGATAATGACCAGAAATATTTTCGGCGCTAACGGCCCCCGGCGGGCGTCCAGCTGGCGTTCTCATAATTATTTGTACTTAAACTAATATACCTTGCGGTTGTCTCGGTAAACAGCTCCGAGGGTCACTGTCTCGCGTCGCGTATTTAAATAATGTGGATAAAAACAGTATTGTTTACACAAACACACACACACACGCGCGCGCGCGCGAGTATATATATTCATAAATGTTGTAATGTTGTGCAGTAAAACAAACGTTTCGTAAAACATTATTGTACACTGTCGCGTATTTCGTCCTTTACCTTGGGCACACAACGGTATACTATACCGCATGCCGCTGCTATATCGCAGTTACTATACTGTCGTCGAATAACCCGATTAGCGAGTTGCGAGAACACGACGGCGACGACGTTAATCAAGATTACGCGTAGAGATTTTGTTTTCGTTTTGTTTTGCCCGCTGCGTGACAACTACCGCCGGGACGCATGGAATAAAACTCGGTCGAAATAGTTTACACAAAATAAGTTTTTATTGCGCGTTCGCCATTAATATCTACCGGTTTCGCACGCATAAATGTACCGCGCAAATATGTAGCAGCACGTTACAATATCGCATTGTACGCGCGCGCACGCCGTCGCAATAATAATACTGAACGTGATAATATATTATTTGTGATGAAATGCGTCGTCGTCGGCGAGAAAACCATAACCGTTCGGAAAACTCGTTGTTCCGTATATTGCCGCGCGTTCCCGAGGAGAGAATAGCGCACGACGTACGCAGCTTACCCACCCGTCCGACCGCTCCCACACGCTCGAACGTACATATTCAAATTATACGTTATACGAATATCAACTAGAACGCGCGCACACCGCACTGCACTTCGAATCCTTAACTTTTGGCCGCCGCATCCTTCGCTATTATTTTCCCGTCGTAACCCGTCCGCGAACAGACACCGTGAGCCGGAGCCGTGTTACGAGGTAGCACTACTGGTATAGAACGAAACGACTTCCATAACTTACCACGAGCCGCAACGTTCTCGATGATGTAACAATCGTGTAAGCGCTGCAGTACACGCGATCGGAAAGCTAACCGTTTTTTTCCCCCATCTCGAGTTGAGTAAAGTTGAAACTTGTCGAAATTCTCTTTTTCGCTTCGTTAAGTGGTCCGTGTAAAAGTTCATGCAAGTATAGAAACTACGTAGTGCGTAGTACTTAACGCAATCAGAAGTTGGAATATTTTGACTTTTTCCGTAGCTATACAGTATTCGCAGACTCGTGTAGGGCAGTTATACGGACGCCGATCCGAGCACACGTATTAATGTTTTGGCAATTCTTGCTTTATCAAACACAAGTTTTTCGGCTGGATACAACTTTTTTTTGTTCCTGGCCGTAAACGGTTGTAGTGTTGACAGGTCACCAGGCAACGTGTGTACGCCGCGTATAGTTGATTATAATATTATAATATCCTGTACACGGTTATAACCTATTTTATTAGTCCAAGAATTGAAAAATTAGAAGCAAACCATAGTAATATGTATTATAATTTTATGATGGCGTAATCGAATTAATCTTAAAACAGCTTACATTTATTTGCTTTCAAAGTATACATATACATTTATACATGTCATGTAAATAATATATCTGTAACTAGGAGCATTCCAATTAGAATAGCGTCAAAATGTCTGTGGCGAACGCGAATACGTGGTAAATGAACGTAAACTAACGAAATTATTTCTCTTTAATGGTTTTTCCTCCCAAAAACATATTTATTATGATTCATAGGTTTTCCCCGGAGAAGAAAAGTATCGTGTTCATTCGTGCTGCTATATCCTTACCATCTCTGCTCGCGTTTCATTAATTTACTATGGTTTACACCAATATTTCTGCATAATTTTTCGCGTCCAGCACAACTTTGATTTGTTTTTCAGGCGAGCAAAGCAATTCGCGTTCCGCATAAATCCCGAATACACTTCGGTGCATTATGTGTCCGGACAACTTCAAGTTCTAGGTACATGCGTTTATACAGGACATTGCATACGTGAAAATGGTAGTTTTGTATTTGGTGACCGTTTAGTTTAAGGATAACGCGACTCGATCGCGATTAAGTTGTATTTTTATTCCCAACTCGTTAACCGTATCCGTACGTTGCGGGTCGAGAGTGCACACTGTACGACCTGCCTACTTTGTCGTTACCCGTTGTCGTTGTTGCATGAAAAGCAAACCGTTTGCACGGCGGAGAACGGGAACGCGGTCGGTGCGGTATGAAAATAATACCGTAAAGTTCACGGAAATCGTTTTTGCGTATAAAACATTATTAAACGCGTACACGTGAGCACCCGTCCAAAACAAATATGTTTCAATAAAAATAACGGCTTCCAAGAATCGAATATATTATGCCACGAGTGCATACAATATTCCGCCGGTCCGTCGATCAACTCAAACAAAACATTGTTCATTTTGCGTACAGGGTGGCTCACCGGGATTTACACTGAGCGATATCTCCCGTGTTAATAGTGAGCCCCGTGCAAGGAAAATTCTGTGGACAATATTTATGCGAGTACAAGTGTATTTAAACAAGTTCAAAAATTCACTTTTAATTTTAAATCTTTTATAAATTTCGAAAATAACCTCTTTTCCCGGGATTATTTTTTTGGAAATGTCTACGGTTTAACTATAAATTTTTATTAACTACTTGATTTTTTATAATTTTTATAGTTTACAAGAATATAGTGTAATATTTATATAATTTAAAATAATTATAACTTGATCAGTATTTCCTTATCGGAAAAATTATATTATATCTTTGCAAACGAAACAAAAATATTAAAAATCATGAACCCAACGTAAACTGATAATTTCACAAAAATGATACTATAATAAGTTAATTATTTAACTTCTTTAGTAATACACTTATATTTACCAAACTATCGTCAGCAAATTTGACTTCGGCTAGGGATGCTCATAAAAAAAAACATAGTTTGATTATCACATGTATGTGATGTATTAACACAGAAGAGACATCGCCTTGCGTCAATCTCGGTGGGACACTGTTTATAGTTTTTTTTTTTTTGTATCGGCAATCTGTTACAATAAATATCATAATGAGCTGCTTAACTGGTTAACGGTGAAAACCATAACAACGGAAGAACAAACCGAAGAAACCACTCGGCAGTGCGTTGGCAACAAAGTCGCCGTTGTACATTTTAACATTTAAAACCGTATATGTATTTCCGTGAAAACCAGCTGGACGACATATTATAATGCGAACTACGCGTGTATTTCGGGTACGGTAAAAGCCGAGGTCCACGTATTATATAAAATGTATCCCCTCGACCGCAGTTATACCCTCTCGGCGCGGTGGAAACGGATCGACTTGTCCGCGGGATTACTGCACGCGACGGGTCGGCACGGTGAATTTTCTAAATCCCCTGCAACTGCAGCTTCCACCCAGGATATCGGGTTTGCCGCGAGTCACAATGGGGAATCGCTCGGCGTGTGATCGAATGACGCGCGTAATTATATCAATATCGTAACAACATAGTACGTTCTATTGGATTTGTCGTAATTATGTTTTTAAAAACGGTACAGGATTTTCACGCGGTCCATTGAAATTGATTTCCCGCTGCAATTTCGATGATAAATTACTTTCGCGGCGATTAGTCTAATGGCCTTACCGCCATCTGTGTAACGGGCCTACTCGTAAAGAGTGCTGTGAACTTGATGAACAACAGTGCGTATTTTTATGGCGACGGACGTTCATATAAACTGCAACTGCAACGAACTATTCACTTTCAACACTGGTTTATATTGTACCTACAGTCGTATAGTTTCGACCACGAATTGGTAAAAAAACTATTTTTCACATTCTACAACTTACCAATGCTTAACTTGATCAAGAACACGAGTAAGCGGAATGTAAATATAGATTAAGTGTATTGAACGAGTGATCAATCTACACGTATTCCAAATATATACATTAACTGGTCAGGAAGATTAAGTCTTCTTTTTCAACTTTTCCACTAAAATAAGTTAAATAATCATTGAAATAACCATAAGGTTTTCCTTGTTAACACAATCATGGTTTAGTTGAAATAAAAACTTGATTTGATGTCTTGCATTTAATCACGGTTAGAAAGTTCGACTGTCGAATAAAAAAAACATCGAGTGTGTTGGTTATCGAAAGGCATTAAGTTTATGGTTTCATCAAACGAAACTTCAAGAGCCTTAGACGAACTTAAACAAGTTACAACTCGATAAACGGTACCTAAGTGTGATAAAATCGGTATAATGTAATTCCAGTTTAATGTACTCGTATACAATGCCGTTGTTTAATAGTGGTTATCGGAAAAAAAAACTGATGATAATACATACGTGTTGTAGTATACACGGCGGCGTTGGTTCACCTTTACACGGAACAAAATAAATATTATTGTTACCGCCAGCGATTGGTTTAAATTACACTCGTCAACAAATTGAATTACTAGTTCTTGCGCGCGTGTGGGTATTTGGGTGTGTAAGTGTGTACGCATATACGTGACTCGACCTCGTGCGGGAAACTGTGATAATATTGATAGGTTACGGTAAAAGTAAACTCCGGGACATAAGGTGGTAAATAAGTGCTGTAGCGGGCGAGCAATTTCTCAGGGAGAGAGAGAATTCGCTGCGGGAGTCCTGCGCTACAGAGAGCGTTACGGCAAAAGATAGCGCCGCGGATCGGAAGAGATCGGCGGTGCGGTGCGGCTGCTGCAGCAGTGCGAAGAGAAGGGAAAAAAATAATACACATTTATTGTGGTGGAGTGTGCGCGTGTGTGCGTATATCTATATATACAATATAATACTTGGGTATACGAGGGCCGGCAGGGGCTCGGTGATGGTGAACAATTCTTCATAGTCAGCGGATATAAAGTGTTGGTTGTAATAAACCAATAGAGGAAAATAATAACCTTGCGGACTTTTTCTCGGGGTCCAGATTAAATCCCTTCGTTCCCAGTCACCCCAACCCTATCCCCGTCCTCGTGCCCACCAACTCTATCCTTCCGCACGTTCCGCGCAACCCTCGCCACCGCCGCCGCCGAGCACTTTGTACGGAATCCGGCCCGGGCGCGTCGTGTCTTCGGAATTAGTTTCTCTCTACGTATACACACATACAACGGTGCACACGTGTGTGTGTGTGTGTGTTTATAAACTGTAGTAGACTCGACAGATGCTGTGCTGCAATTTTTTACACACCCCTTACTTACTAACCTCGCCGCCACTCGCCCGGGCCTGACACCTCTGGTAAAATAAACACTTCGACAATTTATACTAACGTAATTTCGTTTTTTTTTTCTGTTTCAGGTAAGACAATGACGGCATATTATATTATATAAATATGTGAGATAATAATCTGCTGTATAAAGTAATATTATCGTACGACAGCGGAGGGGCGGTGCACTCACGTTTTATCTGATGTATTATTAGTTTATGTACCAATTTCCATCGTCACACCACCGGATGAATCGAGTAAATATTGTGGTCTACTGCAGTAACGCGTATTAGGACTTGCATGTTGTTGACTTACATTTTTTTTTTCATTTACAACGTATCATGTAAAAATGTTTCTTAAATATTTTTAAAGCATTTTCGTATGCTTATATGTTACGTCATACTATAGTATTTTTTTTAAAGAATCAATATTTGAGATCTACTTATTATTATGGTCTTCGCGTGATCATATAGTACACGTTAATATTATTTTAACCCGTGAAATAACGATGGCCGTTGATTTCGCGATTTTCCGTGGCAGGCCGTATACCGCTGATAGTTTACTAGGAAAGGGTGTCCACGACGTGCGTTTATCGATTGACGAAGAACGGTAGAAACTCTAAAACATAACCGTTTCGCTAAGACCGCGAGGTGTTTTAGAACCTTGCTTGTGGTTTCCTCGACGTGTGCATCGGACAAAACAAGTGTTTGATCAATTAGTAATGTTTCATCGTGTCGGTTATTAGGTCCTCGATCATTTCAGCCACAAACCGAACCACTTACGCAGTCACGTTCGGACTGCAGCGGGTGTAGGTTCGAACCGGACGAACGTACGGCGTAATGTTATTATTATTATTATTATTTATTTATGAACGGGCTAAGAGCCCAATAGTACAATACAATTTGTAGTAATGAAAATGAATAAACGCCAAACAATACACGGCGATTATATACAAGTAAAAATAAAACAATAATTAAACAAAGGTAAAAACAGTAATAAGTTATAACAGATTAAGTATCAAAATTAAAATCAACAACAAAATAGAACTTACTAAGAGAATCATAGGTGCTCATTACAAATGCGCATCATACGATGGATTGGATTATTTCTACCATAGTTGGTGCTGTGGAAAGGAACAGCAAAAGGAGAATTAGACCTTATTAAGCGAGGGGGAACTTTAAAATTAATTCGAGAAAGTAGAGAGGGAGCATCCACACGTCCGTCAGTCAGCTTATGCAAAAATACCATGTTAGCATCAACTCTTCTATCTGCCAGGGACAAAAGTCCAAGTTTATTCATCACTGGCCAATAATCATGACGTGGTGGATGTGGAATTTGTAGAATAAATGACGCTGAAGAACAAAAACGCCTCTGTTGTGTACGCGTAATCGTGTATACGCATATGATGCCATTTGACCGGTGAAAAGCATCGCGTATAATCGTTGCGGATAACCCGGGGAGCCCCTTATGCCCTTCGCGCGTTCGGTGATTCCCCGAATAGGATTTTTTCCCCGACCCACCCGCTCCGGCGGCCTACCCGGCGCGCTCAATAATAATTTGGCCGTTGTCCAAAAGACCGGCCGCGTATCATGACGACGACGCGCCCCGGAGGCCCCACGTGTTATCGTCCGTCCAGACGCAATCTCCGCGGCCGATCGTTTCCGCGCGCAGTTTTTCACGACTTCGCTAAGAACGTCCGTGACGTTATTACTCATCGTGTGCGCGGTATACGAGCCACGATAACGGCGGAAGATGGGGCAGCACTGTGTCTGGGGCGTAATAGTAATAATAATAGTAATAATGTACGCGAGTGCAGGTACGAGTAATAACGATATTTTCCGCTTTCCCTACGCAGGCCGCGGAAACGTGATATTGTAATAACTGTTTTTACCTCGCTCAACGCGCACATACCGTATTGCGTCGTCACCCCCCCGAGAGGTATTTTATGAATAAAAAAAAAAAAAAATAGATAATAATAACAATCACGAGCGATTTTCATCCGCGTTCGACCCCGGCGTCTTTCGGGCCGAGACTGTGCAACGTCACAAACCATCATGATCGCGTGCACGGAGTCTTTACACAATCGTTATCTCTGATTTACATCGGAATCGACGGTGTAAACATTTTTCCAGCGCATTTCCTGCGTGACTGCGGATTCTGCATTACCTTCCTAGACAATGTGCGTGCGTATGTCACCCGTCCGCTTTGCGAGATCACGAATACATTTTGATTTAAAAAAAAAAAAAATTGCGAATTACCTGTACGGTACATAGGGGGAAGAAAAATTTGTATCCAGCTCCAAAGCATATCCATGTTCAAATACCGAGCCAATGATTCGATTGTGATAACGTTTTATGAATTTCCAAAATCGCCGAGCTCTGTGACGAAAAATAATACATCCGGTTCACGATAACCGTTTTACTGTATGAATATCCTCACGCCTGTTACCTGTTACAACGCAATCAACGTTTGCTATTTGATTCGGTTTTATGATCTCTTGAAATCGCCTGTGCACACAATGTTATCCTTGTTAAGTCGAACGTAAGCTTAGGTTATCGTTCAACATGATCTATATGACGGGCGCTTTATCTCATATTATATTATTACTTTGATAGCACGGGCTAACAGCGAAACAGACGTAGAAACGATCAACATTGTGTGTTAATTCTGCTATTAAAACGCTTAGGAAACATATGGTTGTTTAGGTGTTATAGGGTTGTGTGTAAGGTTAAACTATTCCACCTCATAAAATCATACAAATAACGTTCGTAACATTTAACACAAAGTTTGATACAATTCTATAAAGGTATGTAACAGTATAATCTATACTGCAATACACAAATACGAATTAATAAAATAAATGAAAATATGTTATGTGTGATTCGAAAGCATTCGTATACTTTTAAAAATAAATCAACATACCTATAGGCGCTCAAAATGCTATGAAAAAATGAATTTATTCCATCTCTCTCCCGGACATCAAGCTATCAAAAACGGACTGATGTTTAACGCATTTTTTATTTATATTTTTTGTTTTTTACTTATTTTTATTTTTACCATACAACTCTGTTTACGTCAAATGTGTCTTTGTAGATTCTTTGACGATTACTCGGCATATCACATAGCGAAACGTTTCCATAACATGTGTAGTAGAGGACGTTACGCATGTACAATGTACATATATATATATTGAGCTACATGAAATATTCAAGTTATTTAAATGTTTGGAACTCTATAACGGGAAAACAAATATGTCTATACTCTATATATAGATAAATAGTGGCTCCATTTTCCTTCATGGTTTTTTTTTTTACATTTTTCGTGAGTCAATTCGGATATAGAACATAGTTGTTCGTGCGCATATAATAACAAGTACACGTATATTAAACGGTCGTATTATTATTTAAATGAATGTACAATTTAATATTTTTATACCCTTTGACGGCATAACGGTAAATATCGATTTTATTTTCATATACCGCCCGACAAAGTGAAATCGGAAAAAAAAAACAAATACTACGCATCTTATTTTGTTTACGATCAACTTTTAATATACCTACGCGACTGTTTGGAACACGGGCCGGGAGAAAACCACATAGGTTTCTCGCGACTCGCAAGAACCAAGAATGTACCTAAATAATTAAATATTAAACTTTAATGAGTAATCATCATTCATTTACGCCTAGACCGCCAAAGCTAAGAATCATGAGACGTATTACTAATGGTCAATGGGCGACTTCCTCATTCATGACATATTCATGTTTAGAATCAAAATACTTAACACGTGTCCCTTCCCACTGACTCAATGTACAAATCACTTTGTGTACAGGTTGTTTTACAAATTAATAAATAAAGTAATGTTTTTCCATCAAGTTTGCCGGGTTCAATCAATATTTCTTCGCTCACCTGAAAAAAAAAGAAGATATTTATACATTTATATTTACGGTATAACGGAGTAATAGAGATGCGGCCCGTAAGCCCTCCGGTTCGGTATTTTTTTTTCACCATCCCTGACGACAGCTATAGATTGTAGGCCCGTCGTCCAAAGTGTCGGCGCTACAGTATCATGTAATTTATAACGAAGACGTGCGGCGACAACAATATATAATGTAGAAAGGACTACGCATGGAACCTATAATATAATATAACGACCATCGAGCACTTTTCTACGCCCTACCATGTACGTGTGTGTGTGTGGGTGTGCGCGCGCACGTGTTGTTTTGAATCGAAACCCATCAAAGGAAGATATTTGTAATCGCATGTCCTGTTTGCATATTCGTGATGGTTTGACTTTGTTCGGTCTTTCAAGTTCCCAAATTTCCTCTAATCACTTGGGCGACACGCGGTAACACGACATGTTGTATATGACCGGGGCCGACGCAAGGATATATGACGCCTCAGGACAAAATTCAAACCGGCGCCTTTGTCACACAACAATCCGTAATACTCTGAAAATATATTTGTTCATGGACGATATGACTGTATATTATGCTCAACATATTACGGCTCTATATATAATGGACGTTCCTAGCTTTACATAATAATTTACAATTACGATAATATAACATTTATAACACGTTAATATGCAATCGGCTTTGAAAACTGTTAATACAATAAAACAATCGTGTCGAAAACTGCGTCTCGTACTGTACGTGTGCGCTTATGTGCTTATATGTAGGACGCTTGCAGTATTGTTCTTTGTTTTCGTATCGAAAGAAAACATAATAACACACTGGGCATGGACTGCACTATAGTTAGTGCGAGACAACATCATCCGAAGATCACCACTCCCTATAATATATTATTTAGATGAAGTTTGAACTTGAGGTTCTTTTTTAGTTATTCAAGAATGAAAAAAAAAATAAATAATCGTACCTGTTTCTGAGTTATTCTAAATTCGATGTTAAATGCTTTTATACGTTCCGAGTCGAAATCGCGTTCAAAACTGGATGTTATGTCTTATTCCGTAAACGCAGATACGACAAATCATAACAATAACGTTGTACAACCGTAGTAATTTAAATAAAAGCCCTTGTCTCGGGTATAGGACTCCGATTGCAACTGACCAAAGTTGCTTTAATTGATCAATACCTGATAAAAAAGTCGTAGTCAAGCTTAAAACTGGGATTTTTACAAATTGTCATCTGTTCCGCTAATTTGTAAAAATCAATGAACTAACGTTCATTTGATATTAACTTCGATAACCGTAGAATTAAACATTTTGCAGGTAACTATGATATGAAAAATTGATTATGATTAAAAAAATCTTTGCTGTTGTACTTGAAAAATGAAGAGGTCCCTTTTTTCCTCCGTTACCCGAGTGATAATTAAAAAATAAATTGGTTTTTTTTCCTATAAAATTATATTTTCCACCGCATGTTGAGTTATTTTATTAAAATTAAATGCAATAATTTGTCAACTATTACCCAATAACTTGGCTTTAACGCGCGTCGACCTAACTTTGCTAACCCTCGGAAAATTGTTTTCATTTTAATCTGCCCACCTTCGCGCCAGACCGTGACGCTATAGTCTTTTGCATTATGTAAACCGTCGATCGACAACACTGAAACGTTGCACTGCGCGTCGTACATCGTCGGGATAAATGTTTTTTTTTTCTTTTTTTTTCGAACCCGCCACCACCATGCGAACGGTTATGATAATAATATTTTATTCATGAGCAACGTTACATTATACTACACGCACGAATTAGGTACATTTACGTGTACGTATGTATATTAGGCACGCGTGGGGTATTACGGCAAAGTCGCCGCAGTGCACATTCTAATAGATTGCAGCGTATTCATCGATTACGCCGCCGTGTCGTTGCACGCGCGTCCGTTATTGCCCGCTTACTTAATATTTTCCCATCACGATTTCACCCCGTTCGCCGTTTTCGGACTCGGTGCAAGTTCATTTTATTGTTTCGTATTCATCGGCCATGCGTTCGTTAGCGTGCACTACTTCGTTTCAGTTGCACTCCGTGTTACGCAACCCTCGATTCGGCAGCGGTCGTCGTCGTCGTCATCCGCCCCCGTCGGTCGTGAACGACAACGACGACTATTATTATCGTTTCTGTCGGCGATTTTCTTCGACGACCAACGAAATGGATGTGGAAAACGGGACTTACTGTGCCCACGCGAACAGTTCGCGTTCGCAGGATATATTAGGAGCAGGACGCGTGGTCTCCGTCTGGCGGTACCGTTACCAATGCTGCACGGTTAGCTTCAACCTTGCGGTAAACTGACCTATTATCGGACTCGAAGGGGAGAACATATTATTATACCCGTGTCTTCGCGTAGGTTTCTTGCGACGTCTTAATTTATAAGCCGGTTTGAAGCTTTTTGAAATTGTAACATTTTACGTTACCAATAACTCGCTTGTTAATATCGGGAAAAACCTACGAGGAGACACGGGCGACTTCACAAATTCGGTTCTACCGAACACGCACCTGGTGTGTTGTACGTTTGTCCTCTTAATGCCACTCGTTTCTCTCATTCCTCGTGAAAAATGATGGGCATTGGCTTAGGACTTTTACGCGAACATTACATTGTTATGCTTACTAGAAGTGAGTATTGGGGAAACCACCTTCGAGTGTCGGCTGATGTTAATAGGATACCGGAATGTATTCTCGACTCAAACACGTTTTCGGGCTTGATAAAACTTATTTGGCTAATTCGGTACCAGCCGTTTCCCAAGTGTTGCGCAGCGAACAATCGATTCGTCGAACGGAGCCGACGCGCACTCGCGGAGTGTAGGCGTATTATACCGGTTGAACGTGTAACGCGCGCAGCACAGCGGACGACACGGGGTTGTGACCGTCGAAACACAAATCGTATTATTACTTTAAACATATTTTTCGGGTTTTGCGACGTATACAGTGCCCACGCACGGAATCCCCGAGCGTTACACGCCCGTCCGTAGATATTATAATTACTATTGTCGTCGTCGTCGTCGTCGTCGTCGTGATCGGTGCGCCGATACGGTGCAAAATTTAAAAATCGGTATTTTCGGGATCGAGGCCGTGAGAATTACGACAACGATATACGGTGACGACCGTTTGTCGACGAATAATAATCGCGCGCCGGCGAACGACTGTAGTTTAGGCGCTCCGCGGACACACGTCTGGATCGGACCGAATTTAGATTCGATAACTTTGATTGGTTACAAACTGTTACAAGTTGCGTATCGTACAACATGCGATTCAGACCGTGCCGTTTGAATACGATCAATAACACTTACACGTCGTTGTAAACCGTAAAGAGACTAATTGAAAATCAGCAAATCGTCGACACATATTTTTCCCATGACCTAGCGTTTAAAATGGGAGTTCTTGGTTTGGAGGGTGGGGCTCCGTGGACTTTTTTACCATATTTTACGAGCTCCGGGGAAAATATGAAGTCTGAGAACCGCTGGTCTAGCAAATACGCACTCGCACGTGTGCACGTCCAAGATGTACAATAGTACGTATTACACAACAAAACATTACGATATGCCTATGATATATAATTATAATATGTACAACGCGTGGGCAAAAAAAAAAAACAGACAACAATCTAAACCTACGTTCGCAGTACGCGCTCGTGTTGTGTACGAAACAAAACTGCCGTGTGACTCATTATTTTCTCTTTGCACACTCACCAAAACGCACGTGCGTGAAATTAATAAGAATAGTGATAATACATGATTGCGCAAGGGATTGAAACAAGAACGCGCTAGAGATCTACCGAAATCCCCTTAAAAATGTCGTCTGCATGACCTGACGTGATTTAAATATCCCAAAAAACGGAATGAACGTCATCCAAATTCTCTGTGTATTTTTGCATAATACTGCAATTTTTATTAATCACACGTAATTGAAAAAGTTCGACCTGAGGTGTAACATTAAAGACTGATCGAAATTCAGAAGCACTCAACTCGTCGTGGTTATACGGTGCAATAATTTCCTCTGTTTTCGGAAGAATAATAATGTTCTATAGACGTACAATTACTGTTGAAAAATATCCTAGAGTCGTACACGGATTAAGAATAAAGACTGCATTTATTCCGAATCGCATTCATTATGATGTATTCGAAACGTACCTTCATCGAAGAATACTTCACCGTACAGTCATAATGTGACACTACGTATAAAAACTGAAGAGTGCTCAGGTTCCGGGCTTTAATTATTACAACGTATACCGTTATATCTCTATATTCTCTCCACGCCATTAAATACGCGCGCGTTTTCCCGGCCGACATCTAATAATGATTTAGGTATATGCGCGCGCGCGTTAGGTGTTTTTCCCTTTTTATTTTCCCTCTTTTTTTTTGCCCTTTTTTTTCTTATTCTCTTAACGACACAATAAACTGAGAAATAACGAACTATAACGGCGGTGCCCGGTAACGGACCATTTGTTCTACAACTCATCTGGGCCGAGGGGACTACCGTGGTGACAGCGGGCAGGGGGACGCGGTGGTGTGCGAGCTTTAAAACTTTTGGCCGCGACGAATCCTACGTCGCCGCGTAGTGCAACGTCGTTCAAATTTCGAGACCTACAATCTCCTCCGGCACCGGGAAAATCATTAGGCAACAGTGGTTCTCGCTTTCCGATTAAACCGTTGGTACGTTATATTACTACCTATTATAAGTTCTTTGCAATAATATGTATTGCCCGTAAACTTTTCCAACAATAATAAAACCTTATGAAGTGAAAACAATTATTACTCACGGTCGCCTCCACCTCCCGTCCCGCGCACATAGCTGCACGCGAAAAAGCAATCAAAATAATAATAAAAATCGAAATCGCACTAAAATGTCATTATAATAATTCTGCAGTTCGCGGACCAATAGTATACGTGTATATAGAATAACGTTGCGATGCATAATAATTTATCTACACTTCAGACAAGAACCGAATCCGAGCCGCCATACAACTCCAACACCAACTCGAACTGTCCGCCAGCTGGTTCCACCGCTGGCGGATAAAAATCAACGCGACCGAAACTGTAGCCGTCCTCTTTGGCCGAAAACGCACAGACAACCTACCCCAACTAAAAATGAATAACCAAACTATTAACTGGTAAAAATACGCCTGATACCTCGGAGTAACCATAGGAAGACAACTAAACTTCAACCAACACATAACCAACATAACCAAAAAAGCTACTCGCACCCGTTGGCTGCTCTACCCCATATTGAACAAAACAAGTCCCGTTCCCATAACAACTAAACTTACGATTCTCAAATTATACGTTTCCCCTATACTGACTTACGCAGGCCCATCCTGGGGTCCGTTCATCTCTCCGTGTCAATGGAGCAAACTTCAATCTGTCCTAACCATTGGCATCCGTACCGTAACGAGCATGCCCACCTACGTGAGGAACGTCGTTCTCCTGAAATCTACAAATTTTAACCCCATACAAAACTCCGTTCGATCACAATCCAAAGTCCTGTTCTACAAGAACTCGTTCTCTAAATATGATCACATCCGACTCCTAGGCAAAACATATTCACCACCTACAACCAAAAATCGCCATAAACCACTCCCCCTTCCCTGGGCGGAGCAAACCAACCCATCCACCTCCCGACAGACACTTTCCTAACACTTTCTTAAATAGCAAAGGCGCAAGCCTGGAATATTTGACTAAATCCATCAGACAAAGCAAAGCATAATAATTTCAGTGTTCTACGGGTTTCGGGTGGTTTTCGTTCAAACTGCGACCGCTCGAGTTCGCTTGGATAATGATAGTACATGTGATTTACTAATATACGAACAGCGGAGGAGTCGTTGAATGAGTTTTCGAAAAAAAATGTATCTAAATTCTCATATTTACGTATACGGACGTATCCTCGTCCGTTGAAACGTAGACTGCTTACCTCTGCGGTGATTTCCTCGGACGTGTTATCACCTTGTCCGTATGGTAAAAACAACAGTCCAACAACTTGTGGCGCACTAATGACGTACGTGTAAAAGTGACAAACTGGATACCGCGATTCGCAAAAATAATAATATATCCAATCGAATCGCACGAAACCCCGCGCGTACGTTTTCGGCGAACAGCGTTCTGCGACAGTTATTACACCGCATACACCAGCAGCGGATTTCCATAATATCGACGATGCACGATTGTTGGAATGCTAATTACTGTTGAATGAAATATACATAGGTATTCGATTAGAATTAATTTGTCAGCCTTACGCATATGAATAATAAAGCTCGATTTACAATTATACGGTCGAGGACGGTGCATTTGAATAATGCATCGCACGGTATATATTTTAAGCTGTATATTATGATAATATTCGTAGGTGTTGCTCTCGACTCAACAATCCCTGCGCTCTGCAACGCGATACCTGCGGACGGATTTGACGAACGAGAAGTTAGGAGTTTTCGAACGTTTCCCCTGCAAGCATTGCGCACCCGCTAACCTCGCTACAAGTTCACGATCCAATGTTCGGAAGGATTTTAAATAAAATATCGTTCATTCCGCAGCACTCTATTCATTTAGTGCCGCCGAGAAACGGTTCGGGTACCCTATACATGGTTATAATTTATCTATAGTGCGATGTACTTAATTGTATGAAGCTGAACGTTTGTGCTCGACGTACAATATTATTTTATTAAGTCTTAACCAATGTATACGCTATACATATTATATGTATATTTCAAGTCGTTGACGGTTCAAAACTCGAATTTTTATTTTTTTTTAATCACAATAATAATCAATGCGTATCGCTAGAACGACGACTTTAAATTAATGTACTTGCACATTACGATGTATATAAATCATCTCGTTTAAGCGCGCAACGGTTAAAATACATTTAAAAATATTATTGTTGTCGCGACGCCGACGGTTTCAATTGATCGGTCGTTTATTAACAGTTTTCTCTAATTTATTGCTCCCCTCGCCCGCCACTCGCAACGTACCACTGCGGCGGAAATCGCTCAATATAGAAGCACTGTTCACGAATAATTGTTACTATTACCGTTATGAATAATATTATGTTGTCGGCCGCGCATATGTGCGCCGGCCGCGATTGAGAAAAAAAGTTTTTATGAAAACCGTTTTACCGCGGCGCGCCGTGTGTGCATTATATATGTTGACTGTCGAGATTAAAAATAAAAAGTTTTCCAACAAAAATAAGGGTGGAACACTATGTTTACAGAGGCCACCGACCTTTTAAGACCTAAAATGTTTGTTTAATTACGACATGTTTGTTCTAGTTTTCCGGCGACCGTGCACGTATGTATATGTTTATATATAAACGCGTATAAATGTACCTACTTATTAAACGAATATTGTAATTATCTAAAATCGACCCACTTGCGGTGACTTTGTTACACTTTTCCGCGACTTAATCGTTAATAATAATAACAGAGTCGGGCAACCTAATGAAACGTTAACGTAACAAGTCTTAGGGTTAATGTAGAGTTGAACAAATATAAATTAAACCGTTTTTGTATTAAAATCTTGTATAATAATAAGAATAAAACGAATCGATCTCGACCAGCGCCGAACAAGGCGTGATATTTAACATTTGCCGTTTGCTGAAAATTCTGTTTTGCAGCGATTTCATCCACATTAGGTGAATATTAATTTTTAATTTCAAATTAGCTCTGTCGAATAAAGTCGAACGAGTCGCGTGTATTACACATCACTGAATGCTATCGAACTACTACTTGCGAGTTGATAAAGCAAACGAGATTGATGATTGACCAACTACGAGCACTACGACTGACTTAACGAAACATATGATGATGAAACGAAAATAATACTTTTTTCTAACCGTTCGATGCTGCCCACCTTTGAAGAACAATGGACACGACGGTACACACTAATAATAACAATTGTGTTATAGTACGTTTTGTAATAATGTTGTATGCGTCTCCGCGGTGGGTATTAATTATTTATTTTCGTTTCCAATCGGATACGGAACACAGCCGCCCACGGAGGAGGCGCACAACGATCATACCGGTCGCCGGCTGCACGAAACGCTAATTAATTTAATGCTCGTACTATTATGTGCAGTATATTATGCGGGAGGACGTTGCCATTATACAAAATGCGCTCCTCTAGCACACATAGGTATATTATGTACACAATATTTTATGTGCGCGCGCGTGTAATTGTTCGTTTTGTTTAAATAATTTATCAGGAGGAAAAGTCGACGGATGAAAAAAAATAAAAAAAAACGACTACGGCGACGGCGACGTGACCGTGTTTGAAAATTACGAGTGAAAAAAAAATAAAATACATTCCACCATACTGCAGTATACAATATAATGAAACACGACCGACGACGACAACATGTAAATACGTACGTACTATACGGCCGCGTTATCGCGCATCGAACGCGTCCACCGATCATAATGTTAACCGCGACAGTACTTACGTTACAGCACTTGTAGGTTGAACATGAACGTGCGAGTGCAGGGTTTCGCGTCGACTTTTTGCGGGCGCACCGAAGTGCGTTCGCGTCGTTAAAATAACATAAAAACAATGGCCGCGCGGCGAAGTGTGCCCGTCGTTCCGCAGGGGCTCAAACAATATTGTTAGTTGTTACCGCTGCCATAGATAATCATTTATCCTACACATCTCTTTTGACGGTTTTGCCTTTTCGATTTTCGCCGAAAGATCGCGTGTAGACGGTGGATTTAAGATTTTGTTCGGGTGGGGAGGGCCAAGTGTGTTGACGGTTGATTGAAAGAGTTTCTTCGTTACTAAACGCCAAGCCTCCGTCATCCGATACCGGCCACTCGAGCCTCGAGGTCCGAAGCGCTATTCATGAGTTGTGACTGACAACAAAAAATGGCCTTGTTCATTAACCTGAGGCTCAAGGCTATTGTGGAGGGAGGGCAGTCTCCTCTGATGCCACCTTAGATCCGCCACCGCAGTGCACATGTGTACAAAACGTGGGTCACAGAGACGTGTACAGCATACTCGAAAGAAATTGTCCGTGCACTACAAATCCAAGGTTTTCGAACCGATTTCATGACGATTAGCTTACCCGATTTAGGCGCACTTACCGCGGTTTTAATTTAATTTCCAATCTGTTCGTACGGTTACAGAAACTGCAAATTAACGTCTTGTCGTCCGATCAATGCATAGTTTAATAGTATTAAATAGACGTGCCCCAGACAAGTCTTTTTTATTCGCGAACATTTTAACAACAATGACGCGAGCGTGCGTGTCGCACTTACGCGCGAAGAAGCATTTCCTGCACCTCGCACGGCAAGTGTAATTTATTTTCCCCTGGCGCGCTCGGGGTGAAAACGGTAAGAATACACGTTATTCTATCGCATACGAATGTACTTATGCGCACGTGTGTGTATGTGTATGGGGGGGGGGGGGGGTATTACCGACGTGTTAACAGGTATTATAACAATATTATAATCGAAATCAGCCATCGATTTGTAACGCGCGATGAGGCACGAGTAAAGAGAAAATAAAACTTTTAGATGCCGATTTTTAGAAATATTAATTTTATTTACTACGTACTCCTATAGGTATACTTGAACATTTGAAATTTAAATCATAATTTTGTTCATTTTCAGATTAAATTTCAATATTTAAAAAAAATAAATGGTCAACAATATAAATATAGTTTTTAATCATTTAGTTGACTATCAGCAACAGCTCTCCTAAATTCATTTGTACCATAATATTAGAGATTTTGTTTGCATACAGGTTTGTATTTTGATATATCCTTTTTCTCGATCACCGATATGGAATTTCATCGTAGTCCCACACCACTTTATCGTTGGCACCGAACAATTATATTTTATAATCTAAAACACAGTTTTTCTAAAAGTTCTATGCCCTAAAATGTAGACCGTTTGGAACTTTTCATTCCAGAACGTAGTATTACGATGGTAATAATATCATATTATTCGTTTGCACTATATGAGGACGAACGGTGACGATGGCGCATTATAAGCTCGGGCGACTGGTGCAGCAGGATCGGTAAGCGCACGTTATTCCCTATCCACGCGGTTTTCCTCCATCGTTTTAATAGATGCACCGCGTACACAATAGATGCATAATATTATTATATCACGTACAATTTACACACGTCATATCACCGTCACTGTTTACTAATTCACCACGTGTATACGTGTGTACGCGACGAGTGTGCACAGTGTACACGAATTATTAATATAATACATAATACACCGGTCCCCGTGAATATACGATTTTCGTTTACGGCAGGAAATCGCCCGGAGTGCAGCTTACTAATTACCTTATTACATAGGTCAGCACACTGTGTACACACGTCCGACGGAAATGCTCGTGTTGCCGTGTATTATATTCCGTCGTAGTTGTACGCAATACTGTAATACCTACGTGTGCGCACGCGGAGACTTGAGAAATGGGAACTGGTGCTCCCGGCTGAACCGTATAGTCGTTTTCTCAGATACTCGATACAGCTGCGGCGATGGCCGTATAATATTATATCTTCGTGTAGTACGAGAGATTATATTATATCGGTCCGCGCAAGGGCCGAAATCGAAATGAGAAAATAGTATTACTTAACGTGCTGGGGAATTCCAAACGATATTCGATTGTTTTTCTGTTTGTCAAACGTTTCCGGTCAACAGTTTAGAAACATTTCGTTTAAAGCTAATCTGTGTTTTTTTTTTTCGACCGATTATAATTGTTCTACGATATATTTCATATTTATTATGGTTTGGCATAGCGTTTTCGTCGCGGCCGAAACTATGAGGGAAGTGCTTTAAGGGCGAATAATGTCAATAGCCATTTGAAAATTGTTTTACATTTTAATAGTTAATTATGATAAAAGGTATAACATTTGTTTGTAATAAAACATTTTAGATTTAGGTTTAAACTTGATAAAGGTTAAAATTTAAAATGAATGGCATGAGAAAATGATTAAAAAAGTCAACTTTGAATATATTTAAGAACATTTAGATAAATTGGTATTTCCTTATTTATTTAAAACGATATGCAAGTGGCAATCGCATTACCTGTGAGCTCTGCCAAGTGCGAATCGTCTAAAGCCATACACAGTAATACCTGTATGTTTTGTGGTGTATAATGTATCTTTTGTGTTATAATCTTGACTTAACTTAGTTGTACAAAATATGTGTTCTATTAGAAACCGATTGAAATTTTAAAGTGTTATTATTACTTCCACAGTTGCTTCATTAAATAGGTAGGGCTTCAGCCCCCCCCACCACCAACAAATCTCAAACCCTATTTACGGCTATGGTTTTCGTATAGTTCGATTCGTTTTCTAACGTTTTTGTGAGGACGATCGATCGATACCAGGATGAATTTCGAGCCACTGTTTATATTGCGCCTGCTAAGCCAAAGTCGGTTAGGCGACGGAAGACGCGCGTGTTCTATAGTATCGGCTGTGTGCCGAACGGACGTATGACTTGAACCGCATAATATTATACAAATATAACGGAATAAATTATCCTCTGATAAATCTTCGAATGAGAAACTACCGTTTTCGACGCCGAGCGTGTAATTATTGCGATTTATTGCTGCGGAATACATTCTTCGAAAACAATAAAAATCCAAAACAAACGTACGGAACGATAAAATAACGCTGCGCTAGGAAGCCGGAATACATTGTATCCGTAAAATAAAATATAAATAAAAACAAATTGGGTTTTTAAATTAAACGAACGTAACGTTACCACGTTATATACATATAGCCGATTTTATTTAAGATCGAATTATGTTTGTATGATTGGGATCGTAATGGTTTTTGCGAACAGAAAAGAAAAGAAAAGAGAAATAATAACGTTCGAGAACATGTTTCGGTATTGACAATCGCGAGTGCACTGGCGCTATTCCGAGAGCCCGTTCGAGTTATATTGTGTTACGGAACAATGTTACAACCGTATTATTGTCGTGGTTCAGACGGATTACTTATCCAGCGACAATATTATTATTCGCGAAAGAACATAATTATTTTCTTCGGCGACAACTTTCATACACACACCCGTCATTTTCTGTTCTTTATTGAAAATAATTAATAACTCCCGTGGCAACGTGTAATAAATAAAAACGAGTTATTATTAGAGCAGTGTCCTGCCGAGCATCGGTGACTGTTGGATCTATTTTTGAAATCTTTTAAGGATACGTACATTATTCCGTCGTCAATATTAATAATAATTTATTGTTCATTAGTGTTATATATGCGATATTTCCACAGGCACATCGTGAATATTAAAATAAATAGCGAAAAGGTCCTTCTAATGATATTATTGTATTTATATTATTTAACATAATATATGTAATATGTATTCCCGCGCGCTGCTTTCGAATCAAATAATATCGTAACAACGGAATATCGTCAAAATATTTCAAATTAATCATATCATTTTTTCGGTACGATACACATGCACGGTATGACGCGCGCGTGCATCATCATTCCCTCCGAAAAACGTGTGCGTATTATAAATAGGGTTTTACAAGGTGACACATTTTTAAAATTTAGTCACTTTTTCATAATATATACGTCCTACAGTTAACAAAATAAAAATATATTGCGCTGCGAATGTCAGAGATAGAAAAAGATAAAGACGTTATGTGCTACTATAAAACCCAATGCATATATTATATTATATTATAGTATCTATCTCTTTTTTTTTCCCCCCCGACACAAGACGGTAAAAAGGTATCGCCGCGAGAGTTTTGCTCGAAAACGACGAAATCGAATGTTGCGCTCTTAAATTGCGGTTATTACCTCTACATATAACGTATGAATGTAATAGTCACTATGTGTGTACTACGTGCAATACTGATGTCTGGAGCGGCGAAGAACACGACACACGATGACGAGCACCGCCCGTAACTACGTCATTCCGAAAGTCGTCAGCGATCGAAACGAAGGAGATTTAAAATATTGTAAATATCGTGTCTCGAGAGGTAACCGTAATATTTTTTATCTGCGCCACTATAATAATATGACATCGCACATGCAACGGAATCCGAGCACAGCGTAAGTGTTGATACCTTTAGACCAGTGGTTCCCAAACTTTTTTATTCCACGCCCCCTTTGTAGATTTTCGATACTCTCACGCCCCCCCCCCTTCTATAACATGAAAAATATATCACTTTTTTGTATACTTTACAAAGGAATTATAAAATATCCGAGATGAATTAAATTGTATTGATGATAATAATTATAGTAAAATAGTAAGTAATATAATATAATAAAATTTACAATTTATTAATGTGAAGGCTGGCAACACTTTTCTTTAGACAATTTTTTTATGTTTGGCCCAATGTTTGTTAAAGAGCACCTCAAGTCTGATTCGACATCCAAGCGATTTCTGTGTTTTGTTTTTATAACCGCCAATAAAACTATTAAACTATAATACTAACGCATAATAACGTTTACGGCAGACGTGTACTATTTACCGTACAAACGTCAATCGGTGTACATTGCTGCGCGTGAAAGACCCGTTAAGAGCATCGATGTTCGATTAGTTTGTACTGATGTTTCTCTCCCTCGGAAATTGAATCTTTAGGTTCACCAAACCGATCCATGTCAACATCTTTTGTGCCCTTTTCTGGGCACAATTGCGGTATAGACGTGTCCCGTTGAGTTTTGCAGTACGTATACCTTACCCGAGTTTGGGAAGAAAACTCCAATCGGATGTCTTTAGACCACCACTCATTCTCCCCCTCTTCGCCCATTTACCTCTTTCTTAGACGTATTATTATAAGGGTCGTGGCGGGGCAGGAAGACGGAATGGGATTATGCGCAGGACGAAAACAGCAACAGCACCAGTCGCACACTTTAATATAGCTGCGAACGCTGGTGGTGGTGGTGGTGGTGGTGGTGGTGGTAGCGGCGGCAGTAGGTTCACACTCGAACGACTATGAAAATGTCTTCCAGTAGAACGACTCAGGCGCAGCGTCATCGTCGGCTGTGGCGGAAGGTTTTCTGCGGTTATATCGTCGACGTCTGTGTGCTTCGTGTACATAACACATATATATATATATTTAGGGGCGACTCGGCGACGCCTGGCACGTCAACCAGCTGCAGTGGCGGGCGAAAAGTTTACGTTTAATAATAATAATAATAATAATAATACCGCTCGAGGCCGGGTGTACTGGAGCGTTTTGCCGGTTTTATCCTATATATATATATATATGTATGTGTACAATGTACATCGTCCTCCGTGACGCGATTCAGGACACGTCGTCGTCGGAATAGTGTTTAAGGAAACCCGGAACTATCCTTCTCCCCCACCTTCATCCGTGTTGACGCGGCCCCCGCTATAAGTCGTCTCCGACTCACGTCTCGCGTGCGTGCAAGCGGTTGTGTGCGTATAAATGTAAACCAAATATCCTTTTTTCGTTCCTCCGGCCAAAACCAGTGGGGGTTTCAAATCATAGAGTTTTCCAAGAATTTTTTCCTCCCTCTCTCTCTATATCGCCCAGAATAACTACAGCGACGGTAATATGCATTTTCATACGAACATTTTTGTTCGAAGCTTGTCGAAAACCGTTATTATATTGAAAATGATTGGAAATATAATTTTTTTTTTTCACGGTACTGATACAAAGAAAAACAGTCGTATTTTTAAAAAGATCCAACATCATGATGGCATGCGACGTTTGCAGTAAGTCATTTGATATGAACGCACGTGTTAGGGATAAATGCACTCGGTGAAATTATTAAAAGAAAATCCGTCGAGATTACCCGGAACGTGTATAAATTATGTGGAAATTCGCATTGAAGTATTTGGTCCCAGTTGTAACAAGTATATTTCAAACAAACGAGGTACCTGTCAAGTGTTAAATTATGATGTCAGAACCAGTATATAGCTGCGCTTATAGTATTAACAATTATACGCTTTATTATAGTCGAATCGATATTATAATAGTGGTATAATGGATGTTTGTGCACATTGCATCGCATAAAGTGCACATCGCGTATGTAATATGTGCTTCTCGCGAAGAATATTTCATGAAAAAAATACTGCAGTGCGTATATTTATTAGCTTATCGTCGGTGCTCTCGTGACGGAAACGTTCTTATAATGCCGTAGCTGCACAATGCACACTATCATCGAGGACGAGAAGATATCCATCTTCCGTACACCTACACGAAATCCTCAACCTGGATCCAACCTCTATACAAGCAACTTAATCAAATACCTGAACATCTCTAACCAGTGTAATAAAATTCAAACATCTCTGTAAGATACCATCATTTAATGTACATTTAACTTCATCTAACAAAGCAAACACGTAAAATAATACCCGTCCAATTATCATAGACTCCGAGGATACATATGTTTAATATAAAAAAGAAAAAAAAAACATTACACGCTATACATAATATATTTATACTTCAGTATTCGATGGTATATTATAGCGTTACTATTATTATTATAATTATTATTGTTGATAATATTTTTACCATAGTTAAATATACCGTTTCAATCAAACGTTAGTTAAAATGCTACGCCGTTGTCGACTGTTTATTTCTATGACGACCAGAAAAGTTTCGGTCGGAAAAGGACATTGTAATAATATACTCACATGGGTTCGCAAGAACCATAAAAGTGATTTTGTTTATTTCAAGAACGCGAGCGCGGGTATCGAGGCGAGTGTTCAAAACTTTCGAAAATAACACAACGCGCGGCAGACGGATAAGACGCGAGAGACTATTTATTATATTGTACAATGTTTTCTACGTGCATATTGTGTAAACGATAGATACGTCCCGGACACGTTCTCATTTCAAAATCTCACGTAATTTCGTACAGTCATAGCGGTGTGCCAGTATCGTACGCGTCGATCAGACGGTCGCGGCGAGGCGTACTAAAAACGTAAAAATAATTCGAAAAATTTTACCGTATACACGGGAAGGAGAACTGAGACGCCTAAACGCGTCTCACTCGATGCTTCAACAACTGCAGTACGTGTACATAAGGACGTGTATAGGACTCGGAGGTCGCAACAAATACTGTTGAATCGGTTTGGATTATATCGTTTCAAGTAAGGAACGTGCTCGAAAACTAGGGCTTGGCCGGCAGTTGTCCTGCATATTGTTCATAGACCCGCTGCTGCAAATCGAACCGTCTTACGTCCGTGTCTTGTTTGTATGACTGTGTCGGACTGGTAATTGATTTTTAATGTTTTATCCGTGCGGGCGTCGAAAATGAAGGACTTTTAAGTCCAAAACCAATTATTAGATGTGCACTCAGACTATGAATATTACATTTAAGAACTGTTTGCTCGAACGTTTTCTGCACGATGAAAAATGTAATTGAAATTAACGATTTTGTCTTTGCTAACGATTCGATCGGAACTTAAAAGATTTTAACGATTACAATCGGTATAAGACGAAGGGTTTAGAATACTTCGAATCTATATAAAAAATAAAAATAACAAGAGTTGTGACTTTTAGGCAAATCGTTAACGGGGAAACTATTACGCAGTCACCTATTGGCGTCTCACAATGTATTAGTAGGTAGCTTGTGCATTAGATTAGTCGTTTGGAAATTACACGAAACTGCGATTACAATAGTCATCTGCAGCAGAACATCGATGAACTTTACTTAAATAGGACCAATAACACCTATAATACAACTATCCGATTCTTTCGTTTATTGTTATTCAAAGTGTGAATGTTTTTCTACATCGAAGTTTATCAGTTTTTACATCTGTTATTCCCAACGCTGAGATTTGAAATATATGTATCGTGTATGATAAGGGAATCGCGATTATTTTGAACTATTCCTTTTCCGAGAAATCACTCAACGCGACAATGTTGCAACATAATATTGTGCACACCCCCGTGGCTTGAAAGTTATATATCAAGTCGTCGAAGAGCGCAGTAATAATAGTATTAATTTCTAGTTAAAAATCGTCAGCCATCTAATCAACAGCGGCTCCACCTTTATTTCTAAATTAATATTTTAATTTTCACTTTCTTCCTGAACCACCTTTTTTGTTTATTTAAACCTCAAGGTCTATTTTCCGACCGTATTTTAGAACTATAAACTTCTTATTAAATTCGATTCCCTCTTGGTGCACGCTATCGGTGTTCAAATTATCGACACATTTAAATTGTATATTTGTCAGACCGTAAATAAATAAAATATAGAATTAATAACATCGTAATATTGACGTAATAGCTGCATGCAACTGTTGTAATACTTTGTACAATATCATTTCGAGAACATTCTTAAGGGGATTTGGAATCGCTTCAATGATATCATAATTCTTGTATTCGTGTCTCGTTAAAAATATTTATATACCGTAGCAATTTATATTTTGTTTTCGAGATAATTATGTAACAAATTATTTTTTAACGCTCGAACGGTCTCCTTTTCGGTGGTTCCTTAAAAGCTGTAAATTCGCTCTCCACAAATCGAATTCTGTCCAAAAGTTCACGGGCCAGCAGTCGCGCGGTGATTATTATGCCACGATCGGAGTATTTTCACCCTATTCTCGTTTCTCTCTTTCTCAGGGTCTCTCTCGCTCTCCCCGTCTCTCTTTCTGTTTCACTCTTTCACACTTTCTCGGTCTCTCCGGAGGACAAAAGGACGAGATGACCGCATATTCGAAACAGAAAAAAAAAGAAAGTAAAAACAAAACACCGCAGCCGCCCAAAGGACCTGGATGTACGTGGCGGGCAAAATTACCATCGACCGTTATTATTACTGGACCGGAAAATCGTTTTATACGAAACAAAGAGAGAAACGTGGTGAGCCCCGGTCGTCGGCGGTGGTGGCGGTAAATTTAATTTCAAGAGCCGGTCAAAGCGCGCGTAGAGGCGATTTCGCAATTAATATTAATAACACCTAATCCTCGGGACCGCGTCCGTTCACGCAATATTTCTGCTGCTCGTAAAATTATTTATGCAAAGCATATCGGTTGTCACGTATACAATGATGTTCAGCGTGTCCGGTCGCTGCAGGTATACACATATTATTATCAGTGATGGAAAAAATTCGGATTTACCGAAGTATGAAATCGCGGATTTGAAAATCTTGGTTTTGCATTCTTAAATCCTAATTTTTTTCTTAGATTTCGGATTCCGAAACTTTGAATTAGGATTCTTGTATGCATTAGTGCATTACTCGTAGATTACTATCAAGTCATATTAACTTTACGTTTTTTTTTTATTTCTACTCAAAATCGCACAAAATCATTTTCAGCTAGCAATAAATATCTTAATAACATTATATTTTATTAACTTTTTCGTGTCCTCCTGTCATCGGTCTGACATTAAAATGTCTTAATATTATTCCAGCGCGTCGTATAATATGCACTTACACGGGAAGATCTATCACGTAGAACTATAGATGTTACCTGCGGTAAATGATGAAAAAAAAAGTAATAATAATAATAATAACAATAAAACTGTTACCGATACTTTCACATCATTGTTTTCTTTCTTTTTTTTGTACTTTCGTTATACTTTGCCGCCGCATTTTCTTCTTTTCACACTGAAGTTTTAATCACTTTGCGCGTATTATTCGTGTGACTATAGTGACTTTATACACTGTGTATATGTGTATACGCCGAAAAAACTATTACGTGATGAAACTTTTCTTTCGCAGTTACGTATATATATTAACATTTTGCCGCATCGGTGATTCGGCCGGAAAGAATACGAAAAATAATCATAATAACAACGTTGATTGCACCCCGTGCGGCTCAAAGTGTATGCATTTACTGTTTTATTATTTCTAAACGCCGCGCCGTTTCGTTCGCTTGATTATTGTTTATTTTTCATTCATTTTTCGAAAAATAATTAAACGGTCTGCACGCGGAAAGCGGTAAACGACGTTGCAGCTCTGGAATTATTGTTCTTACTACGAAAATCGAATCGGTGATACACAACAACGACGAAAACGAAACGCTCCGGGAAAATAATATCGCTCACCGTCGGAGATCTGCGAAATATATTTCGTTTTCGCAACATCCGCGTGCACCCCGAAAGTATAATTATTTTTTGAATTATCATTATTACGTAGTGCCGGGCGCACCGCATAAGGTTTTTGATTAGGAATTTGAAAAACACGTTACGTCCGCTGATTTATCGGCAAAACAACGATGAACATATATCCGAACAACACGCACACGCCGCAGCAGTGATATACCGCGCACGCGTCGGAATCGCAAATGATTAATGCATACATAGTTTGGTCGGACGGTCGCGCTTAACGCGAGTGGTGGCCGTAGCGCGTGTGTGCCAAATCGATGTGTAATATCATAATAAATAATAACAATGATAAAAATACGGTATCACGTGTATCCACGTGACGTGTTCGCGATGTGCGGTTACCGCGGTAGCGGTCACACTGTACACGATTCCTGTGTGCAGGGAAACTGCACGCTTATATGTACCGGAGGTCACCAACATAAACGTAGACGAATTTTCTCGGGCCCGCCGACAATAGGACGGGAAAACCGGTGCAACGCGATCGCGCCCAATTTACCTTTTTACATGAAAAAAACACGATTGCGCTCCATGGAATATATGTGTTGGCCTTTAACAATTTTCCATTTCAATCTCACAGGCTAAGGACTGACAACAAAGTGTTGGGCTGGTTAAAAGTGTTTCGAGATTAATATATTCACTAAAAAAATTCACCGTTTAATAATATTAATTTTGATCAAAGACCCGTTTCCCACTTTGAATTATATTCTTTTACACGTTGTCATGAGTTTGGTCTCTTCTAAACCAACTTTGCCCAAAATAAATCTACAGGTCATCATTTCGCTCTTTGGAAAAACTTCTTTAATAGCGTTGTGTTAAAACCTATGAAGCGCAATCGTGTTACACCCGGGGAAAACTCGATAATTTTTCCTGTTAAAAGTTGTCTGTTATAATACTGATTTTTATTTTTTTTTTCTCTTGTTTACTAAATTGTATAATATTATGTTTAATTTAATTTTAAAAATAAAATGTAGAGCTTGGGCCTATGATCGGCATTATAACACTAATAATATAACATGCGCAGTTAAATAAGTATTTTGAATTGTTGTGGACCGAGTGAATTATCTGGATTCTTTTAAACAATGAAGATTTAAAGCCAGGCCGTGCAATTGTTAAATTTACGGATACCAATTAGTGCACACCAAGGATTACTTACTAGGAACTTATCAAATCTTGTTACACATCAATATAATACGGAATCTATCACAATCAGTACCTAGCAGGGGTAGCGAACCTTTTACGGGTCTAGTGCCAGATTTTTCCGATCAAGGCTTTAAAAATTGTTCACGTGCCCGTAAAACAAATCGTATTTTCTCAGAACGAAACGAAAAATGAACTGACACATAATTATGCGTTATGTGTGATTTCTGTTGTTCTTACGTAGCAGATACAATTTGATAACTGGAGTTTAGACGGTAATTTTAAGCGGATTTCATTTAGATACATTTAAATTAATTATAACTTCTCCGCGTGCCATAAGCTTAACAGTGTGATGACGTCAACGTCGCGGATACGGTTGAAGAATCGAACGAGGCGATTTCGGTCATTTCCGACGAGATTGTTGTGCACTGCTCGTGTTTGTACAAGTCTCGACATCGTGAACGCGTCGTCATACCGCGGTACGTAAAATGCGGTATACATATCTTGTGTACACCTCTGTATAAAACTGTATGCGTCCGCGATGCTCGCGTGGACCGCCAAAAACCACGGAGTTATACACAAGTGGTTCGGTGGAATGACGGATTGATCGGTGATCCCGAATCGACGTCGGACCTTTTCGAGTGGGACCGGTGGAATGCGGTCGATACGCGGACGGCGTCGCGCGGGGAGGTGGTAGGGCACGAAGGGTCCACGGGAAGAAGAACGGGCGTGTATTTATATTGTGTACGATTCTTTCGGCTTATCCGTCAATGGCCCGGTGGGTGTTTACTTTGAACCGAAATAATAATTAAAAAAAAAAAAAAATAGAGAGAGAGTGAGAGAGAGAAGAAAAAAAAATATTTTACAAAATCCTCACTAAACGCTTTTGTATGCGATAGTATATGGTTTGTCAAGTTTTCAACGGTTTTCCAGTCATCGTCCTAAACAAATATTCTAATAAAGGAGTATAATATATTATTATTATTAAACTCGATGCCGCCCAACCGAGGTGTAATAATAATAATAATTATACAATAAACTTAATATATTACTATGCAACGTGATGGTACATAATATTGTAAAATAAATCGTAAGGAAGCTTCGGTATTTTTGTTATTGTTATTATTATTACATTTCATTTTGCCGTTACGATGCCCCCCCCCCAGCTACCGCGGGGTGACGAGCCGGAAAATATTGATTAAACAAAGATGCGTACACACGCACACTAAACCTTATGGTAAACAAAAAATATGATTGCGCAACGACCAGTGTCCGGGGTAGAGTCGACGAGGAGGCGTGCGGGTATTCCTCTCAGTTGATTTTTATCGGATTATTATCCGTTGTAATGCGTTTTAATTATAATACACACAACACACACGAGTCACTGCTATGCGTATTGATTATTGCAAACCGCGCACCATCGCTGTGATTAATTCTCACCAGTGGTACTCGGTATATTATTATTATGTAATTAAACGTTATCGAATTGACATTTAGTCGGCGGAAAATGTTATTATTCGTATACAATACGTATAGTAAACATATTATATATTATGCACATGTAAGCCGTGCACGAAACGTAATACGTAATACACGAGACCACATCATTAAAATATCGTGAACGCGTACACATATCATATATAATTATTAGTGTATTGGTGTATTACCGAATACGCTGCGCATATATGATACTGTGCTCACGCGCGTTTTACGTATAGAGTAGTCGGCTACCGGTGCCGAATTCTCTTCGATTACGCGGCGAACAATTTTATCCATTACGACGGTGTAATTTCTTAACCACCCCACCCGCCCCTTATGAACATTCGAGGAACACATATTTTACTAACGACACCGTAATGGAACGAGCTGCGGATAAATAAAAATGTAAATAAAGTTACTTTACTAGTAATTATAAGTCAAAACGATTTATTCGGCATGTATCATACGTATGTTTAGTGAACCGTTTTACTTATACCCTAGAATCTTTAGTACGTATTCGAAGGCACCAAAACAATTAGATTTCACTATAGTCTGTAATCTTCATTTTGTAAAGATATTCTATTGTTGCAATAAAACTGTATCATTATTATTGTTATGAAAAAACCAGGTGACGCATATTTTTATGATTTAATATATAAACGAAATCCGAGCGATAACCACGTTACCTATTCGTAATACGTGCGCGTGAGAGCGTAACTAATATATTTTCTGGTCGACGTTTGCTCTCTCTGTCTCTCTCATCATACCTTACCCGTTCATAGTTCGTACGAATATCACATATTATATGATATTATACGTTTACGTGTACGTATTCCAATTCCGGACCCGACTAAACGTTCTGATTTACGGGGGGCCGGTCGGACTAATTTCGTGAGCCGCGGTCGGAAATGTTTTACGATTATCACCGGTTTACGCGAGCATTCGTGTTTGTGTGTGTGTGTACCCCGTGGGCTCTGGCAGCCGCAAACTCGACAGACCGTACGGGGACCGATGATTCCGTGAGATTAGTTTTTTTTTTCTTTTTTTTTTTTTGTTCGGTTTCAGTTTTTTATTCCTCCGACGGTTATACTTCTGTACGCGCACAACACCGCCGCCACCACCACCGCCGCCGCCGGTAACGCCACCCGACTTTGTTTGTCATACGACTAATTACGGTTTAACGACCGTGAGCGTATTTATATTGTACACACGCGTTTATAATACGCGTTATACGACGAAGTTTATAAAAAAAAACCGAAATGTTTAATACCTACAGAGTATTCCGATGATAACGCAATAACAACTGTATAATGTACGCGCGCGGTTTCCTGTAGATCGTGTGCGGACGATTAAGTTTTGCCAAAGTACCGGTGGGCGGAGGGTGGTTTTCGGGGGATCGCGCGTGGGGGACACTCGAATACGCGCGCGCGCGCTAACGTTACGAAATATGACGTGTGCGAGCACATGAAAACGGCGTGGTAAAACACTGTTTATTTTTTTCAACATCATCCTGTTCAAAAAATATATAGTTAACGGTGATTTCATTCGGCGACCCCTGCACGCGGTTACCATTCGTGTAATTACTTTTAGTGCGCTCCGCACTTCACACCTTTATCGCGTCGTAAAACGCATAACGTTTTTCGCGATGATATGTTTCTCAGACAATTAGAGGTGTTAAATTTCAGAAATTTAATTCTGAAGAAATTTCCATAAATTTCTAAGATAAATGTTTTTTTTTAAAATTTAATTTTAATTTAACTTATTAAACTTAAATTTTTTGTCAATTAACTTTAAAAAATTTAAAAATTTTTAGAGTAAAATTTACTAAAATTGTGATATATTACGAAGTGTCAATACTCATTGTTATGACGCTGTATAACACTATAATGATTTATTATTTAATGAATTATCTAATCAGTAATCACAAACATTTAACATTTTCCCGCTAATATACGATTATGAGTAAGTGATTAGAGATATCACAATAACAGTGCTGCTAATTTATAAAAACAAAATAGTTGGACGTAAAAATATATATCTATAAATTTTGTTAAGAAATTTCTAAAATGGAAATTTCTTGAGATCAGAAATTTCTTAATAGAAATTTCTTCCTCACATCACTACAGACAATACATGACTAATGACTATTCGATCGGGACCGCGCGAGTGGATTATCTCACCTATATGACTTGCGTCAACCATCCAACGCGTCGAGAGACTGCAGTAAATCATCATTATACTCGGCTTACACAACACGACGATTTCGTTATTCTTCTTTTCCAATGCAACGGATCAATGTCTTATACCAATGTGGGTATACAATAAAATATACTCATAAGCTATCAACATTTAATAAGCGAAATAATGCAATGTCGTTGAATTTCTTTTTTGAGCATTTTTTTGTCCAGTCTTTTGTCAAACTGCATGTACTGATAGTTGAAGGTCTCGTATTTTTTCACGTTTAGTTATTCATGCATTCTTCGAATTTTTTCATTCAAATAATCGATATATTTTACACTGGATCCTATTATATGAGAGCCTTGATGAATATTTTAAATAAATTATTTTACATAAATAACTGTAACTGAGATTTTTGTTCGATGGTGATTAAAAACATAACAAAAACCGATTTGTTTTGTGACTTTGTTGAAAATTAATCGTGTAAAATTTAATTCCGACCGTAATTATTGGAATTCAGATAATATGGAAAAATATTTCCGTACCATTTTAATAACTGAAAAAGGGTTAAGCTTGACCGCACTACTGCTGTGTACAAAGAATTTTTGTGTGAACCAAAATAACCACGTACAACTTTAACGAATTAATTATTTTGATTCGGTATCATACGAAACTATCGCGTGTACCAGAAATGTTTGGTTTCAAAAATATTGTAGTAATCTCGAAAAACATTGAAATGTCTAAGCTCAACGTGCAACAGATCTCGTGTTTCGATCTGTCAAAAATAAAATATTGCATTTAGATTTTAGTTTCGACAAAGGGACGTACCGTGTTTACCGCCGCAGTGTTATTAAATCAAAACGTCTAAACTGGTTAATCTCGTTTGTACAAAAGACTGAACAGTGAACACACCATTTACATTTATATATATATATATATATATACGTACATACGTATACGTTGCCGGCACGGAACTTACGTAGTTTTTTTCCTAGAAGAACGTTAACACACACACGTTCGCAGTACACACGCACTATCTACAAATGTGTATCTCAATCGGACTTGTGTAAAAGTGGGGAACAAACGAGGTGCGAGCTACATTTTTTCTTTCTTTCTAGAGAAAAAAAAAATCGAAAATAGTGGCGTTGCTCATGCAGCGCGCGATGACAAGCGTCCAGCACACGCATTACCAGTGCAAGACGTTATAGTCAGGGTGTAGACCAGTGGTTTTAAACTTGGGGGTCGCGATTGATAGGTTTGGGGGTAGCCAATTTTCTATCAGTATAAATGAAATGGATTGTGAATTAAGTTTAGTTATGAAAGAGGAACTAATCGAGTTATCTTCCGACGAAAATCTGCGTATAAAGTTTAATGAAATGACAAGTGATAAATTTTGGATTTCTATAAAATCAGAATACCCAGAATTGTTAAAAATAGCTGTATCAACACTTCTACCATTTGCATCCACTTACTTGTGTGGAACGGCGTTTTCAGCTCTTACCGTAATACAAAACAAAATAGGACAAAATGAAATGTAGAATCAGATCTAAGAGTTGCAGTCTCTAATATAAAACCTGATATAGAATCAATAATATCAAAAGTTGAAGCTCAAGTATCCCATTAACAAAGTTAACAAACAAGTGAACAGATGAATAAACAGTTAAATAACAAGTTAAATTGTACATTTTTAAAATTTTATTTGTGTAATACTTTTTTATATTTGAATTTATTGTATATGCTTGTACTGTTTTAAAATAATGTTGTATTATAAATTAATTACGTTTTTAAGTGGAAATTAATCAAAATCGTATACCATATAAATGTTTTATCAGTAATTAAATTAAATTTTGATGAATAAAACAACATTTTTTTTTGAAGGAGGTCACACTACAAAAAAATAAAAAATGGGGGGTCGCGATCCGAAAAAGGTTGAAAACCACTGGTGTAGACGACGACGTCGTGTATGGATGAGAAATCAGCTTTGATTGAACCATATACTTGACCCCGGAGCAGACGACGGCGGTCCGTCCGGGGCCGCCTTCGCGCGTCGTCGCAAGAAGAAAAATGATAATAATAATAGTACAATATGCGCGGGCCAACGATTAGTAATTTACGTCGGTCCGTCATTATAACTTGTAGTCATACTCGAACGGAGGACCGTCGTCGCCCTTAATTAACATAAATCAAGACTAATAAACTCTGCGCACGCACTACGCAACAGTATTGACATCTACCAATGTCCGATCCTGCGACCACGCGCGCACACGGAATTAGAAAAAATTAAAAATAATAATAACGATATGCGCACGCGGAACGGCGGAGGAGGAGAGAACGTGCGCTGCGCACATGTAACAATAGAAAAAAGTAAAACACAATAATATATGTATGGCCGTGGCGAGTTGCTATAATAATAACATACTCGTATATTGTTGCGCGTCGGACTTGGTGGCGTGACTCGAGGCGACAACCGTACGAACGCGTATCCTACGCGTGCATGTCGAAAGAAACTATTTTTATGCGCGAACGAGACGTGTACACACGTATTATCCTTACGGACGCCTATAATATATTGTAAAATCGTTGTGCGTGTGCGCGTGGTGAGCTCACGAGAAAGGATTAACCGGAGCAACCGCGCGACGAGATGTCGGCGACGTGTAGGTGTTCATGTACCTCCTATATGGTTTCCACGATCACGACGTCATAATGGTCCATCATATTTTGGACGTCGTAGCGCGCACACCGTATAATATCCGCGAGCACCGCGATTAGAATTCGTGAACCCACCGGGTTCGATTCGGTACCACGGTTGTGTTTATTCGGGCCTGACGGACGACGTATTACTACTAATTCATAGGCGTAGTGTACAATGTATACGAATTGATGTGCGTGTGTTCGTTGAAAAAGAAATATGACTTCAGGAACATATCGTATTCTGAGCGGACACTAGTAAAACTCGGAGAAAAACAAAATCCAAGACGACGTAAGACATTCAAATGGATCACTATGTCACCGGCTAGTCGTATAAGATCATGGACAATTATTGAAAACGTTTTTTTTTTTCCTTTTTCTTTTTTATTGTTCGTACAATATGAGCGTGAAACTGCGCTTACTCCGCACCACCGTTGCCCGTCATTATTCTATTATTACGCGTTCGCCGCCGTTGTCGTTGCAGTTAAAGGCCAAATATGGTCGTCGATTTTTCACCGAAAACCACTGGCGCCTGAAAACGATTTCCGGTAGAACGCAACAACGTAGACTCGCGCATTTGTGCTCGTTAAAATATTCAAAAACCCCAATTGTACATAGTCGTTTGATTAAACCGAGATTGGAAACACGGTTCGATCTAATATATATTTCGAGCTTATAGCACATGTTTATTGTTTCTGCCAAACCTCGATATATTTTTCCTAACGTGAAGTGTGGAAATGCTTCGTTCACTTTATATTGTAGTCCAAACATTGAAAGTATTTCCTTTGCGTACACTTCACCAGTATCATAAACGGCGAGAACTGCTATGCACTTTATTTTCAGAAACCGTGTCACAAGCCAATGGCGTGTTTAGGGGCGGACGGGTCGTAGCGGGCTGGGTGAAAGACTTCTGGTTCAACCGTGTTTTTGAAATAAGTCTACTGCTACGGTGTGTTAAAATATAATTTAACACACTCGCGAAATCCAAAGCTTGAAATTATAATTAAAAAATGATACATAATACTGCAGAGCATAAGTCTGTCGACGGTTTCAATTTGTGTACCAGCCATTGGCCCCCTCTCCCGCCTTAGAATTCCGACGTAGTGCGTCGGATCCGAGAGGTCTTGTTTCCGAAGCGTAACAACAACATAGTGTCGTCGTCAAAACGTATTATTTCGTCGACGTGGCCTTATAGTATCCTCCGCCGAAAGTCTCCAGAATTTATATAGCGCGTAATGCAGAGTAACCCAAGCCCCGGTATCGGTATCAATTTTCAGTACGACACGTGGCTATAGTATGTATACATATTGTACACGCGATATCTCCTCATCCCCCGCGGACAAGTCTGGGAACTCTTATCACAATCGGATATTATTTCAGAACGTTCTTCGATTAGGTCGCGCGCGTATTATAATCCTGCAGTTAATGTGTCCGTGTTCCTATATATTTAACACAACGTTGATATGAGAACAACGGCTAACACTTGGTTGCATTATTCTAGAAATGTGCTATCACGTTACATCGAAAAAACAATAATATGAAACATTGTACTCGATGCACTTTTTCGTCGGTCGACAGTGGTGTACGTACTACGTGTTACGTTCGAATCCTTTTATTTTTTTACTTTTGACATGGCTGTCCCGACCCAGGACTCGTCGAAGATTCATGTTTTGTACTACCTATACGAAAATAAGGTACATAAATTAACGCTATGAAACAAAGCAATAAAACAACGATATTCTATGGTACGGTTCGTTTTTACGGACTTTGGCGCGGTAATAGTAATTTCCGAACATTATCGTGATACGGTTCCAAGTCGTCGGAACAAACTTGTCTCGAAACATCCGGAATAACCAATGCCGGTAGAGAACGTAATTGACAGGTTGATCCCGGAATATTTTTGGGTAAACCGGGGGTATCTTGCTGCAGACATGTGTCCGCGTCACACAGTCGTTACTGTACGGTGAACGTACGCGACGATCCTTAAAATTCCCCGTCGTCCGCTGCAACCTATATCTTAAAACAGTTTTAATCACCAGACCGCAAGGGGAGGAACGCTGAATGTTTTCAAATGGAAAACACGTACTTACTCCGCGCAAACGCCATTGTCGTGTTTCGGTTTGTACAGTGCACCGCGGGCCCAATATCCTGAACTCGCCGAGGAAATTATTCGAGTACATGTTATTTCATACAAATATACACAAAAGCCTCGAGAGTAAATTGAACATTTTCAGCGGCTAATTGAATGATATGGTTGTACAAGTTTTTAGTTTATTTTTCGCTCGAGCCGCTATCGTGGGTCCATAATAATTATTATTTTTTCTGTACACGATCAGTTTTGGTTTCTAGCAGTGCCTCTTCGGTGTTCTATAAAAACGCGTATCCTACGTAGAAAATATATCTCCATCGCGGAGTTTATTCATCGCGTACGGCGATGTGTACACGTAACACCGTAATAAATGAGCGTATTATGAATTCACGCGTACCTAACGAAAACAACACATTATATTTTCCGTTTCTGGAAAAACCGTGCTCGCGTATTGTTGCGTTCGCAAAACTAAATTATTACTCGTCCAATTAGTGTAATTTGTATGCGTAACACTGTACCGCGCGCACGTAGGGCAGGTTGTCGAGTAACGAACATGTTCATACGTCCCGATTGTGAACAATTACCAACAACATTGAATCGTAACGCGGTAACCGGTATGACCGCGGCACACGTCGACCACTGCACGCGAAAACGTATAGTTATTAGAACGATATTTTCACCGGTCAAGTTCCCACGTCGCGTTGCTCTTGAATTGCGGTAACCTACGCGCGTTTAAGTATGTAGGTGCACTTGACTGCTGCACAGCTCGGTTTCGATACTGTACGCACATAATAATATTATAACGATATCGTGCGACAACTTGTTGTTGAACAATTTTAATCGTTTGATGTAGGCCGTGGTGAGCAGGTACTTTTGAACGTTTCACGTAAAGTGTCACGGGTGATGAAGTTTCTCGGCGGCATTCAACGTGTGCGTTGATTCCAAACCGTCATTACCTATCGGACTTTGTCAATTTTCTCCTTTGACAACATTTTGACGGATTTTTCGTGTTAAAGTTTCGAACTCACGGCCTTTGGCGACAGTCAATCATCATAATGATTAGTAATCGATAATCGTTTAAAATCGTTTTTTTTTCTTCTTCTTCTTCGCAGTTTTGCTCAACACGATCGGCTTGTTTGAACACGGTCGCCCTGCAAATTCACGTAGTACGGCTACACGAAAATCGTCAAAAACGAATCGCGTATGAAACAAAATAAAATGATTGCTCCTCCAACCCCCGCGTGCAGTTCGCGTAATTAATGTAAAAGCTGTACTACACGTGTACGCGCAAACTGGGTTAGCTCCGTCGTTACACGTGGGATCAATTAATTGTGTTCGGGTAAAAAAATAATAAACTACACATTGTACCGTGTACCTGATACACGGTAATATACGACGTTATGAACGCGCGCATCTCGCTATAGCGTCTCTCTCGGCTTTCCGCTGGGATTTTTTACGAGGTCAGTCCGCGAACGGCATCGTCGACCCCACGTGCGCGCTTGTGTATCAATATTATTATATGTATTTATTTCACGTTTTAGACGACTCAGCGGTGTACAAAGCGTAAGGAAATGGCATACGGCACGATCAGTTTCGCTCTCTTCCCGCGGTTTGTGCACAGCCAAAGACAATAAGTAAATTGTTGTATGTTGCGCGCACACACACACACATATACGTATTTGTATAATACGTTGACTGTATATTTTTAGACGTCGGTAAAACGAACCGATATTGAATTATGCTCCGGCTAAACTATATAAAATTGGAAAAATCACTCAGCGTAATTGTATTATACGCGCGCACAATAATTCAGTTAGAAATGTCACATGCATCCTTTTCATGCACCCAAAAGGTTTAATTTAAAAATATATCAAAAGGGTATATAATATATTGTGCGTGTACACATATACGTATGCGATTGTGCCCCTATTCGAGTTTTTCCCCTTTCCAACGCACTTGTTACAAGTTTTGAAATACTCTTCGCGAATAATGAATTTCAATTAAACAATATTCCGCGTGCGCCAGTGTGTTATTCTCATATTTTAATATCATTATTATTCTTTTTGTTTTTTAATATACGAACACGCGTTGTTTACACGAAATACGTTATTATCGTCATCACATCGTTACGGATTTTATTGTTACTTTCCCCCTCTCCCCGCCACCTGACAAAATTGCGCGTCGCTCCGATTTCATCATCGATCCTGGCGCCTCGAAACGATGTCGCGAGCGCACTTACGCGCGTGCACACGCTTTTATATTTTTATTTGTAATATAGTACTATTACGTCAATACCCTACATCATCGGTGTCGAATACGAAGCAATTACCTGATATCCTTGCTGATATCCTTTTTCCTGCACTCGTTTGCAATTTTTTTCACCGTGCACGTCATGTCATGTGCACTCGTATACAAATTCAGCATCCTTACCTTCGATTGGATTTCACAAGTTCACACGGGTAAAAATAAATGCGGATGATTTCGACGGAATAATAATAAAAAAAAATAATAATTTCGTAAAAACAGACCACATGGCATAATATTAATTATCACTCATGCGTTCTTGTCAATTCGTAAACACATTGTAATAAACCAAGTACAACTACGTTCAAATACACTCTCGATGAATAGCTTGCTTCGAATTACGCGTGAAAACTTGATCGTCTTAAGCTGCATACATATAATTAATTATATTACCAATCAAAACAATAATCAAACACATCGCCTGTTCACGTGTAATCGAATGAATTCGACTATTTTAACGTGCACGGCGTCGGTCGACGAAAACGGGGGGAATAAAATGAAGTACCTCGTAAAAGTTATTGTTTCCTACCAAAAAGTTGAAGTTTATATAACATTAAGAATTTAGAAAAAAAAAAAAAAATGTCCACGGGCGTAGTCTTTCGTTCGGTTCGATTTATGTGTTTACATCGCGTGCGATAATGCCACGCGATCGAAAACCCGACGGCGTTCTGCCACAGCCGCTCCACCGTGGTGCGCACGGTCGTATGGTTTTATTCCAATTATTATTGTTGTACGCGTACGGCACGGCAAATCTACTTCATCGGTTTCGCTCATTTCGCGTGCGAACTCGATGTCAAGACCCAAAGATGTCGTTTCGTATTGTTATACTTCGCAACGTCGTAGCCATACGAACACGTGGCGGGTACGTATAATATATCTCGAAACGTATAAATCTTCCGTGTAAAATGCACTTATGCACGTATGCGCTACGTGCATAATGCAATAAGAACAATGTACCCTGCGGATACGTATTGTATGTTACGCGATATCGTATCTTAATCAGTGGCGTATTTAGGGGGGGCAAGGGGCCCGGGCCCCCCCTAGATCCGTGTAGTACATATAACAGTATAACAAAAAACTACTCGTATTATACTATAATATAATGTATGTATGATCAATTAATAATAATTTGTTATATGAAAACCAAAATAAAAATAGTAAATTATAAACACGCATTGTTTTGCAATACCTAGTATAGATATCGAAAAGTTCCCAATTTTCTTCACAGAGCAAAAAATAAAATCGAAACCTAATTATCGTATCTATATATGGACTAGACCATCTTAGACTTCTCTAGAACCGTGCGGACGATACTGGTCAAAATAATAGATAGTACCATTGATTGTAAATACTAGTATTTATAATCAATGATAGTACTTAAATTTTATATACTTAAATATACATCTGTAATTGTTAAATGTTAATTATATATTAAATATACTAAAATGTACTAAATGAACATTTATGAACAATGATGCACAACATATATTTGAGCACCCACCCCAAGTTTTTCATAGATACCTATAATAATTATTCTTAATACCTTGAAAGTTTAAACTTCGCAGTACGCCACTCGCCAGTACCTATGCAACTGAACACATAATACCATACCAGCATATTACATGTCAGTCGAAATACTATCAAATACATAATATTACGTCCTATATTATATTGTTACTTGTTAGCATGATTCTGTTTCTTCTCGCCATCTGATGCCCAACACCCACCCACTCAAAATTTAACCATGATGCCTCTGCTAAAACGTATGATTTTGGTGTTATATCTGGTGGGCCCCTCCCTTGGGAGATTTCTGGCTACGCTACTGATCTTAATACTGATCGATTGATTGCGGCACGCAATTATCATTTGGCCAGAAACGTACTCGGGCAGTACAGTTGCGACGCGTCGTCCTTTAGCTCAGGGCACCGCGTGCGGATGATACGCGACCGGTTGATGGTGGAGCGGGCGAGAAAATATTGTTTCAGCCGATTTCGGAACATTCTGCACAGCCACTTATTGTCTCGGTGCTGCCGCTCGTGCTGCTGCGGATCCACTAAAAACGTGCGCGCATTTGAAAAATATAAAAAACGGAGGGGGTCGCGTGCGCGAAAGGAAGGGTGAGGCAGAGACGGAGAGGGGAAAGCACCATTAAAATATATAGGTACCTACACGTGTTATGTACGTACAAACGGTCGCAGCCCGGTCGCGGTTTTAGGGGCGACCTCCCCCACCCCTACCATTTTCATATCGCAGTGAATTCGAGCGGGGTGAGTTCAATTTAAAAATCGCGTTCACGTTTACGACCGGGGAGGGCCTTTAAATCATTTCGGGACCGAAGTCATTGAAAACCTGCAGCACCCGGCCTAGGGGATTGCGCGGCAGCAATGCAATAGTAAAATATAATATATACGAGTCGTCTCCGCGCGGAGCGAGCGAGTGCAAGTGCAACATCTGTGTCAACACAGCGGCGGCCGCGGCGGCGAGTGTGCTCGAAAGGCAAGGTCAAGGATTATATTATTATGATACTGAGCTCGTGGGGGGCAAAGGATGTTGTATATACTGCAACGAAGAATATTATTATTATTATTAGTATTACGCGTATACGTATTCGTATAATACCACGCATGTATACATATGATCAAAATTAATTTACGAGTGCCCCAGCCCGATTCCTATGGCAAAATTAAATGAATAATGCAACCCCCTTCCCGGTGCGGGGTACCTTCACCGACCGTTATCCGCGAAAGATGCACCGGCCGAGGCACGGGAGGAGCGGGGGGCCGACCCCTCGGGATTATTAGAGAGGAAACGGCGTTATGGTTCCCAAGGGCTCTTTGTCTCTGGGATTAAATTTTTTTCCACTATACCTCTTGATTTTTCTCTTTTTTTTGTTCCTTTTTCCTTTTTTTTCTGTTCTTCTTTTCCCTTACACGGAATCCAATCTACTCGCGCACGGGCTACACGATATAATAACGTCGCCGATATAATTAAATAATCCCTTAACGCGATTCTGGGAGCCACTTTAATAACCTACTTTGCTTAGGGGACGTATCAACTTACGTGAACGTTTACACGACTGGAGCTAAGCTATTTTACATTTTTATAGTAGTCTTGTTTTTTAATCATAACCAATTTCCTGTCCCACTCCTTGCACTCCACGCACATCCCTAATGTGCGCCCGACGACCGCCATGACGACGACACGACGTATCATTGTTTGAAATGCATAAATATTTAGTTATTTTCGTAACGTAATATTCGAATAGCGTTTCGGGTAATAGTTAAAAGAAAAGAAAAAAACGGCGAAAAACTACTTAAAAATGTACAACCTTTTTACACGGTAGGTCAAACGACAAACCTCGGCGGTCCCAGGGAAGCATCCCTAGTGCTGTATATAAGCTACCGTCGCTAACACGTACGCGGTTCAAATCGTACACCATCGTTATATCATAATGACAGTATTTTCAAATGTTTAAATAGCAAAACGTTTTCTAACCTAACCGGTGAACGCATTTGTAAATGTTTGTGAAAACTCTATAATACGTGGTATTACGTGGATCAGGTAAACACACCGCGCGAGTGCGCTACAAATATTATACACGCGTTCGCCAAAAAAACCGTCGAATCGATTTTACGTTACGCGGAACATTGATTTGAAATTAATTTCCGCCGTTTGATGAAATACCTAATATAGCACAATGACACTACTGTACGTCTGTGTGCAACGTATCGAAAATATATATGCGCGTACATTTATAGTGACGTTTAGAATAGTTACACGGAGAATAAATTATTACGACAGGGTCCGTTTCGAGAGATTTTTTTTAGTGTACTTACCATACGTGTGATAACATTAAATAACATCACGTCACGCAATAATTGCACGTAGATATTGACTGTGGAAAATGTCCGCCAATAAGTTTTGGATGCTAATCAGGAAGCATCTTAGAACGATGTGTAACGGTAATTTTCGCCTTAAAATTTTCAGAAATTATGAAAATTCCATACTTTGCCACATACCAATTTTATTTCTCCCAGCGTGCGAACAATAACTGTCGAATTTTGTTTTAATAAGGCAACCCATAGCTGTATAATTTTTGATAATGTTATTATTTCGAACCATTTCTTTATTATATAGAATAATGACAAGCCTATACTTTTAATGTTTAAACAGGAGAAATGGAAAAGTATAATATAACTTTGGTATTGATTTGCTTGTTACCAAATAACATACGACTATATTCGTAATTATTCTTCCTGTTTAAACTACGTACAGAAAGAACCCGTTCCAAAAACGTAGGTCTGTTGAAAAAAATAAATATATTCATCAAAATGCGCAGAAAATAATTACGACAAGGGATGAAAACTGATGTTAAAGAGTTTCAGTTTGAAAAAGTCTACTTTATATATGTATATATTAAAAAACGACTGAGCAATGGATGAAAGAGAAGTGAGATCATAAAATAATGGTCATAGAGAGGAATGTGTTATACTATTGTCGAGCTAATAGTGTTGGGCATAGATTCGTTAAAATGCGGGCAATCGGTAAATTGTGTCCGAGGAAAAAAAAAAACATTAATCGCGGCTGATATATCCCCGTTCGAGATATGACAGGCATACTACTGCACAGGAGGGGGAGGGGCATAGATGTGTGTCACGGTGACGGTAGACACGTTCAAAAGTCGTTTCGTCGTAAGAACTGCACAAAGACCCCGGCGTGCATCCCATACCCCGGGCGTGTTTGTTAAAATAAAACGCATTTTAATAAGAAACGCCGTCGTGTTCGGGAACTTAAAAACGGGCTAGCGGTTAAAAACGTTGAGAATCACTGTGTCGAAATTGCTCGATCCGCGAACTCGGGTGAGCCAAACCGCATATTGAAATAGCATATTATATTTTACTTATGTCTCGTAGAAAAAATAATTTGACTTCAAAGTCTAGAACCCAACGTTTCAGCTATTTACCTTCGTACGGGTTATGGCCTTAGGGACTAAAATATATACGTTCACGTCGCTGATGAATATCTTTTGAAACGGTTGTTTTTTCTCCTGTTCGTAAGACCTTTCCATCCGCTAATGTGACTAATAAAAAAGATATTTCTCTTTTACTCGTCTTTTACTATTCGGCGTTTTTGCCCCGTTTTTTAAATTAACTATATACTACGATGGGAATCGAACGGTTTTATATTTAAAACGAGATAGAATACGTCATATTGTTCTGGAAAAATACCAATCGACAAAGGCTTTCCAAAAGTGTTTTTTTACCAAGTGCCCGCATAATATATTATCATTTAGTCAAACTATAGTTATCCAGACCAAAACGATTTTTAATTTTTTTTTTAAAAACTAAACATTTATAATCGCTTGTTATTAACATCAAAATGCGGCCGACTTGCGTGTTACATATCCTTGGAAGCCCTGAACAGGTGTATACAACGTATAATAAAATAGCGCTATAAAGTAATCGCGCATAATATACATAAATCGTGCTCGCCGTCGTATAACATTTGTGTTCAAATCGAATTACAGAACGTCAGCGTGGGGTTTCATCGTGTCCAACTGTCTTAGACGTAAGTCCGTCAGAGATCTGTGTTGGCGGTGTTTCGATACATTATCGACAGGACAACATTGATCCTTTATCGTGCGCTATTGTTCATATATGTTTAAGATACGTTGCAACGAGCATGACTAGCGGGTGGCCGCGCGGAGTATCACCACGTGCGCGCGGGTACAGTTTAAATAAAATAGTATATCGCGGTACCTACTGCGGGTGGAATATATTTATATACATGTAGAGTTAAGGAAATTGGTTTTACCCGCGGAGCAGGTTATAGGCTAATGCGACTTGACGGCTTGGAACGGCCGCAAATTTAGTAAAGGCCAACGGAATTGAATTCGAATATTTTATAGGACGATCGCGGTTCCCTATATAATAATATAATATGCGCGCGTGCGTGCATACAAGCTTTACATGTCAACGCGTCACGAGGCCAGCGGGCAGTCCTGTGAATTCGTCCTGCGGGATATGTTTTATTGGCCTTAGAAATCGAGGTTCGCAGAAATTTGATGGCCTCGATCGCTTCATCGTGCGACGGCCACTATTACGTCACGTGTATTGAATAATTATGTTGTAATGTCGTACTACCACCATACAAACGACATTACGGACTCACGTCCAAGAATATAGAGTGTTTTAATAATTATAATATCGAAGTGTAACGTAAGAGTAAATAAATACCGTCAGGATCTATAAAAATCACGAAATGGTTTGATTGCACGTGGTCGAATTCGTCATTGAATGAAAAATGGTACGTGATCTCTCGTTAGAAATCAAATAAGTACCTATCTTTACATTTCACGTAATACGTTATTTTATTATATTTTGAACATTTATGGACAATATACGATCGTTTTAAATATAAATATTTATTTATCGCGTAGAATAAACACAACTGGGAATGTTATTTATCGTAATAATGCTATCGTCATGCGGTTACGTGAAAACGATTACACAAGCACATAAGATCACAATCGACTCTCACTATAGTCTATGTTGAATATTATACTCTAAAGTTAACAAAAAAAAATCAAACAGTCAAATAAATAAAACGTTATTTTGGTTATTTTTCTGACTCGTCGTCGTATACACTTTTTACGCGACCGTCGCGACGCGTCGTGCGGGGGTTTTAAAATCGTCCGGTCAACCGCCTAAGCTCCAAACGATTTACATTTATAATGAGCGACCCTTGATTTATTTTATACATTCATCTACATCCGCATGTTCATCGACATCATTTTTTCCCATCGAAATGTCTCGTAGTCTTAATTACACTGAAACAATATAACCAAGATAACGGGATTATATAATATAAACAGAGCACGTTTTCATATTTCAAAAGGTTTTGGTGTCGAGCACATGGATAAAATATGTTCTATGACAGATATCACAGTAGATTTTATAGGAAGGAAGCCTTTTTGAGGTTTATTACTATTATTGTATCTACATAGTACATTTTCTCAATTATATGGTTATGACTATTTTGTGTTATGAATATTTATATAATAATAACAAGTATTATGTTTAATATAGTATATAAAAGAACTGGTCAGTCACAACTCGACTGTTTACAAACGGATCATAGCGAAAAATGCATTTAAATATTGTTCGGCTAGAAAATAAAAATGACTAGATGGAACGTTTCATTGTGTGGATGCGTGGAAAACTTCTCGAGAGTGCTCGTAAACATCTTTTTCGTATCGCATGACGTGCATTTCGTACATCTAGGTATTTCGTGCAGTGTATAATATCAGGCGCTACTCTTTTTGGTGAGCACCGACACAAAGTATGTACAGTCCGAAATCAGGAGTGTGGTGCAGTGTTGTTAAGTATTTAGTAAAAGAACATTCAAATACTATTCTTCGGTATTTAATACTTTTATAAATATTTTAAACGTTCGGCAGTTTCCTAGTAAATACTATTTTTTCGTACTGAATATTTGAATTTTTTGTTCGGGTGATTATTTCTAATGATTTATGTACGAATTTCCATGTAAACATCATCAAACAATATCTTAGATTTTAGATTGGATTTTATTCCGATGAAAATTATTGACAAACTCTTATTATATTTAAGTGTGAGAAAGACATTTTGTAAATTATAACATGGATTAATTGTAATTTTATTTTTATGCAGATGAGTATTTACGTCTGATTAGTGATTAGTAGTCGATTTGTAACTCGAATTCTTTTGTTTAAAGTATTCCAGTAGTGTCTTAAATGCACTATATTTTAAGCATTCTTTACAGCACTATGCGCAGTGCGGAATTGAGAAATGTGTACCAATAAAATATATAACACGTGTACAAATTGTAAACGCAGTTATTAGCTATTGGCAAGCCGCAAAAATTAAGTTGATAAAATGTTATCATAGCATGGTAAAGATCTGGTGCGGTCGTATGTAAGGTATTTCTGTAAGTTTCCGTGCAGTACGGTTTCCGCGTAAGACCACCTCGAGTACAAACGATTCGTAGAGAACGTAATTCGACGAATTTCACCGCTATTGTTACGTTTATTATTATTAAAACAATCTCGGGCGATAGTTTCTTAGCGTCGTGTCAATGTGACCGAAAAAATGTGCAGCAGGCATTTTCATTCGGAATAGGGGCGCCGCATAGTGTTATGATTAGGGCTAGGAAAATGATGCACTATAAACCTACGATAAAAACATTAAAAAATTGCCAATAATGCTCCAAAAAAAGCATTTTAACCAGGAAAATGCAACAAACGATTAAAGAATTGTCGGCATAACGTATTAACGACAAATGATGTGACTCATGGGCCATGGCTCCGCGATAAATAACAATACTCCGTACGTTAGCACGCGAATATAAGCCCCCATGGAAATTCCTATAATTAGTGAATGCTAAATAATATTTTTGTACATTTTTTTTATAGACATAGTAAACAAGTCAATAAATATCGTTCTCATTGCGTCTGAAGTCCAGATAGTCAACGTAACCACAACTCCCCACTCGGTTATCACTTTGACAAAACCTAAGAATTTATTTTCAGAAATATTTTCCGATGAGGTGAAGCCACGAAATATATATAGTAATGAAAATAAATTGATAAAGAATAATTTAGATAAATAAGTACGTAAATGTTATAAAAATATCAAACATGCGTATAATTAATAAAAAGCTAATAAACTGACACTAAAGTACCAAAAAAGCATTTATTTACGAATATCATAAGAAAATGCAAAAAAAGCAAAATCAAAATTGTAAATTTGAACTCTGTGAAGTATGAATCGAATTTTGTTTTTGATTAGCTATGTCCTGGAGTACTAAGAAAGAAAATGCAAATGCTACAAAATCCTAGCCCTAGTTATGATTATTATTTTTATTATTTTTATTCCGTCGCGGTACCCTGGTGTACAAGCGCGATTCGCAATCGGACTGATGCAGCTGCTGGTGGTGGCGGCGGTGGTCGCGACCCATTGTACTTGTACACTGCACGGTATATAGAGTTGTGCTCAGGTGCGCGCGCGATCCCACGAGAAGAGAAATCATTATAGATTTAACAAACAATAATAATAACGCAACGTCGTCGTCGTCGTCGTCGTCGTCGTGTTGTCCGGAAGATATTTATTATGATTAAACCGCATTTCGATGTGCACGCCGTGCCATATATTATTATTATTATTATTATTATAATACTGTTGCGGTATCGCGTGGGATTCAGGCGCGCGCGAAAAAAAAAATAATATGTAACCGTACGGGTACACAACATAAATATTAAGAATAATGTGTCCGCGCGTTCGAAACGGTGTTAAACGATAATAATAAAATATTATGTTATTATAACGACGCCGCTAACAACGTTCGTGTGTTCGTTTCGGATGTATACTTGTACAATAATGTGCAGTTATTATATTGCTCTTAGCTCGTACGCGAGACGTGTGGCCGTGGGACGGTTAAACTTAAAAACGATTATCGGGTCCGATGACGATTTTGTCCGTTCGCACATCGGGAATATATGGAAAAAAATCGTTCGCGTCGGTGATTTCGCAATCGAGCGAATACACATCGTGATAGAGTAATTGTTTTTCTCGTCTTGCGCGTGGTGGTACTCTTTTTGCCGTCCACTCGGAACATTAATGATTTCACAGTTTTATCACAATTATTGTCGTGTGTACCGCGCAATATTGTAATCAACATAACTATACAACGAACCGGAAGTCGCCGAGAAAATTCTCCGAATTCCGTTCTGATATCGGAACGACAATTTGCATGACAATCGAATCGAATAATTTCACAAGCACGACGCTGTACGATACAAATACTATCTTATACAAACACGTGCGGAAACCAAAACGACGGTTTTAAAATGGCGATATCCGATGATTTACAATATGTTCTCAAGTCTGTGCAATTTTATGGCGTCCTCGGACGACGGTGGTATTCGTTTGTTTTTTATTTTTATTTTTTATTTTTCGTCTGACGTCGCGGGTTCCTTTCAACAATCACCACACACTGGTTTGTTGTTTTTATGAGAATAATACAATTTATACATATTAACGTTTAGTTAAAAAATACATTCGTGTTCTTCGGTGATATATTGGTCATTCAAAACGCTCAGTCGGTTGTTTATTTAGATGTGTTCTATAACGCACAAACAACTGAACCCTGATTTATGATGACAAATACATTACTTGTAAATTAATATTCAAATGTTCTGTGATTTAACTGAAAAGTTTCCAAATATTCGGTCCGTTCTATATTTATTTTCACGGGCGTTCGGATGTTTAATGGATATAATATTATTATACTTAAAATGTGAATAGGTAAAATGTTTAGTTACCTCACATCGGGCTATTATTTTGCTCCGATGTACAATTGTATTATTATTTATTTATAGACAAGCGGAAAACCTGTACGATCCGGGTCACCAGTATTATAGTCACTAATCAGTAATCATACTCTACAAAAAAACCTATAGAGTAGATACTTGTCCTGAAAAATACCTGCCGCGAAATATTTAACTTTTGTTTGTTTATTTTTTAAAACGTCTCATTTATACAATCATAAACAATTATCAATGAACAAAAGTGGTTTCAAATATAATTTATGCGACTACCAGTTTGCACAGAAAATAATATTAAACCATGTCGGACTATATGAATGTACGTTAAAAAAATATATTAATGTTTATATATAATATATCATTTAAGTGATTGGGCACCGCTTCCGTGAATTCGATGAAGACAGAGAAAGAACTATTTGCAAGATCAGGAGGGGTCGTACGCGCTCTGATGTAGTATAAGAATCGTTTTACGATAAAATTACAGTAATGTTAAGCTCCTTTTAAGTTAAGCCGATGGTATATATATATATATATATTGAAAAATGTCGATGATATTGATTAAATCATTTCTGCGACGTACATAAGTCATGATATAATCTTCTTTTTCACCGCACCCTCATCGTATACTCATGGCTTACTCATCGAATAAACTGAAAATATTATAAATGATTCATAAATAAAATTGATCACCGTAATTATAATACTCACATACATACAGACATATCGTTAAAGACATTTTTAAATAAATATAATATACGCTTAAACTGTTAGGAAATATTAAACATTTTAAATAAAATAAAAATATTAAGAAATATTAAAAAATTAAACAAACATATTCCTCATATTGCTCTTAATCATCATAATTATAAGTATATTTTATATATATATTAGGATCAATGTGTATTAACTTTAAAGCCTATTGAAGAGCTAGAGCATTGTCAATGAATTTAATCGATAACAAAATGCCTAGTTAGTGTTTAGATGAATGATATAATATTTGTTATAATGTAAAATGTGGGATTATTTTAGTATTCAATATTAAAGTGTTCCACGTGGCAACTATTAAAGACACCGGGTACCGCACATACCTATCGTTTGTTAAGTACCGAGAAGAAGTGATCGGAACCCAAAATGTAGTAACCGTATCACGTTGGTAGTTGAGCGCTGCACGACTACGAAAATGAACACTGGTCGACAGCGCTTGTGACAGAACGACAACTGTGTATGATACCTGCAGCGGTCGTGTGTCCGTGCGTGACATAAGACCGTGATCAATATTATCACAATATTGTGTACCGAATAATATTTGCCTAGGTTACTGAACGCGCGCGCACCGACAGTTTTTCAGCGCACCTGCCGCTGCATCAACTGCAGTGCAGCAGTCTTAAGGTTGCACAATTCACGTGCAAGTCGCGTCCCCGCGGTCCTGAGTTGCAGCACGCGCTCGCGCATTTTCAGCTCGGAGGCTCGACGAGGGTAACGCGTCTGGTGTTCGGCTTGTCCATTAAAAACCATCGATACGAAGTCACTCGATTATAAATTGCTTTGCATTACACTACGTGTCGCGGTCTGTGAGTTGTATCACATGTATGCGTAGTATAATATTTTACACACATTTATTTATACCGTACGACGTGGTGTCCTTCTGTCCCGACCGTGTGTCTATTCTTTGTGCTTGTCGTCGTCGTGCGTGTTTGTTTAAAATCGTATATTTATCGCCGTTCTCGGAATAATAAAACAAACGGTTTTTTTAAAAATCTTCCGGCGGCGGCGGCGTCCTGGCCCGCGGGGACCGCGCGCTCCGGGGCGAGGGGAAGGAACACGCGGTCGGATACGACGGGACGAGACGAACGAGGAGAGGTGACGGGGCGAGAGGAGAAACGGGGGGGGAGGGGTAGAAAGAGGAAAAAAAAGAACAATACGCCGCGGTTGTCGTGTCTGGAACTCCTTAGTGCCTTGTGCTCGCCGCCGCGCTGCAGCGGTGACAACGAGCCTTGAATACGTAATCCTTGTGAATGCTCGTCCGTCAGCCGAGCGCGCGCGACTCTATTATAAACACATCAATCGTACATTGTATTCAAATGCGACAATTTTTTTTCTCTCTCTCGCGTGTCTATTATTTATATTTTCGTGTCCTATATACGATTATATGCCTGCGCCCGTGGCTTCCACGTGCAGTGTTTACGCGTACGGATAATTGGAATCGAATGAAAAAAATATAAATAAATAAATAAAAAACACTTGATACTTTCGTGTAGCCGGATGTCTCCCGAAAGACGTTCTTTTCGTGTTCGTCACCGAGTAGACACTATTATTATTATTATTATTATTATTATTATTACACAAACACACCCTGCAGTGTGACCCCATCGCGGTTGATGAAGACATAAATATTATCAATTGTTTAAAGGGTTGACTGTGTAAAAGTGACTTTGTCATTGTGCGACTGGGTATGAATAATAATAATGAAACAAGATGACGCGTGATAAATTCGAACGTTCACGAAAACTCGATTATAAAAACATTTTTATTCAGATATTCATCATTGTACCCGAGCTGTACAATAATGCAATTATTTTCTTTTTAACGTCGTATACAAATACAATAATGCGTGTTGGATACAAAATGCATAGAAAAAACACGACCGCAGACCGGCAACATGTTATAATACAGTAAATATAATAATATCTAACGCCGTACAATATGTGCATGCGCATTCGAAAATTATAGCGCTTAAGACAAACGTTTACATTTTTTTATACTTTTCACGTTTGTACGACGATATTCATTTTACCCTAGAAGGTATGTGCATCACATGCAAGACTACGAAGGTTTAGTAAGTGGCGGGATATAAAAATAAATTAACGAATAAACGACCAACCGTAGTATGTGATCATGCGAAATTTTTCCGTCAATAACGGTATGTTATTTTTAAATTTGTTCGACTTTTCTTGCGCGATGGTAATACATTTAATCAACCACATCGATCTGAACGTCGTAAACACTCATTTCAGTAATATACGGTTCTTGTATACTAATACTATATACTGTATTCATTGCACACGCGTACTATACATAGTAACCGTTTACTAATGAATAAGGTAACGGCGAAAAATCAAAAATCAAATCGTTCGAATGATTTGTGCGCGGCGTATAATATATTTACATATTGAATTATATATATTTTACGTACACGTGCGTTTACGCGTTCGGCGCGGCGTGCTTTCTCACGATAGATTTTCCCCTCGGTGCTACGCGGCCGATAAAATATAAATTGGTTTTAATCGTGCCACTCAAAGTGATAATATGTATACACGCGTTTCTCGTTATAAAACGAATTATACGAGCGCGTCAGTATTATAGTTGTAACCTTTTTTTTTTTTTCTTTTTCCGTTTGGCCCGAGGGCCGTATACTACTACTACGTTGTAACGATATATACTATAATGTATATATATATATATATATGTGTGTGTGTGTGTGTGTGTATAATGTATTCAATTATTGCTGTGAATTCGCTAACGCGTTTTGTGTTCATATCGGAACGCGCGCTCTATTGTAATTTGAAAATCGCAAAAACTCGTTTGCCATGTTATTACGGTGCGCCAGTGGCGTCGTGGAAAACGTTTTCGGAAGATATACGACTCTTCATACGGACAGAGATTCCTAACGCACGAGAGATTAGAATTATTTCGGTTCTTATCGCGGCGGTGTCTCCCCAAAACACAACAATTCGGGATTTAGTTTTCCAGCGCTATGCAGATAACACATAATATATACATTTCTCGAGTCTCTTGTTTTCAGGGCTCATCTTTTCTTCATAATGGTTAACACCCGTATAATGTACAGTGCATAATAGTTATAAGATATTATTGCAGACTTTTATCTAGACGTCCTACAGTTGTTCTCAATGTACGATAAGACGTATCATCGAAACCCAAAATTAAAATACCATAAAAGTGTCCCGAATTTAAAGGTTTTCCAGTGTAGGTAACTAGTGAAAATGACTAAATTTCTAAAAATATGTCTTAGAAGTGTCTATTAAGACTTAAGCAAGGTTTCGTTATACATTGCGAGATTACTAGGTTGTACCTTTTTTTTATTTATTTATTTTTGCTTGTTCTAACGTGAATTTACCATCAAACGGGTATAACGGTTATAAGATATTATTGCTGACTTTTATCTAAACGTCCTACAGTTGTTCTCAATGTACGATAAGACGTATCATCGAAATCAAAACTTAAAATACCATAAAAGTGTCCCGAATTTAAAGGTTTTCCTGTGTTGGCAACTAGTGAAAATGACTAAATTTCTAAAAATATGTCTTAGAAGTGTCTATTAAGACTTAAGGAAGGTTTCGTTATACATTGCGAGATTACTAGGTTATACCTTTTTTTTATTTATTTATTTTTGCTTGTTCTAACGTGGATTTACCATCAAACGGGTATAACGGTTATAATATTATGCCATGCGTTGGCCATCGACGCGATAAACCCGAAAACATGGTTACCGCGAGGTGAATGGTCGTAGGATAACTGATAAGTATAACATGCGAATTATATACGAATCAATAGTTCACATTATATTGAGACTAGCCGAGTATAATGTTTAGGCAAATACGCAATAATGATATTAATACGATAGCAAACGCAACGCAGCATGCACGTTGGAGCACAGTCGAATATACGTTTTCGAGCAATGGTCGCGACTATATACGAGAGGGGTGGTCAGGGGTGGGTGGGCATGACCCGGGAGGCTGGTAGTCCATTAGTCCTCCCCCACCCGCCCTTCGTGTCGGCACCACGCAGAGATTAAGGCTGAAAACGGAACGTTGATACAATTTATTACAATAATAATAACGATATTAATACGTATTCATAATGTATTATACGCACGCGGTATCGTATTATAATAATATGTGTCGGTGAAACGCGCGTATTAACGGTCGCGCTTTTAACCCTCGACCGACGTTGAACTTGACCGTGTACCGCGGTCTACAACAGGTCGCCGGCGGTAACCGGTAACCACGTATATATGTATAGACATAGTAGTGTTATACACACACACACACGCGCGTCGTGTCTCGGGTAACCGGCCCGAGTGTGTACTACCGCGTACATCGAAAACCATGCGATCTAATGTAATATACGCAACGACGCTCTCCAGTCGATGGCAAATTGACGGCGGATAACTGATTAATGATTCGTTTTTTTTACGAGTGCCCGAAATGCCTCGTCGGTTCCGTCGTCGTCGTCGTCGTCGTCGTCATCCGGGGCTCTACAATATCGTATAATATATAGGAGGTAGTAAACTACCGCGCACGGTTCGCGTTTGATTGATGACGACGGGGACGGAGAAATAATTAACAGACTTGTATTATTATTAGTATCATGCGACCGCGCGAGTGTAATAATAATATATTACGCCGCACGCATGCTTTGCTCTTGGAACCGTTTAATATTATAATACGTTATATTATATACATTTAAGTATTATTTATCACACCGCACAAATTGAAATATACGAAAAGGACCGGAGCGCGCATCACCATAAACGTGTACGCGGTACGACGCGTATTGTGTAGTGCGCGTGTCCGCGTCATTGTTTTCGGTGCCCGTTCGAATATTAATAGCGAAAGAACATAATAAATCGAATAATATTAATAACACGCGGCGTTGCGGCCGACGGACGCGATGGTACTCTAATGGGCTATAAGCCGAAATAAAACCGAGACCTGCTCGCGTCGAAAGGTATAATACGCGTTAATAATAATAATATTTCCACTTGAAATCGATTTGCGTCCGACGAATTCATTATTATTGTAATAGTACAGATATGATTGTTGTGATGCGGAATATGGTAATTGACAATTTTCGACAGCCGCCGCCGCGTTAAAGACGACTTTAACGATTCCGGGAACGGTGTCGGTAAAAACGACTCGATCGAACCGATGGGAATTGATTGGTACCGATTTGACGGACGCCGAGGACGTTGACAACGGGAGATAGAAGTGCAGCCCGACGATTACACCCGTAAAGGGTTCGACGAAATTACGTATTCATGGATAAATTCTATAAATGATAATTGATAATATTGCGTCTTCGGCAGATGGCCATCACGCGCTTCGGTGACACGATAATAAATACCAGTCGATTTCTGCGGACATGCTGTCCGTCCGATTGTCCGAAAACTTCTTATTCGTACACAAATAATAATTGTACAGCCCTAGCGGTACACGTAGTACTGGGCCTTTGTCGGCTCTCAGTCCCCGCTGATTTCTATTTACAGTGCCCGTACATAATTTCTAATGTTCATATTTTTAGGTCGTAAATGCTCGTGTTTTTAATGACAATTTCGTTTTTTTCTGTTTCAGGTAAGACAATGACATAATAATACCGTTTGGGCGAACCATATTATTACACAAAAGCATTGGTGCATTGTACGCGTGGTTGGAATAATATTTCGGTTTCGCTGAACGTCACTATATTACCGCCACCGCCGCCGGATGAATCGAGTAAACGTTGAAATATTATATTATTTGGGCCTGAATCTCAAAGTAGCTTACAGTCGATACTCTTTCAGCTGAAAATATGCTTTGACCGTAAGAGATGAAATTAGTACCTAATTACATATACGTTATTTTATATAATAATTTCGAACTCTTCAATTCGATCGAAGTTCTTATTTTAAGTAATATAGTAAAGTAATATTATCATCAGTTACTTTTTAATCATTTTTTTCAATAAACGAAAAATAACAAGTTATAAGTATGCACCAAGTCGTTTAACATAAACTTGGGTCCTTATATTTTTACAAATATATAATTTTAACTTATCGTTTTCTAGATGATTAGTACAAACACGAAAGCGTTCTTAAATTTCCGTTTCCCACGTTGCATATAAGAGGTCAACGGCTGGCGACACTATATATAATTAATGTAACGTCAACGTGCGTTTGATTTTTTTTTTCAATTATCACACTTTGTCGGGTAGGTAAAAACAACCCCAAGAGTTTCCACGTGACAACTTTTAAAATCGGAAACTGGACGCGACACGAGGTAATTGAAAACTACAGTTTCGATTCCGCATCCGTACTACTATATAGTGTCTCCGAGTTAGAGGAAAACCGACGAGAATGCTGGATTTCTTCCGTACGGGTGACCTTTTTTTGTTTACGTTTTTCCCGACAAAGTCTGCTGATAAAGAGACTTGAACATTTTACATGTACAAGATCACGTGGGCCGATAAATGATTTTTTTTTCACGATACCTTACTAAATGGGTGTGCCGTTTTTTGACGAAAATTCCAGTCGATCCAAACAATATTTCCAGCCCCCCCCTCCTTTCCTAGTCTTTACATTTTCCGCGGGTTCGTGCGGCGAATAGACGGCTTTTCAATTATCTCACGCGTACCTAACGATGATGATAGACTCATCAGTGAAATCTGCCCGCCTCCCCTCTCTCCGTGTACATTCACACATAATCTTTTTAAGACGTTTTCAAGACGGACGCGTTCGCCCCCCCCCCCCCCCCCCCCGGGGACCGTCGCCGCGGCCTGTAATGATATAGTAATACGCGTTCGGGAGTGGCCATTAATAATAAACACGATATTAATAAAAATAAAACAATATCCCCGGACACCCGGACGACAAGCGCGTATCGTCGTCACGTATGCTATATAAATCACCATTTAAACGCGTACACTGTATATTTTAGGTACACTAGTACAAGCGTATAGTATGCACGCGTCCGGGGTTTGGAAAACAATTATTAAACCCGAAGACGGGGCGGTGCGTTCCACGCGACCGGCGTCGTGGTCGAGCCCGTTTTGGAGAAAATGACTAAGGCGAAAATCACGCCCGGACCCGAGGAATGCGATTCGCGACGACATTCGCGCATAAATCAACCGACGTCGTTTCCGGTCGTTTTTAAAATACGGTTCAAGCGTTTGCGCTCTACGCCGTGGCTACGTGACACTACGTTTGTTTTCAATGTTTTCGGCCATCCACACCTTGGCTATTCGTTGGGGTTATTTTTTTTTTCGTTCGACAAAATAGTATTTTTCCGAATCACCCGCGCCAAAATGCGTCGAACGCGACGAGTTTTTTTCCGGACGAAAACCACAGTAGTTGAACCTCGTTCGTTTGTTAATCTGTTTTTCGGCACCGACGACGACATTCGTACGACCGCAAACAACGTTTTTTGTTTTTCGAAATTACGTCTCGGTCGATTGATATCATTATTTGGACGCGTCCCGTTCGTTCATATACGTATTGTTGAGTTATTTTCTATAAGCAATCTACGAGCGCGTGTAGGGAATCGGTCTTGGATCGCGCGCGATTGAAACATTTGAAATAATAGACGAAATCACAAGCCGATAAAAACGCACACGATATTGTTTATTCGTTTGCGGCGCGAGTACACTGTACGCGCCTATAATAGCACCTCGGGGCCCGTGCGTATATTACGGGGTATAATGGCGATTGATTCTGGCACATAGTACCTATACGTGAAAAGCGCAACGCTCTGCGCGCGGGAATAGGGAAAATCCGAGTATAATAATATTGTAAATGACAATCGTTATCTATACATGTATATTACGAGGGGGGAGGGTAGAGAAGTATATGTATATGGTCGGCGGATCTGAGGTTTTTCATTTTTTTTTTTTTTTTTTCATTCTTTTATTTATCATATTTCTTTATTATCGGAGAGCTTCGTTCCCGTTATTGGTCGCTCGGGATTTCGTGCTAAAAGGCAGGAATCGACCGTTCGCGATTTTATGGTCCATTAAACAAGGCCCATGATGAGTGTATATATAATATAATATTAGTCATATATATATATTGTTGATGTTACGTAACGCGTTCGCATACACGTTTTTCATTTTTTTTTTTCCCCTCGTATTTTTACGATCGCTATTATATACAAGCAAAGTGCTCGCCGGGTCTTACGACGTATTAATCGTTTTTATTCGCGCTCTATCGCGCTGCTATGTTCCATACGATGTGCGCGCGCGTTCCGTCGAAAAAATGTCCACACGGCGCGTGGTACGTAGGGATTTTTTATTTCATTTTTTTTTCCCGCCGCCGACCGACTCGCGAGAGAATCTCGCGGTATCCGTTCGCAGCGCCGAGCCACCCGGATAATAATGACGTACACCCCGAGGGCAGTGTTTTTATCAAAATTTTTATTTTCATTCACCCCCCCGTCCACCCGTCAACGATGACGGACAGCAACGACTGCTACCGCAGAAACATACGCCCCCGAGTCCGGAGAGCGCAAACATTGTGATTTGTACATTTCCGTGAAGAACTTTCCGTCCGTCCGCGAGAGTTCAATTCAAACGGTTTCGACGGCCGCGTGCATTATAATAATGTGTATAAAGGGGAGCCGCCGCGCGCTCGTGTACAAAAGAAACCGTACTCCGCACGTATACAGTAATAAATGTGTGTACAATGAAATAAAATAACTCGTACGATATAACGTTATACGCGCTCATGCACCCGAGCGTATGAATGAAAAGCATATTATTACGCGTTTCTGTACAGCGATTTGATGACCTTTGATACGTGCTGCACGTGGCAAGTATGGTAAAGTCATTATCCGTCGGCCCGCAACCAGCGCATACCCGCGGTTAAATCAAACTTTAAGATTTAAAGAAAAACACCCGTCCCCCCACGTGCATCGTTCCCGTCGGTTTCACAACACCGCGTTGTGCCCGCACCGTGATTTTTCCACAACCGTCCCGACAAAAAAATTATAACCATGTCGTCCTGTAATGTTATTATAATGACCGTAATCCCCCAGTGACCGTGTATAGTTATGCCACATAGTTGCTTATAGGTGATGGGTAAACAGTTTTTTTCCCAATTCATTTCTCTCGATTTCGATCTTCCCAATAGTTCATTTTTCCAAATTATTAATTTTTCCAATAAAATAAAAATAATATTGTACTTAATACTATATAACATATCGTATAAAAAGAAAAAACCATAATAATATTGTAATTTATACATTTTTATTTTAATTAGGTTACAAAAAAAAAAAACGACAAAAATGTAAATTATGACCAATGGCGGTAAAAAATGTAATGTTGACATTGTTATCAATACATTTATCGTATCTGGAAACAATATTAAATATAATATATTCCAATTTTAGTCGAACCATGTTTCGACACTTCCACATTTTTTGTCTCGGATTAATAATAATATAATACAAAACATAAAAATAGTTCATATTTTGGGAAATTAAATACTTTGAAAAATTTCAATCGGGACAAGTTGATTGGATAAACTGTCCTTACAATCCACGTTCCTAGGTATCTCCTTAACCATAACCATTTGCAGATGTTGTCATAGTTTCCGACCGAATTCCCAACAACCCAAAAAATGTATAGTAATCTGCGTAAAGATTCCCGATCTATGATGCCTTTATCGTACGAGTACAATAGAACCAGCTGCTGCTGGCCGAAAAATGCATTAATTTATTTTAATTGCCCGTGGTCGTTGATGTTAATAATAATATTGTCGAGTGAAAACTTAATTCGGCTTGGTTTCGCATGCGACACAATACTACTGCGTGTTTATTATTGCAATTGTCGATAAGAGTGTACCGGTTTTTAAATCACTGCCCCCGTTTAAGTGTATTTTTAAAAAGTTTAGAAATATTTCAGATATATTTTATTATATCGTTTTTCGTTTTACAACATGCGTGTTATGAACGACTTATAGGTTATAACATGTTCGGTGGGAGTAGGTCGGGCAATGATCCCTTCGCGGGCGCCCTTGGCCTGCAGGACTGTAATACGTACACGCCGCAGTCGCCGTTATCGGCCGGTATGTAGGTATGTATAATATATACATCGTTTAATTCGCGTGACGACGTTAATATATTTACGATTTGGGTCGAAAAACATATTGTCGATACGACGCAAAGACATACGCAATAACGTATATACAATATAGTAGTTTGCGATAAATATATTTGTACGCGCGTACAAACGACAAAATTGTTTCGAAACTTTCCTCACGTTTCGGCGTTGAACAAATCCGCGAGTACGCACATTTTCGTTTTTGCGATAAAAACAAGTTGTCTGTCTTGTTAAAACCACCAACTTTCTTCGGAGGAAATCGTCGGAAAGTTTGTGCTCGATTCGTTGTGTATGTACATGAATGTACACGTGTACAGTCGCGTTTAACGGTATATGTATAAGTACATTTATGTATTTACACACGTATACGCGCGTCTTTAATTTAACGCACACTCGTAGGATATAGACGATGGCATCTTATATTATAACATTTAAAATACAAAAATAAGGAACGGCACCAGACACGTGTTTTGAGAACACGCGAATTTCGAAGCGGATTATCCATTGTGTAACTTGTGTGCGCGAGCGCGTGGTTTTTTTTTTTCATTTAATTGTACGTAATTCAAAGTACGATTCGGTATAGTCGAATAAAGTTTATTCAAATCCCGCAGACGTATACGAAAAACGTATATTATACATACAATACGTACTTATCGTATACACGTACAACGTCGTACCTGTATATTATATATTCTTGATTTGTTGTCCTATTCTTTCGGGAATTTATGCTAATATTCGTCCGAAACGAATTTCAATTGGCAATTGTGTTTTTATTTACATTTCTTCAACGATCCGCGCTCGGCGAGAAGAAACCGACCGCCGCGGCATATCATTATTGCTGTTGTTGTTGTTATTATTGTACTTCACGTGCGCTCCGGATTCGGCAGACACCTTGAAAATGTACTCGCCGCTATCGGGCAGTGGCGTAGCAAGGGTATGGCGAACTGTGCCTACGCCAGGGGCGCAAATTTGTGCTTTAAAATTGGTACTTGTTTTTATCGATGAATTCTCTAGCATTAGAGCAAGAAAAGAAATTTTTTTGAAATTTTCATTGTAATAATAACTGATAATATTGTATAAATGTTGTATTACCTAATAATAATAGTTAAAAAATATCATTCAGCATTTTCGTCGACTTTTAATCGCTAAAACGGCGCGTTTTCCTAGGTTCGCCAGGGGCGTTAACGAGTCTTCCTACGCCACTGCTATCGGGTGACGTATTTGTGCAAAAATGAAAAATAATAAAAGGAAAATGCGAAAAACCAGTTTTTCGTTCCGTCCGACCGTGCCCGCGGAAGAAAATATTATTTACGAAACGTACTATAATAATAGTTCTTCCATACGCACAATATCGTCGTTCGACTCGGCGCGCCGTTACAATACGAATGGTCTGAAAGTGCGGCCGAGACGACCTCCTACGCGGTGCACGTCATTGTCGTCGTCGTGTTTCGAGTCCAAGCATCGCGTGGTACCCGTACGGTAATAACGTATGGACATACACGGTGATCGGAAATTTGTGTTACAAATACATTCGGATAATCTCACATCTGCGATCGGCCGCCGCCGTCGAGTATACGATTTACCGATCGTCCTGTATAATATACAATTGCCTAGCCGACGCTCGTATACATTTAACGTAACGTCGGACAAGAACATTATCGTAGATCGCATTCGTACTACCAATTTTAAGTCGTTCTTTAATATTTTATGTATTACACACACACACACACACACGCGCGCGCGCACTAGCTTTGTGTACTGCGGCGGCGGCGGCAGTGGCTGACCGACCCACCAGCCTGCCGGTTGTCTCATTTATTTGATGTATTGCCCTCGGACGAAACCGCTCCTAAACGCTCTTAACAGCTCATTAGTAGAGAGAGAGAGAGAGAGACACCGGGCACCGGCAGCCAGTATGACGTATTTGCTGCCGAGTTATTATTATGATTATTATTTTTTATTATTGTTACTATAACATTATTTAAAATGCCACACGGATGTGTCCCTATAGCCGCCGCGTACCTCGGGCCATTATTATTGTATAATACAAGAGATCTGTAAAATGGAAAAAAAAATAAAATAAAATTACTATTTAAACGAATCGGGACGGGGAAAAACGTGAGTACGCGCAGGGTAAACGAGAATGATATTATTATTACTATTATTATTATTTCCATCCTTTTCACCGCGTCGCGCGCGCGTAGGTGATTGAATATTCCTTTTGTGGGCGACGAGCGGGCATGCTCCGGCGTTGTCTCCGTGCCACCGCAATTAATGCGTGCGCGCTCGAGACCGAAAAACCCGCAGCCGCCGTAATGGCCGTGTCATTTGTAACAACAAAAAAAAAACGTTCGCATTCCTGACAGTCGTCGGTCTCATTATTGTGTTATCGTTCGGTTGTTTTACGTGTACAAATTTACAAGAACCCACCGCCCCCGCGTTGACTTGCGTACGATCTATGCCCGCGGATCACAATAACAATATGCTATAGGAAAATATGTACAAGTGTTCCCGTATCCACGCGTGCGCTTATCAGTTTATATCAGTTTACTGCGGACGATAAGAAAATTAAGAACAGTAATTAAATGAATATTTTTTTGTTTTCGACGACGTAATACGTATAGTAGGTAATGTGTGGTTTTTTTTCTCACTGATTACGCGCGTCGAGGATCAAACGCCATCATGGTTTTTGTGACCGGAGCGTGTTACGTACCTACACTCGTCCCGCACAAAGGTTCTATTTAATTCGTTAAATTGATGATTTACGTAACCAAGGACGCATGTTATGCTTGCATTACAACAATACAGCCGGTCGTCGGATCAACGAAATCACTAGTGTCCGAAATAAAAACTTGGAATTGAACTTCTCGTCGCCGCCGTCCGTGTATCACACACACCGTACGTTGTCCGGTCCTAAGGAGATGTGATCACACTCGTGCGTGCGTTCCGTCGTCGTATTTGCACGCGACGTGGGCTTAAACTTATTCCGATCGATTTCGAGACGAAAAGCCGCCGCCGTCATATGCGTTACAAACATTGTTTCCATTGCGTAGTGTACACCGTAGGGGTTGGTAATCTGCGGCTCTTCAGGGCACATTTTGGGATAGCCTCAACGTCGGCATTGTTTTTGCTTTATCATCATGACAATATACTTTTCTCCGGAATACGATGTTTACAATATAATAAATACGTGTCTTGAACTAAATTTAATCATAGGGTGGGAGGAGGGGATGAACGATGCCTACGAAAATAAAACCTTTTTCACACCAATGCGGTTCATCAGACTTTATGGTCTTGTGACTTTTTAGAAAAATGCATTTTTCCTGCGAAAATATCTCCCGACCCCTGGACTATATTGTACGTGAATAACAGTATCGTAGTTCAGACTACGAAAGCGAACTAATAATAGTTATAGTCGTAAAATATTAATTAAATATTCTTTAATCGTGTTGTATAGTATAATATATGTGTACGTACATCGTTATGGCGTTTAAAGAATTCGGTTTTTCTTCTCGCCCAAGCGCGCGTAATGATTTCAAACCACAACGTAATGAATAATGAAAAAAAAAAATAACACACGCGTCGCAGCACGGTTCACACACGTCACACACGGTGATCATTACAGATGGTTTTATTTTTTTTTCAATCAAACGTCTGACAATCTTAGTCGGACCGATCGATAGGCAGGTAACCTAACGTCGTAACCTTTAAAACGGCGCCGCGGGCACGTGTCTTGTACGCGTCGTCGTACAATAATATTATGCACCAAACGAATGTACATAATACGGTCGACGTAACGCTGTGCGTATTGACGCCGGACTCGGTGATAAGCAGCCGGTGCGTTTTACGCGAGGACGGCGGGCACGACGGCGTTACGGACGTGGTCTCATTACGGACGTAGAAAACCGTTTTGCGGTGATCGCGCGAGTGCATGTGACTCGATCGTACTTGAGCTCTGCGGTCGCCCGGTCATCGGTTTTCTCGAAATCGACGCACGCACCGGTCGCCGCTCGAGCGGCGCGACAACGTTGTGCACACAACGCGTGTACAGGATGCGACGGAAGTGACAAATGTCAATTTTCTTTTTTTTTATTGAATTAATTGTTTCAACAAATGTTTGCTTCAACGACGACTTTAAGCACGTAACAAGTTACAGACTCACGCTGGTTCCCGCGTGTTTATATAATTGTCTATAAAAGTTTTTTCCTTTTTTTTTTTGTATCATACATAATTAATCGTCATGCTAAAATATATTGATAACAGAAAAGTAAATGAAAACAATTAAAAATAAATGAAAAACATTTTTGCCGTTTACATCTGATGAAATAAAATAAGACCGATAAAGAAAAAATACGTTAACAATATAATGAGTGAACGGTCACGAGAATCCCGACTCAAATGATGTTGATGACGATGATTGAGGGGATAAAAAGACATCTTAAACCGTTTCCGATGAATTTCGTAACAAATGTAATGTGTAAAAGTGTCAACAGCTGATATTGCAACCTGAATACATAATGCCTAATATTATATGTTCTATAATTCCGACATATTTATCATCTACCGCTTTAACTCTCGCAATAGATCGATATTTTTAAGTATTCGGTCTGAGAAAAACTCGTAGACTCGCTGTAGTCTTCAAATATTATCCAAATTTAAAAAAAATTAAATACTCGGAGAAAAATAACTATTTGTTTTGTAGACTTTTGTGATAGCCGTTGGGTACGATAGTTGTGTTAGGTTTGTCAGAGAAAAAATGTAAGCACTCTTAATTATAAGATTTAGACTTCTGGTGATGCCACATAAATCCGTATTCTCCAAACATCTAAAATATCAAGGCTACTGCAAAATCAAAGTTTAATTGAATCCGACATGTGGTTTGTCCGGATTTTTGGACCTCTTATAGTTTATATTATTGAACCCACACACAGGTTTCGATGTTTTTTCGATGGTATTAGCTGATTTACAACAGAATCTTGTTGTTGTGTGACCATATCGTTTTCAAATCGTATAAGCTTTGAATAAATTTAATACAATAGTTCGCTTACAAAAAAAAAAAATGTATATTTTCACGTGGCTTCATTACGAGCAATGCAAAAAAGAATTCTCGTTCAAAGTTTCGAAACCCGGCGTTCTCCCACCCGACACTATAGAGCGCCTATACATATGTGGTCGAACGTATAGGTACCCATATACCGGATCTCGAAACTCTGTGTGCAGCATAATATTGTGTTCTACACGATACTGTGACGTTTATTGACGTGCTTATACGACCACGTACCATTGTGTACTGTACGTATGACGTGTCACTATAGCGCAGTTATTATTACTATTATAATATCGTCGCGACCGCAAACCTGCAGACGACGATCGGAATGTTTACACCGAACGCAGCGCGCACCGGCTCGAGTTTCGCCACAAGTCGTTTATGCCATCATCATTACCAACTCGGCGGCGGTGGCGGTGGACCTCCGGCCAGTGTTGAGAAGGGGCGAGCGGGTGAAGACCGCCGTCGCCGTGTATAACACTGTAGTACGACGTAATTGCAAACCAATTGTTGACGACGAGAAAACAGAGAGAGAAAAAAAAAAACAAACAAAAATCGGAACAGAACCCGATCGAATGTTCGCGTCCGTATTACGATTGTTGCAGTCGTCGTGTGCACGCGAACCGCATTAGTGCATCGCACGTCTGTTGCAGAAGCGCATCGACGGCAACCGTTTATCGTTACACTGTTATTGGCTAAATTATGCGAACGTCGGTGAGCGATGCGAGGTAGCTCCGAGAGTCGATCGAATCCTCTGATCTCGAACTGTAGTGCGTTTTGGTATACAATTTCGTTTTAAACCATTTTTGGGTCTGTGCTTGGAAAAAATTGTGTCCCCGAAACGTTGTAGAACTCCTTAGGACCAAAAAGTTAGCTTGATATAGTAGGCTGCGGTAAACAATAAAAGTCAAAAGATAAATTAAAAATATCGAAAATTCCCATTGACTGTACAGCGTACATATTATATATTATAATTTACCCATAATACGTTCCGACGGTGTACTTGATTTTGACCAAACAGGTAGTCACTTTTCTCGTAATATTAAATGTTATTTCCATAGTATATAAGTAGTGCTGAAATGTCTAGGTAACGAATCCAGTGATGGCACTTGGTGTTCTTTAGACCTGCAAGGGTGTAAACTCTAATATGGCATCCACGTCAGTTTTTGGTAAAAAAGTAAAATTTCAATATTTTTGTTTTGTGTACATACGTTTTTTTTCTTCTTTTATTTAATTAATAAATGTATTTCTCTCCTTTTTAATATAAATAACACGTTTTATTCTAAAAATCTAAATGCATTTATATTTACTACTGTAGGTATGCAACTATAAATCAATTAATATCTTATCATTTTCAAAATGCATGCAGCCCACCACAACCTTACTCGATTCACGTCTTCCGAAAAGGTTGGAAACCCCTGATTTACACTCATAAACCGATAACAACGTTGTGTAATGTTTGAAATACCTCAAGTATAATAAACACATTAAACCAGTATGTACAATTAATCCACTTATTTTCATACAGTTGTGTGTTGGTTTTTTTTCGATTGTTTTTATTTTTGTTTGTACATACTATTATGTACGAGACATTGTCGTGTCGTACAGAGAGTGCCGCAGTATGAAAAGTGAGCTTATAGGAACTAAAAATTGATACGATGGGAATTAAGGTAGGCTGAAGGAAAAGTGCAGAAAGTTGAAAAGGAGATGCAGGGTGAATGTAAACCGCGGAGGTGCAGATGTGATGACTGCAAATTGTGTACGGATGAGATATAAAGATATATCAGACGCCATGCGAGGGTGGAGGAATATTTGGGTAGTTGACCATTAACAGTCGAGTGAAAAAAATCAGGTGAAACGGGAAATGATATATTGCTTTTGTCCGTCCACGTTCAAAGTTGATTCAAATACGCGATAAACAAAATATGTAAGAGCACACACCGGATCCATAATGTTATAACATCGTATACTATTACAATGGATGGTGCACGTAGGTATGACACTGAAAGTTTTCGTCTGAGCGGGTAACGTATGGTCGAACACGCCGCATGTTTTATACGCACAAGACACAATTCGGGTGTAGGTAGGGGTGGGGCGGAGGGTGGTGTTTAAACGAGTCCTACGCACAATTTTTATTGTGCCTGTTTATTATTTTCTTTAATAGCGACGAAATAAACATTTTAACTTCAATAAGCATACGTGTGATATTTATACCGTTCGGTATTTATTGTTTACCAACTGCCAACGGGAAGACTGTGCACGTACGTGTTTTAAGTAAATACGCATTAACACGTGCATACATAACTACTACATAACGAATGCCGACTGATACATTTTTTCGGCTTACAGGTTCGTAAAAAAAAAAATGTTTATTTTTATATTTATCAAGGTATAGCCTAAAGGTGCGGGGCACCGCGTACAGTTTTGTCTGCGCGCTGTTAAATAACGTTCTAGACTCGGACCGGTGACGCATCGAAAACCGAAACAATCGTATACGGGTAGCGTTTTTCGTCACGGATCGCGTTTACAATCATTATTATGTGTGTTTACCACGTTAACCGTTTGATATAAAAATATTTATAATAATAATTATAATATTCGCGATGAATCGTTATGATATTTTAAATTGCTTTCTGTACACAAACCGCCGTATATATATGATGTAGGTATTATACTGTTTAATAGTTTCGTGATTAGCTTGTGCAAATAAAACTGGGGAAAAAATGGTCACCGCGTGACATATTTCATTCGCGTGTTGCGTGTTTGACCGTATAACACAAAGTTTCGTACACAATATTTACGGTTAATTAAAAAAAAAAAAACCGTAATTGTGCCGTCGACCATTTTTCCGCAACGAAAATGCAGTATTACAACTCGTGTGCGATTTTCGAGCATAAACGGTGTTGTACGGTCGTTATCAAAAATAAAAAAAAATAAAAACGTCCTAACCGATCGAATACGTTCAGTAAAATACGTATAATAGTATAACTCATTCAACGCATGACTCGTAGTATTCACAGATCGTGTTCTATTGCAGTCGGTTTTAATATTGCAACTCGTCCCGACTGCGGTTGACGATTTGACGGTGGAAATCTATGTTTTTCCGAAAACGGTTATGGGTACGTAACGTGCGTATACACCTGGTACGCGGTATAAACCTTCATAATATGTCGAGGGTGGGTCACCAATCTACAACTCACCTTTTTTTCCGGCAAACACGGTGATAATAACGTATATAGAACTTTGGGGTGTAGCCGATGTGTACCTATATAATGTATCTATACACCACTGTCCTTCTTATCGCACCCCAATCGCCTAGTACACATTGCATATAGATACGCGCAGTAGTTTACAATCGGCTTTCGTTATATTATTACGCGTGGCGAACCGACGGACGGGGTTTCAAGGGTGAAACCGCGGCAGGAGCGGGTTACAGGATAACGATGGTTGGGGCGGTGACGGGGATGAAGGAAGAGCTTTTCGGCGGGGAGGCGCGGGGTTCAAAGCGCATTTCCCGGGCCCTGCATGCCGTGGTGGTGGTGGTGCCCACCCGTGTGTGTACAATAATAAACGAGAGGGAGACGACGGGCGTTAACACCGGGCGAATCGTCCCGAACAAAAGCCGCGGCAGACAAAGTTCACGTGCAACCCCGACTCTGCTCTCCCGGACCCCGACTCCGTCGTCGTCGGACCCGCACCGCCGACATATTATAGCCTTCGGTCCCGGACACACTTCCTACCTTAATAATTATTATTATTATCGAGTTTGTGTGCGCCGAGAGACCGGAGACTATAACGCGCATACGTGCACACCCCTTCGCCACCTGCGCGCGGTATAAGTCGCTTCTGCAAACCGATTTCCAACAGATATTCACCGGGGGTTAACGCGCCGATAGGTCGGTGTCATCGTCGAATACGGTTACCCGGAATATCGTATGTACAAGCACCGTGAATTACGAGGTACGCTACACCAGATACCTACAGCCGGTCCCTTTGCTGTACATTATTACACCCTGCAACGCGGTGGGTGCCACGTGTTATTATAATATATTACACTATCGGCTATTGTGCGTGCAGGCGGGTTGCTGGATTCGGTAAATATTTCCACTCGCATGTAGACGTAGTACGCGTACAATACATCGTTTTCACGTGTGTTTCGATCGGCATAGTTATACGCCAAGACTCGACGTCACTTGTATCACCGCGGCGCCGACAAAAATCCAATTAAGCTTTGAAATAAGTACCTACTATTCCCTTCTGGACGTTGCGAGTCCGTGGATTGCGACGTGATACGTTTGTTACACTACTGGGTCGGAGGAGAAAGGGTACGTTTTCACGTTAAAGCCTGTTATAATTATACAGAGGTTTTCAAGTTGAGCATTGACATCAATCATTTGGTATGGAAACCGTTTGGAGTAGCATTTACTCGTAACTCGAAGATTTTGAATATAGGCCGAAACAGAACAAGGGAGGTAAGCGCTGAATATAAGACCTAAGGGTGGAGACAGCCACAATAGAGGTGATATAACAAGACCGCATATTTTCAGGGACATTTCGGGATGATGCGGAAGGGAATTATAGTGCGTTAATCAAAATAAGCACCGGAAGGCTATCCAGAGTTACCTTTAGATATTAGGTTAAAACCAAAACGGCGGATTAACGTTTTTGTTCAAAATTTCATGGCACCCGTCTTAATCTCGTTGTAAAACGTGTTTAATACGTGTTCACACGCGAAATAAAAGTGAATAAAAATCAATACCAAAAACATCTCCGCTCCACGCTCTACGTAAACGACAACGCGCACACGTACGCATTTGCATCGTGGAAAAAAATATACACACATAAAGGAAATCGGTGAGATGCAAATGCACACACTTGCGAAAACTCCGCCACCGCTTGAAAATAATACTACGACGTAGTAATAGAAAATATTATCCGTACGGAACTGTATGTTATCAATAGGTACGTGATACATATTACTATTATTATCATTATGATGTTCCGCCGCAGCAATCGACGCCTTGTACGTATTAATAGTATATAGTATAATATTATAATGCGTGTGCGTGTGTGACGGCGTCAGAAAGGATTTTGTGATTAACGCGTGTATCTAATATAATATATTCATATTTACATTTGCTGTAGTTGTAAACCGTCGTCGTATAATGTACGAGTAATAATAATAATAATAATAATAATAATAATCATTAACGTTTCGCAAACGGAAACGGTCCGGGAAACGCCAAACTATTATCACGTTTTATTGTCTCGTTTCGATAAAAACCGAACAAACCGAGTTTACTGCACGTCCCGCGTTTGTACCGCCGAATCGTTTTCACGCGCTTCGTGTACCTATAGTATAATAATAAAAATATATAGTATTGTCCGCGTGCGTCCTAGTGTGTTCGTATTTACTCGTTGGAACCGACTAATTTAAAGTTTATAGTTTTATTATACAGTGTTTATATTTAAATTACCGAGCGAACATTAGCCATTAGTGTTAGTATTAATTTTCTTTCCCCGCAGTTTCTCGCAGCCGCTCTCGCGTGCACGCGGTACAAGCTTCGAGCGCGCGCGCGTCCGAACACAACCGTACGATACATCGCCCGAATAAACTTTGAAGATGTGCACACATACGGATTCGGAAGTGCAATTTAAGGTGTTCATCGGGCGCACACCCTCGTGCGAGGTTCACGGCTGGAGCGCAATAAAAAACCGTAGTAATAATAATAATAATAACAAAGTGTCAAAACAACTGCGCACACCGGATCTGACCAAATTAATAATTATAGATGAAAATCTAAAACGTTGATACGACGGTTTGGGTTACGTACTTGTAGGTCTTGTACTCGTATCGATTGTGTACGTCATCATCATCTTCAGCTTTTACTGTCCTTGAAGGACTTTCGCTGCCTCTACTACTTTTTTCCAACTATCTCTGTCAATACTATCTTCTAAAGTTAAGCCCTGGCCGCACTTGTCTAAATCTCCTTTAACCCTGCCTATCCAGCGCTGTCTAGGGCGACCCCTAGGTCTTTTTCCATTTATTTTTCCTTCCAGAGCTTTCTTTAGAATACCATTTGACCTCCATACATGGCCCGCCCACTCAATTGGTTTACTCATAAGGTACGCGTTGATACCGGGTTTTTGATAAATTTGTTGTACTCCTACATTAGTTCTTCTTCTGTACACTTCATTTTCTAGTATAGGTCCATAAATCCTTCTAAGAACTCTTCTTTCGAAGCAAGCCATTTTTTCCTCATCTCCTTTAGTAGTCGACCATGTTTCACATGCATATGTATACGATTGTTTACGAAAAAAAAAAAAAAGGCTAAACTTCTCGTCGGATACACTTAGCGGTGACGGTGGTGCGGGTGAGGAGTTTGGTTAATCACCGGTGACCGTGGTGCGGCCGATAACATGTACGCGCGTATTCGATTAAAAATAACAGTTCTCCGTCGGAACCACCCGATTGCTCATTGTCTAAACAATGATTTTCCGCATCCTGGGCGATATCAATTAATTTCCCATCCCGTCTGTATCGTGCGTACATGTGATGTTATTTGTTCAAGACGCGTCCGACCGATCGATGGCGCACGCCCATGTGCAATCGGCCCCGGACCTGTTCATAATGGAAATTTCGTTTCTTCCCTTTCCGCTCCGCGAACCGTTCTTCGGCAGTACCGGGCCCATTGTGAACCGCGGCGCGGGGTCACGGGGTCGCGGTGCGCGTGCGTGCGCCCGTAGATGGGCAGATATTGTTAATTGTCCGATATTAATTACAACTTTACGAGCGTGTGCGCGCACGTCCTCGTGATAAATAATGCGTTCCGAGTGAGCCGAGTGTGCCACACGGGGCTCGACGATAATTATTATTAGCCGTGAACCTTCTCTCGGCCGAATTGATTTACCGGCAATGGGCGTAGTTCCATTTCACGACGACGCCGCCGCGTCAACCCATCCCCCGTCGAACTTCCCTCCTCGCGCATCCGTCCGCACCGACTACCACTCGTTTTTCTTACCATTCTATTATTATTATTATTATCATATTGTAATAGACTTTATTTTTTTTTCTCTTAAAAAGTCGAACGGTACGAGCATAAAGAGAAAAAAAAAATTAAACAGAAACACTCCTCGAAAACGATTATTATTATTATTATAACTACGCGACACAGGTACGCGCGCATAATGCACAATCGGAAACGTTCTGAGCGTCACTAATCAACGAACAATAGCGAATAATAGTCGAACGTCGCACGAGCCAGTTATTAGGGCGTCTGGGTGCGCTCGAGAGCCCGTGGAATATTTTACTTTTTATTTTAATATTTCACCGCTGGTCCCGAAACGTCGTGGCCGGGGAAAAATGAAAATCCACCGGCCGCACAATATTGTCGTACGCAAAGCACCGCGTCAAAACACCGGGGCCGCTATTATTTTTTGAAACACCTTTGGCTCCGTGTCGTTTTTAATCTCCTAGCGCGGCGCGCTCGTTGTTTGCTGAAATAAACGGGGTGCGGGCGGGCACAAATCTGACTGAATTATTCAGGACGCTGCGCGGGTTCCAGCCGGAATTACGAAAGGGGATAAAGAATGTATTATTGAAACATACGTATACGTATATATAAAATAAGCCCCGGCAATGGCAGTGTTCTAAATATTTATCCGTAGTAGACCATACGTATATATACGTGTGTGGAAATAATTGTATGTAAATATTACGCATACTTTATACGGAACATTTCGTAACTGTATTGTATACGTATAAAATTCGCTTTGAAATTATGATTAATTGTTATTTTCAATAACAGTACAAGTTCTTATCATACCTTTTTGTTATAATCAGCAAGATTAGCAGCTGAATTTTTTTTTTACGCTGGTAGAACAAATCATCGCAAAGACGTGATAAAAATGCTAAAAATAATAAATAAAATCTTTAGCTTATAAACAAATGTTAAGTTCAGCTACAAACACATTCTAAACAAAATGAAACATATCTCCATTGGGTGGCTATTATTCTCACGTTTCTCGTATTGAAAAAATATATATATCCGCATACATGCTGGTTGTAATTATTAAATTACAGGTTTTTCCTTTAAAAATAAAAAAATAGATTCGTCGATGGCATTGAAACACATTTTCAGACAGGAAATGTTAACCTCATTAAACAGCAAAACATAAGAAATTCGTCATCAGTCATCACCTTCCTGGGTCCTTACCGTAGTAAATATTTTGACAGGAGACACGTAGGCACCAGTTATTGTTGGTCGTGGAAAAGGGTAAGACAATCATAATACAAGTGCATGGTGTACGCCTCGGCGGTCGCTGCAGTGCGGTCGGTGCGATATCCGCGTTGAAAAGCACTCGTTGTCGAGCCACAGCCGTTAGCTTGACGCGTTCGCGAACAATGATTTTTCTCAGAACACAAAAACAAAAAAGCATACGACCTAAAAACCGTTTGTTTATAAATAGTTTTTTTTATTTATTACCATTATACTTTCTGAATCGAATCGGACCGGAGACACCTGCGAATTTGAAACCCGACACGTATCACGTTATTATCACGTTTACCTGCATTCAAATGTTACGTACATGCAGTGAATCCACCGCGTGGTATTACTATGGACGACGGTTATAATATTGTGCGGCGCGTTTAAATAATATTCGTCGAGCGAAAACGGTCTCCGAGTAATAATAACAATAATTACTGCTATACGAGTATCGTTGCGCTCGGACGTCGGCTAGATGAGGATTGACACGGACCGTATAGTCGTTCGCCGCGTGTATACTTGGGAACATTCTCTCGCAGGCCCGTCGTCGCACGCGTGACGCGTGTTTTCAAGTGCACGCAACGATTATTATTATCACTACGCTATTATTATTGCTATTATGATTATTATTATTTTTATGTTATAGCGCGTATCCGTAGGTTGAAAACATGCCGTATACCATAAACGGTTAAAAAACCGGCCTCGCAGGTAGACCGTGTCTCCGCCCTTTCGGGTTTTCTCGCTGCGGGAACGAGTGTGTAACAACACTATTGCGATACAGTGACGAGAAAAAAGTGCGGAGACTTATTGCGGAGACGGAGGATCAAGATTGAATGCCGCGACGGAGAGAGAAGAAAAAATAAAATGTTCGAAATCCGTCGAGCGCGCGTGTTGCTAATATAGGGCTTGCGCTCAAAATAACAGAGTACCCATGGATTTATAAACGGTAGAACGTGATCTGCAAAACGCGTAAAAAAAAAAAAAACGATTTTGTCCTTTAAATATATTATGTTTTATGCTCTTAGAAATTCAGGGGGGAAAAAAGGTAGTAGGTCGTACGCAGTTTGTAAAAATTAAATACCATTTCTGTTGTATCGTCATGCCGTGTCATTAAATTTTACGAGTCCGATAACGTATATACGTACGGTATTATGTTGATGAAAATCATTTTATCGTCGACCAGTAATACCCGGCGGGTATTCACAAACGATTGGTACACATTATTTTCCGCTCGATCTCATATCATTCGATTTCAGATGAGTGGATGTACAATTAAATTTAAAATACGTAACCCTGTAGTACCTGGGCGTACACCGAGGAAAAGCGTTTGAAAAAAGAATTCAATTAAAATCGTTACGAAAAATCTTTCCGCTGTCTCGGTCCAGCGATGGAAATCTAATTTTAAACTCGTCCATACATTTAAAGCGCGTTTCGTATCCTGGAAATCGTGCACATAAAGTGATATCCGGTGAGCCGCTGGTGACTAGTTCTCATAAGATTGCTGTTGCGCAAGCCGGTAACTATTATTATCGAAAACAATAGTTATCGATCGTTACGTGGCAGTTTTTTCGCGCGTTCAAGACGCGGCAGTCGAGAATATCGAAAAATGTTTCCAATTTGCATTCTAAAATGTAGCCGTACAAAACGTTTGGTACACGTTTATATTATAAGTTAACCGTGACCGCGGTAAGAGTGAGTTTAAAATTCAAAACCATTTATGCGGTACACTGCTATTACTGTATACGACGACGGGAATTCGAGCGCGATATAATATTATTATTATTATTAATATTACTGTTGCCGCAGCATACACTGCATTTCGGTACGGTGCACACGATGATAATACGAGTATTATATGATAAAATGCGTATGATCGGGGGAGATTTGATGGCCTCGCGCGGCAATGAAACATTATATTATAATATTGCAACGACTTATTCGTTCTGTGTCGTCACGCTGTCTCTCGGAACGCGTGCGCGCGCCCGACGTTTACGCGTCGAGAACGACCGACGGAGGGTCGCCTACACGCGAGTCTGCCCCACTCGTACGCATTTACATTTAATGCACGCGCGCGTATTGGAACGGGGCGTTTGGCAAATTATATTATTGCGACCGCCGCACTATAAGCTCGCACCGCCGACTGATTTATGCCGAATATAACGCGGACTTGCCGTATACAGCGCGCTTTCAATGACGCCAAATGTTCCGCAGGATCCGTATAATGTACTGTTGCAGTCGTGTAATAACGAAATGTGCAAATGCGAAAACTAATAAAACTCGTATCCCTCCGACCTACGCGTGTGCAGCGCATTCCCCGTCCAATTATTATAGGTCGTCGTCGTAAACAAATCGTTATAGGGCTGGGGTTGAAAACGCGGCAATGATATAATAATATTTTATGCGTCGTCGTCGGCCTCGTTTTCGTCCCCTGCAAGTATACTGTATACGGGATGATTCTTTTGACGCGAGTACCGGGATCTCGTAAGTGAATAAATGTAAACACGAATCGGGTGTAATACGCGTGTCGTGTGCTGGGGCCACCTTAGACAGTTGTACCTATCGCGGGCGGTTTGGCCGATATTGGAGTAAGTGCTCGTGCGCGTATTGATGTATTGAATTGTACGTCGGTGTAATATTGAAAAAAGTAAATAATTCGTTGAGATTCTCGGACTTTATTGGCTCGGTGTTTCGAAACCGATACTAAGACGCGCACCTAATGTAGTCGATACGAACAGTACAGATTACCGCAGCATCTTGTGTACAATATTTTCAATAAATATCAACTTTAACGTACTATTGTTATGATCGTAGTAGATCGTATTAATTTTCCGGAATAATAGACTTGGAGCTGTGTTTATAGCTTAAGACAATCACCCTGTACGTTCTGCACACGAAATAATATGATGTCGCGGACTTTTCTACTTCGGGAAGACGGTTTTTCGCACCCCTAGGGCAGCGAATCTCGCCACCGAGCTAATTAAAAACGATTAATCAACGCGCGCGCACACATAACGAACCGTTCGACCGTGTTTTATCGTTATCATAAAAATAAGCCCTTCATTAACACTATGGTGACGACTACGACGGAATGGATACTGTTTATTGTTATTGTACTCGAGTCTTTACATTGCTTTTTTTTTGTTTTGTTTTTAACAAACTATATACCCGCGAATGATAATAACAATAATAATGTCTTTTCATCTGCACTGCAATAATATATCGGCGAAGCGAATCGTGCATTATACTATATGCACTTTATTATTGTTTTTCGTTCACGCTTTAGTACTCTTATATATTATCATGTGGATTTATGAGATGTGCTACAACATAATAATAATAATAATATGCTCCAAGGGATACGCTTTTGTCGTGTACTTACATCTTTAAGCGTGTTCGGTAAGGAATATATGTAAATAATATTTTTAGTAATTCTTAGTGAAAAAGAAAGAAAGATTTTTCTCAAATAACATATATAATATTGTTTAATGGAAACGACAACCATCCAATCATCACTTGACGATATGAATGAAAACTATTGATTGCATAAAATATCAATAAAAATTGACCGGCTTTGTATCTGCAGACGAGAAGTACCGTAGTAATAATTATTTTTAATCCGTCTAAATCGCTAGTTTTGATCGGTCTCTCTCTTTCTCTCTTTTTCTCGTACCCCGGCAACGAATAAAGGTGGATCGTACGCTCGTGTCCAACGCCCGCACAGTATTGTATATTATTATTATTACCTATCGTAATCTAATTTCACCGTTTATTCGCTTCCACCGGGCTGCTGCAACAGTTCCGTCGTTTTCCGAAACAAATAACACTAATTTTACCGCCGCAGCACCGGGCTCTAAAAATAATATTATTTACCGCCGTTATTAATAGTGTATAATCATGCGCCTGTGTGTATAAACATATTATTATTATATATCTCGTTGGTGAACGAAGGGGAGGGGGGCGGCGCTGCACTCTTCGGGGTCTCATTATAGTGCTTTTACCAACGCAGGTAAAAAGGGTTGGGGGAAGAAACGAAAGAACGAACGAACTATAGACACGTATAATATACATTTGTATATCTATACGTGTGTATGTACGACTTACGAGCTAACCGCTGTCGTTCATTCCCACCTATCGTTTTGGACAAGCCCCGGTATAAGCGGTATACCGAATGCACGCGCGCACGCACACATATCGATTACCCGATAATTTCAAACAGGCTACCTATACGCACTACCATCGTTCGGGAAGAAAAACGAAACACATACACCGATGATGAGTAATACCGTGAATACGAGAATATACGTATAATGGTTGTTAGCCGTGGGTCATTCCGGAGAACCGAATCCTCACGCCCACACTACCACGGTATTATATATATATATATATATATATATACGCGTGTACGCACATGTTGTCATTATCTCGGCGGCCAACGACGGTTTATTGAATACTTAAGTGGACTTAACCCGAATCCGTGCATTATAATATTATACACACGCGTATGCAGTGCGCGTTTATAGGGTGCCCCGTCTGCCCGCCGCCAGGGACGCCTATTATATGTATACGCTTTGCAGTCGTTTCATTATCATTATTACTATTCTTCGGTTCGTTTTCATTTTTTTCTTCAAATTCGTTGTACACACGCGTTCACCTAGGCATTTATAATATTATATTTCCAATCGTCCCGCGGGGCCCCGTCCGAGACCGCGTGTGTCGTTTTCGTTTCATCATTTCGGCCGTACCGCGATCTCGTTCCACCCCGCGCGAAGACGTCCGCACGACCTGTATGATATTGTACGGTGCTCGGCGAAGGCGGTCGAGCGCTAACGGTAGCCCCGTCGCAACGGGTTTCCCCACGAAACCGATCAAACCTCCCGGAGGGCGAATCGTCCGACTTCACGCGATACGTGTACGCGTACGGCGGGCAGTCGTTGCCGTCGTCCTCGTTCGGTTCTCCGGTCTGAAACGGACACGCAGAGTCGTAGTAGAAGACATCGTCGAGAAATCGGAGCACTCGCGGTGAATCTCGCGATATTATAATAATCACGCATCGTTATATCGATAACCCGCGGTCGATAACAGTCCACGGACACGTACACGAATCGCGCGCGTTCGATTTCCGTCGGTAAAAAAACTTGACGAATATCTGTGCGACCGTCTCAATTTGTCGACCGAAACAACTGAAATATTAGCCACGGCCCATAGACCTACGCATGTACACGTGTACAATAGTAATGCGTGTGTACCTACTACTGTTGGCCGGACCGGGTCGGCCGCGGGCGAAAATCGTAAACAATAAAACCCGATAGAGCTAATGATACAAGACGACATTCCCCGTCCGAGGTTTGACGGACAGCGGCGGTCGGACGAGACCGCGGTCATGTTAACGTACCGATGTCCGATAAAAACAAACGAGTCCTGAACGTTGTCGTTCATAATGGTATATTATATTTTATACGGTCTCGAACAATGGCCCGGGTGTTGGTAAAATATAATATCCGTCTGTTATGGAAGCGATTCGTCAAAAACCAAATAAAAAAATCTCACAAGAAACCCGTCACAAGTCGTATTATTATTGAACGTGCAGTGGGCAGTGTACCGTGAATAAACCGGAAACTTGTCTGCAGCCGAACAGAACACTTTTTCGGTCCCGCGCGATTCCGTCTAGTGCAGTTTTCCCCGTGTACCCCACGTGCACACCGGCTCATACTTAATTACCCGTTACATTATAACGCGTCGCACGTTTGCTTATTCGTCGCGAACACGCCTGTTCGGAGTTTTTTAACATTTTTTTGAACAAGTTTACGCGCGTGTACTCCGAAATGTCGTCGGAACTTAGACTTGTCAAATGGAGCGCGCCGTGGATGCGTGTAACACAACAGTAATAGATTTTTATCGGCCACGAGGTGGTAATCGCATAACAGTAGTACGAAATACGCATCGTACGCGAATAGTACGGTTAGAACGGTTAGGTTAGTCTCAACAGCGAGGAAGACCAGCTCTTAGACCGATGATGATGGAGTAGGTGCTGACGAAAGCGAAACAGACGGGTGTGTAAAGAAATTGTTTTCCCGGTTTGTTTACCCGCGGGGTACGACGAAAAGCTTTTGTTGCGTACAGTCGCTATCAGCATCAATAACTATTAAACGTGTTATATTAGATTTTGGATTGTCATTACTGTGGTGGTTCATCACGTACTTTACCCCGTAGTCGTGACGACACTGGGCTGCGGCCACAGGGATGGCCTGTCGCGTACATCCGTGGATGACCGGCTTCCTTGACTGGTGACCAAGTCGTCCGTCGTCCGACCACCGAACCTTTTATCTCTCGTAACTTTTTGTAATCGACGCGATCGTAACATATCGAATAAACCCGACCTAACTAAGCGAAAACCATTTTGTGTTATTTCTAAATCAAAATAAATTACTATTGACTCGATCGGCGGCGACGTCGATGAGACGGAGTAGGTAAATTAAATGTATTATAATATTATGTGCTCCTGCGGGATACGTTGATGCTGCCTTATAATGTATACAGGCTGCAGTACGTATTACTATTATATTCGCCGTGCCGCCGTATCATTAAGGACCGCGCGCGCCGTACATCGTCAACTCGTCGCCGTCCATTGTCGGACGTGCATACTATTATGGAAACGCGTACACGACGATACTGTTGTACGCCTACCTAACCGCTGTTGAATGTTCAGAGATCATCCGCAGCGTATATTCTGCATAATATTAAACCGTACGCTCGTACAGTACCTACGTCGCAATCTCCGCGATCGCCATTGTGCTCGGCGGGCAAACAGGACCGGGCACGCATATTATAATGGTATACGCATTTATACTTGATGCGCGGTGGTGGGCGATTGTTGCGAAAAACCGCACGCGAGCTCTCCGGTCCGACCGGACATACGTCAACGCCGCGGACCGGACGTCCGGCGCCTTAAAACGCAATAAACGGCCGTCGACTTCGACCCATGCGTACGGAAGCCGTACACAACATGTAGGGCAATCAACACCAATCCGATATATTTTTACTCTACGCCATCGTTTCTCAACCTTTTTAGTGTCGCGACCCCCAAAATAGGTATAAAATATGGTCAATCACTTCGCTACCCCCCCCCATCCATCTATATTAGGTAAAAATTTGAACAGTAAAAGTATCCTATCATTAACCAAACGAAATATAACATTTTAAATGTCAATTTATAAATACCATATCAAGTAACTTAAGCTTATCAAGTTTGAACGTAATGTATCGGGTCGTTAGGAATTTCTATTATAGTGGAGTAGTGCCCGTTTTATTGATGAGATATCTATATTTATGAAACGATTAATTTATCGATGACAGTCTCGCGTGGCTTGTGTAGTTAAACTCATGCGATATTGCGTTATCAAGTTGGTTCTTAGTGTGTCTTTTTAGTTTTGTGTAATTTGAATTAATTATTATGGATAAATATATAACAAAAAGTATAAATATAAATATTTAAATAAAAAGGTACATTTTGTAAATCAGCGTTTTATTATTTTTGACCTACGCGACCCCCGGTTGAGAAACGCTGCTCTAAGCTACCGATATACCACAGAAGACGCCGATTGCTCGATCAAAACTATTATGTTTCACAAACATTCAAAATATCCCTCTAAATTGAACCCGGTTGCCCGACGAGAATTACGAGGTCCTACCACACGTCGAAATAAAACGCAAAGATCACCCCACCTCGAAGAAATGGACGAAAGTCCGGAACTTTCGAACAAGCCACAGGCGGTCAATGCATAAAAATAATAGCGAGACGAGACGAGGATTCGCATTATCCTGCGTCCTCGTCACCCCCTGCCCGACCGTCAGCTCCGCAGTGACCGTGTACCGTCACAGTCACCAGCCTTGCAGGACCCCGCGGCTTCGGACGAGTCGTTGCACCAGCAGCAGCAGGAGCAGCAGATAGTGATCTCGGTCGTTTGTAAAACCGTACGTTAGCACACGGTTTTCCGTGACGTGCAGGCGCTCGTACGCGAGTCCGCCGGGCTGCCGATGCTGCGGGAGGAATGCATCTGCACGTGTACTATTATACACACTCGGGCACGCCGCGGCGGAGAGAGGGGCACACATACGTGCCGATTGCGATCTGAAGACCGAGTCGGGAAAGAAAATAAAGAAGAAGAGAAGAAAAAAAAACATGTTCGGTTAGCGACCGCACCGCCGCCACCACGACTCCTCGGCCGTCGTCGCACGTACACACGCGAATAACGATTTGCCATATTTTTTTCTTTCTCGTCTCCGGTCGCGCCGTTTCGTCTTCTCTTTTCATAGACAATGTTTTCGGTCTGTTTTCGCGACCGTACGAAACGAAAAACGCTTACCGCGATATTATTTAACATTCATCACGCCCGGCGGTATCGAAAGTCGAAAGCGCTCTGGGCCGCGCACGTCATAATAATAAACGCGTTTTTTCATACAATCGAATTAATTTCCGAGCCGCCGCCGTAGCCGTGTGCGAACGCGTACGCGGTAATAATGTATGTAAATCGTAGTCAAACAATCGGCGGGCGGAGACCGAGCGTTGTGCCTACACGCGTTTAGTGTATAACGTGTACGCCGTTAAAACAAATACGACATTTACATAATATTATTAGTTCGCGTAGGCCCGCAATAAGAATATCTGAAACCCGAGCGCGCCGCCGCGATGTGCGCACCACCCGCGCACTACCCTTGGAAAAGTTTAACACGACCGCATTATAATGTATTATCATCGTGTGCACGCGCTCGTCCTATAATTTTTCCCGGTACACACACGGCGGTGCGTTGCGTATAACTCTCTCCGGAAACCCGCGCCGGTAAAGCGTCTCCTATTTATCTTTGAGATTATACACATTACGCTGTACGATTTTAACCGTCGGGATCGTAACGATATTTCGAGGCCGAGTTCGACGAGGAACGCAGCGAATGGCACCGTAAACTACCGCATTGCGCGCACACGATTCGATTACGTTTTATTGTGCACACGAAATGTGTATGCGCGTTAAACATGTGCAAACGGTACACGCGTCTCCGAGAAACGTTTTGATTAATTAACCCTATATCCACACGCGTGCACGCCCGCCGAGAGGGGTGTAACAATTATTTTCCTACTTTAAACACCCGGACAAAAATGTAATTATTATACGCGCCTACGAGATAATATGGTTAAAATACCGCACGGTTACGTTGTGTCGCGACCAAATTATACCGACATTCGTTTGTACGCGATATAAATGTTTTTTTTTTTTTTTAAACACCATTTGAATTACGAATTATTCCGAGCTAACCTGTTGGATGCATATATAGATGTACGTTGAATTGCCCGTTGTTAATTATAAAAATAATATATTATTAAAATGTTCGCCGAGGTAATTAAAACAGTCGGGTTTTAAACGTATTCTTGTACATATTTCAGACTACATTATTTTCATTTTTACTGTATTTTCTAAGGACACGAATGCACTCGAGTCACGGGAGTAATTTGATTTATTGTTCTTACTCGAATGTACGTTTTTACCCAAATAGAGTTGCCTAAATAAAAGCAATGTTATTATAATATAAATATGCGAAATGCGATTCGTTACACCGACGCGCTTAATTTTTATTTTTTCACTAAGTATACACCATACTCGTAATATACCTATAATATCAAGTTTTATGTTTGACTTGTTTGGAAAAAAAATAATCAAAAAAAATCCTAGTTTGATTATGGTAACTGGTTTTATATTATTACACACGTAACATAGATATTTCTTTTATTTTCTAAACGGATTCCGTAAGTCTTTATTGAAAGACGCGCGTATCCACGGATCCTTTGTACGCGCATTAAAGCGTTAAGATGAGTATAGAACATGGGCGCACGTGGTTGTGCTCACGAATTACATAAGAATTATGTCCGTACAGACCGTTTTCGTCCGTTTACGCTATTGTTTGGAGTTTGTATATTATTTTCACGATACGTACACCCGGCGTTCTAAAACGGATAATAATAACAATAATAATAATAATAATACGTAAACCGTGTAATTATTGCGTTTAGTACGTGTTATTATACACACACACGCACACTGTGGTAAGAATAACAGCTATACGATTACTACACACAACAGTTATTAGCGCATACCGAACCGCGAGTACGATGATACAGCAATAAATAATAATATACGTATATATAAACAGTAACCGTTTATTATAATATGTTTTATCAAAACGTCGTTCTGATTGCAAAATCTATTTCTCGGTTCGTGATTATTTCATTATTGTAACTACAAAATACGAGAGCATACTACAGTTCTTGACAAAAAAATCTATTCGTATCCGATGATTTAAAAATAAAAATTTAATATTAATTTTTTTTTGGTTTTTATTTTAGAATTTCGTAGAACATTTTTTTCTTTTATAATGCATTTTTAAATCGGTTTTGTCACGCATTTTTTCCGCCGGCTTCAAAGGCTTCGGTATTGTGTAATATTATAATTGTCAAAATGTGCCTAAATGTTTGCGTTTAAAGCCGAATCCACAAGCATACTATGCGTTCTATTGAACAAACACTGCCGCGCGTATTGTCTCGTTCGCATTTGCGGTCAAATGTACATTATAATAATATTATACGAATACTCAGCATTCGGTCAACTGTATTATTCTCCATCCTACTCTGCCATCAGCTTGTCTGTCTGTCCGTCTCTCTCTCTCTCACCCTCTCTCTATCTCTCTCTCTCTTTGTCCTTTTGTCTTTCTACCTCTCTCATTTCATACCTCCCTCCTCTTTTGCACGCGCTCGTTTTTATTTTCTATACATACCACTATTACCGTGGCGTATATACATATTACAGCACTCGAACACAATTGCGCCCTATACAATAATAATAATAATATCCGTACAGGTTTTCGGCAGCTCCCTAATATAATATCGGTTACAAACGATATGTTTTCGTTCGAGTTGGCACAGTACGCGCGTAGTGCTACTACAATGCGTGTATTCAAAAAAGGGAGAAAAAAATTTGTTTTTTTTTTTTTTGTCGACGAGGGTGCGCCGACCTTGCATATGCCACGGTGTACCTCATGGTGGCGTGGGTAGTGGATCCAACGATGGCTCCGCACAGCGGACGGGTGTGACGCGGGGGTTGGTTATATCGCAGCGATTACGGATTTGTCGTCACCCCCAGGGTACATGATGGATCGATGACATGAGGATGATGAGTGAGCTCTAACACACAACACACGAGGCAGACCTGCACGGGCTTTCTCTTTCTCTCTTTCTCATACTCCCTGTCTAGTTGCACTACGCCGCGGCCGTCCGATGCTAATATCCCGGCAAACATCCATCATCGGTTTTCCATTTAAGATTATATACCATTTCCCCCCCCCCCACCCACCTCTGCTGTTCGTCGTCGGGTTTTTTTCTCTTTCCATGAGATATTGCCTTCACGGCGACGCGCTACCGGGATCTCGGGCTCAGGGATATGATATTATTCGGCCGGGCAGATCGAGCGAGAGGGTATTTTCTCGTGGACCCCACCGACCGATTGAATTCGGCAACGGCGGCGGTCTTTTCTACGGGTCATTTATTCCACGACCCGTTCTATGTATATACATATATTCGATATTCGGCCACCCCTACCCGGCCCCGTCCGCGTTCACAACGCGAGCGCCCGATTTTTATTTCGTGTCATCCAACCGGATCGTTTTTCGCGGCTCCGGCGATGGGGATAGACAGGACGTGCTCCCTGCCCGAGAAATTCCGTCACATCCGTATATAATACGCGCTGGATATGTATAGAGATTGGAAATCTAATTTATCGGCGGACCTGCCCCGCAGGACACGATGACCAAGGTTGCGTATTGTACACGGTGCGTTGCGGGTCAAACTACGTAACAGAATCGAGCGTTGTGTAATTTAATTCTTATCTCTTTTCCGTTCCCCTACCACTGGTTAGATTGGCAATTTTTGTAATCCCAAAAGCCATTCATAAACATGTTTTTTCAGTCTTCTCTCTCTCTCTCACTCTCACTCTCTCTTACCTCTCTCTCTCTCTCTATCTATCTGGACTGTCATAATGACGTGACAAAATTCTAACCGCTAATTCAACCGAGTGTTAACTGCTTGTATAAACCTTTTAACGATAAACATTGTAAAAATTGTACTTAAAGTAATCATTTATGTTGTTCATACTATATACATTGTACACACAAAAGGCACTATTTATTTTATGATATTCAATAATCGATTTTATATGTAATTTAATTATATAATAACATAATTACAGTCATTACAAAAATTATCGGACCCTATAATTTTCCAGTACCATTGTTATTATATCATGGTAATACGCGCTGCCTAAATAGAGTAATTTATAGCAACTATAACACCTCATTGTCGATGTTTAGGGGTTTTTTTCCGTTTTATTTTTGTATTTTGTTCCGCATTCAACGTTTGAGCACGAACGTTAAACAGCATATTAATAGTAATTTGTCGCAGTATATCATAATTAAACTATTGATTGTATTGTTCCGTCTCTCGTGACCAAAAAAACACTGTTTCTAGAAAATTATAACATTATATAGTATATACTCGTATATATATAATAGATGATTGTGCTGCTTAACCATTTTGGCCACTTGCACTTAGCGTCTGACGGCACCAGTCAAACGTCGAGTTTAATTAGTTTCTCTTTCTCTATTTCTCTCTGTTTTTCACCCGAGAAATATTTTCACTGCATACTCGAATCCTTATGATATTTTTATTAATTAAAGACAGAAGTAAAATTAATATTACAGAGGGAAAATCTGCTTGAGTACGAGGTAGATTCAGTAAAGGCATTTTGTTAAGTCGGGTGGAATCACATAAACCCTTTCGGCTTATACCGTATAATATGTAGGCCGTTTGCATTGCGAGCAGCGATTTATAATACAGTGTCCTTTTGTGTTCCATTCAGATTTTTTTTTTTGGAAAGTCAGCGAAATCGCGTCAAATAATCGTTTTATTGGAGTCCTGCTCTGGCCTTCAAGTGATCTTCAGCATCCTGGTGTGATTTGTCCTTCCTTCTATGGTGGTGGTGGTGATGGTGCCGTGGGTTGTGAGCACAGTCTTAATATTAGGGCACTAGTGCACTTCATGTCCTCCTCGTGAAGAACATAATATTTTCAAATCTATTAAATCGCAGCTGGACCCAAATCCAAATGCACCAAGTAATATTATATTATAATGTACTACGTCATAATATTATTATGGACGAGAAGATCTATTTACGAACAAATAAATACCAGCTTATTCTTTTTATTCATCTTCCCCGTAAACACATAATAATAATAATAATAATAATAATATAATATTATGTATACTCGCTGTTGCATACATATTAATATATATACGCAGACACGCGCGTACATACGAGAGAATGCGCACACACTCCGGGTGACATACGACCTGTGGACTGTAGTATAAAGATGTTGGATAAAAAATAAAATAAAAATGTAAAGGACTATTATATATAGGGCCATATGTCGAAGTGAGGAAAATATCGAATTCGCAACGCTCGCAGACACGGCGCGCGCGATCGCTAGCACAGATGATATCGTGGCAATGCGCCTTACTGCAGACCGTTATGTAGGATAAAATATTGTTGTCTCCATTATATTATCGGTCGTCGTGCGTCGTACCCATTGTCCGGTGTCGTGGATTAAAGGCCTTACTTTTATTTTTATTTATATTCGCGCGCGAGCACACACACACACACATGCATGTGTATAATATAGATGTATGTATATAACATTTTTCCTTTTTCTCTTATACACAGATACAGTCTTCCTTTTTTTCACAGCGCATGACCGTGTCCTTTTTAGATCGGCCACCGATATCCTTGTGTCCTCCTACCCCTTGACAGTTCAGGTAATAACAAACGCTCGTCGATTGCTATCTAAGACTAATCTGATGCTAAGGGTGTTTTTAGTCGCTAGAAAACGCACTCCAAACCCACAGAAATATGCGTCAGCAACATTTGCCCTCGGCTCTCAAGTGATCGTGAAACTCTCAGGTTCTACCCTAAAAAGTTTTATTGAATTTCAGCGGCATAAGAGAGACCTGCAGTGTTATTTGTTTTCGCTTTACGAATTCGTTATCAGATATGTATTTTTTAATATGTTACTGTAGTGTATAATAATATTTTCACTCTATAAAATTGATAAATAAATGTTTGTTGAAAAGCATTCCGGACCTTATAAATGTTTACACTGAATGTATAGCTGCATTTCGATATCCTACATAATATATAACATTCATATATCGGTAGAAATTATGTACAGCCATTTTTCACCAATTTGTAAACGCACTTTAACGGATTAAAAATGAATACAGTTAAAAGCCCGTATATATATGCAATATTATTTTTAAATAATCAATTACCGATATTGCGTTTCTGTATACTAATTGTTTGTTCGTCTGTTTACTCAGCGTTCTTCGTGATAACATAATATTTGAAGCTATTAAATATTTTATCAATAAAATATTCGTCTGCACTTTATACATCGTCGTATGCGTAATACGGATGATATAGTACAATAATTATTGTAATTAAATTACTGTTAAGTTTTTTTATTCATATTTATAAAAAAAAAAAAAAAACATTAATAATCGTGATATTAATACGCATGTAAAAAACATCGTAGTATAGGTTTTAATAAAGTTTCTTTCTGATAAATCCATGTATTAAAAGTAGGTGAAATAATATAGCTACCATAAAACATTCTGGAATTCTGTTTTGCGCTTTTGTTATATTATAATGAACATGTTTTGCCGTCGAAAGAAAATAAAAACCAACTATTTAATTTACTCGGAATGCGAGTGAAACGCTAATAACATGGTGTAGGTCAATATGACCTGTGGACACTTATATTATTACAGCACTCAATAAATATTAAACATAGTAAATACAATACGAAAACAATAAAAACAACGCTGCACACCGTCGCCATTGTCTTACGTAAAACAACGTTATTATCTCATCGTCATGAGACGGACGACTGTTCGCGTAAAATCGTTACATCGTCGCTGGAAAATCAATGGTCCGCCGCGAGATCATCCAAACCGACGTGATAAAATATATGCAACGGCGCAGAAGCTGTTCAAATAGTTTTACGATATTACGCGATGCAATTATTTGGCTACAATTATTACGCGTGGTAACGTGATATTAACATCTCGGTAAACCGTATACCGCGGTAGCAGTACCCGTGATGTATACGTTTAAAATTAATTACACGCGCACGTTTCGTTTGTTTACCGCGATTGGAGTCGCTTGAGAAAAATCGTTTATCCACACCGCACTGCAGCAGGGAGCGTATGCACTTGGTTTTTCCCCGCTCCGACCGGGGGGTATAAGGTAGGTCCGATTTTGTCCGAAGCCACGTGCGGGCCGAACGTTAAGTTTTTTGATTTCGGTTTCATTTTTTTCCCCCCTTTCCTTCCCGATCTTTGCCCGTAACGCCGCCGCGGCCGTCGTCGTAAACATCGTCAGCATTGTTGCGCACCGCTCCCCGACCCCCCACCCGCAACCGACCGAACGCCACGTTGTCCCGTCGCGCATCTACCGGTCCGTCTTCACCCTTCTGCCGACCGACCGATGCGGCGGCGGCGGCGGCTACAAAACGGGAGACGGTTTTCGTGAGTGGGAACAAGAGGGACCGCGCGCGCACCGTCCTCGCGCGCACAGTGCCGAAACCAGTGCCGCCGCCGCCGCCGCCGTCGTTGTCCCAGCGCCTTCAGTCAGTTCAACGTCGCCCGACCGTTCGCATTTCGCGTGCCCGTCACCGCTCCGTTACTCGCGACGTCCGATTAGTTTATTTTTTGTTTTCGGTCTTTTTTAATTTTTTTCTGTCTTCTCTTTCGTCGGTTTTTCCTTTTCGTAATCATCGATAATATTATTTTTGCTCACGCGACGCAAATCGTACTCCGTCGGTTCGTGCTTTGATTTTTCGAAAATATAAATCTATAGGAAACAAATCGTTGTGCGAATATTCGCGTGATATGTTACGTACTGTTACCGTACCGATCTGTTTGAACAACCGTGATTGATGAAAAGCATGATACTTGGATATCCACCGTATGGTAAGTCTATTAATTTGCCCTCTATACGTACCTACCCACAGTCACGACGATAGCGGGTCTTGTCATTTTCGGTCTTCTCGTTTGCCCACATCGTTATGGTCGTTATTTGTTCGTAAGAAATATACGCCAAAAAAAGTTCAACTTTCAAGCTGTCGGTTCAATCGAAGTGTTCACTCGGATGATAACCGAGTCAACCAGCGACGGTGGTTTTCATAAGACCTTTGCGGTAAAAGAAAAATGCTCGCAAAAAATAAATAATATTGCGCGTTTCAGACGTGCGTAAGATTTATAACAATTCCCCATGTACGCATCTAATACCTACACGTGCGTTTCGCTACGTTGACGTTTGCCCAACAGGATAAAATCGAGTTATCGACGAAATAGACCCCTTGGGACTTAAATCCCTAGCTTCATTAAGTCAGTGAGGGGAGAAAAAGTCGCTAGCTAGGAAATCAAATTCACGTACCTAAATATATTTCAATCTCTGCAGTGTCTGGATTTAAATATTTCGTATAATATATTATATCTATTATCAACAGTGACATATTGTAATAATAACTTATTGAGAACATAAATACCAACTGGCATCCATAGTAATCTATGTATTCATTCTTATGACAATAGTATATTTTAATGAGATACTGTTTGTTCATTTGTTTAGACTTTGTCACATTAGTCATTATTGATAGGTAAATGGTTTTTGACACCTAGTGCATAATATAATAAATTAATAAACATCGTAAGTTCACAACAACAGTAGGCAGGTATTCCGTTATTTGACGTGAGAAACATTCTCGTTTATATTGACATACGCAGTGTAAAAAAAAAAAATTGAATCGAAGAATAAACAGTGAGTTTGTGTGTGTGTGTGTGTATGTATGTGCATGTGGAGTCGTGCGTTTCGATGTAGTCCTAAACGGGAAGAGCCATTAATTGACCGCATTGTACCGGTCGACTGTAAATCATATAACAATAAAACAAAAATAAAAAAAAAACTATTACGTTTAGGAATAATAATAATAATAATAATAATAAAAATAAACCACCCATCGGAACATGATTATTTTTCTAAATCACAAGTTGTAGACGGTACCTGGCACATTACCTCTAGTGCATTATAAAATATACACATGAGTCAACCATGGTCGTCAACGATTAAGATCGACTATCGCACAGTGTCTGCCGCCGAGTAATGTGTGTACGCGAAGCACCTATACCAATAATATGTACGTGTAGGATTTTACGGGAGATTGACGGCTCCGATCAAAAGGATTTGTTGTTTATTTTGTTTTCTATAATCGAAACACCCTGTATGCGCGCACGTAGAGGGAACGAGAGAGAAACAGATATAAAAAACAAAAACCCTACTACAAAAGTATAAGAATGCGGTTTTCGGCGCGGTGACTGGATAGAGGTGGGGTGGGGGGAGGGGAAGTGTTTAATAATAATTTCGACCCGACAATGGGTGCCCCGGAGCTTCGGATGATACTGATATTTTTCGTATTCTTTTGTTTTACAGGTAAGTGTTCGGATTAACAAGCGCATTGTCTGTTTTGTATATTATACAAACACTGCGGCGGCGGTGTAAACACAATGGTGACGACCGATAAGATGAGACGGCCGGCGACACACGGGTCGACGACGACGACGACGACGCCGAGCGTGTCAGGCCGTCAAACATTGTTACGTCCGTCACCGCGGTCGTAGGCGAACGCGGTCGCGGCTGACGATCGGTCCGAGCCGAAACCGAACTGTACGCAGATCGAAGACAATGGGGCGTGCGTACGATAATTATCATTATTTTTATTTTCATTATTATTATTATTACGACTACTACTGACGTCGCGCTAGCCAGGGATGCCGTGGGAAATCGGTGAGTGGACGCGCACAATGGGCGGCTGTCAATTAAAGGAGGGGAAAAAAAGACGAAATATGTCTCGCGAAACGCTTATAGGTATAATACATGGTTGTATGAATACGCGCAGCATTAGGTTTATACGCGTAGAAATAAGCGGTTGCGGCGTCTCAAAAGGCGTATATATGTTTATATTTAGACATTGAATACATTATACATAGAGCCATATAGTGTGTCGTGCAGGGCAGTGGTGTCGCCGGTGTCGGTGGTAGTTAGTAGCAGTCGGATGTAAATTTTCGCACAAGGTCGAATGTGTACATAGGTATACTGTGCGTCCCCCGCGAATATAATAATATGTGATCCGTACATGTGAATCGCCGACGGCCACAATCCGGTTTGAACGCTTCCCGTAACCATATGGTTTGCGGTCGCGATTAGTAATAGACGTCGTGAGATTTCGCCGCGAACAGCAGAGCTGCAGCGCTGAATTTCACGGTCCTATCGTAATATTATGATAATTGTAAAACATAAAAGAAAAAAAACAACGCGAATTCCTTTCCAAATCGTCGGGTTTCACGTGTATTCGAAATCGAGTCTTGATTTACTCCCGCGGCAAAGCAATACTATATCGTACAGTCGTTAAGTCGATACTCTGAATTTTCGCAGATATCGAATTACATGGATTACGGACACACAATACACACGACGGAAAGTCGGTTTTTTTGTTTTTAATCTAATTAATCGTTTTCGTCCACCGGGTGCACTCAAATATTTATTACGACTGCGTATATTATAATGCCTATACCGGACGAGGATAATATTATATAAACATCAACTACGCGATTGCCAACACTCATAAGTGTTATAGGTGTTTTTCTATACTTCGAGAACTTACTTATTTCAGTGTTTATGTCAACAGTTATTATTGTTAGTGCTCTCGTACCGGAACTTATCCGAAATAATTCAAGCAAAAAAAATATTACAACGATTTTCAATTATAATACGGGCTTAAAAATAATGGAGATAATAATACAGTAAAAGGACAATCGTTTGAAAAGTGAAAACGGTTGACCGAATATCATTATAGATTTTTAAATCCGATTAGAAATGGTTGTATGGACTGCGTATATGCGTGTGCAGTGCACAGTGCGTCGTCGGACGAGGGTTGTAATCCCACTCGAGCTAACATGACGGAGACGGGCGTAAACCCGAACTATTTCTTGAAAAATAGGCATTTGATCTTTTTTTGCATGAACCTTAATAAATTGTAAATATATCCATAGAAATGTCCGTCCCAATGACATATTGCGACTGTCAAATCCAACGAACCGTCAAAATACACATCAGCTAACACGCGTTTTGTACAGCAGTTTTTTCCCCCTTTTCCGTTATTTTTTTATCATTATTATATTTTATTTTTTTCATAAAGCGGCTTATGATTGAAATATGGGCAAAATTAATTACGGAGGTAACGTGCGGTCTCGTGGGACACACTAAATATCAAAACCAAGCGAATAATATTATTAAATTAGTCAATTACGTACTTTATTAATTTGTTTTCAATAATATTGTTGAAATTAATAATTTTCGCATCATTATAATAACTTAATTGATATATTCGGAATAATATTATATCACACACTTCTATGGATTATTGTAAAATTTTCAACACCTGGCCAGTTCACCGACCATTTCGTTTTTAGAAAAACATTTTCTTTTGTGTACATGTTTTTCCGTTTGTGTGTTTTTGTTTAGATTTTTATTTTTGCTTTTATCGTTCGCAGCGGAGTACGATTACATCACTATGATTTTTATGATTCTGGCATAAAAATATTATATATATATTATTAGTACCACTATAGTACCTACATACGTGCCCATTTGGTGTCACCGCAATTTATAGCCGTTTAGTATACTGCTCGAATATAAGTGTAGTTGTATGATTCCATTAAAACACCTGGTGGTCACATCCCAATCATTTCTTCTGTTCGACTGCCTCGGAATGCTGCTCGAGCACTCGCTCGCGGGCATTACCTATGTAATCTTCGGCAAACGGTTTTTTTTCTTTTTTTTTTCCGTTTTTCTCTAATCACACCCCCTCCCTCTGAAAAGGGCTTACATCTGCATAGGGAATTTTTTTTTTGTTTTGGCAAATTATACACCGCCGGGGAGGTACCTATAATGTTTGTATTTTTATCTGTCCACGGTAATTACACGCTGTCTGCTTGAAACCAGACATCCAGACACGGTTGGCCGCGGAAACAAAGCTAATTCGACGGAATCCCTTCGGCCGCGTGTTGTGCATTATAAAAATTATTATTATTATTTATAGCACTAAATGTATGGGGTTAACGTTACCGGGATTAGTGGGTAAACGTGCACGCGGGCCGGGAAAGGGGCCACGTAACTGCTTCGGAAAAAATACGACCTGAGTTTAATGGCACTTAATATCGTGCAGCTGTATTTCCGATTAAGCCGGAGAAATATTCTAATACGCTACACGTGGACGCGTATCTGTTTGCTTGATGGATTGATATCTGAAACGGTGGCGACTACCGGTGTCCGACACATGGCTCTTGAGTGAGCTCGAAGCTGTTGCTTTTTTTTTAAATTTTTTATCGACAGCGTAAAAACAATATTTTTCTTGCAGTAATGGTTGTTTAAAAACATGTGTGTGGACTCCGATTTTTATCAAAACGTCTATAGCGATACGTATATTAGTTTAAATTTTTTTTGAATATGAAGTAAAAAAAAAACATTAATTATTTACAAAATTCTTGTGTTATCCGTATTTAAAAAAAAATTATTTTGATGTGTTGTTCATTATTTTCATTCATTGTTACCTTTTTTTCATTATTACTTAACAAACAATGAAGAGTACAATATGTGTAATGGAAAGGTCGTGGTTTACTGATAATGAAATGATTTTTTCTATATTTATTATCTAGTGAAACATACGAGTAATGAGTAAAAAGTAATACATAATATAATATTTAAAGTACGACACTAAAACATTTTTATAAAATATAATGTAATATTAAAATAAAAAATTTAAGACGTAGCTTTAAAATACTTGTCTTTGTCTCCGTGACTTGTCAAAATCATTGAGGCAGGGCTTCCGTACGACTGACATGTTTAGCTACTCCGTCATTGTATGTTTTGGATTCAATGCATAGATTATAGATTTATCATGAAACTTTAATTGTACAAATGATTATACAGAAATGTACATTGTTCGGGCATTGTATTGAAACTCAAATATTACACACGTATAGAACGTGTTTGTAATATTTTCATGTCGTAAGAAACGGAGAAATTAGTTTCGTTCTTAATAAAATTTCAAAAGATTTTTTTTTTCGTTGTGGTATATTCACTAAACCAGTCGCCGCAATGTAACTAATAATAATTGTAAAAATTAACTTGAATGAAGGTAGCGCCATCACGTGAACGGTACTTTATCCGAATGAAAATAACATATTATTGTAATAAATGTCGTACGCTGGTGGTTACTACGCGCATTGGAAATACATAATGTTTAATTTTAGCGCTTAGCCGCTTCCGGCCGCTGTTAAATCGAAAGACCACTATCGCGTAGGCGGTCGAACGCGATTTTTAACCGCCCATATTTTGTTACCTCACGTACGTCCTGTTTAAACACTTCTATTCGATTCCGGGCGATCCATCAACGAATAGTTTACCGAATAGTTTTTTCGCCGCAAACGCGCAAATACGAGTAGCGTGTGCCACCTATGCGTATAGGTGGGACTCGGTATTTCATTTTCAGCGGTCGTCCGCAGCGATTAAAAACAAAACAGAAAAGAGAGACATTATAATAATATTTTGTACGGGCCGACCTTATGCGGGGACGGTAAACGGTTTAATACTCCCGAGCTATTTCCACATAATAATATACCGTTGATAAAAAATAATATTCTCCGTACTTATGGTTTACCTACCAACTTTTCGTCGACGGCCAGTGGTGTATAATATATTATCCTAACGTGTTCAGCTCATTGTGTGTATATAATAATATACACTTTGGTCGTTTGGTTAATATTAATGTGTACGAGTTTTAAAAAATTAATTTCGTTCCAAAACTAAACGCTCGGAGTAGCATAAAACGACATAATAATATTTATAACTCGTGTCAGATGTATTATCATTATTAATACTCGTGCGCGGCGCGTAACGTTGCTCGGAGAACATTTATTCGTCTCCGGTGTGAAAACGCCGCCGCGCGCGTTGACGAAGTATATCTATTTTTGTTATTGTAATTATTCATCTGGACCCCGCGCGCGCATGCACGCAGTCCGGCCGGGCTTAGGATCTCGAAAGCCCGTCGGAATAATAGTTTTTCGAACAAAGTGTTTTTTTTTTCAGTTTTTAGAAAATAATTTCCAAGTATGCATTATAATGATGATTGATAAAAATAATCCGAGTGCGCTTTTGTCATCGTCACCGAAACGTTTGTACAACTCGTGTTCGCATTGTTATTGCCGTAATGTACCGGCGACCGCCGCCGCGGCAAATGACTCGTTTCGCGTCATCCCTTGTACGCCCGACGTTTCACAAATGTTCCGCGGTCTGCGAATCTGACGCGTTTGCGACAGCGGTGAAGGATAGTTAATTTACAGACGTGAAACACGCGTAAGGATATAACGTGTAATTGTACATGTATACTATACCTGTGTACGTGTGAACCGAACAAATATATATTATCGCAGGCGAGTGACGCGTTGACGTTCAGTTTGTACACGTACGTTCGGTTCGATCCTTTCCCGCAGTCGATCGTTGTTGTTTTTTTATTCATTTATTTTTTATTTTTCGTGCATAATATTCCGCTGCAATAATTATATTATAGAGTAGGCACGATACAAACCGGTAGAATTTTTCCGACCGTACACTTTTCGAGTATATAAATCAGGTTTACACGGACGACCATATGGTCTCTAACGCGTACGGATTCTTCCGTACGTCGAATTCTTCGTCGTCGTACTCGATGTACCTGTACGTACATAACGTCGGACAACGTTGTATAATACGTGACTACACAGATTCGCGTAGCGTACGTAAGTATACACGACTTTTACGGGGGAAAAAAAAAATAATAATAATAAAGAAAAATAAAGGATATCTACAAATTATTATAGTATATCGCGTACACCACCCTTTTCTCTTATATTTTTTTAAGGTTGTACAAACAATGTGAAATCGAAAAAAAATGTTTCACATTGTTACCTAAGGTATTATTAATTTTACTCCGTTTTTTTTTCGCTACCCGCGTACACTGCACGCGTATTGTTGTTCGAGTTTTGTAATTCGAGAATTATCTCAACGGGACGCCCGGGCCAATTCCCCTTTCGAATCTGCATTGTACCCATTGTTCCACATTCAGCAACATCAACAAAACAATATATAGGTACATACATATACATACAACCGGCTCCATCTGGAAGCCTTTGCGCCGGCTAATAATAAAACATTAAAGGATATCGTGTATTATGCGCGCGTGCGTTTTCCAAGAATTCGATTTACACACGGCTTCTTCGGCGGCGGCGGCCGTTTTCGAGGTCGCGCGGATTCGTACTACTATTATTATAATAACGTTATATCGTTTTCGTTTCCATCCGCCGCCGTTGGGAAGGAGTCTTTCGCGTCTTTCGGTTTGCCGGCCGACACGAGTATTATTATGCACGGGGAGCTCGAGTGTTTCTTTTTACGAGACGTTGTTATCACTATTATTATTATAAGCATTTTATCGGTTTTTCGCGCACATCGACGGCGACCAGACGTGTCCTGCGCGCATTGTCCGCGACCAGTGGAACGGATCGCGATGAGACACCTGGAAAATTAGCCACAAAAGACCGAAAACGGGCGTGGACGATTCGGTGGTGCCTATAAATATCGACTACGGCGGGGCGCGCTGGACGTTGCATTGTGTGACGCGCGTATATTTGTACGACGTTATAGCCGTGGAGACGCGTCGTGTAAACCGACCGGGTAATTAATTTTATTTTAAACTCTCGGCCATTGTTCGGGCGCACTTGACTCGTAGGTCGGGTTTTGAGAACCCTCTGCGTCTCGAACACACACACACATACACGTATCGGCGGGAGGGGGGTAGCGTTGGGGATGGTGGAATGGGATATCGCGGGCGGCAACAGCTGTTCAAGATGTCGAGTGATCCCGGGGACAATGTGCGATTGCCGATGCGATTAAACACCACCGCTCCTTAGGCCCTCTCGTTTCGTTTTTATTGTTGATTTAGCTGCACACATATTTATCCTCCGTTCGCGCGGAATATAATAATAATAATAAAAATAATATCCTCCCGTCTCGTTCGTCCTTTATTCGTCGGCAACGCGTGTTATTTTAACGCCTCCGCCGACCGTCGTCGTTGTCTCGTTCTCCGCGTATCCGTACACATTTTCGTACACTGTAATATTATAATAATATATATATAACGTAAAAGATATTTCGTTGTGTTTGAGCGTTATGCGCTGCAAATTGTTATCGATCCTGCGCACTGCGGGCATATCCGTTCCGGGTGGACGGACCGCTGATAACGGAAACTGGTAGCATCCGGCTGGCGCGTGATAACAGCACCGGAACTTAACGCCCACGCGTTACCTCGGTATCTGCTATAAATACGCAGTATCGGTTTCCACGGGCCGGGGCACGGCACCTGGCGCTCGCTGCGTCCCATTGTCCGCCGAGCCCTCTTTACACGCGTTAATCCGAGCTTAAAAGAAATCAAATGCCGCCGTTGTACAACATTATATTATGTATAGAGGTACTCGCTAATGCATTACAATCAGCTGCCGCTTACAAGATGATATGGGTGTATCGTATATACTTGCACCTATCTGGCGAGTACAATACGCACGGTAATGTATCGGATTTCAGAGGAATGCCGTCGACGTAGTTTAGCTCCCCCTCCCCCCGTAGACTCGTTTATGCAGTATTATTACTTTGTACTTGGCGAAAAAATAAAAAAAAATATTACCTCTTGACGGATATGGTAGGCGCGACGACACGTTTTCGCTGGGCCATAACAATATCATACGAAATTCGTTCGCGGGTGGATGAGCGGCGTACGTTTCGCTTCAGTCTTACCGCCGCTGCAGGGCTGGTAAGGGTTATAATACTGTCGTAGAATATAGTACAATAATAATATCCTTTCAGACTTTATCATTTCGCTGCGAGATAAAAAAAAAAAAAAAAAAAAAATGAAAAAATAACCAACCCCCGGCAATAAAGCATGAGCCCAGATAGTGCGCGTCGATGTATCGACGTGGAAAAATATGGATGCATTGAAAACGCGTGTCTGGCAGCTCGCGCGCGGCAAAAATAATATAAGCGCTATCCCGAACGGGGTCGTCCTGGAGAGCAGACTGCTTTTCGTTATATAAAAAGCATATAGTGAAGGATCCTGTTATTTTCCCGTTTTACCCCTCTGTCTCTCTCAATATTTTCTTTTTCTTTTTCGACCCAGCATGAGAAATGTCCCCAGCAAAACTAATGGATGCACGTCTTCGATAAATTGTCCCATTGAACGTTTACAGCAGATGTTTATACGGTCGGCGGCGACGGTGGACTTTCACAACACCCTATGCATGAATGATGTATACTTCCACTTATCATGCGAATGACAGGGGAGCGGGTAGATATGTCATACTTTGTTCCTAAGACCTGTTTTCTTCTCTTCTCTCCTAAAAGGATCGCAAGTAATAAATTATAGCGCTTACTATGAGCCCTCTATAATAATAAAATTAATAAATTTATCCGTATTTACTTCTAATGTCCCAATAGTAAATGAAATAGCTCGCAGATCTAATTTCAACCGAAACACGCACTTCAATACTTACTATAAAAACACTGGGCCATAATATAACTGTTTAGTTTGACGATAAAATAGCTCGAGATTTTGCACGGAGCCCTCAAGAGATTTTGTTTGGATATATAAGTATTGAAACCATTGTACTCGTTATATAATTATGCGAACGATGCGTCGAAAACAGTGATGACGTTATAGCCGGCAATGCAGCACACAATTGAGTCGTTAACTTTTTTCAGGTATTATAACACATGTAGTGCATTGGGCATGTGTGATGTGCAATTAGTAGTCGATTGCACTACGTTCGATATTATCTTACCCTAATGTAATCTGTTTAAGGTATATATACCTACTACCTGCTCCCCGTGATAAATGAAACCCATTACTTTTTAGATAGGAGTGAAAGAAAAAAAATCATTTGTATTATATGTATAAAAAAAACGCGTACGACGAGGTGAGAGAAAACAACTAAACAAAAAGAGTTTTTTAAAATAACACGGAGGTATATGACGTGTATAATGTAGTTTTGTAATATTGTTTCTCGGCAACCATATGTCGCCGGACGCACACAGGTACCTGTGGTCCGCCTGGATCGTTAACTCGTTCCACACCCTTTTCGACCTGGCAAGTTAAAAAACCCTCCGGTGGGTGAGTGTGTGTAACAGATTGGAAATTCATCTTTAAAACCCTTTTTTTTTCCTTATCCGCACATATGCCTTACTAATATTGCTCTACGTGTCGGACAACAGATGACGGCGAGACCTGGCACTCGATACCGGACTGTTAATCGATGTCTCCCTTCGGCGCACCTGTTTGGTTACGCGTTAAAAGTACATCTTAGCACTTGTATTATGAACACCTACATGTATATAATATGTACTAAGATGCACTCGAAAGAAATTGGAATTTATATTTACCATTAGCTATTACGCGTATAGGTTATATTATATACATTTATTGTTATCTACAAACAATATTTTTACCGTTCCCGGTTTAGTTACTATGAAAACTATATTAAAATAGTAATAAAAATTTATGTTTTATTGTAACGCAGTATAAATGTATACACACAGTCCATTTGCGATATCTAGGATTTGTAGGGGGAGAAAAAAATGTGTGTTATTCAGATAAACTAATATTGAAATATATCTGAAGGGACCTAGTGGTATGTAATTTGAGCTTCTCAAATTATCAAGGTTCGGGTTATCGCGTTACTCCACTGTGTACGCGTAGACGACTATTTATTTTTATACTGATAGTGAAAATATATCTATTGCACATAATGTAAAATGTCAACTGTTATCACGTTGAGACTTCTCCGGAAATAATAATTTGAATCCGATAAAAGAACGGTACATTTTTTCGACCACAGTACTGCCGATTAGTTTTAATTTTAGAATAATACCACGCAACAACCGCGATACCATTAATCGGCGCTACTGTATCATCTACACATATATCCGGTAATTGGAATCGTTTAAAAATCACGAGCCGTGCGCCACACAGTTTTATTCCTATACGGCAGCCAGTTTTTTGGTGAAATATATCACTACTAATTGGACGTTGTCTCTGAAGCGACTCGCCTTTCTCTCTCGAGAGTGCGCGCCATTAATTATCTCAATTACGGCGGACAAATGCGACGTTTTGGCGCTGGGAACAATTAAGGAGTTCGCGGGGGTAAGACGGCAGGTAAGAAACTAAAACAAGGCTGCAAGTTCGTTTAATCATTACCAAAACGCTCGTGAGAAAGTTTGCCAGCTCTCTACTCACCCCTCGCCGCGGGGTCGCGTGTATTTCACTCCCGTGTGAACTTTTTGATAAATAGCTTTACGTCCGAACGATATTCGAATCGTTTAAGTCTTTTTAAACCGACTTACTCGCGCGCGCGCGCGCCGTGGATAGTCCGGTATTATAATAAAATGGCAATTAAAGTTTTGCGTCGGCGGCGGATATACGCGTAGCAGTATTCGCGGTACGACGTGTGCGTTTTCTCTCACAATTAGTCGGGGGCGCACAGGCGACGGCGGTGGTGGCGCGGTGCGGTGCGGTCGGGCGAGGACACAGTGCGAAAGTTCTGCTGTGTTACCTTCCGCGCCCTTTGCTGCGGCAGCCGACGAGGAGAGTTCGCGCAGAGTTGACAGAAAACCACCGCCTCCTTTGAGTTTATCCGGACCCGGGGATTTTCCGACCAATTAAAGTTGCAACCTAATTACTACCCTTTAAGGCGGATGCGCGCGTGTATGTGTACAAGTTTATACGAAAAGCAGCAACAGCGAGCAGCCGCCGTAAATGGAAAGCGTACGCTCGGGGGGGGGGGGTGGGTCGGCGGTCGGGGGGCTTTTGGAAATGATTTATCAGCACAGACACTGCGCGAGGATATTATATGAATCCGACCGGAAACGCGCTTAGACCGGTGAAACATCCGGTCCGATGAATTAAGCAGTACACATAAGAGAGCTGCTGCTCTCGTATATTATATGCGCAGGTTATCACTCACGGCCTAACCATACATCGAACCCCCGAGTCCTACAACGATTATCTAACCGAACGTTTCGTGTTCGGTCCACATGTATGTTTACACCTGTGTGTGTACCCAGCAATATCGTCGGTGATCATAAGTTTCCGGGTGGCACACATGACGTTCGCATCGGGGAGATGGTTCGCAATCGGTGTTATCTCCCGGCCGATTGAATTATTCCCCGAAGACCGAGCGTACCTTCTTGTTTTACAGTAATTGTAGTACATTATTATTAACTCACCAACGACTAGTAACGCACCGGCGAAAATCTTCTCTCAGCACTTTCTCCCGGAATTTTGGTGAGCGATCCTCTGAGGACACCCATCGGTCTGCAGTGACATCAGCTGGCGTTTCCCTCCGCGCACGACCTCGAGCCGACGCAGAACCGGTATGTGGACGTGGCAGGTCCGGCGCGCGTAAGAATTAGAACTGGAGTCCGTGTACGCGTGAGATTTACGACCGCGGCTACCCGCGGAGGCAACGTCGCCGCGGGTCCTGCGAGTCTTCAGCTACGTTTACCCAAACGACTGTGACTCGCGTCCGCTGCATCCACGGACGTGTACAGTGAATGCACCTCCACTCTGCGTCATAATAATTCCTCAGCAGACGCACACTAGTCAACGGATACCGCAGGTGATTAATTTCGTCAACATTTACCGTAAGGACACTACAAGTACAGCGCGTCTTTAAACGGTATTAAACTATATTTATTATAAAGGTAGAGCGTACAGCGTTTTGAAGGTTATCGAGATAATCGCCTCGGGAAATTGAAATATTATTGTTTAACTCCGATCCCGAAGTTGAACGGGGGGCACCGAATTATTTTCACCGTACAACGTCGTAGTACACGGTTTGTCGGTGAACAATATTTCGGGCTGTAAAAATGTATAAAAAGTTTCAAGGGAAAAGTTTTTGAATTACAATCTTGTATGTACTCCGAAGGTATTTTGCTTTTCGTCACCGTAAGATTTCCGCGAGCGTCAGAAAAGTCTTGAAAAAAAAAAAATAAATAAAATGTTTAATGTGAAGTGAAGCGAAGAATTGCTTCAAACCGTTGCAGCGGTGTTTTTTGATATTTATTTTAATCGGCTGTGATGTTGCGCGTGTTTTGAGACTTGACATTTCCACGGTAGGTATATATACTTAACGTTTACGCGCGTCTACACCGCGCAGGTCTTGAGATGATTTCTTCTCGAGCGTTCGCATAATATTTCGAACGGCGGGACTCGAGGACGCAGCGAACGCGCCCGCAATAAGCATTTTTCTCGCGGGCCTTTGCAACACGCGGGGGACGAGGGATGTTTCGCGTCTCCTTGACGGACGAGACCGTTTGCATATCACTTTGATACTATGCTTTGCAGCACGAGGACTTCACTCGATGTTTTCTAATTAAAACCCACAGTCGGACCAGACTCGCCGAGCATTCCCCCCGGGGGGACACGTTGTAGAGCACGGTCTCGGCGGAATCCAGGAGTCGGCGCCCGCGATTTATAGCGCCCCGCGCGGTGTCGCCGGCCCGGCCGATAAGCCGACCGAGCGCGACGGTCGGTGGTGCGGAGCGACTCGGTGGAGGCGGCGGCGGCGGGCATGGCCCGGGGGGAAAACCATTGTCGTCGTCGGGCATACACAAAAATGTAATTTGGAAAAGCCGTTAATGTCAAACGCGCCCGGTCGGCGGCACATAAATATCACTCCTTATACGAGCGCGGGCCGTGAAGTGAGCAGTGCGACGGTGGCGGTTCGTGTGGGCGGCAGTGGGGTAGTGGTGGAGGGCGAGCGCAGTCGCGGCGTGTTTCGCGGTCATTTCTCGCCGCGCCCGAAATAATAACGTGCGTATACAGTACAAAGAAGATTACATATATATATATAAAGTATATAAGTGCGCCAAAGTATATAATAACAATATTATGAATTACGAGTTTTCATCGTCAAACGCCGGTGGTGGTATCGTAAAAATGGCCAATCGCCGCGATACCGGACTCCAGAGTCTGGCCGCCGCCGCGGGCGTCGCAGTGAATATTGTGCCCTACACACGTCATCATCTCGCGTAGCTAGACATAGGTTTAGGTAGGCGGATGGAAATACCTATATCGCAGTCCGTGGCTGCACTACCGTTGCCGGGCGTTCGGGTTTCACAATATTTTACTTTACATTTTTTTTTTTTTTGTTTTAATTTAACACTACGTTTATTACGAGCACACCGCTCCTATACGTATAGTGGTTAATTTCATTTATTTTTCAACATTCAATACTGTTTTCCATTTGCGTTCCGCCGACGGCCATGATATCGTAATAATAATAATAATAATAATAATTTATATTATAATAATCGGATTACCACTTTATAACGCGTGCACCGACGGACGAATATATATATATATATATATATATATATATATATATATATAATATACAAACGCCTCAGGTTTTTTTTAGATATTTTTTCTCGTGTTTCTCCAATTCTCACGGGTTAATGTTTCCACGTCTTTACCTATTTATATAAGTATATAAATTGAAAGTGATATCACTGTTATTTGTTTAACGTTGGATTTAACATCTTGTCTTAACGTACACTGTAGCATAATGCACACTTCCTACGAAACGAATTAAAACATGCTTTTTTCAGTAAAATATATATACATAAGTACTTAAATTACCGCCGAGATGTCTCTTTCCCTCTCTCTAAGTATCACTGTCAATTCCAACGATTAAGTGAACTCTTATAGACTATAGTGCTTTATTCTTATTCCCGTTGAATTTATGATAATAGTCTGCAACCCCTTTTTTTCATATTGATTAATGAATTTACGCTGAAGTGTACCGATGGTATATCACATCTTGCGCACCACCGTACGCACGCTATTCTATACTATTATAATAAAACACTAGAAGGAATATCGTTTGCTTGGACGAGACAACATGCATAATATTTGTATCTTCATCTCAATCGTCTGGTATGTGTACAAAACGTACAATGTGGGCGGTACCATTACACTTCATCATTCGTTGAACGGAGAAATAATGAAACGAGTACGTGTATATAGTTATAAATTCATTTGTAAAACCCATTAAAATACCAGTTATATGTATATAATGATTGCATGACAGAGTTTTACACTGTCGGATTTTGCCCTCTGGAGACGTACTTCTTTATTTTGTTCTAAGGAGCCGTTTCAATTGTATTATAACCCCTAATGTTGACCAAACCAATAAACATGTACAGAAGCTTCCCGATTTGTGTCAATTTGTCCGCGGAGCTTAGATTCCCACGGGACATATTCACCCATAAATCCCGAGCAATCTGACTTTTCTATGTGTCTCAGATAATTTAGCAAATTGACTTCAATGGGATCTGGAAGCTTTCAAAATTCAGTCAAACCGAACATCTGGTTCGTTCTCTAAGCCAGCTGATTCTGTTGAACATTGATAAAAGATAAATACGTATAGTACGGTGTGTAAGGTAATGCGGAAAAAATAGAAATCTGCATAATTATATTGTTCACATGGAGTATTAAATTTAACATACTATGTTGCGCGTGCTGCATAAGTTTGTAAGGCCGGATTTGCCGCCCGTTTTAACTTCCCTTCCGTTGTAGTCATGTTTCATAAATGTCACAGTTGTACAAACTTTTTCCGTGTCACGGGTACAAAACTTTCGGAAAACACGTTGTATACGTAGCGTGCAATACTCTCCGATATAATATGTAATATTCACTGTACGTATATAATATATATGTTTATTATATGCAACCGTCGAGGAGCTGCGAAATCCGTTTAGCGAATACTAAGCTGACAAGCCGATGTAGGGCGTATTCGGTTACTAATGAAATTCGAGTGAGATAATAAAACAGCGATGGAGAGGGAGAGTTAAAATAAAAAGTCCGTCCCAGGGGCTCTGGCCATGCTCGGAATCGAATATCCCGGAGACCTAATTGTATGCTGAGTAAGTGGTAGGAGACCCGAAGGGATGAGGGGGGGTTTAACGAACCGCCCGGACCGCGATGTTCTGTAACGTTACAGACCAGAGGGAGACAGCGTTCGTAATTAAAGGCTTCGATGGCCAGTTGCGGGCGCGGTGAAGGGCGGGCGGGCGGACGGACGGGTAGGTAGGGAATTCAATGTGACTTTGTTCGCTCTGTAATTGTAGTTAGCCGAAGTTCCAGGGACCGACCCCGCTGCAGCCCTCACGTCATCGTGCACTTCCGATACAAGCGTGTGCGCCGTCCCCGCTCGCTCTAACCGGCCACTGTGCACCTACCCTTACCTACGTCACCCGCGCGCAAATACACACGCACGCACAACAATTGGGGCCATTCATCACCGAATGATTTCACACCACTTGCCTTCCCACCCGGTTTCCCGTCCTAATCTGCATGCGCACTGCCGCCGCGCCGCCCACTCGCGGCATTCCGTCCGGGCCGTTTAACCACACGGGTCAGTTGTATACCTATGCGTATTGTAGATGTAATACGTATATATATACACGCAGTCGTAGTGCATATATTATCGTGTGCTTCAACATTGTACGCGTCATTTTGCTCATAGGCCGAGAGAGAAATCACCTTTATCCGTGTACGCCGCTGTGCTTAAAAACGCACATTGTCCAATCGGGGTCTGTAAGCGTACGACGCTCGTGTGTTTGAAAAATTCAGTTCGGTTAATATATTTTCTCTTCAGACGCGTTTACGTAACATGTATGTGATACAAGCGTGTGTGTGTGTAAAATGGTAAAATAATAACAACGCGTTTAAAGCTTATACAGGTATAATGATAAATTATTATACCAATCGAAGTAATGCAGTAGACTATATTATATACATACTCGTGTAAGCATTTAATATTTTTTAAAAAAAAAATAAAACGTGACTGTTGGCGAAGAATTTTCTTTGTAGTTTATTAAATACACGATCTCTACATGTTGTTCTGTATACAATCTCTCACTCTCCCTCACTATATATACTTAGTTAGGTTAGGTTACTTATATTTATATATATATATATATATATATGTGTATTGTATTGTAATAGTTTCAGTTACGCGTTATGATTATAGAAAATGTGTACATTTATTGTATAGTTCATAGAAATCTATTGTAAAATCGTTTTCAGTTTCATTTTCATTTTGATTGTCCGTCCAATCTTTTTTGTGCATAATTACTATCGCGATTTTTTTTATCACGGTGTAAATTTTAATAGGATCTCTTAAACGTCCCTTTCCCCCAATTTCTATGTTTATTTATTTAATATACCCTATTTATATGTTCATTATTTTACTCGGTACATTATATTTTCATTACGTTTAATGTGTTGGGGGTAATAAAATCATTCGGATAAATTGTTCACGAAGACAGGATATAATATAGGGGTACGAGCACTAACACTTTTCTAGTTATTCCTATTCATTTTCATCTCGGAAATTACATGAAATACATTTCAAAGGGTATTTGCCCCAAGGGTCGTTATATATACCACTGTTGTATTATGATGCTAGAAATGAATGCAAATTTTTAACTGCAGTTCAAAGATTCCTATTATCACCAGTGGTTCTATATCATAACGTGTCGTTAATAACGTTTTCCGATCCTGCATTTGCTCGCAAAAGATCACCCCCCCCCCTCCCAGCATGCTCATCGCCAACATTGTGGGTACAAAAACTCGTTGACGTTTCTCATGTAAACGATTGTGACGAGAAGGAGATGGAAAGTGAAAGAGAGAGAGCGAGATAGAGGGATAGAGTAATAGCTGGATGAAATGAACGAGAGGAAGTTTAATGGCATCAGCCATACTATGGAGCGCGACGCGGTTAATATGTAGTTTAATAAAAGCTCTCTCTCTCTCCCCCCAACTGCCTTTCTCTCTCTGTCTCTCAAGCACAAACATATACACATACACCCACCCACACACTCCATACTCCCTATCTCTCTCACCCTATCTATCTATCTCTCGGTCTCTCTCTTCGTCCATGTCGCTCGCATACACTCGTTTGCTATCCCTTAATAGCGGCCATAATATTCTCTGAGTTTGACATAAATGCTATTCAGCCTGGCTGTCGTCCAAAAGTCCCCAGTGGGTCTCTGGTTGCCGAGGAAGAGAAAAACGAATTAATCGACGGGTGAGGTGGTGTTCATATCGAGTTTAACCGTAGGAATTGCCAAAAAACAAACAAAAACGAAAACGAAAACCGTTCTCTGAATGCCGATTTTTCTCGGTTAACGTATTCCGAAAACACGACTACAAGCCATTGCTTCTTTTTCGAACGGTGATCAAAGCTTTTATTTTATTCAACATTTACCGCAGAAAATCGCGTGCACCATAAAGTTTGTATAATATTAAAAATAAAAACACAAACATAGCAAAGATCTGTTTGGTACTCTTGATAAAATATCACTATTGGTTTTTAAACTTCCATACGGATTTCCTAACTTTTGGGTGCAAAAGCACCGGTGGGGGGGGGGGTGAATGGGAATATAGGTCATATTATAGCTTTCTATACGTGTCGTTAGTGCTGCGGTCCTTCTCGACGGGCTTAAAATAAAATTTACACGGAATAAAAAATATTATACTTTCTTTAACCGAAAAACTGAGCTAAGAACTGCGTGCGATATTGTGTGCGGTGTGTGTGTGCTTAATATTAAATTTTACCTCGAGCAACGAGGATAACGATCGTTTTCTGTAAAAAATAGATATTACATAATATTGTACCACATAATACCGCTTGACTGCTCTTATATGTTATTATTATTATTATTATTATTATGTATTAAGTATTATGTATTATTATATTATGAATTATTATTATTATTATGTATGTTATTTCGTCTTGACAAAATATGTTCACGTCCTCAAAGTGTGTTATACTATTCCACAATATTTGACCGTGCGGAAAAGTTACAAAAAAAAAAAACTGTATCCACGGTGCGTCTGCCTCGTTACCTCGTCAAGTGGCCCGTTACCTATTAACTCTTGGTCTTGCGATCGTCGTGAATCGTCTTGCGTCGTCACCGGGTTTTCACCTGAGTCCAACGTGCTACACTATGTCAACACACACACACACTTTGTACACGCTTCCGCGTAAATAAACATAGCTCGTAGACGGTACACTGCGTTATATATAAATATACACGTGCAGGCACGCTCGCGACGGCGTTTGTAATTATTATTCGGAAAACCCGGTGTGCCCCGCGACGGCTCTTTCGTATGCCGCCGACACGGAATAACCGTTTTCGTTAATTGCGTGCTTGCCGCCGCAGCGCGGGCCCATCCTCACTCCCGTGCATAGTCGGTGCCGCCACCCCGTCGTATACATTCGCTTGCCGCGCGCGACTACGCGTGTTAAACAAGTTCCGTACGAGCGAAAAGTGTATTTATAGCGTTGGCGTGTTAATACATTTTAACGATTGTTTACCGAAGATCGTAACGATTGCGCGCGCTTCTAGGGTGGCGGTCGGGGGCAGCGTGCGCCGAGGAGTGCGCGAGGACTTTCGAAAACAATTTCGAACACGACAGCCGAGAACCTGGTACGATCGGATAGCGTGTAATTCGACCCGGGGATTGAGTATTATCGAACTAACGAGGTGTTTATTTGTTTCAATTTACCTCGTCCACGAGGTGACGCAGTGCGAGCCGGCGGGCGGGGGAAAAAAGCAATTAAACGTAGGATTACGGGGGGGGGGAAAAAAAATCGTTTGAAAATCGCGAGTTTTTGAAATTTGCCCCTCGAACAACTGCACATACTTGGTACGAAAGACACGCGATTTGACAACAGAACCATTGACCGAAAAAAAAAAACAGGAAATCCTGCCGCGCGTGTATGGTCATAGGGTGGTGCCTGCGCGCGGTGAACGTGAAACGCGAACGTCGCGCGTCTAGCCGAAGAAAACGATCGTTGAGAACGAGAGGAAATTCGTTTTCAATGACTGTTGATTATTCGGTCGTGATTGATGAACATTAAAAGGAATCTCGATACCAGTCGAGGTTTACTACGGGGAGCAAAGTTTCTCTAATTATAAGACGCCGCGTGGGACGTTGTTTAAAAAGAAGAAAAAAAAGCGAATCGAATCTGCGACGACCGCGGCAATAACGTTATCAAAACGTAAACAAGTACGTTTAAATGTACAAAAAGCTTAGCACGAAAACCATTTCCGTAATCAAAAGATGACGGCGAGGCGTGGTTGGGTTGGGCTGTGAAGTAATACGCTCTCGATTGAAATGCGCGCGATAAAATCAACCACGTGAAGGCAGTGTACACACCGGTGTCCTCACGTTTTCCTCTTCTGCCCAAAACACGACCTGCGAACATGAAACTCAAGGTGTACGGTAGTATTCAGTCGCTCGTAATCATCGGCGCACAGCGAACTTCCAAACGGTCAGAGACGACCCACGCTTCAAACAAGTGATGTATACGATGTATATACGTATATACTTACCACCGTTATAACTACTATTTAATCGAGTTTAAAAGTTTCCATGCATATCTTGTACATCGACACTGAATACAACATATCGACTACTCTTGGGAAGTTTAGGGATACACCCGACCCTTCTCGACAGCTGCGCCGATATAACTGTGTATAATGCTGCAGTAGAAAATAATAATTAGCTAAATACTACTCGCATTCGAGTTTGAGGCTAAAATATACGAGCTATAATATATTATATAGCTATGTCGTCAGTGAAAAAACAGTGCAGTAAGGTTTTTTTTCCCTCTGCTTTGTAATAGCACATTTTTGCGCGAATAGCCCGGCGAATGACCGCTTTTGGCTTGGTGCGATTTAATACGCTCGCCACCGTTTGCCCCCCCCACCGGATCCTCCGGAGTCGGCCGTTATTGTACTGTACCAGACTAATGACACGACGTTTGCGGCGACATAATTAACACTGATGCGGAATGGCTGTCAGGCCTACCCTACACATATATATACATGTATTATCCTGCTTGAATGTTATATGTGTGTGTGTGCGCGCATATATGTGTCCTGTACAAATGTGTGTCGCTGTTTCTCTCCACCCCGCCTGACGGATATCCTCTTCACGCGAGACCGGGAGAAAGGGGAAGGTCAAGAGTTAAGCGGGTGGCCAGTGGTGGCGGTGGTGGTGGTAGCCGTTTAATCCGGCATTAATCCCGCGGGGTAGTATACGTACGCGCGCGTGGCTTTTGCGGTTCGCACGACGCGGCGCAGGAATTTGCCGGGGAAATTGTTCGGCACCGCGTCCGGAATGTCACCGAATTAAACCAGCACGAGGAGGGGTGGATTGGGAGGATAAGTTCGGCGCGATGGTGGCTTTTTCAAAACGTCCTCCGGTTCCACGCCGCCCTCGACTGCGTACAGTATACACGTCACAACTGTAGACTTTAATAATCGCGGTCGAAAACCAGTCGTGTTTATCGATATTAAAAGGACGAAACGGACACTTGTCCCGTTTTGCACCCTTGTTCCCCCACGTAGTCGTACTTTATTTCGTTAGGTCCGACGACAGCAGATAACTGTTGTAACGACTGCTGGATAGATTCGATTGCTAACGCTGCGACCCTATAATCATCGGTGGTCACGACGGCTCATCCGGATGTTCGCTTCCGCCCTTCTTTCCATACGTAAGCTGCGGTCTTTTTTTCGACTTCTATACGCTCGTAATTGCCTCCTCCAGTGCACGGTCGGCTTGCTCGTCTATATCCGATAGGAAGGACCTCATCCGCGCGCGTATTATTGCGTCTCCCAAAGATGCGTCGTTACGATATTCTATAGCATTTCCCATGCGTGCACCGCAGATACCTAAATGGTTCCTATATAACGTGTACGGAGCACACCACACCGAGGTATCGTTTTGGTTTCGATTTCGGCACCCGGAAGAATAAATTCGGTGACCGTGGTGCGGGGACCGCGGTGTTTTTCGCAGTTCGTAATAAATAACGCGTGCTCTTAGCCGTCACAAAACACTAGATGTTTCTCGAGAGCGACACGCACCGTTGCGAAGTGCGTCGCAGGATATACGTGTGTAGGCACCGTCACGCGTCGTCCGTCGTGCTTTATACTATTGCCGTGACGCGAATTCCACCGAAAGCTGATTATTTTCTGTACAAATTATGATAATACTGACGGTATACGCTCGTAACCGAATTTATTGTACATTTAATACACCAAACCACTCCGTCCGACTGAATGAATAATTATAGGTGGATCGTGTTACGATCTATTTTAATACGTACGACCGTACCGTATATTACGATCGGGTTACAAACGTGTGGTTTTTAATTAATCGACGGGGATAAGAATTATTGTTGAAAAATAGATTTCTAACACAAGCGGGTGTACGATATCGATCGATGGGAAATACTCTCGATATATTATTTGCGGTAAAATGTTAATTATCGTATACTCGACTGCGACCTGTCGTTAGTGTGTCCAATATACAATATTAGTATATGACGCTGCACGTCAAAATGTACCTGTAGATGCGCATAATACCCTATGCCTGATTATTTATTTATTGACTTAATAGACGCATACGTAGTTTCTCGTTTTAATATTGTAAATACTTTTCGAGTCTTGTTGAATATCACGAGAAAAAATGATTTTTCCTGAAAATGTCGATGCATACAAATTAAAATCGAGCCGTCGGCTAATAATTAATAAGTACCTGTCTATTGTCTTAGAAATCGATCATAATGTGCACTAATATACGTACGGTTCATTTTAACTTATATAATACCTACGACTTATTTACGAATTAACATCGGGTCATCGATTTACCGAGAAAAAAGGGTGAGTGCCATACGTAAAACCGATCGAGTATGAATAAAATTATAATGTGTATGTATATATTACGACCAAACAATAACGATATGCGTGTCATTTTAAGTTTTCTAAAATTTCAATAAGATGACTCATACATAATGTATCATACCCTATTCTGCCGAATCCGTCGATGCGTCGTTAGTATATACTCGCACATACAAACGCTGTACGGTTGTCCTGTTCGTCGTGCGATACACTTAATTTTTTTTATTCTTACAGGATTTCACGGTAATCCTTTACGACCATTAAAATGCTCTGTATACGGTACGCAGCCTGCGGGTACCTGTTCGACCTGCGTTACGGGTGTTAACCATTTTTTTTTCTTCCATTTAAAACCGTCGCCGTACTCGTCTTGTATATAGATGCCTTACCTCAGCCGGGCGCCACTCCTTCGCACATTTATCCGAGTGTAATCTGTACTTGGAAAAGTAGACACATTCCTCTCCACGGGTCGTACGGATGTGTGGCGCCGTGCGAGGACAAACGCATGTCGTGTGTGTGCGTGCGTTGCCGCTGATCTTCGTCGCCCGGCCTTTTGTGTTCAGGAAAAGGGACCACGTTTTAGTGTACTTTAGGTCTTTAGTGATACACCTTTACGCATTGTCGTCACTTCTATTATTCTTATTATTATTATTATTATTGTTATTTATTTAACATTATTTCTTTTTCACGATAATAATTGTGAGGCCCAGGTATATACAGGCGCCAGTCGGTATTTCTTACCGTGCAGTATATATGATATAATAATGCGTATTAGTAATACATATATATTTTTATTTATTTATATATTCTGTACCATTTATCCTACACTTTTCCGTTCCAAGACCAAATTATTAGATTATGGTCAGACCTTTTAAATTAAATACTAAACATGCCGGTATTTCGAGTATTTCGGGAAAAATTATTAAGGTATACATCTTCAGACGGATATTGTCCACCGGACATCATGTTACGACTTCATAATGAATACGAATAGGGTCCAAACGGCAATAAATTTGAATATTTTATTTCTTCTTATAAATCGACATATTTAGCATAATCTATGAATTGTCACGCCTTGTGGCAAATAATTGTTTTATCGATCCCATTTCCATGACGTTTTGGATTTCTTTGTTAAACATTAAATATAAACTAAACTGTTCCTACGAGTAAAGTTTAGCATATTATTCGAATTATTATTTTGTTTATTTCAATTTGTTTATTAATTATAATATTACTTTAATAAATTCAAAAGTGTATACGTATGTACAGAAGTTAGACTCAAACTCTCGTTCGTTCTAGTATGGCTCACGTCCAAATTTTCAAATTTAGTTTTGTCATAAATAAAGTCGTTTCATATTTTAACAAGTTCATATTCTCTACAACATTAAAGCTAATTGATCAAAATATTTAAAACATTTGTATAAAATCATTTATATTATATCATATACATTATATATGTTATCTTGTTAATTTCGATTGAACATATAATGTATAAAATTAATTCAGTTGTACATTTCTTCACTATAACACGTATTCGTTGAACATTTATTTCGATTTGAATGAACTCTTGGTTTTAGGTGTATATCATAAAAAATATTCCCATTCTGATGCAATAACTTATCCGTCAGTAAAACATAGAAAAAAAAAAAAATAGTTTTCACTTCGTTAACTTTTGTTTCGGATAAAAAAAAAGAAAAAAAAGAATCTGTTATATTTTTACCGCGAAATATTTAAAGTGTAAATCCTTCACCGTTACACACGAACAATGAACGATCACAATATGGAAGTCGCGAGTGTCTTATTTGGCCAATCGTTTGGTTCGTATACATTTTATTACGTACACACACACACACACACGCACACAAATGAACGAATACGCACAACACGAATGCACCGAGAAGACCGTCGGTTGATTTCCATTTATAATGTTTAATGTATCCAGTTTGCGGGCAACGCCTGTGTCTAACCGGGAGAGGGGTGGACCGGGAGAAACGGTGATATTATACTTTGGCCGAGCGACGAGTTTTCGTTAAACAATAATAATAAATTGTGGCGCAGTCGTTCCGAGAGGGTTTCATTTGACAATCTCCACCGCGCGCATTTTTACACACCGCCGCTTGTTTTCGTTACGGCGTTCTTCATTATACTTGTTAATTCCACTTGGTGGACGCCCGCAAGCCGAATCGCTCATATTATTACCGTCCCTCGACTCATTTACACCGACCGCCCCTTAAATACGTATATATGTCCAGCGCATCGAACGACGGGGAATGATTGTTATTCGTTCTCGCGCGGCGCAACATTTGTTTGTGGTTCGTGACGTATTTTATTATAATACGTGCCGCGCACAGCCGCCGGCGGGGAGTCCGTGAAGGTTTGTTATAATATTTTTTTTTTTCTCAACGCAACGGAACAACGTGCCGCCGCCGGTAGCGGGCTGCAGGAGAAAATATCGTGTTGCTCTTATTTTTATATACCGTTACGTATTTATTTAAGCTTTTTTTATTTTTTATCCTCCGCCCCGCCTACCCCTCTTTACTTCGCCCGGGTGCTGCTGCTGCGGCTGCTGTGATGTCACTACGGCGTAATTAGCGTAATTAATACGTTCGCACGTGCAAACACCTGCTGTCCTCACCCGCATCTTCAGGTCCAGGGGGTGGTGAAACTTTTGGACACGCGTCGACCGTTGCCGAACTTTCAGCCGCGTGTGGGTACGCATATACACACGCACACACACGTACGTTTGCCGTGAGCAAGCGCGTGTGAGTAAGAGTACGTGCATGTGTGCGCGTACACTCATTCGGCGGTCGGCGCGCGAAGGGGAAGTGAGACGGGGCCGGAGGGGGGGGGGGGCTACACGAGATCAATAAACCGGGCGATGCGCACCGGCGGCGGGGATAGCGATGATCTCCGCCGGGCCTTCATTATGACCCCTGTGTGTACTCGGCGTGACGGGTAGTAGCGGAGAACAACACGCGGCAAGGGACATTCGATATATGCGTGTGTGTACCCGAGCGGCGGCGGTGGACTTTCTGACGAGTCTTTAAATGATTTCACCGACGAAATCCATCACTGGATCGTGCGCGGGTTTTTTTTTTTATCACGAAACTCGTTTTGTCCATTTTTTTCTATCTTCCCTGGGAAATGGCCGAAAAAATATTCTCCACGACTCCGTGCTATATACAGTGTACCGCGCGCGGTGGACATTTAGCGATTCGACATTCATTTAAACGAGTCGGACCCTGTTTTCGTTAAAAAAGGATCAGTCGTTCGGAGGGCCGCCGGAAAGGGGAGAGGAGGTGTTCGGTAATGACCCGTCACGACGCATTAGGTGACATCAATAATTTACAATGTGGCGTCCAGCGGTCGGGTTTCCCGTACGAGCGCAGTCCGGTTAATCTGTATGTACACGTTATCGGAACGCGCGTCGGACGTTGCGTGTACGTTATGGCGAATCCGCCAGATTCGAGATTATTCCGTCGAGGTTATTGAGTGGCATAAATAATAATAACGTACGGGCAGAAAAAACGAATAAAAAAAAAATATATATAAAAATAAAACCCGTTACCGCACGAAACAATGGGCGACTTTGTGAGAAAACCTATCGATGGCTAAATGATTCTGTTACGAAACCGGATTTGAGATGGACAAACGATAGTGTGCGGGTGTGCGCTAGCTGCAGAGGAGTTTTGTTGATATTGCCGACCGATAATGCACGCGAAACGAACAATTTTTCGTTCGACCAAGAAAACGTTTCGAAAACCAAACGGTTTTGTGTTCGTTGCGCGGTCGTCGGGTGTTTCAATTAAAACGGTGCCGCGACGAAAATGTTTACGGCGTTTTATAATAACTATATGTCCGCGATACGATACGCAACATACGTTGCGTGTGATTAATTACCGTCGACCATTACAGTATTAATGCAATAACCAACAGTATTTTTGTTCTCTTCAAATTAAGACGGGGAGTATTCGAATGTTGCGCAGTCGTTTCCTTTCTTTCCACGTCGGAACGATAATTACTTTTTCAGCTTAATATTCATTCCGTCGGTTGGCTGCAGCAGTGCCCCGGTGAATGTGTTCGTTCGGTGCACGGGGTGGAATTAGGGGGCCGTCTCCGAGCGTATAAATATTAACAGCGATCCGGTGCGCGTTTCTGGGCTCCCGACAGGTTTACCACGGGCCAGACTACGTTTCTGCTCCAACAGGAAATTAAAATAACGCAAGATTTACCGACTTTTCACCCACCTCGAGACAAACGCGTGTCCGTCATGTCGTTTTGTATACATTTTTGATACGGCTATAGTCTACACGCTGCTTCTGGATTTTTCCCGACCGGCAACATTTGATCGATATAATTGTGATCACTGTCCTACACACACACACACATTTACGATGCATGTATGCAGGCGCACACGAAAATATAAGACTATAAGGGGAGGTGTTGCGAGAGACAAAAGACAATATTTGTTCGGACGCGGCTGCTGTGTGTTTTCGTTAGCAATTCCGAGCTCACCTTATACGGTAGGCAAATAATAATAAAAAATAATAATAATAAAATACTGTTTTCCGATCGGAGTGAAATAATAACGGCCGCGGGCTATGAAAACACAACGCAAAGTCTCCACGGGATTACTTAGTGAGCGACGACTGTTGAAAACTGTTTCGATTTTTCGAGAACGGTGTATTACCGCAGCACAACTCAATAGTTTCAAACCGTTTGGGAAATGTACTTTGGAATAATACTGAACTCTACAATTGTATTAATGTCATTTTGCGTTCGCGGTGAGGTGGCGTATGGGAAAACGAAAAATCTTTTCTTATCGTGGAAACTCACATTTATAATATTATATGTATACTACGGCGATGCACCGCTTACCGTATAAAACATGATATTAATATAATATCACACTCGATGCACCGTCTACCGTAAGGTGTTATGACGCTTAGGTATTATACATGCCTGCGCCATCCACTGTAATGCGCTTCTGCATGAACGGGGCGAATTAAAATGAAACATTTTGCTGCACGATTTCCATTCGTGCGAATCCCGAGTGTTGCGTTCGCGCCGGCAAACGCGGTGCATATAAGTCGGAACATCTGCGCTTACGTCGGCCAATTTGTCATGTGCGCGTTTCGCCGAGTGCAATTGCCAACGACAGTTATTCCGGAATGGCCAATGAAATTTTGTGCATAACGTTCTGAGTAACAGAATATTGCGTTTCTACAACACGGTCGTTGCGATTTATCTCCCGAACAGTTGCGCGGAATGGCCAAACGAAGCACGCGAGGGGGGCGCGAAGGAACGGGACGGAAATAATATTCGTAAACATAAGTAATATCGGGCGATATTGATTAAAAATAAAACAGAAATGTAAGGAAAGGGAGTGCGCGGGAAAGGGGGTGGAGCGATGGGGAAAGGTGGCCATAAAAATGTGTCTCGCAGTATAAAACAAAGAACAAAAAAAGTGAAATAATGAAGAGAAAAGAATGAATAAATAATAATAATCATAATATATATAAAATATAATGAAGATTGATTTCCCGGCATCCGTGAGCGGATTCCATCGGGCCGTTTAATTACCGTGTATTCAAGACGGAAAACAATGGAAAGGAAATTAATTTTCCCTAAAGACGACTGGTGGAGAACAAGTACTGAACTTTGCTCACTGCTGTCGCGCTCGTCTGAAACTTCGATTAAACTTTAAACTATGTATGCCATCGGCATGCCATCTCCGAACAGCGAACGTCCCGTTTAAAATAATGCCGACGAGCCGACTGGTGGCGCGTACAATAGACGATTGTACAAAAATCGCATTCGAAATGCATTCCTCGCGTAAACACGCATGCAACGTGCATACATAATAAACGCGTAGTGCACGAGCGAAATGAACAAAATGCAATATTCCGTGCGCAGAGTGCGAGAACGCACGGTATTATAATAATATGTTGTCGTCGAAAAATGCGCGTGTAAATAAAATTATACGTCTTGTCTAATGCACGTACAATCATAATAAAATATGTAGTACTTACAGCACATCACATATTGTTTTCACCGTGTAACACTACAACATTCGAGTGTGCCGCCCATGCACGGACTCGTAGTCCACTCGTGCAGCTCGAATCGTTACCGTTATAGCGAACACCGTTGGTGAGTTGTACAATTTTTTTTTCCATCCGACGCGTTGGACTTAAAAAAGTTCGATCCGGACCGTCGCGCTTACACGTAGTGTATACTCGTGTATTACATACCTCTGTACGATATACCTACACACCACGTCTCATTAGGAGCGCGCTGTGTATACATTCAATTGGTTAGTGAATTATTCGTACTTCTCGCAACGTGCACATCTCCGTGACCTGGATCTAGGTGTTGTCGAGTGTTTATTTGTTCTCCTTTTACAATCGAAAAAATGTCAAGATGACGCGCGTACAATTTTTTTGTTTTAATGAATACTCGGTAGCGTATATATATATATATATATATATATACGTACTGGCAGGTATTATTGTGAATCTGCGAGTCGTGAATCGTGATAAACTGGGGAGGAGTCGAAAAGGTGTGTGGTGGGAGGGGGGGGAGGGAAAGGACGAGAAGAGAATAATATTCGCACAGCAGCAGCAGCAGCAGCCGGTAAAGCGCAGACAAACAAAAGAACTATTGTCGCATCGACAGCCAACGAACACCTCTGTAACATGAACATTATTGTTTTATGACTGGATGATCGCCCGCGGCGTTCTGACACCGTGTCTTACCGGTGTACAATGACGCGTACTTCCAATTATTATTTTTTATTTTTTCCGAACACAGAGTGCACACACAAACACGATGTGCATCATCGACTTCCTGCTATTCCAGCCGTGTAGAGTGGGTTAGGTCAACACGAGAAAAAAATAAATAAAACGAAAACAGGACATTCGTCTACGACCAACCGCAATAATTATTATTGTTCGTACGTGTATACATACATTTCTATAGTAAACCCTAAATGCTGTTAACTAAAATTATTCCGTTCGATTGAATGTTTTTTTTCACAGTCATTAAAACTTCGGTAAAACCGAACGCGCGTTTTTGTCTTCGGATGTCTGTTGCGGAAAACAGTGCCTTACGTATGCGTTTGTGGACTACTGAGAGATTTGCACATAACAATATATTATATAATATAGTTGGTTGCAGTTGGCTACGAATCATAATATTAGATGTGAGTGTAGAACCAAAATATCTTTCGGATATTCATTCCTTCCGTCTTCGGCATTTTCCGGATGCAATTGTTACGATACGGCGAGCACGCGTAGGAACAATGTGCAGTGTATTTGTGTACGTTTATTGTGTACACGCACTTAACGCGCGGCGGCCGCGTCCGCGTAATATCATTATGACAACCACGTGAACGTATATACCCGTCGTAAACATCTCGCCAGGATATCTATAAATAAATGTACGCCGTAAGTCTAGAAATTGGTTACTCATTCGAGCGCCGCGGTGTTATTTCTACAAACGCGCGTTCGGCTACGAAATTAATAATTATTCACCCTATCACAACAGGAAATGCGAGCCGGAAAAAATGTTTCATCTTTTCTTCAAAAACGTTCGTGTACGCAATAACACGTGAGTTTAACACGGGACAGCGTGCAAAAGTATGTTGATTGAAAATCTTAAAAATAAAATAAAAATACTTTCCCGTAAACATTACCTTTTTTTTTTTTCATTTATATTTTATCGCCGGTCATTTTTCTCGGGGGAAAAAAATCAGTTTTCTTGGAAATACTCCTAAGACATTCCGGATGACGTTCTCTTCTCCTCCGTGCCGCCGAAACGGAATAACGATTTTGAACGCCTCCCGCCCGAGGTCGGCTTGTGATGTTTTTAACAAACTCGCCCGACATAATAACGGCCGTGTGCAGAGCTTTCGGTTCATTAAAATCAAACTTTTCTCATTACCGGGCGTTTTAACTTTGTTAAGCTGTCGGAGAACCGAGCGGCGTAGATAATAATAATAATAATAATAATAATAATAAAAAAAAACTCCGTCACCCTTGCACTACTATATGAGACCATTTTTTTAAACGTCATCGTAACCGTTAAAAGTAAAATTTAATGATTCATGTTCTCTCCTTGCATCTGCGTCGTATATGCGCGTGTGGGATTTTTGAAAACGTTCTCAGATTTTGTCAATTATAATTTAATTACTCCGTCGTGGAATAAATTATTCGTTCTCATTCAAAAGTTGAACGTGAATAACGTGCCTAACTGTTAACTAAAAAAAAATAAAAAAATCTTCTCTCTTGTTAAATAATAAAAAAGCTTTCAGACTCTTAATTAAATAGTACACTGGTGTATATTAAAATTCGTGCCGTTGATCACTCTGCCTCGGTCCAAGCGTGCTCACTTCAGCCGATGGCGTACTAAAAACTTACTTCTCGAATACGTCGTATTACAATATCTAGAGTAGTGTGTGCGTGTTTTTAATGAGTGTAATTACTAAAAATACACGACGTTACATTACGAACGTGTAAATCATCGACCGTGGACAAAAAAAAAAAAAAATGGACAGTAACGAAAAAACTAGAGGAAAAAATACCATGGCGTCGTCGTCGTCGTCGTCGTCGCAGTCACACGCGGGTGATTCGCGTTCTCCCCGGTAGCCCTTTTACGTTTCCGTTACACGCGGCGGCGAATCGTCATTAAATTTGTATTCAAAAATATTGTTTATCTTCCGTTCCGATTATTACGAACCGGGGCATTTCGTCCGTCGCTCGGGGGTGGTCCGTTCAGTGCGTACACACCGTCACGAATTCGTTTTGTCGGAAATAATTGTGCGTGTACATGTGCGCTCGATGTTTTTCTCTCCTACGACATTGAATGACACGCGTCTAAATAACCACTCCGGAGTAATTATTATTATTACGATTATTACCACTGTTCTCGTTGTTGTTATCACTCAAAACGCGCGAATAATTGCACTTAACGTCGTGTCTAATTTCATTATACGACGATGTGTACAACGTGTCGGCAAATAGTAAATAATATCGACTGCGGTGTTTTCCGAAACGTATAATATACATTTTAACCGTTTGCCCCTCCCCCCGCCGCACGCCCGGACCTCGCCGAAACATAAATTACTGTATAATCGCGTTTAATTATGATTCACGAGTGTTATTTCAGGCAAAACCCTCCGATGATGTTGTGGGCAAATGGCCCGGGCGATTTTTACATCAATTAAACGAGAGTCCCTCGCCGCGCGCTGTCGTGACTAATGGACTCGCCGCCGCCGAGAGTGTGATCCGTGAAAGCCGTCGACCACGGAGGTCCGTTGTCGGCCGTTTGCGTGGGAGGGGAGCAATTTAATATATAATATACATATATATATATATATACACACGAATGCGGCGAGGCCGTCTTAACGATTTGTTTGACAAACGAGCGAGGAACGGTTTTTGAGATTATTTCATCTTAAATATAGAACCACTACCGTGTGTGCGTGCGCGCGTTTCAGAAAGACGGAGAAACAAGACGGAGAATCGTTATCATCGTGTCCCCCTCGTTTAATTATAAAATCATTATCATTCGCCCGGTGTATACCATTAAAATCTGTCACGGGACGTTTGAATATTGTAAGTGTTTTTTCGTTTTATTTTTCCCCGTGAAAAATAATATTAATGATCGAAACGCGGAAGGGGAAAAAAACACTATATTATACGTCTTGCCGATAGTCCGGTTGAAACAAAAGACAAGGTCGACGTTGAAATTCAACACTCTAATATATTTTTTCGCCCGTCGACTAATCGGTTTAAATCAGTCTCATCCGACGGAGTTGAATTACGCGGCGGCGGCGTAGATTCTCTCGCATCGCTGGATATACTGATCGTACTCAAGGACTCGGTGGAAATGTAATTTTCCATTTTTCACTATAATGAAAAAGAAAAATCTCCCGTCGGCCGTACAAAATCGAACGCAATCCCATTACGACCTTTTTGAACTCGGATTAATATACCAATTTAACAGCGAGGTATTTTTATTTTTTTTCAACCGTACGCAAATAATTTATTTACTTGTACCGCCATGGCGTGATTATGTATAATATTTAATTTTGTGTTCGTATCGACGAAATTAAATCCGGCTAGTCTAGAAACAGTGTTAATTTGGTCGACCGGTCTCTCGTCCGTACAGCCTGCAGTTCCGACAATCAGATTACAATAATAATATTGGATTCCGGAAATAAATTAAGATTTTTTTGTGATTCAATTTTTCTCAACCGGCAATCGGATGTATGGGAGAGGGATCTCAGAATATGGCGAGTTGGGTCAGTGGAAAAATATTTGAACAGGAATACGAGCAGAATGTATCCATGCTCGATCCTCGACCGCTTTAATACGTACCTATATACTTGGAGTTATACCACAACAGTAACAAGATATTCGGGATTGTTTGACTGAAAAAATGTTTTCTTTTTTAATTTTAAAAATATTCCTGTATTAAAATAATATAGGAGTCGAGGGACGAATAAGAATAGGAATAAAATAATAACAACTTTCTGTTGACCGGATTAGGGGATCAATATATTTTCGCTGTTGTACGATTTTTATGAATTCCTATAGCAATACGATAAGAGGGAATTCCCGACGCCGGTAGTCATTCATTTCTGAAATGATGTTTGCGCGGGGCAAACATACGTCCGAAATGAAAAGACCAGTGAATGATGTGGTTCCTTTAATATTACAAAAGTTTCCATGACATCAATCTTCTGGGGGACATTGGTATGTGTCCTCAGACGTACCAAAGTTATATGACATTATAATATTATTAAAATGTATGTACAAATTATATAATATACCTATATATATTCGGGCTTGTACATTCATAGAAATAATTTTGAACACAATAAATTATGACTGCTTGCAATGAAATAAGGATTCGTATTATTTTTTTCAGAATTCTCAAACATAATGAAATAGTTAATAATTTTTTTTTTACAATTAACGACTGAACAATAGTATGTAGTTAAAAATGTATTTTTGGTATTCAATTATGAACTACAACAAAAAATATTTGTGTTGTACATAATAATAATAAGTGGTAAACAACAATAATATTTTTAATGAACTGAAATGAAAATTAAAACATTGGTCCTTGGACAGTATCTTATATAATATTGTATGAACAATGGACGTAGATTTTATTTGTCATAATAATAAAATATGTGAACTGACGTACACCGAATTTATGAGTATAAAACGCATTGTTTCGTTTTTAACAATCTTTGATTAGAAATCCTGAAAATAAATCGTCGGAGATAATATAGGTATAGGTACACCTGCACCTATCGCCGTGTCTAACGCAAGTTCATATCACCGAAGTGTTTTAATTTTTTTTTCATCGACATTAAGTATTGACGTCATTTTGTAAAGACCGTAGAACAATAAGCGGATGCTCGCGGCGGATATACCTACTATACGGAACACAACCATGTACTTTTACTGTACACGTGTATGTGTACAAAATATAAGACACGACTCGGGGCCGGGCGAAGGGCACGGTTATGGTGACTTTGTAAATGTCACCCTTGGGATGGTTGACAGGCAATCAAAACACATACCTCCGGCCATTCACGGGTAACCGTCCGAAATCAACCCTTTTTGATTAGTGCTTCCTGACCAGGAGGTGGTTTATCGCACTTACGCAGCACCACTTGTCCCGTCCCCGGCGCTCGCCCGCTCGTCTTCCAGCCGTTCAAAATTATCAAGCCCCAGGAGTCCACTTTCCGAGGATTAGCTGTACAGCGTAAATCCTGCGACGCGTAAATTTACATGCACAAGGACTTTCGCGGATGCCCGTTTTATATTTACGAGTCGTTTTCCACACCTCGCTGTACATTTTTCCCTACGCCCCCGCGGTCAGGCCCAACACGCGGTTTATTATTTATTTATGTTTTTTTTTTTTTTATGATCGCCGCCATGAGCTGCGGAATCGATTCCGTGGTCATGCGCCGCCGACCAGCGCTCCCGAAAACTGTCTGACATAGATGGATGATAGCCGCCGAACCACGAGCTCGGTTTATTACAAAAGAAAAAAAAGAATACCGCGGTAGGGACGCCGTCTACCACGATTTGAAAAATGAGCGTACCCCTTTATTTTTACCACTTCTGCGCTCCCGCCGTCCACCTCGAGTTATTGCGAATGCGATATGAATTTGAGGATTTCAAGAGGCTTTCACAATAAAAGTTTCTTTTCCACTCGCCCGCTGCCGCGCGCGAAAACCTTCTATGCACAGTTCATATTGTCTAAAGCTCGTACTGACAGAGCGACCTGTACGTTCTTCCGGCTTTTCCTTTTCGTGTTTGCCATTATTTATTTATTATTCTTTTTTTCTCATCTTCTTCTTCTCTCCTTTAAACGCGGATATTTATTTTGCCGACTCGCACTACACGCACGCACTTTCCGGTTTCATTTCCCGTTTTGCATTCAGCCGATTTCACACCGACGACGTTGCGGTATTTAGCGGTTTATTATTTTGTACGTACTTTCGGGTTTTTCTCATCGCGTTCGCCTGTAGAACGCTCAGGCCGAAAACGGCAGGGGGACGCGGCGTTTCGCGTGGCGGGAAACGTTAACAGTTCGCAATGTAAACTTGATAAAGTATACATATAGGTACCTATACCTCGTGCGTGCAAACAAATAGTATGCCAAACGAAGTAACTCGGCGTTTCATAATTCAATTTCGACAACCCGACCATACACAGTCGAGTGTGTAATAAAACAACAATAGTAATAATAATAATAATAATAATTGTTAGCTGCGTATTGTAGTGCGTGTATGGTATACTCGTCCGCGTAAACATTTATATCGTTATCGCTGCAGGTATTACGCGCTTATAGTGTACTCGGCTACATAGTAACGTTTACGTACTACTCGTATAATATATCATTAGAATTCGTAACAGACTATAATGGATTTTGTAAGCAACCATCGTTTGCGTATTATAGTGGAGTACACGCGTATTAGTAATCACTTCACGGTATCGTTATATGTACAGGATTATTTGAACTGTCTAGTTTAAGCTCGGTGTTATTCGTAAAATTCGTTAACGTTTCCGCAAAGTGACTTTTAACGTCCAAAATGTTCGGCACCGTTTTTCCTCGTTGGCGTCCTTATGTGGTATAAAATACTAGCCGTGCAAGGGTGTCCACCCGAAACGTATTCGTTTCAACCAAACAGCGGCCAGAGTATGTACTTACGCTTTCCGTCAGGTCGGCGGAATATAAAAAAAAAAAATTAACGTATGAAACGAAAAAAATTTCTCCGGAGTAAGTGTAATAATATTGCCGGGGCCGAATGCAGCGCAGAGTGCCACTAAAGAAGTTTTTTCTCCTAAATCCTATTTGTCAGTGGCGTCGACGAAATAAAAATAAAAATAAGACGCTCGCTTTTTAACTTACCCGGGTACTTTGAAACACAGTTGCAATATTATATCTGCTGTGCAAAGGGGACGAGACATTTTCGGCTGTCGTTTTTAATAGAAAACGAAGACTCGTTATAATGGGGGACGCCGTAAAGACAAGTGGGTCGTTGGAGGGCTGATCGACGAGCGAGGGGAGGTGGACCCAATGTGCCTCCGTCGTATGTTTGTTTTCCGAGTAACTAAGGGTAAACATCATCGGCCCCAGCGTTAAAAGCCTCGCAGTCGTCGTTGCGTTTTAAACGTTTTCTCTGGGCAACAAACATGAGATATTGCTCGGTTCACTAATTTTTGTTCAGAGCCTTTTATTCTGCAATACACGAGAACCGCGCCACTGACAATGGCCCGTGCACTCACTCCCCGTCGGACCACCACCACTGCCAGCGTTCGCCACCATCATTTCTCGTTGAAAGGGAAAAAAATATCCTCTCATTGGCAGCGATGCCGGCAAAGGGTTGGGAATAGTCGACAAATAAATAACGGCACACGTTATTAGAAACAGTAAAGTGCGAGGCGAAATACCATCGTATCCAGCGGAAGAGGTTCCTTTTTATTATTTCCCATGCATTTAAATTATACTGTTTTCACCCAGATAACTACATTTTTCTCACACCCTATTTTTCGCGCGTGATAATAAGCTCCTGTTGCTACGTTTACAGCCCCCTTAACCTGAGCAAAGGTTTCTGTATAGGGCACTCGACATAAACTACTCTGTTCACGGCGCGAAGGTAATAGTGTTCTCCTAATACCGTTCCTTTTTACGCGGTCGTTATTCAAATCGGGCGGGGGAAAATGTAAAATTTACGAAAACTACTTAAGAAAATAATACCGCCTGGTATTTTTCCTTTTTAAGAAAACTATAATATATTCGCTCGTGAGAGCTTGTGAATATATAACAGCGACAGATAATATTTTTCCGCGTTCGAAACGATTTCATTGGCGTAACTCGCGTAAATGAAAAAAAAAAAAAATTAAACCCACTTATTGAATTATTTTTTATTCGTTTAGTTTTCGTCCGAGCTATATAATATAATATATATATGGCTTTTAAGAAAAAGAAAAGAAAAACAATATGGCTTCGAGGGCCGGTGGTTTTTTTTTTTTTTTTGAAGAATTGCATAATATTTACCAAGTTGAAGAACACGCGCTCGAGGGGAGGGAAATATTATTTTATTAACAATGTCCGCGCGCGGGACGGAAGTCGAACGCAGCCATTGTGTGCACACAACACAACACGACCGTCCATCGCGTATTATTATTATAATTATTATTAAAGGAAGCGCGCGTCCGTCCCTCTCCGGTCGGCGGGCGCACCGTTCACTTCATGTACATAATGTATATAATACTCTGTGCGCTAAGGATTCGTTTGCCAATTACCGTGATTGAGCTCCGCAACTCGTGATCGCCGACGTAAAGCGTGTACGTGCGATGACGGTCCGATGCACACATCTCGCGTGTATACATGCAATAAATTATATTTTAATAATAACATTTCCCGAGCTGCAGCCACTCGCCGCGCGCCCGTATTCGTTATCTCCGGCCGACACGCGGCCGCCGCGGCTACTGCTGCAGGTTTGTTTTTCGCAGGACCAGCCGACGACGCCCCCCCCCTCGTCAGTGTAGTAGATGCATATAAATGTAAATAAATATGTATATAGCTGCGTAAATCGCGGGTAGGAATCCCGTCAATGGACTCGTTTTTTTTTTATAACGAACCGCGAAGACGCGCCATCGCTTGCAGGTCGTCAGCACCACCCCCGCGTGTGTTACCGTACCCCGGCTGTATAGGAACACGTACTCCGTCGATATCACATCGTTATAGGCTTGACCCGGGGAAATAATAGGACCTCGACCCGCGCGTACGTCATTACAATTATTATTAGCCGGGCGGCGGGTGGCGCGATGTCGACCCAGACGATGCTCTACGGTCCTGAAACCGTTTGTACTCCGACACTGAACTTTGTCCAGCACGAGAAGTGTGTAGTCCGAAAGCGTGCAATAAAATCGTACTGCTTGCAGGAGTCACATAAACGGATACCTATAATTATGTGTTATATGCATGAACAAACTATGCGCACAATCGGTAAACATTAAATACTGGAAAAAAATAATCATTATTCTATAATATGATACATTATATACGCATGATATGCAGAATGGTTGTTATTTTTAACCTTGTGTGTCGTACGAGTAATTGAACATTTCAGGCCCTCTACATACTGCTCACCCCCTCAAATCCATCGTTCCAAGTGCCGGTCATTCCGGTTTAATTTATTTCGCACGGTGTACATATGGTTAATGTCCTTATTTCGACAGCCATATTGACGATTCGCCTTTTTTTTCCCCAGGAAAAGCGAACAGAGCGTACCAACCGTACCAACACCGCGGTGACAGCAGCGACGGGGAATGTGACGAAGACACGGCCGAGTTCCAGCCCAACCGTCACCAGCACGGCTCGCAGCATCACTACCACAGCAGGCACAGGAGGCCTAACCACACGTACCAACAACCCGGTGCTTTGCTGAACACCGACACGAGTGGAACTTCCGGAAATTGTTCGGACGCAACGCTCACCGATTCAGAACTAGCGTTCACTAGAGACGCGACGCTACAGTTGCACGACGGTGGTAAGTACCCATTGTTATATGCGTGACTTATAACATCTCTGGGATGGGTTTTCCTTAAGATTTACCAAAAATGGTATCCTTCTGGTGTTCAAGATAGAAACGTTCTATTCGCTAGAAGGACAATAATGATATAGAATAGGTACTCGCACGATATTTTCGAAAATTGTTCGTTCTTGCTTCGTAATATACTTCTGCAGTGTTTACTCAGCGATATTTTATTTCTATTATTGTTTTCGTTCCGCAGTTGAATGTTCAATAATAGAATATTGAATTCATTTATATAATATTGACAACATTGAGAATTGATATACGGAAACGATAAAAAATAACATAAAATCGACAAATGTCGCATGTTAACATAATGCTCAACAGTATAACTTTTTCGGTACATTGCAGTGGTACACTAAGTTTAAGAGGTATTTGTACTTTGTGAAAATAATAAACATTTATAGTTAGGTAATGTTGTACTGCGATCGGAGCTAAAACGATTGGTAATACTGTGTAGAAATAGTATCTTACCGTACATAAATACATAATATTATAATAACTCCTACGAGAATTGATGATGGTTTTATCAATTCAAATCATAATATATTACAATACGATCATAATGTATAATCATACCTTATCGCAAGTATGAAATCTCTCACTCCAAGGAAAATAAAATTAATTGTTGAACATCCATCGTGCAAGTTTTTGTTTTATTATTGAATCGTCCCGAGGCGTGTCTTAATTTTATCTCTATAACGGTACGATTTGCGTCGAAAACACGCACAATAATTATTTTAGTGTGTGACGGTTGTACAGTGTATACGCAGACAACAATATCATGTTTTTCGTTTTTATAATGGGATCGTACAATCAGTGAACATATTATTCTCTAGACAAGCACGAGTGATAGTTTAAAGCAGCGTGAAGTATGTAGTAACTTAAATTAAAGTAAATAATGTAAAATATATTTAATTATTTCATATTGGTTGGTGAAACTTCACGGAGTAGGTACAATGTACAGCTTATTCAGTATATTCCCGTCGTAGTGGCACCTCGTCTCGACGATCCACGTCAACGGTTCTCAAACTGTGCTGCGCGAGTGCAATACAGCGGCTCTCCACTTCGCACACGTCTGAATTAAGTCAAACATTCCGACATTGTTACATTTCCATAGATTGCACATTGTGTACGAAATTGTTTGGACCGTTAACTGCCTGAAAAAAAATGTCGAGCTTATATATAGTGTTGACGGTGTTATTAATAAACCCGCATGCAATGTATCATAATATAAAGACATGTACCATACGAATGGTACGTATAAAGAATCGAATTAAAAAGTAAATCGTCGCGACATAATCGTCTGAGAGCTGCAGTTGGAAATACGCATTTCTGGTTTTTGGGTGTCGGTGGATTTTATTTTGTTCTTAACACATATCCCAAATCCCAATCGGACTGCGCGACCAATCGAAAAGTTTGAGAACCACTGGATCGACGAGCAATCTGCAGAGGCGCGCGTGGCTCCGACCGATGTCTCGGTAATTATTACTATCGAGGAATAATATCGCTGCGGACGAGTCTTGTGTGTCCGACTCGTGTGCATTACTATTGCTTCGTATAACATACTCTGAGCAGTCTCATGCCACGGTGCGTATACCGGATGACCTCTGCAACGTCGAACTTCGCCGCGGGGTCCGGTACAGGCCGAATACGTTTTGCGTACGACAGACGTCTGCAGCTGTCCGCGATCGATTTTCGGATCGAAGCCTCGCGTGCAGAACTCGGAATTCGTTTACATTTTTCTACACGCCGTGATTTTCCGAGTCGTTCCGCGGCTTTTCCGACGCTTTGTCCGGTACATGGTCCCGTGTAATCGTCCTTCGGTGCAGCAACACGGCGTAGTCAATTCGGTTACCGACACCGGGTGTTTCAGATACGGTCGTTTGTTTATTTATTTTTTTCTAACGTTTACGTATATATTTTAACATGATGCGTCCGATAAAATAATATGTGCGGTATAGTAATAATTTTGACAACGGCTGGCCGAGGACGCAATCCTGTGCGTAGGAAGTATTTGAAAACATAAAGGCGACCGTGGTATCAATACCAACGTGTTGGAACACGCATGACACCACCGCTTTTGTGTCGCATACCGCCGAATGATCGATGTCCACCTCGTTTCGTTTTACCGATAAACTTTTGACCTTTAATATAATGTGACACTCGATAACTCAAATAAATAATAATTACCGCAACGGGGCAGCGACATGTTATACCATATCGACAGTGCTCACGGTAGTGTATAAATATACTGCTAGCGTGTCGACGGAAATATCATAATATCGTATACGTGTTTGAACCGCAGGATCCGACGAGCACGAAATCGTTTTGAACGTGGTTATGGAGAAGTGACGATGTGTTCATAAGTATCCGACACCGAGCACCGTGTACACGTGCCGGCTTTGTTTTTTTATTTTATTTTTCGGTTTTCAACGACGATCGTTTTTCAAAATTAGCAACCACCGCCGTCATCCCCGTTGAACGGCGAGCCGAGATTTATGTGCGTTTAAGAGTCGTGACGAAAACGGCGGGCGGCGGCGGCGTACCCCGAGGGACTTCTCGGAAAGGGGCAAAAGGAACGTCGAGCGAATACAACCGAACGGGCTCTTGTTATCAAAACAAATTGTTCCGGCCCAGCGGCCGAACGACGGCGGTGTACGCGCCAGACATTTGTCACAATCCGTCGGCCGTCGTCGTTCACGTAATACAATATTCCCGCCTCGCGTTTTCATCGTAGAGTTGGCGAAAATTATTACGAATGTCGGGCGAGCGAGCGTAAATATTTTCGTTTTGATTTGTTTACTCGGCGGGGCCAACGCGACAGGCGAGACACGGGTGGGTCCGTCGACGAAGAGGAGTTTGCGTTGTATTATCGTACACGCACGCACGCAAATTGAAATAAGTGGTCGTAGTTCGATTTTGACCATCAATCAATGCCACAGCGGCCGACGACGGCTTGCATGCATAATGTTGTTGCAGCGCACGTGCGTTCATTAGGTAAATTATAATTATTCCGCGGAGCTTTTAGAACGTTTTCGTACATTGCGCGTAATACGCCGACTTTGAGGGGGGGTGGCGGCATGGGGGAAATATTGTAATAATATATATCCGATACGCTTTTAACGTGATTAACGCTCATGGCCGGCCACGTCATAATAATACACGGTTTTCGCGTATATATATATTAGCGGGTAAGAAAACGCGCGTATACATATATACATATTATAATACAAAACACAACTGCCACGTTAAACACACACACACACGTGTTCGTATGCGTGTAGTACGGACATTGTGTTTGACCGGTGTCCATCAATTAGGGAAAATTGATGTAGTCCACCAACCCCTGTGCGAACGTCCTCCGTTCATCCCTATCCGCGCGGCTCGTGCGTTGTTCGATATAAATTGGTAATCATCGTCATAACCGAAAATATTGTGTCCTTCGGCGGCGGGGCAGGACGCGAGAAATCGCTACAGCTCCGCCGCGTATCAGATCAATTATTAAATATTACTGACGATTTTTCAATCAGGGGAAAACGGCGAGCGAACCGTGCGCACGACGCGTAGGTACTCGGTGGGGACTACAATAATAATAATATATTGTATATATACGCATCGTGCCGGCCACACACTGCTGCACGCGTGCGAGTCGTCCGAATAAATAATTCACGCCACTTTACCTAATCACACGTATCCTACACGTGCACACCCGTATTAGATACCTATACGTTATTATACGATCCTGCGTGTATATATTACACGTATGGCGTTACCGTTTCGACGTGGTCGAGCCGATCTCTCGCGCCACGACACCGCATCGTATATTATTATATTCACGGGATACGCAGCGGGATACCGTCGGAGTCTGTTTTTATTTATTTCCTAACGAGTCCGTCCGCTACCGAAAACACACGGGTTTCTATCACGTGGGGGCAATCGAAAGGGAATTAATGGCTTTCGACATGCGACATCCACCGCGCATGCAGTGCCCACGCATTCATCCACTTTGATTTTCGTCGTTTTACGGTAAAACCGTACGACCATGTCAGTAACGTAAGCGCTAGACAATACGTGCTAGGACGCGTTAAGATTTTTCACGTAGAAACGATCGTTTTGCCACGCGAACTATCGTCAGTTAAACACTGAAATATATTACTACATCGACCCCGCCGCAGCGCTGTTTTTAATGTTTTAAATCGCTTCGCTATTCCTGCACTGGAAACGATTTAGTTGTTCGCCAAGACACGAACCCGGCGAGCGTCTCGCTCTTCTACCTAATACGATTTGTTATTAGACGCGATAAACCGCACGGGCGTAAGCATTCGGAAACCCTCTCGTATAATATAACACGTTTCGCCGCACTTCGAAAACATCATCGTCGAGTTCATCACATAATGTTACGATAACAAACCGGCGAGATCGCGGAACATAACGATCGCGTTTTCTGAAAAATAAACTTTCGATGTAGATAAAGCACCGCGGTAATATATATTGTTTTTTCCTCCGTGCACGCGTACGCGGAAACTTAATGAAAACCCACCATCCCTTGCGCCGTCGTTATCGTCCGCACAAAGTGTATATAATACCATTAATTTATATATTTATCACTACGCGTACCACCTACTTACGATATTTATTACACTTATTATATTTCATGCCGCCACGTTGGCCGCGAATTGTTAACGCTTTTGGCATAAAACGCAATGCACGGGCGCCATGTGATACGCGCGTATCGATTAAAAAAAGTCCCACGGTGTTGTTTATCTCCTTATCGATTCGATTTGGACCATATCGTTGGTGGAAACAAACGCCCCGAACCGTATGGTTTTCACTCGCCGGCTGGTTCATCGCAGAAGAAACGCCGAACGTTTTCTGCCCGCTCGTGCTCCTGCAGCTCGTTATACGCGCACTACGTGGAACGTTACATTGTTCGCAATTCGTATTTATGATACTGTACTATCGTTTTGAGATTGTGGCCGAAGCGCTCCCGTCGCGGTACCTGACCAACTGTAATATAACGCACGCGTGCTGCCCCGTAAAACGTTCATTCCGCCCCCGGAAATAATTCGATAAACTTAAATTATATTTTTAAATGGATATTAATGATCTCGGCTCCTGGCGAAAGTTCGCTTCGAACGAATAGCGGCTGTCCGTTCGGACATTTTTATTGCGTAATCTCTTGTAGTTTGTTTTTCTTTTTTTTTCGCAAAGTTTTGTTCCGTTCTTCTTCATAATTCCGCCGCAGCCGAGTACGACCGCGTATAATATATAATATTATGTTCTCTCCGTCGTCGTAAAGTTCGTCGCGCACCATGTTCGTAATATTGTTCCGAAATCAAATCGTCCGGTGCACAACGATATTACGGGATATCATTATAAAACGCGATTTCTCCCTCCCTCCCCTGTCCCGGCGCACAGTATAAGCCTTAGCTGCTCTTAATCATGCATTTCGGGAAGAACACGCGATGACGTGGTGACGGGGAGAGGAGATAATAAATCGCCTATAAACGCGACGAGGACGGACGCCGCCGAGACCTTTTAATGGGGTTTTACGAGCTCCCGGACCACGTTAAAAATTCCGCGCAAATGCGAGACCAACGAGTTAGCAGACAATTATTTCGTCTTGATAACGACGTTTCGGTTTAATTTCCCAACGATCTCGTTGCTCGCTCGCTAATGCTTATTAGAACGACGTCGACCGGTTAAACGAAATCGCGCCAACAACACTTTATCACGCACGAAACCGTTATTTGAACACCGTCCTAACGTATGATAACACTGTTGAAAGAGATTTCGTCGGTTATGATGAGGTGGTACGTAGTCGTACGTGATGCATGAGAATTCCGTGCATCGTCTTACAGAGACAATTGTACATTCACAGATCAATCTCCCGGAGATAAATTGAAATTGTACTTCTAGCCAATGAAATGACATTTTGTTTGTGTATAAACTACATTTGATGAGTTTCACTTAAAACGTTGTTTTTCTGGAATCGGGAGGAGTTTTTACAGACGGTGTTTAATATTTTATTGTGAAATGTCACCTCATTACCTGTCGGTATAATATATCGCTAAGTATAAAATTAAAATATAGTGTTTTCGTTCGTATACCTAATAAAAGTTAATAGAGACTAAATCCCTTTAAGTAATTAATGTATTTTGCGACTGTAATTCGGTTATTTACTATACATATGCAATTAGAATAATTAATATGAATAACCATTTGGTCCCTATAACAGTTCATATTTTATAATAAGCTTTTTCATATAGGTTATATATTTTACGTTTAAAACAATGCCACGTTGTTCATCGCTGATAAGATTTTTTTTTTTTTATTGAATTTTCATGCGTGGCCTACTGTTGATTAGAGCACATATTTTTCCTTTGATCAATTAATAGAAAATGTATTTACCATCGCGAGTGTGCGGACACAAAATTGCGTTTATTGTGAAATACAAAATTTGAATATCGGAAATAGTCGGCGGAGAGGACGAGAGTAGGTCGAACACCAATAGAATCATTTCGAGTGCGCGGAGAATTGATAAAATAAAAAAAAATAAGCGACCCTATGGTTAAAACGCATTCAATAGCTTCTGCACGCTGCACCAGTAATACAATAATATTTGATGTTGTCGGACGGTGAGATGAGCACGCATAGTGGGAAGTACATAATGCAGCGTTTCTAATAAGTTATGTACCATCGGTCGATGACGTCATCGGCGGATGTAACGAAATAGCTGCGCGCCTTTACGAAAATATATCAAAGGCGTTTCAAATTGTGTGTATGATGTACTTTATTTGCGGCCCAGTGTGTGTGTTTTCACACCGACTCACCATTAAGCCTTTTATAACGTACGGTACGTGTGTATATATATACGAGTATGTGTACGTATAGGCAACCCTAATGGTGATACGAGCATTGTACACCGTTCCGAGTGCACTATAAATAAGAATCGTTGCGCCGCCGACGAGATGGAAGGGTGCGGAAAATAATAAAGTTTGAAATTCGAGGACGGCCTAGCGTTCCCGAAACGATACGTAATACTGTTTACGTTGCTGCCGCGTACGCCGCGGCATAGAGATCTCGCGACGATAACAATTATTGTTACTAAAAACTATTTGTTTATTTCACCGTAATGTTAATCATGTGATACCCCTAGACCATAATATAAACCGTACCGTAACGTTGTGAAACACATTAACCTAACTTTTGTTCGATACTGCTGCACGGTTGTACCTACGCATGCATGCGATATAATGAGACGTGCACGATAATATATTATGTAAAATATGGTTAACGCAGTGTTTATAATGCGCGTGTGTGCGCGTAGGGGCGAATCGTAAACGTATACATAGATATTTTATAAGCACTGCCGCGGCGAGTGGAACAATAAATATTTTGTTCATTTCCGGTATTGTCGGCCAGCCCAAAAACGACAATTTAGGGGGATTTAACGCGGCGCGTTGTGTTTTGTACACGATATGAAAAGTCATTCGTGTTTCACAAATTGTAATGGCGCTTGGGATGGCAGGCGGTCGTCGGCAGACACGCGACCTAATAAAACGCGGAAACGCTAGGCTCTCGCGGAAGCGTCCTCGCGGCTTCCCGGTCGACCCGGAGGACTGATGAGCGCGGAAGACGGTGTAATCAATCTCTTTCTCGGTCTCGGTCTCGGGCCGCAGCCACCGCCGCCGCCTACGTTTGTTTTCGCGCGACGGGGACACCGGAGGGCTGCAGGAGAAAGGGTCGAGAAAGGGGTAGCGAAAGAGGTTTTCCATCCGGTTATACGTATATATCGTTGTACTTTCTTTCGCGCGCGCGCGAGGACTATAGAAAAATGCGAAACGTTCCACGGCATAACGCGTATACATAACGTGTACACAGATACTATTGTATAAACTTGTACGTGTATAACATAGGCCCGTCGGGTGCGTGGATTCCTTACGGGACGCCGGCCGTTACGGTATTGATTTTCCGCGCGGCGTGCCTGTATGATAATAATAACAGCACGTTCTCTTCTCGCCGGCGAAAGATTCCGTAAACAATAACGCCGTGATATGCGGCCACGGGCGTATGTCGCGATTCGCGTAAACTCGCAGAAACGCGACTTTGCGACTCGTTTCGAACGTCGGGCTTTCGTGGATAATTCGTTTGGAAAAAAAAAATGCCGATAGCATTTAACGCGCACCGCCTCCATCGCTGTATCCGTTTGTTTTCTGAAAGGTATAATTATTATGCTTGGAAAGTCGTAGCCGTATAATATGCGGTCGAAGAATATCCGTTGAACGCGATTAGTTATTGTATAACATTTTTCGGTTGCCGAGTTTTCAAAGGAATAATCGTCGGCGGCGAGCGGGAGAGAAAAATCGTAAATCGACCGCGGGATGCGAAGGGATGAGTACGGAGATTGTTCGAAGCGTCGGTAATCGAAAAGAGATCAGATTTCGGCGGCGGGGGAAAAAAAAAACGAAACGTTTCGCACGCGATCACTGTCACCGACAATAGACGAACGGTGGAGGGTGACATCAATGGTCCGTCGAACCGAGAATATAATAAATATTATTTTGTTAGCTCGGCTTCGATGAACGTGTATTATTGTTCGGGACGCGCGTGTGGGATTTTGCGCGTAGATTATTGCGTTACACACGCCACCGGGTCGAGCGGGTGGGCACATAGACTCGGCGGCGGGCGTCTGTCACTTTGAGCTACGAGCTTATCTGCCGCGCGAGTTCAAAGCTCCGGAACTCTTTCTCTTGCTCTGTCCCTTTTCGCTGCTGCTGCTGCTGCTGCTGCTGCACTTGCCGCCCTATCAATTTCACGGCGACGCGTCCCCTATATTAATTGGACCGAAAGCGCCCGTCCTTTATACACCGAGCGACCCCTCGCCGACGCAGCAGCAGCAGCAGCGGTCCTTTCAGAAAGATTCATTACTCGAAGATGTTATCGTGACCGGATTAATATAATATATATACGTACACGCAGACTGTATTTTATTTCGCACGAGCCCGCACACCCATCGTGAGCCATTTGACATTTCGACCGTATGCAGTCAGTGTCTGTGTCCTCGGACCTTGCGTGCGTATCCCGACGGCTTAATAATATAATAACAACGGTAATGCTTGCAGCGCGTTATACGATAATAATGATATGATAAGCAACGGTGGATATCACTCGGATCTGCAACGATATTATTGTTATAATTATTATTATTATGATACTGCGCTTTATGCGTGGTGTCGTAATGCGGTTATCGTTACACAACGCGACAAACGGTATGTATATATTATATATTGTTATCCGAGAACGCGGGTAGGCACACTTCGAAATAGGGATTTATTCGGATCGGGTAAGGGGATTTTTTTATTCGATCGTAAACTATATTTTTTTCTTTATTAAATCATCATAATTTACAGTAAACAATTTGATAATTACAATTATATGATTATCTATTTATTTTAAGTTGAGCTTGAGTTAGAGATAGATATAGCCTTTAAACGCGCATGTTTTCGTTTCGTTTATAATCCTGACCGATTTTTTTGGCCGTTTCAGCGCGCACTTGCCTCGTGAGTTGATGCGTATTTAGGGAGAGTGACGGGGATAGTTGCCTCGGGTGCACAATTTTGGGGGCAGCAAACTTTGGGGGGAACTTTTTTTTTCTTTTTGAAACAGATTTACAATGACCTAGGCAGTTAACAAAATTATTTCAACATAACGGTCTTTTGTTTAATTATAAGTAGTAACAATTATCGTATACACGCACTTGTATTACGGCGTTATTGTATCGTATCGATTTACGAGCGTATAGTATAACGTCTCTGCGCGTTTATTGTTTCGTTTTCAATATAACGATATATAATACACTGTTATACTCGGGTCGTCGTGAATTGGCTCTTTGCACGAACGTCCTTCCGCGCGGCAATGCGACTCGAAATAATTATTAAAACTCCTTATCGATTTTCGTTCCTTCGCGGAATGCCCGTCGTTTCCGAGCGTAGCTCACTGAAACGTGTACTGCACGCGCGAAATACTTTGACGTTTAGGTGACTTCCGTTTCCGGCGTAAGTCGTACTTACTATCCGGATCTGCCGGCAACAGCCGTCGCGTATTCACATACGCCGTCGTCAATACAGCTAGGGGTCGTCTATACCCTAAATTCCCGCCGGGAGAGAGAGGGTGACATTTCACCCCCATACCTATGTACACTCGGCGAACGGTAAGATGTCGATTTCGCTTGAAAACGAATTAAATATCGTCCATCTCCATTCATACGACGTGAAATTGGTTATTAAAAAAGACAAAAATGTACAATATAGTATAATAATGTATATTGCTATGTTTAAATTTTATTATAAAGCATAATATCAGAGATAACTGTATCCGAGTTAATATGGCTGCCAATAAATCACTCCAGGAGTGGCATTTAGAGACTAAATAAAAAGTCTCGTCCCTTTTTCGTTTCACTTAACAGCATTGCACCATAGTAAAGGATTTGGGTCAATTTCCCTCCATTCGATCCCCCACATGTTCTGAAGATTGAAATATTTACTCGGGTACGAGTTCACTCTTGACCTCTTGGTTTTCTTGGCGTCGAACTTTTCAAATTTTATTTTTAGATATTTCTCATTTGAGGTAAAAGTTGAACTGTGTCGTAGTTTCTATATTTGTACAGTAAAACTAAATGTTATAACGATAATTGGATTGATAATAATTATTAGACGTGCACTCGAACTGCGGCGCAACTTCTTCTGGCGCGCGCGAGTGGTGCCTCTGCACTGCGAGCTTTTACAATATAAAGTTCTGGCTTGAACTTTACCGGTTCGTGCGGGGGTTGCTAGCTACGAAATATATCGAGGTGCGGGGGCTGCAAAAACGGTGCGTGACCGACGTGATTGCGTGACGCGCGCGTTAAACATCATAATAACTCTCGCAAGTCACGACCAATGCGGGGGTCGGTGGAGGGTGCAAAATAAGCATAGCCCGGTTCAGTCTTGGCTGCCGCTAATAAGGGTTCCCGGGACATTTAATTACCCGGTTTGTACCTCGAAACGGGGTGGTTTTTTTCCCGTCGTCATATTATCTATACGTCGCCCGCAATACACGACTACCTATACGTGCTGTGTTGTTGTTTTTTAATTTAACTCCTTGTACAGCATAATTAGAGGTTCTCGCGTATCGTCGTTACAATATGGGATACTTCGCAGATCGATATTTCCCCGATGTTTGCAACCCTAAATATTGACGAGGACGAGGCGATCGCGCCGTAACCGTATATTATATAGTTTAACGCACTCACACGTTTGCTCGAACATGATTCGCTCGGACGTTTCGACTTTTTCGGATATCACAGAACACGCGTATTGCGTAATAATATAGTGATTTATTCCCTTCCGTCCGAAAGGGGAGATACGGCTGTAGATACGTGCGGCGCGTGTGTTTATTTATATTTTTTTTATGAATTATTCGGATTTGTATATCACACGAGTGAACGGTCTGGCGGCCTGTCATTTTGGACCAGAGGGGTATTTGCGGCGTATTTATGTACACAGTGCCGCGCGTAAATCTCCTAAAATGCGCGAGTAATAGTTGTTCGATACACACAAAATCATTCATAAAAACGAGCTTAACCGTAAACCACAACCACAACCGTGTACGACCGATATTTGGGTCCGTGAAATATTTCTCAACTTCTGCAGTACGGCAGCTCCTGCGCGCCTTTATGTATACCGCGGTGATAACAGAAAAAAAAAAAAACACATAAATATTATATTTACATTCAATCCGCGGCGACCGTTTGATGTTTTCGGTCGTCTAAAACACACACGACTTTTATTGTGTATGTTATATATGCGAGAATAAAAATAAGATAAGTTACGGTTTCAGCCATTTACTCGGGAGACAAGGGGTTAAGTGTGTATGGTATAGTAACTAAATTTAGCTTTCGTTTATATACGTTTAATCTTGACGCGGACCGTAAATAGTGAAACTTTATGGTACAGCTCGTTGCGCGTTCCGCCTGTGTTTAAAATACTTGTCTATTTATCGTGTCTTTTTTCATTTATAGTATATTTACCATTTGTGTTTATATGTTATTTGTTGAGAAACGTCTGTAAAAGTCGCCAATACATGACCGTTACTGAATGTTTAATAGTTTATGAACACGGAGTATTATTGTCTATTTTATAGAATATGCGATAGTAAGAATACGTATATCTTGCCGATGATTTTAAATTGATGTGTACCGAAATGTGAGAACGAATAACGATCACAAAACTTGAAACTTGCACATTGGTAGTACGCGATGTATTAATTTTTGAATATTTTTATCGATGTGCACATCGTCTTCGCGCATTTTTGATAATTTCGAGCTTATCGCAAGTATATATAATATATAAATGTGATATATTACAATACGCGTATACATATACGGCTTTGTGAAAGTTAAGAAATAAAATTGTAAATGTTAGCGACTTTTAAGTAACATGTGGGAAAAACAGAAACTTTTTAGCAGATGGCATCTACCCACGGGCCCGACACGGAAGAGGCATTTTCTAGATATTTTAAGTCGTCGCCTGAAGTTTTAGTCTCTTCTCGTTCTTCTTCGACTCGCTGCCCGAATCGTGACGATAGAATACGATAGCCCTCGTGGGTAGGTTGTATGTGCGTTTATATTTAGACCCATAGGGATCGCGAAGGCCGTGCGGGGTCTCCAATTAAACGGCGCGGCTCATTAATCCGGTCACTAAACCTTATTGGCCTCTTAATAACAGAGGGCGCTGGAACGGCGTGAGACGGCGAACCGCGGGAGGGATGGCGTGGTACGGGAGAGGACGAGAGACAGGTAGGCGCTCCGCGATCAAACACCACCGTCACTAATTATACACGCTTTTGGGGAGTGGGTGGGCCCGTGAACGGAACAGTTTTCAAACGTGTAAACTCCGGTGGCGCTTCCGAAATAACATTTTTTTTTCGTAAAGACAAACACATGATGTATAACAATATTATTGAAAGCTCCGACAAACCGTCAATAGTACGTTAACTACGACAACCGTACGCCGACCGTTGTAAATTTAACCGGATCGACGCGTATGGAAATTGTTGTTATCTAACAATTACTCGATTACGCGAAATGTGGTTTTTATCATCGGACTCATTGGACGACCGAAAAAAAAAGAGAACGTATTCCACGCAACATAACGGTCGTGATCACCGCGGTTCACGTGTCGCGATTCATGTGACGGCCGAAGTTACAGCGAATAATTATAATTTATTCGAAATGCGTTCGGTATTGCCGTACATGACCGAACTCGTGTTCTCGACGAATACGCGTCGATTCCTGTACAACGTGTAGCAGCAGGCAACAGTAAACAATGTACAATTTCGCTGTTGACGCAAAGGGTTCGCTCTTATTGCATTCGAACGGTTATAATGTAATTATTTTCCCTAGACCTATGGATAAATATATTTATACACAAATGTGTACACGGTGCATTATATTATTATGATGTCATGACTCATGCGCGCGATACGAGGACGACAGATGTTGCCGTAGCATATTACAATACGTACGAGGGACTTACTTTTAATTTATAACGCGCGCGCGTTGTCTGTCAGGGCGTGCACTGCGATACCGCGGTGCACAAGAACGCTTGCAATCGTTTAAAAAGTGCGCCTGATTAATTTTACGACTCTCGCGGCGATCGCGTACACCGCCGGACGGGATTATGGACGCGCGGCCTCGTGGATACGCATTGCGGCGTAGTGCATGCGTGTTCGCGATCGTTTCGATTGGCCTAACGGAACGGTGCGATTTAAAACGCGGGCGAGAGGGGAGGGGGAAAACTAAAAAAAAAAAACTGCAAATAAATGCAGTATTTGTGCACCCTCCGCCCGTCACGAGGAGAATACGTACGAGTGCGTGCGATATGAAATATCGGGGTAGGTCCGACTTACGGATATATTGTTCGTAACGCCTCCGTTCGCCAGATTGTCATTTAATTGGAAAATAGGTGCTATTATTATAACCACCCCGCACCACGGTTAGTGCCGCAGCCGTACGGTGTAACGCGCGAGCACATATTACTCGCGTAAAGCTCGGTCAGCCGATTATTCAAAATCCCACCTACCCCTCCCGCGACCGCCCGCGGAACGGTCCTGCGCACACACGACGGGACTGTACAAGGGCTGACACTGATCCTCCGTGCGTATGTGTGTAGGTACGCGTGCGTGCGTGCGGGTGTGTGCAAGTTCAGCAGCATTGCAACGGCGGCGGCGGGTGCCACGGTCCAGTGGATCGGGGATCGTTATTTATACGCGCCGTTATTGCACACACTCTGGAAATTCGCAATATAATGTACATTTAAAACCGTAGCGAGTGTATATATTTTATATCCCTGGGTGCGCGCAACGCTAATCTACTCCGTTTCGAAACAGCGATACCCGCCTCCACCCTTCCGACGCCACCCCCGCCCGACCGCTCCTCCGCGCCGCCGTCAAAACGCGTAGTCGTCGCCGTCGTTCTTGCCGCCTCGTGCAGATACATTATATATTTATACCAGCACAGGAGCACAAGGGGAAGGGGTTACCTGCGCGGAGGATATAAATATTCTGGACGTCAATGTGTTTTTTTTTTTTGATTTTTTTTTTTTTTTTGAGCTGATATAATTTTTATTCTCTTTAATTTACTACACTTCAGTTCCATCGATATACACGTATCTTCGGGATTATAATAACGTGTGCGTATTATCGACGAGTAATAATAATAATAATAAAAAAAAAAAAACAATCACAATTATTCGTCCTGCGAGTCACGCCGGCGGACAAGTCTGCTACCCCACGTCCACCGCGAACGGACTTAATACTAATCCTCGCGGCACTGTGTATTATCTCTACTGGACCCGCGTAACAATAATCATACCGAATCGGTAATTCGACGTCGGCTGGTAATATCCGGCACGAGTGTGTATATTGTATGTACGATAACATCACGTTACATACACGTGCGTCGTAAATATCGAGCGCGCGCATACACATTCGTGGTGCGTTTAGCCTCGGTTATTTTGAAACGACGAAACCCCTAATTGATACCACGAGAGTGGGCCGACGCTGTCCCGAAAAATAACATTTATTGTCAACATCGTTCGTGGTTCGACTGCAGCGGGAAATGTATTATATTTGTCACCCACGGCCCCGTTTCCGGAGAACCGCCCGCGGGAAACGACTTATCCGTTTGCGCCTTCGTCGCACTCGCGAGCGTCGATAACCACTATATAATATAGCGTTCGTCTTGTTTGTTTACCCGTCCGATGACTCCTGCACCGCCGACAACTATCCTTCGCGATGACGGACGGGGGCGCGGCACAGCACTTATTATTTCTCCCCGTTCGCCATTGTTCCGCATTGCCATATAGTATCCTGCACGTCGCCGAGCCCTCGCGTCATTATTTCGCCTGCCTTCGTATTATGTTGCTATCATCTCCGACCACGAAGTCTAGTCGCTTCTCTCGCGCGCGGTGCCGTCCAACGCCCTTGTAACACACCCGCTGGCATGCGCCCACACTGCTGTGGGAACGCATTGTTTTCTCGGCCCCGTCCGTACGGCGACGTACGTTCAACTGACGTTCTGTCCCTCGTCGGGGTGACAATATTGTAAAGTGTGTGCGAAACGCACCTAACACGCGTGCTATAATGCGATAACTATTTCTGCCGGTATGTCGAATTCGCCTGTTGGCATTTAGCGCCCGGTAGTAATTACTTCAAAATAACCCCACCACCTACGCGCGCGCCCCCTGCTATATCCCTTCGAATAATCATTCATACGCTGCGCCGTACACGAGGCGGCGCCGTTCAATCGTATAATATAATGACATTCCGGGGTAGCGAATCGATTACGACGTACGCGCAAAGCCCACGAGCAGGACGCGTTCGAAAATGTTTTTATTCTCGAGTAGGAGAAAACTCCACGGGTTATTATTGCTTATTGAGTTACCGTACGTTCGCTCGCTTTTGACGTTCTATGACACTGTCTAGCGTCTACAATCTAATATATAATCATGTACGAACATAAGCGTAACGTTAAAATACATAAAGAGAAATTAGATATAATATAACTACAAAAATGTATAATATTATAAATTGTTAACAAAAAAAAAAACACAACATTTTCTGATTTCTATAAACGAAATAGGAATTTATGACGAGTGCACTTTTATAACCTGATGATTACTAACGGTCGAAACAAGTCGGATTACACAATACTTTAATTACTACCGACATTGTATTGTATTTTTATTTTTCGATATCAAATTAATTGTTTTATTCTCTTAAAATAATCTCTATATATTTGAGAAGAACTATTTGACTTATCCGTCGTGACACGCGTTTTCGAAATGACCAGAATGATGTTATAATATTCACAGGTATCTATATAGTAGAATAATTAATTTCACTAAAACGGTTCGCGTAACGTACACCGTATTACGACAACAACATATTAACATTATATTATTCATCGGAGTGGGATATTAGCGTTCAATACGAAATTTGTATATTATTGTCTATTTGCCCCGATGAAGACAGATGGCTCCGGTCATATTAGATATTATAACATTTCTGACAATCGAATTTCCGAGTAAAATGGATTTGCAATGGGAGAATATTTGTGTCTCATAAATTATGGGAACGTTTATCTCAAATAACATAACCATTTGACCGCGAAACGATCAATTCGTTATCCATTTAATTGGCTATGCGTATATTGTATACGCTTTTCAAATATTATAATTACAACCGTACCACTTGTATTTTATCTAAAATATAGATTCTAAATTATTGAGAATGTCGCAACGTGGAACTAATAATAAATATTATACTCGGAAAATAATACGCTTAAACTATGGACAAAAAGAATTATAAATAGTTAGTCCTTCTATATCGCATTATAATGTCTGGGAAAAAAAAGGACTCGGCTATGTAGTAGTTTAGGTCCAGACCCCTTTCGTTTTCAGCGAAATAGCCGGAAAAATTAATTTGTACCGGAGAGAGAAAAAATAAAAAAACCCTTTAGTCCCCCTCAAAGGATCTGTGCCGCCGTCGACGTGTCCATAAAAAAAAAAAAGTGTTTTCGGTGCGCAGTGTATGAATATCGCATGTGTATAATGTATACCGGGATATATGTATGTATGTGTGTCTTCGAAGGGTCCGCGTGATTTATGAAACGTCTAATCGATTCCGGTCGTATACTCCAGGGTTTCGATTCGCAGCTCCGTCGCAGTGCAATGTGGGGGTGTGTATATGCGTGGTTCGTTTTTCCTGCAATATTTTTTTTTTCCTGCTCTCGCACGCAACCGCTCGCCCTACCGCTCGCCGTCCCACTAGCACCCGCGGTGTATTGGTTACGCAGTCTGCAGATGATTAACAATATATGTCAACCGAGACAAATTCAAAACCAGAGCGCGTGTAAGAGAAGACCTCCATCCGCCCTCGTGAAATGTACAAAGGGTTGTTACTTTGTGCGTATATTTTCACGCTGCGCGTACAACCGTACGTACACGTAGCAGATACGTGAGCTAGTGTACACGTTTACACACTACATCTCACTCGCACTGCCCGTCTATCTCGCGCACGCAAGGGACGGGCGCAGCAATTTGTTAATGGGCAAAGCGCTCTTAATTTTCCCTCCAGATCTGCCGCAATCAGACACTCGAGAACGCACCGATTGCATCACATGTGCCCCCTGCTGCACGGCCGGCCGGTGCACGCGGCGCTCGTCGCGGGGCCCTCCGCGCTCGCAGGGATCCATTACCCGCGCAAACATGGCCATTGTCGCGTACCGCAGGAGTCCCGAAGACCGGGACAAAGTGGCTTTTAACGCGGCCGACCGGAGGCTGCGAAAACATTTCGACATTTGTACGGGTTTCCCGTTATAATATAACAATATCGCGTCCGACGTTATATCCATTCGAATTTCCAAAAACCCTCTTGCAAATATTATCACAGACACGTGTTCAAATATCAACCGCGGTCGCCTCCCCTCCCTCCCCTCCCCGCACACGTGTTGAGTGTTGGCGTTCGGTCGACGGTCATTTATTTACTCGCGGCATTTTATTTTATTTACGACTCGTCGATGACCAATTAAATATTTACGCGCGACTCGCGAAACGTAACGTACGGTCGAAACCGACTGCTTGCCGTGCGATATTCCCGGTTTCCCATCTTTCGCTCGCAACGCCGCCGGACATTTAATTTCCAAATGGTCGGGCGACGCGACGAGTGGTGATTTTTTTCGACAGAAAAGCCGTGAGAGGCGCTCTTAATATCCGACACACGTCACGGGCGGCGGACGAATAAACGCTGACGACGGACCCCGTGGGTCGTTATTATTGGCCCGGTGTCAAAATTTCGAACCGTGGCAGTGCGGAATAGGTAAATACCGAAAGGTCAAACATAGTATGGCGCGGCGACCGACTCGGATGGCATTTTGAGAGGGTGACATTTGTGAGTGTACGTCGTAGTGGCAGGTCGTGGATGAGCGGTGCGGGTGAAAGAGGCTTCGTTCGGGGGAAGGTGCGTCATTAGAGAGCAAAGGCCGTGGCTAGGACGTGATCGAGTTGTCAACGGTTTTCGGTCAAGTCGTTAAGACGGTGACTGAGTTCTACCCCTATCCGCGTCGTCTTTCGTCTACTTCCTGTTCACCGACCATGCACCTCCCCTATATCCTTTTATAACCTGCTAGCCTAACGAACCGGCAACTGGACGACAAGCGAGAAAATCCCTTTGTAAAGATACACGCGCGTGCACACACACATACACACACACACGCACATATATCCTTACATAAGAATAAACCGACACGACTCATTGGACAGTTCGTTCATTATGCACAAAAAAACGGGTTTTTTTTTTCTTCTATACTTCTCTTTTCTCTTTTTTTTTTTTATACATTTTTTCCCGAACTATACCGTTGAATCTGTATTCAAAAATTGTACCATTATTATATGTCAGATGAAAATAATGGGTATTTCATAATTCTTTCGACGAGATGTAATTATACGTACAAATATGATTATTATTTTTCAAATGTATCGTGTGGACTGTAGAGTAAGACGTAACTTTGTTCACAATAAAGATAACATAATACTATGTATTATTTATAATAACCGCGTTTTATAACTACGGTTGAGAACTATTTGCTTTTTTGCATAATATATTATAGTTTTGGTGTTACCAATACGAATTGTATCGCAACTAATGTAGTATTCCCGTTACGCGCGTACAACAGAACAATTCTTTTTATCCGTTCATACGAAACACATGTTTCCACCGCCTGGAGTTGGTCCGCCCACGCCTTCTGTCAGCTTATAATGCTAACCCAGATAGTGCGTATGCAAATACTTCGAGAAAGTAACCAGGCGTGTTTTTCTTAAGCACCTTACGCTCGGGGGTCCGCAGAGACGTGATGTGCATTATACGGGATTAATGCAGACGAAAACGGAACGTGACGTTCCCGGATTGAATAAATGCAACTTAAAAAACAACCGGCCATAAAGTTGCCGACCAAATGTCGAGGTCCCAAAAAGCCCGAGTTCAGCCAGCCTGTACGGTATACATGCTGCGTGTTCTTATCCCTTGTCCGGCAGAATGTTTAAATCTGAAATAAATTGGAAAACTTTTCAACCATCATGGTTCAAAGTATGGCAAAAGAATGCGGAAAACTTTTTTAATTCATTCGGATTCGTCAACGTGAAATCGGAGACAAAAGATTAGATATGACAAATATAATGCGACAAAGTATTACAGTAATCTCATTTCCCAATATTTGTTTCGAATACAAAAACCCGTGTCCAAATAGTATTCGTATACTATGTATGAATATAATACATATATAGATTTGGAACAATAACAATTGTTATTAAACGTATCAAAAAATTATGAAAAATCATTTAATACTAAATTAATAAATTAAAATAACGTACCGTCCGCGTTCAAGTAGGTATCGTGATATCGATAGCGTTTTAGTTTCTCAAGTATTAACGCTTTAATTATTATAACGGTCGGGAGGCATTGATTATGTTGAAAAAGATTTATCGGAAAACCTAAAATTGAAAATCAAAAATTTCATTTTGCCGCGACCAGGGTGGCGAGGTTTATATGAAAAACTTTTTAACAACCGGTATGGGTTTTATAGTGTTTTTGAAAATTGTAATTTACCAGACCCCGTTAACGACAAGTATATTGTAGGGGTTGGGAACGCGTAAAAAGTTTCTTGCGCGAAAAACTTTGGCGAGATCGTAAAAAGTTACACCGAAACAGAACTCGTTTCAAGAATTTCAGCGATTGATGGCGTTCTATTATTATATTGATCAAAGAAGCTTCGTGTTCGCCATGCGCTATACACAGCTCCACACGCGTTCTCCCCCGTCTCGCTTCTTATTATAATTGTTGTTTTTTTTTTCTGTTTTGTTTTCCTCACCCTCGGCGCGTTAAATAAAAATAAGAACCGTATTTTATTAGCAAACTCGTATAGTATTAGGTTTTTTTTTTCCCTCGCCGTATTTAAATCGGATTGTTTAAGCCACCCCACATTTATACGCGTTATCGTAGAAAAACCACCCCGTGCCATCCGGAAACGATAATCTAAATGTGTTTCGCGCGCATGTGACTCACACGTCACCGCACTCTCTTTCTCTCGATTTCTATTTGACGGATCACTTAATACCCGTTCTCTTCTCCATGCACACTGTATACCGTACACAATAATGCGTACTTATATGTATATACGCAAACAGTAATCTTGTATATTATTCCAGCGAGGACCTAATCTGATACGCCGCGCCCTGAGACGACACGACGCTCTCCATCTACCCTCCCCCCCACCACCACCAACCCTCTCGCGTACGCTCTCCGTATACATATTATAGCATGGCATTTAATGCTGGCCGGGATAATAACGTCCCTATACCGATTACCGAGAATTTCGTCTTCATCCCCCTTCCATCAGTTTTAATCCCGCCGCGAGCGCACGGTATTACACTCAAAATCAATTGGGGGCGATTGAAGGTGTCAAATGCGGAATCCCCCGACAACTACGACTACTTTACTGTACTAGCTGCTACTACGATATGGTAGTGTTGTTTACGCTTAGCGGAATGTTATCTTCCCCTATGCCTTCAACCAAATTTTTCTCACTTGGTCCCCCTCCAAGCTACCCGCCGCGCCGAAATGCATGATTTTTCAACGTTACAATATTAACGACGCGCGTACATTATTAATCGACACCAATGCCAAGTTCTCACGAAATAAAAGTTTTTTATTCGTAAGTACACTTTTTTTTTTGTTTCGCGTCGGTTACTCGTTCGAACGGTGAATTCTAAATCAATTATGCATATACATTATACACAATATAACTGCGTCGTACGAACGCAAGGCTGTTGAGTTTTCAATTTTATCAACCAAAAAATGTACACAAAAAAATAAAATTGTCTTGTTACATATTACCCCAAATGGTTTAAAATTAAGATTTTTTGAATGTGATCGTATATTTTACATAACATATTCCATTCGACCATTGGATCGATTAGGTGCCCGTTATTATTGTGTCCACCGTGCACGTTTGTAAGTTTATATTTTCCGTTACTCATATGAACTATTTTTTGTGTGTTTACAGGGTGTCTACTGAACGATTCTTTGAGAAATCCACCCGATGTGCCACCGAGAAACCCCGGCACGATGAGTAGGTTGAACGGTCGGCTGAAGGGTTCCGGTCAGGGATCCAACGCCGGCACAATGGTACATCTCGCGGGAGATCACCAGCACCCGATGGACTTAGACTTTGAACCGTCCAATTGTGTTATAAGAACTGCTTCCGGATCGGTTTACATACAGCCGGGTAAGAACTGTCGTTAAAATAGTTATAATAATAAGGATTTTTCTCTGTATTTTTTTTATTTTTTTTTTTCGCTTCCACTTAACTGAAAATATTTAACGATATCCTCAGCGAGGAAAAAAAAAAAAGAAACGCCATTAGCAAACAATAACGATAAAAGACGGTTTTGAGAAAACTTGGAGGGCTCTCAATTATTATTCCGAACACTGTCGCGTCGTCGGAAAATACGCCGAACCGTTAATAATGCATCTGGAAAATTCTTCTTTTAAAAATCATACAGTTGAGTTAACACTTTCTCAAGTGGACGGGGAGGCGTGGTGATTTCGTACTGATTATAAAGTCCCGGGAAAACATTGTGTAGTATTAAATTAGAGTTTTTCTTTTCATTTTACACAATCAAACCGTGGAATATTTGACAATAATCATGAAACTATATTGTAACACAGTAGAATGTAATACAATGAATTTGTAAAACATTATAATATTACGTTTCGTTATGTTGCAGATATGACGAAAAGTGTGTTGGACTACAAGAATACGTCATCATGCAGTAGCCCTTCTAAGACTGATATTCACAAATCATCGGAAAGGTTGGTTTAGAACATTTAACAACCGTTCGTTATGATATAATAAAACATCACGGTACATAATTATTTCTATTGTAACGGCGTGGTTCTATTGAGTAGTTGTACAACGGCCGTATTGTTTACTGTAATCTTTTTATAAAATCTTGATCACGACTGATTTGCTCGAATTCTACCTACGCGTAAACACGTGTCGGAAACAAGGGCTCGAGTGTCCCTCGTACAGTTTTTTTTTCTGGAGAGGGTTCAAAAACATAAATCAGTCATAATGAAAGGAGCCATTATTATGCACGGTATCGTCGGAATTACTCGATGGGGTACGCTCTGGGAACCGTTTTTTTTTTTTTTCGAAAAACGAATTACCACCGGCCAACGGGAACGCCCGCACGTATTGCTATCAAACGCAGAGCGGATTTTGTTGACCGAATGATTTCATCCCTCGTCCGCGTACAAAGAGATTATTGTGATATGAGACACTAGCTCCTCTACGCACGCGTCAGACTTATCGACGTTCTGCTGATTACGCATTTACGAACGTTTCGTGTTCGTCGCAATACTTATTGACGTGCCGTTTATAGTGGTGGGGAGGGGAGGGGAAACATTGTGTACGTGCTCGCTTTTCATACCGTCATTCGTGGTGTTCGCAGGTGCTCTTTAGGTTACGGCGTCGGCATGCCGGTACTACCGGTCAGAAACAATCTGAGACGACCAACGTCTTCGCATCACTTTTCATCCGCGTCCCGGTTCCAGTTCCAAAAGGGTTTCGCTTCCCGGTGCTCGTGGAAGTGCACGTCCATAGTGCTAATAGTCGTGTGCTTGCTGATGGCGGTCGCGTTGACATTCACTGCGAGTAAGTCCTCGAAACGCGACCGGTTTAGCCGCGGTCATCATCATTTTGTCTAATCGTCACGATTTCCTTTCGCAGCGTCGAACCTGTTGCGGCTGTCGTACCAGGGCCCGGCGTCGTGCTCGGTGCTGGTCGACGAGAACGGCGGCGTCGGCGACTCGCTGGCCAACCCCAAATCGCAGAACCACAGTAAATCGTCGGAGAACACAGGTAGGTGGGGCCACCCCGCGGACGCATCCCCTGCACGTCGTAGTAAACGTAGCGCGGAACAACCGCGGCAACACCACCGGCCACCGGGCTTGCTCGACGGTGGCTGGGTCGGTGACCGCGTCGCACGTAACGCTCGTGATGGTGGCGGTAGTAGTGATCCCGCGGTAACGCATGCTAACCCGGTAGTAAACGGTCACCCATCCGACCGTACGCTTGACGCACGCACTAACAGTATCAATAACAATAAGGCTTTGCCCCGACAAATGTACGACGCCATGTTGGCGTTGAAGTCGCCACCGCGGAGACACCGGAAGCGGCACACGTCCGACGTGATCGTCTACCGGAAGGACGATTCGGACGGCGGAGGCGCCGGCGACGGGAGCAGCAGCGGTCACGCCAACGAGACCGTGGACATCGTGCCGTTGGACCCGGAAAACCGTATCCGGGTCAATCTGACGATAGCGTCGGACGACTCGATCGGAAGCCCCGTGTACACGGTGTCCTTGTCGCTGCCCAGCGCCGCGCAGCAACCCGAACCGGAACTCGCGCGCCCTGCAGAGCCCACGGGGATGATGGTGGCGCAGCCCTCACAGCCGTCGGCACCCTTACCGTTTCAGGGCGGAACGGAGTGCGAGTGTTACTGCCCGTGTCTCGACAACGACCCGAACACGGCGGACGACATGTCTTCCACGTCGTCGCCTTCGACACCGCTGCAGACGTCCACCCAAGTCGGCTATAACGACACGTCCAGCACAACGTTCGGGAGCACGTACTCGTCGTCGTCGGGAGAGCCCGAAACCGCTGAGGTTTCGACGTGCCCTCCTCCCGTTTTGCTGTTTTGCGAACCAGGCAAGTTTTCGCACCCGTTTAGTATTTCAGGACACGACAACGGCGAAGACCAGCGAATACCCTAGACTCCCGCCGCAAAAAAAAACTTTTGTTTCGTAGTTTGCATTTTATGTATTTGTTTTTATATTTTTTTAATAGTATTTCGAACTAATTATTAATGAATGTGTGGTGGTTGAAACGGGTTTCTTTTTCTTATCTATTATTTAATGTATTTGATCATGGTTTTGGTAGCGGTATTAAGTCTTAGTTTTTTTTCTTTGCAGTAGTTTAGATTGTCTGTTGTATTATTAATATATTTTTTTATAATACCATACGTATCTAGTTGCAGTAAATAACAATGATTCGTATGACCATACGATGACACGTTCTGCTCTATATTATATTCTGTTGCACTAATGTTTCTCCTTCGTTTGATAACGTTATGAGCGTATATTTATTACGGTAATATTTAATTTGTCACGCAATCTTTTAGTGTACACTTACCGAAACTTGAATATTTCGTAAAACGTTTTTTTTTTCGTTCACGTCTTCGCTCGAGCAAATATCGCGTTGTTCAGCACTCCGTATAAGCGTATTGCCTACGCGGATCGATGAACTGTTCACATTTTTTTTTAAAAGTTTCCACAATTTGACCGAATAACAACTCGTCCGAAACTCATTCGAATATAGCACAATTTCGAAACGTTTTCGCGCAGAGCGACGAACACAATTCAAATAAAATCACGCGTAGTTCGATGGTGCATTCCGTCGATGTTGCGATACGTTGTGCCGAATTATTTATAGTCAACTTAATTGGTCAATCACCGGAGCCTAGCCCACGCGTATCATTCGATAAAGTTATTCGTCCGACGACGAAAATTGAGTTTCGTATCCGTAACATGTACCCGCAAAAAGCGAGAAACACTACTGTGTTATATGACGGTTTCCCCGACGTGTTTTCGTCGACGCGGACTCATCGCAAGTTAATAATATCGCTTCTTTTTTTTTTTTCATTTTTTTTTCTGTTTCCTCTCATTCATATTGCCGTTTGGTTGTTTTTTTTTTCTCTTTCCGCCCACGGTGCAGGGTCGAAATTGTTCCCGGTGAGGACGGCGCCACCCGACGGCACGACATTCGCGCAGATAGCGCTCGGCGACAAGGTGGACGGAGAGATACCGGCGTTCGGCTACTGGAATGTACAGTTCTACCATCCGCGGGCCGCCTACGTCCGGTTCGACTACGACTTCCCGAGAGGCGCCAGCATCGCCGTGTACGGGCGCAGGAACGCACTGCCCACGCACACCCAGTACGAGATATTGGAGTTGCTCAACGGTTTCAAGTCACGGCAAACCCGATCGGCACACGTGAGTTTCCGAGACGCGTATTAACAATATTATTTAAAGAATAACGATGCCAGGAAACCGCCGTTGGTGTTTAATCGGTCTCGGACGGGCGATCGGTTTCGATTTTTTGGTACTGTTCCAATTTGTCGCGTGTGAATCATGCTCGGCGACAGGTCACTTATCCGTTCGATTCGGATATTATTCACAAAACCATCGTGCGCTGTAACGCAAAACAATCATCGTCGTTGCATGTTTAAAACACTTTCATCGTCCGCGTCCGATACGTTTAATTAAAACATAAAACGTGGATAATATACGTACTCGTGGGGTTCGGTCTTGGTAATACAATATGCACGAGCTGCGTCGCCGAAGCGTACGTCATATTTCTACCGCGTCGTCCGTCGAATATTTTCGTTCGGTTGTTGTTCACCATAGGTATCGGATTCGAACAAAATATTCGAGAAATTTGTGCGCGTATAGTGACATTTCACGTGAAAAGTCGAACTTGATCGTTTCGCGCGTCGCGCATATTATCGGTCATAGCGACGATGATGATTATTACGTTGAATCCACCCGAGATCGTTGTCGTCGCCGCCGGCGCGCACAATAATAATATAATGCCGTACGGTCACGAAACACATTATGCAGCAATCGAACTCGACAGCACGCGCATTCACGTCGTTTCGATACGATAATATTACCATAATTGTACATGTTGTGTGTTCGTACGTTGCAGCCGGTTATCAAGAAAGAAGTTACGCACTACCTGGAACCGGGTCATTGGTTCGTGTCGATGTACAACGACGATGGCGATTTAACAACGGTGACGTTTTCCGCGTCCGTATCGCAGGACATGACAGTGAGCTGTCCTAATGGGTGCAGCGGCAAAGGCGAATGCATGTTAGGCCACTGCCAGTGCAACCCCGGGTTTAGCGGAGACGACTGCAGCGATAGTAAGTGCACGACCAGTATTCACCTTTTGCGATTTCGTTTCATATGATTATTGTGTTTATTTTTTTAGAACGCCTATCGTTGTTCCATGAAATCGGAACTCTTGAGAAATTAATTATTTTATTTTTTTAGATCACTCTCTGATTTTTTGTCTTGTTGTTATACTAACGGTGTTTTTTTTTTACATTAACGTTTGATATTTTTTATATTGCTTTGTCGACTTTGTTTCACACATTGCATATATAATAATTTAAAGTCATGTAACGGGCCGTGTCGAGAATGATGGCCGATTCTCACACGATTATTATACTAATATATAATATTATGGTGGCATATAATTTTGGGTGTGATTTTATAATTGCATGCAAAAATGTCAAAACACGAGACCGTGTGCTTCAAAACATCATTCGCCCTCGCAGACATGACAACGTTTAACCGGTATTTTTTTTTTTACTTTTCACTCGTAGGCGTTTGCCCGGTGTTGTGCAGCCAGAGAGGCGAGTACATCAACGGCGAGTGCCAATGCAATCCCGGATGGAAGGGCAAAGAGTGCAACCTGAGACACGACGAATGCGAGGTGCCCGATTGCAACGGTCACGGTTACTGTACAAACGGGAAATGCATTTGCGCGCTCGGTTTCAAGGGGAAATTCTGTTCGGAAGGTAAAATAAAATACAATCATATTACATTCGACTGTGGGTGTGCTCCGTCGTGTGCGTGCGGTGAATGATAATGCCGCGTAAATTGTGTTTCAGTGGACTGTCCGAACCCGAACTGCAGTGGCCACGGGGTTTGCGTCGAGGGCACTTGTATCTGCAAAAAGGGCTGGAAAGGCGCGAACTGCGACGAAATGGACAAGGACGCGCTGCAGTGTCTGCCCGATTGCTCGGGCCACGGGACGTTCGATCTAGAAGCGCAGACGTGCCAGTGTGAACCCATGTGGTCTGGCGAGGACTGCTCCAAAGGTATTTACTTCCCATCCCACCCCTCCAGTCGCCGCTTTCCTGTCACACGAATCATGAGCGTGGGATAGTGTGGAGCTAACGGGTAGAGGAGAAAGAGAGAAATAGTTTAGTTGAACACAACTATCGGAAACTTTCCGGTCCTTCCGGAATACAATTGTAATCTAGGACTGGTATTTTCTTACCTGCGGGAGGGGGACGAACACATTGCCGGGCTGGCGCAAGCAGTGACCGTGAAGTAATTTTTAGTTGAAATTATCTTATTGTTCACGAAAACGGGATAAAAATGACGAAAAATTTACGTTGACAGTTTTCTCTTACGCAACCACTACACCTGTTATTATTCGGTTAAACGTTGCAACGGAACAAAAGGTTTTTCAATTTCTACACTTAATTTGCATACCAATTTGGCGGAAAAAAAGGACAACCACTTTTCCAAGTCGCATGTCGTTCGGTGGGGGGAGGGATGGAGGAGGGGCTTGTGATTTTTGAAAATTCACCCGAATGTCGGCAAGATAATAGATGATACTCACACGCGTCGTTTTTGCGTTTCGTTTCGCAGAACTGTGCGACCTGGACTGCGGCCTGCACGGCCATTGCGTGGGCGACACTTGCGCCTGCCTCGCCGGCTGGTCGGGTCAGTACTGCAACATGAAGCTGTGCGACGACCGGTGCAACGAGCACGGCCAGTGCAAGAACGGCACGTGCTTGTGCGTGACCGGCTGGAACGGAAAACACTGCACGCTCGAGGGTTGCCCGAACAGCTGCTCGGCGCACGGCCAGTGCAGGGTGAACGGCGACAACGTGTGGCAGTGCAAATGCTCCGACGGCTGGGACGGTTCGGACTGCAACACCCAGCTGGAACGCGACTGCAACGACAACGTGGACAACGATAAGGGTGAGTGGCGCGACCGGGGCGAACGTTTTTGGTTGGGGTTGGGGGTGGCGGGGCGCGAGATGTCGACGGTCGGGCCGATTTGGCCCGGATCGTCGACAAACGCGCACGTACTATAGCAGGGGTCGGCAACTTTCGGTCTAAAGTTGCGGCTCTCCAGCTACACACACACACAAATTAATGCTGGATCGTTTCGAATGCAATTGCTGGATTAAAAAAAACAAAGACCTGTGGAGTGGCAAGTTGATAGAACTCAAGAGTAAGTTAGAAGAATTGGAGGTTCAGAACGTCACGCAGAACAAGTGGACTAAAAGGTTCTAAAAGAAATGCCGAGAGTAGAGGAATTTATATTCGACGCATGGAATAGTCTTCCAGAATGCTACGGTGAGGTGAAAAAGTTGGCATTTGGAATGCTGGCAATTTTCGGGTCAACATATTCGTGTGAGCAAGCGTTCTCTTGCATGAATACAATAAAAAATAAAGTAAGAAGCCAATTAACAGATAAAAATCTAGAGTCGTGCTTGAAACTTAAAACAACAAGTTATGAGCCAAATTTAAAAGAACTTTCAAAAGACGTGCAAAGCCAATGCTCCCATTGATTGATTCCCTATTGTTATCATGGAAAATGTTGTAAATCGTAACTTTTGGCTCTTCCGTCAAAATAGGTTGCCGACCCCTGTACTATAGTGTCGTTACAGCGAGAATCGTCACTGTCCGTGTCGTCGTTTTTTCCCTGCTAAACGGATAGCAGCGCTGCGACAGCCTCCGCGTAACGCAATAATTGAGTGCATCCGTGTTTTTTGCTTAGACGGTCTCATGGACTGCGAGGACCCGGAATGCTGCCTGAACCACATGTGCCGTAGCAGTCAGCATTGCGTGTCGTCGCCCAAGCCCATCGACATACTGTTGCGCAAGCAGCCGCCGGCGATCACCGCGTCCTTTTTCGAACGCACCAAGTTCCTGATCGAGGAGGGCAGCCTGCAGAACTACGTTAGGCCCGACACGTTCAACGAAAGGTAAACATTTTCTTCTTTTATTTCTTTTTTTAAACCCCCCCGTTTTTTTTTTTTTCGTTCTCTCACGTCAACCGCCGTTCTATGTGCAGTACCGCGGTCGACGTCCGAGCGATACCCAACCCCCTTTGCGTGTCTCCCTCTCTTTCTCGAGGGCGTACGCGCAAACGATGTACCCGTAACGGTATACAACATAGGACTACCACTGCTGTACAACTGTTTTAATACAATATTGCGTTCGACTACCGTTACGATACGGTCGCGCGATTCCGATGTTCTCCGATGAATTTTTTTTTTTCGCCCGGAGAACGGAGAACGTCGGAGCGCCACGGCGCAAACGATAAGCGCACAAATAACGATGTATTATAATATGTTAATTATTTTTTGGAGAATTTTTGAAATTCTCAAGCGACTGTGTTCATTGTGTATGGTTGGTGTTACCTTCAATGTTTTCTGTCTTGAATCTTTCTATTGAAACTGCGTTGTGCCCATGTGAAAATATCCTTTCCTAAACGTTCCTAAGTCTCTATATTGATTAAATGTCGTTAGCATCACTTCTCAACACACGCGCGCACACACACACACATACACACACACACACACACACACACACATGACGTGTGTATATATAATATTATGTATTGTGTATACATACATACTGTTAACCCGTAATGGATAAAAATCGATCTCGAGAGCACCCGACGAATTATAATAATATTACGCTTATCGCGTGATTTCTTTTCCCAACACCAATGGTTCCACCCCCCCACCCCCGCCCTCGCTACCGTCGCACGTGATTATACGTGTGCAACGATAATGTTGAGAAGTAATGTTCGCATTTAACGTAACAACTTAACGACTACCAAGCAGCTTAATGTGTACCTATGCTTAATGTGTATACTAATATTATTTAACATAGGGATTCATATTTTTTAATTAACATTTGCAACAAAAAAAAAAAAAAAACTAATTTAATAAAAATATATTATATACATTATATATATGTATTTATTTTTATTTTTAAAACCAAGCCTAACGCTTTCTTTCGAATATTATCTTGTTTCCAGCATTTTCTGGAGTCACTTCAACACGAGGTAAGAAATGGCCATAGTTTGCCCAGAATGGATTTTGTTTTTGTATTATTTTTGAAGGGAAATAACTCCCATTATTTATTTACGGGTGTTTTATATTCTCTTATATACATCTTCTCCTATATATTTCGCTTAGCATAAATTAGCGTCTCAAACACAAAAATATAATAAATACAAATTTTCTAATATAAAACTAATAATTGATATAAAAATACGTAAATAATACATTTTTATTTTTCCGACGAATAAAAATACCTTCAGCAACATTAATTGAAAAAAAAAAAAATTATAGGACTTAATCAATCATACGATGTGTTTAATTAAATATATTTCACCATTTGACTAGGCATAAAATAAGCTTTTGCATGCATGACCTATACGCTTTCATCCTAAAAACCCCTTTGTATTGTGTACTCGTCAAAGCTTTATTCTTCATTTGTAGTCGTACATGTTTGTGTTGTTTTAATAAATTGTGACGTTTTGTGTTTCACTTTATTAAATGGAAACTATTAGAGACGGAACACAAATTATATCACTTGATGTTTAGTCGAAAGATTAATGTAATCATTCAAGTGAAATAAAGTTTAATAATATAATTTTGTGTTAATCAAATTTAAGATTGTGTACAATCGACTGATGGGGGAGGGGGAGGATTTGAATAAAACTAATAATAACATTTTGTTTCAGTTAAAAATAAAAATATTGTGACGTAATAATATCCTTAAACAATTTCCCTTCACTTAGTTGGATATTATTATTTTTTATTGTTTAAATACTTTTTTTTACGCATAGCACGTTAACAACAGTAAATTAGATGATTTTTATTTTTTTTTTGTTATACATTAAACTTCAAGAAAACGTTTGAGAGTTAAACAAATTATTTATTTTCTCTAGCCGATCGGCAGTTATACGCGGTCGAGTTGTTACGTCCACCGGAATGGGATTAATGGGTGTTCGGGTTAGCACGAACATCGCGCCAGAGGGATTCACATTGACCCGCGAAGATGGTTGGTTTGATTTATTGGTGAACGGAGGAGGCGCTGTGACTTTACAGTTCGGCCGTAGTCCCTTTAAGGCACAGACGCAAATCGTGAACGTGCCTTGGAATGAGGTTTGTTCGCATGATATTATTACAAGTAATATAAATAATATCTCTAACGTTCGCGTTCGCTTTGTGATTCGGTAGATTGTCATTATCGAGACAATAGTGATGTCGTTGACTGAAGACAAAGGAGTTGTGCTCAGCGGTCAGGCTTGCAAGGCGCATGATTACGACCTAATGAAACCAGTGGTATTAGCGTCCTGGAAACATGGCTTCCAAGGGTCCTGGTCTGATAAAAGTGCGGTTTTGGCCGAGTCACAGGTTAATAATAATAACTCACTTTATTAAATTAACGTTAATAACACGAGGATTATATAGTCTTACTCGAAAAGCTGCGTGCAAAATCGCCTTGTATTACAGTGTTTATGTATATATGTGTTTATAATGTGTAACGATTGTATTTAATTGGTTCTACTTAGGTTGTACAAGAAAGTTTTCAAATTCCGGGCACTGGGTTGAATTTGGTATACCACAGCTCCAGATCGGCCGGATATTTGTCGACTATACAACTTCAGCTCACGCCCGACACGATCTCGTCCACGTTGAAGTTGATTCACTTGAGAATCACCATCGAAGGAATACTGTTCGAAAAGACGTTCGAAGCCGACCCGGTCATCAAGTACACGTACGCTTGGAACCGGCTGAACGTGTACCGGCAGAACGTGTACGGCGTGACGACCGCGTTGGTAAAGGTCGGCTACGAGTACACGGATTGCCGGAGCATCGTGTGGGACGTTCAAACGACCAAGCTGAGCGGAAACGATATGAGCATATCGGAAGTGGGCTCGTGGAACTTGGACATTCACCACCGTTACAACTTCCACGAGGGCATACTGCAAAAGGGCGACGGTTCAAATATTTATTTGAAACAAAAGCCTCGAATAATATTGACCACCATGGGCGATGGACATCAAAGGCCGTTGGATTGCGTCGATTGCGACGGCGATAATGGATTGAAACAGAGGCTTTTGGCTCCGGTCGCATTGGCTTCCGCTCCGGACGGTTCCATATACGTCGGTGATTTTAATCTGATCCGACGCATTATGACCGACGGCACTGTCAAAACCGTGGTCCGATTAAAGTGAGCATACACATTTGTTTTCGTCTCGTTTCACTTTTGACCAATACTGCGATAAAAACAGCGGTATTAACAACGATAATAATTATAATAATTGCACTTTCAGCGTTACGAGGGTGTCGTATCGTTATCACATCGCCGTCAGCCCGCTGGACGGTTCGCTGTACATTTCCGACCCGGAGAGTCATCAGATTTTAAAAGTTAAAAACCCCAACAACTTTTCCGATCCCGATCATAACTGGGAACCAGCCGTCGGATCCGGTGAACGTTGCCTGCCCGGCGACGAAGCGCACTGCGGCGACGGCGCTTTGGCCAGAGACGCGAAACTCGCTTATCCCAAAGGTACGCTACCGGTTCTCAGACACGTCCGAACACGTTTTTCCTCGATCGTAGCCATTTCGATTTTTCTAACCGCTCACGTTTTTGCCGTAGGCGTCGCTATATCGTCGGACAACATCCTGTACTTCGCCGACGGGACGAACATAAGGATGGTGGACAAAGACGGTCTGGTGTCCACGCTCATCGGCAGCCATACGCACAAGTCGCACTGGAAGCCCATACCCTGCGACGGGACGCTCAACACCGGGGAGGTGCACCTCCGGTGGCCCACCGATCTGACCATCAACCCTTTGGACAACACGTTGCACATCATCGACGACCACATGGTGTTGAAGCTGACCACGGACAATCGGTTGAAAGTGATCGCGGGCCGCCCGATGCACTGCCCGCCGGCGTCGCGGACCGGCCTCAACACGGACCAGGAGCTAGCCGTGCAGACCGCGTTGGTCATGCCCCAGAGCATTTCGTTCGCGCCCAACGGCAACATGTACGTCGCGGAATCGGACTCGCAGAGGACGAACAGGATCAGAGTGATAAGTAAGTGTGTCGATGTCCACCGGTTGAAAAATCGTATTTTTCCGTCATCGTGTTCGCACGTGACCGGGTATGTTTCACGAACACGGTATCGACTGTCGTGCCATGTTACCTGTACAGTGCACGTCGGAGACGGTCACTGCTTGCCCGAGGGGGACACTGTGGATAGAGAAGGAACAGTGTCTCCTTACATTTTCCGATGCTGGTCGCGTATCCCGAGAGGGTCGGATGGTTATCCTCTAATCTGTATAGGATTAACACGAGATGCAGTTCGGAAATCTAATCACGAAAAGCTATTATTCTTTAATAACGCTCCTCGCTATATTATAGTATACTCTTGTTTATTTTATATTTCCCACCGATGAACATGTTGATAATGTGAAATTAATAAAAAATAATAAAAAATTATTATAGTTCCTTATAAAAATCATAGATATCCGAAATTTAACGTACAGTTTTTTAACATCGGATAGAGGCATTAAACCAAGATTTGACAATCATTGTTTGACTTTTTTAACGCAATTATAAACTCGTCTATAATTTTTAGAATTCAACTTCTAATTTACTAAGACGATAAGACATAAAGCTTTAAGACCTCCGAATAACATATTTATACGAATATTTTAGGCACTGAAGGCAAAATTTCCCGTTTCGCCGGTACCGAGTCGAAATGTAATTGTTTGGACCGTGGGTGTGACTGTTACGAAGAAGATCATTATTTGGCAGCGACCGCGAAGTTTAATACCATTTCGTCGATCACCGTATCCCCCGACGGTGTAGTTCACGTGGCAGATCAAGCGAATTACAGGTAAAGTTTAAAGTTTTTTTTTTTGTTTTTAAAATCCATACGTAACGTCTCCTGAAATATTTCAGAATAAGATCGATCATGTCGAGATCTCCAGAAGCAACGGCCACCCGTGAATACGAAGTGTACTCACCGACCACCCAGGAACTGTACGTTTTCAACCGTTTCGGTCAACACATCACGACCCGCAACATTCTCACCGGAGAGACTAGCTATCAGTTCACGTACAACCAATTCACCAGCAGCGGAAAACTGAGTTCGGTCACCGACGCGGCTGGTAACAAAGTGTTCCTGTTGAGGGACCACGCACAACAGGTGAACTCCATCGAAAACACCAAGGGCCAAAAGTGCCGACTGCGCATGTCCCGTATGAAACTTTTGAGCGAGGTCAACACGCCCGACAACTACAACATAACATTCGACTACTACGGCCCGTCCGGCTTACTGCGGTCCAAGTTGGACTCTGCCGGCAGAGGTTATGTTTACACTTACGATGACTTTGGACGATTAACCGGTGCGGTTACGCCCACCGGTAAACTTATTCGGTTGGCATTCGACTTGAGCGTCAAAGGTGCAACCGTAATGGTGTACAATGACGACAGTCAACCGGCTACCATGTTAATCAAGGGCACATCTGTGGAAACTAAATTAGGTAAATTATTGAATTATTGATAATTATTTCTTACCGATCGTAGTGTTAACAAAAAAATTGCTTTACTGTCATCCGTAGGCGGTTCGGAAGAGCATACTTCTATAACTAGCGAAGGTGATATCGTGTCGGAAACGTCGTGGGGAAACCGGGTGACCATCGAATCGGTTCCTTATGCAGTGCTGATGGAGGCAAACTCGGTATTGGTAGAAAGCTATCCGGTACCGGGAAAATTGAAAACCGAAATAGGATCTGAACTGGCTAATAGGTTTGAATGGAGGTATTATCTAAGAGGCCAGTCCGGAGGAAAGTTGAAACCCGGCGAAGGTAATTATTCGACGATAAAATTTAAATAATATGAAGACCAAACACTTAATAAATATAAAACCGTTTAACTTGCAGCTAAATCCGTAGCTCAAGTGGGCAAAAAGTTACGCATCAACGGTGAAAATATCGTGTCTCTCGAATTCGACAGAGACAGCGGGACTGTGGCAGCGTTCATAGACGAACACATTGAACTGGTGAACATCACCTACGACATCGCCGGAAGACCTTTTAGATGGGGTCCTAGGTAAGCTTAGCCGCGGAGACGTTTTATTCGTATATCACGTCGGTGTACTTTACTAAAACGTGTCTATTTGCTTTTGAACAGGAACACAATTTACTCGGAGGTGGAGCTGACGTACGACCGGTTCAGCAGACTCAGCGTGTGGCGCTGGGGCGATCTCAAAGAAATGTACGGCTACGACAGGGCCGGACGGTTAGCTGAAATACGCTATGCTGACGGTAAATCTACGTTGTACGTCTTCAAAGACATGTTCAGCAGTTTGGTAAGTATTTGCATAAAATGCGCATAACACTCGACGCGCAGGGTGTTTCATACATTTTTTTACCCTCGTACGTTTTAGCCCTTGAAAGTGACTACTCCGAGAGGAAGCGATTACCTATTGCAGTACGACGAATCCGGTGCTCTCCAATCGCTTACGACCCCCAGAGGACACATACACGCGTTCTCGATACAGACCTCGTTGGGATTCTATAAGTACCAATACCATTCACCCGTCAGCCCGCATCCGTACGAGTTGAGATACGACGACAACGCTAATATTTTGGCCAAAATCTATCCGCATCAATCCGGTCGTGTATCCTACCTGTACGACCAACACGGAAATATCGAGATTATATTAGCTGGTAAGTGTTTCGGTTCGTACGTGCGCGAGTGTACCGCTGCAATTCTAACGATTCTGTACGTTTCCTCAGGGCTCATATCCATACACTACACGTATCAAAGCAACACCAACCTGGTGAAGAATATCAACGTAGTGGAACCCGGCTTCGAGTTGAAACATGAAATTCGTTATCATTTGGGTATGATCAAAGATGAACGTTACTTGTTCAACGCCAAGTGTGGATTGCATAACACTCATTTGAAGTGAGTTATCGGAGAAATTGAATAAAAACGCCGGTATAATGTAATTTGATTTCAATTGTTTTATCATTTTATTATTTACCAGGTACCTGTTGGACGGCAATGCGCGCGTTACTAGCATTGATGTCACTATTGGTAGCAAAGAGCTTTCGCAACTGAAACTGAAATACAATCAAAATATTGGAACCCTGGAAAGCATAAGCGACTTGAGGATCTACAAAAATACTTTTAACAAAACCGTTATACACGATACGGCTAAACAATTTTTCTCGATATCCGAGTACGACAACCACGGTCGGTTGAAATCGGTTATGACTAACATCAAGTCCATGGATGTGTACAGGTACGTTGTATAAGCTATACACTATGATTTCGGATAAAATGTAATGCTAATTCGTTTGTTGTCGGCGTTGTGTAGAATGGAACTAGAATATGATGTCAGAAACAGAATTTCATCTCAAAAGATCACTTTGGGCAGAACGAAAATTCAGAACGCAATGACTTATAGCGCTGACGGTCATTTGTTCGAAGTGGCTGGCAGTAGCGATTGGAAATATATCTACGATGAAAATGGCAACATAATCGGTATCATGGATTATGGCCAAAAGTTAACCTTAGGTTACGACGTTGGTGACAGAGTGGTTCAGGTGAGATTTTCTATTTTTACACCTGAGCAATGACAGTGTAAAATGGTGTGTTAAATTTAGATTCTCTTTTTTGAACTTATTTGCAATGGTTGTAGGTTGTTGAACTAATTGTTTATCCTTTCAACATCTAATGATCAACCAACGTTTTCTGAATCTATTTTGGATTTTATTTTAAATAATTAATAAATTAAATGATTTTATTAAAGTTCATTATGTTTTGCTATGCAATAAAATGTACACACCGAATGTGAACGATCACCAAATATGTTATTATCGTTTCAAATATTTAATAACGATTGTCTTGTAGGTGGCGGACGTTCAACTTTATAGTTACGACACGCGTGGGTTTGTAGCCAAGAGAGGAGAGACGCACTTGAACTACAACGACATGGGTCTACTCAGCGACGCGACTGAAAGCGACCGGTTCAGCGTTTCGTATTTCTACGATCACAAGAACCGATTGTTGGGTATCAAGAACGCCGGCGAAAACGTCACTCAATTCCTGTATACTGACCCACAACGGCCCGATTTGGTGATGGCCATACACTACCCGAGTACGGGCAGAACTCTCCATTATCTGTACGACGATCGCAAAACGTTGGTCGCAATCGATTCGCCCGAGCAAAGGTACACTTTGCGTTTTACGAGAATAAAATACTGTGCGACAGACACGACAATATTAATTCGTTCTTGTCTCCTGTGCGTAGATACTTCATTGCTTCCGATCAAAACGGATCGCCGTTGGCCGTGTTCGACGTTTCCGGAAACATCGTTAAGGAGATCACGAGAACACCGTTCGGCGGGCTCAGAAAAGACACTCATCCGGACTTATACATTCCGATCGACTTCCACGGCGGCATTTTGGACCCGCACACTAGGTTGATATATCTCGACAAGAAGTGGTACGACCCGTCCGTTGGTCAATGGATCACGCCCGACTGGGAACGGCTTTCGTCGAGACTCAGTTATCCTACCGACATATTCATCTACAGATTCCAAAATAACGATCCGATCAGCTCGAGCAGAGCTCAAAACATCAATTACATGACAGGTACGGTGTAATATATAATCGGGCGCTCACAGCAACGGTACGGTCGTAAAAACATTTTTGTTGCGTCGTCGTGATCGACAATACTCTAGTTATTTTTAATGTATTTCGCGTTTTTAGATTTGAATAGTTGGTTGAAACTCTACGGTTACGATATCGGTAACATGATCGGATCGTCGTACACTAGAAATCAACTACACCAACCGAGTGCAAAGGTATCTTCTCCTCAACTCACTCCTCAGTTCAACGTGGTATCCGGACTGCAGTGTATCGTCGAGAAGGTATTTGGAGAAAAATAAATATTATGAACACGTACCTAACGGATCTGAATCGTTTAAAACCATTTCTTTTCAACCCGTTTTCTCTAGGAAATGTCACTGTTTGGTGAATTCGGATTCATTCCGGAACCGCTGTTGAAGATGGAAACGCAGACCAGAAACCTGTTACCGAGAGTCGCGTTCCAGCGATCCATATTCGGCGAGGGTGTGCTGGTGTCCCGTAGCAACGAAGGCCTGGCCCTGATATCCGTGGTGGACGGCGACAATAGCGTCGTACAAGACGTCGTGATGTCCGTTTTCAACGGGTCGTACTTCCTGGACTTGCATTTCGAGCAGCACGACAAGGACCTGTTCTATTTCGTCAAGGTAATATTATATAATCTTGACCGAACTCGCGTCACCGCAATACGTTCTGTCCGGAGCTATGGCACACGATCGCTTAGCGCGTTAGTCCGGCCGATAGTATGGAGTGATGAGGGTCGGAGGGGGGTGGATGAAGTCATTGAAGTGCTTACCTATAAACGATCATTACTGTCGCTTTCAGGACAACGCGTTGAAGCAGAACGACGACATGGAGGAGCTGAAACGGTTGGGCGGCATGTTCAACGTGACCACCCACGAGACGGCGGACGGCAAGGAGCTGCGGCTGCTGAGCTCGGAGGCGCTGATCTCGATCCGGTACGGCACGGACCCGCAACAGGAACGGCACCGTCTGCTTAAGCACGCGCACAAGAGGGCCGTGGAACGGGCGTGGGAGTCGGAACGGTCGCTGGTGTCGGCCGGGTCGAAGGGCGCCAGGGCCGAGTGGAACGCGGAGGAGCGCGAGGAGCTGGTGAACCGCGGCCGGGTGGACGGCTACGAGGGCCAGGACGTGCATGACGTCAGCGGCCGCCGGCCGCAGCTGGCCGACGACCCCGGCAACATAAGGTTCCACAAGACGCCCAACCGGAAGAAGCGCAACAGGCGGACGCATTACAAGCGGACCACGGCCAAGGACGAATGAACCGACGTACGGGTACTTAAACGAGACCACCACAGGGCGCCGCCGTCAACGCAATAATAATATTATCATTATAATATAGTGCCAACGTTTACTTATTATTGTAATTATTATTTTTCTCCATCAATCGTGCGGTTATCTATTATTATTATTATTATTATTATCTTTATCATTATTTTATATTATATAATATACTTCCACGTGTTATTATTATTATTATTACCAATAACTACCTATTATTATTATTATTATTACTATTACAACTATTATTGATTGATTTAATTTTACACCGTACTCGCTTAACTCATTCGCCGGTTTACGATCAAATATTTAATAATCAAATACTTACTCACCCCATCGACCCATCCACCCGACAAGCCTGACCGGACCCAGCGAACACGTTTCGATGGTCGTCCGAACACATCGTGAATACTTAACTTTTATACACGCGTCGAGATCCGTTCGTATTATATATCGTTCGTTCCCGTGAACAAACTAGATTGAAATCTATCATTGCGTAATTTATTTTTTATCAAACGCTCAATTTCCGTCCATTCGATACACGTCATCTGTTCATGATGTTCACCTTCCGGGCCGTGATTTCCGTTTTATTAATTTATTCGGTTTTTTGTTTTACGTTTAATTCGACAATTAATAAAGAAAAATAGTGTCTAGTCATTTTTTTGAGCGAGTAAGTAACGCGATCATTGAATTTTTATAACACTCGTACTTCTTACGTCTTAATTTATAAAAATTATTTTTTTTTAAAAAAAAAAAAAAGACCGAAAATATTCATATATTTTTGTATTGGTACACTCAGGGAACCGAAAATTGGTATGGTTTTTCGTTTTGAAAATATAAAATATACTAATCGTTTTTTTCTCCTCCTCCCCCCCCCCACCCCCTCACTCATTATATATTATATAACTTGTATTGTTCAGGAATAGCCTGTTCTATTGAAATCTTGTTGAAACTTTTCTTTTTTTAAATAAGACATTGCTAAGTGTGTACATACATATAATATCTCTGGGACAGGTGAATTATTATATATTTCCATTCGAACGGGACAATTTTTTTGTGTACATAAAAGTCAACTGAAATGTAAATATAGATTGTTATTATTATTATTATTATTATTTTTTTTTTTTGTGCAATTGTTTATTATTTTTGTTTTTCTTATTATTTATACGTATTACATTAAAACTACATGATATTTATATACCTTAACAATTAATGTAATGTTACCATATAATCAATAACATATGTCTATTATGAATATTAGGCTATGTGAATAAATAATAATTGCTTGCATGACAATTAAGAGGAAAAAAAAAAAAAGTAGATTATACAGTTACTATCGTTTATGGTGGTGCGTTAGGCTTTATCAAAATATTATATAGCGAGACCAACGTGGTCGACTCCGATATTTATAATAGCCAATAGGTAACAATATAGCGAACCAGTGAGAAACGTGCAGCGACCGGACAAACGACAATGCCGTCGCGGTGTCGCCGCGCGTTTATTTTATTTTTTAAACGTTTACGTTACTTGCTTTACGTTCGAGAAAAAATGAACACTAACAAACACACTAGTTACTATTGTTATAAATTATAATTATTATTAATATTATCATCCAGCGTTATAGAGGGCCTTATACGATTATTAATTCTTAACTGAAAAAAAAAAAACATGTAACACGTACATGTAGTGATAGCAATGTGTTTTATACAGAACTGACGTTGAACGCATGAAAACATTTTTTCGTGTTATACTTACGTAGCCTTAGCCTGTAATAGTTGACTTGTAAATATACTTTTTTTTTTTTCATGCAGACTTATTATGTAAATAAATGATATATATATTTATAAATATGTATACTTTAAGACGATACATGAATTAGTTTGAAGTAATACATGATATTTATTATTGAAATAAAATTGAATTAGTTATAACCGTGCGTTACTCATTTCCCCCCCCACCCCTCGAATTGCGCGAATCGAACCCGTTGTCGTTGGACGCGATGCCTTGCGTTGCGGTCTCGTTCGCTGCAGTTCAAATGCGATTCTTTATATTTTGCTCTGCGGCGCGCACGCGTCGTGTTCGGCAAACAATTACGTTCGTGTTCGAGACCGCGATGATGTACTCAAGTCGAGTGCAAATATCATGTTTCAACGTACACGACCGTTTTGCAATAAGTTGATTAAGACATCGCCGAAGGAACGACGATCATGTTTCACCGCGTTACCGGAATATTATTGTTTTAACATTTTTATTCAAAAAATACATAGATTTACATAATACACTTTACAGTATCTCGACCAGGCATTCGGCATTCTTACCGGACGCATGCGAACCGACAACACGTGCACCACCCGATGGATCAGTGGTTCTTAACCTATTTCGAATGACGGAACACTTAACACTTTATAAGATTTTCGCGGAACACAACCGCAAAATAAAATAGTAATATATACATTTTTGAATGTTTTAATATATTAAACAATGAATGTATAGCATAATATTGTTTGCATGCCATACATGTTAGTGTTAGTCACTAAAAAATAATAAAATAATAAAAAAAGTTAAAAAAAGTTTAAAAATTTGAAATTGAATATATTTGTGCGCTATTAAACAACTTTTCTCCACGAACTACACAAAGGGGAATTTGACAATAATTTTCGTAAACATAAGAGAACTCAAAATTTAAATAATCATTGCAATATTGTCTATTGACCTTTTTTATTTTATTCTCATTATTGAAAGTATCATCATTGATATTTCTTGTATTCATACTTGCATTATCAGTACCAGTATCATGTTTTCGTTTAAGAAATTTGTCCATTTTGTTCTTAAAATGATCGTTACAAATGAACTTCTAATTAGAATAATTGGATAGATTATTTTATTTATTAAATAAATTTCAAATTGAAAAAAAAATTGTTCACTGATTTCAAAATTTTGGCGGAACACTTATACCAAGTCCACGGAACATCGGTTAAGAACCACTCGATAGATTCTCATTAATACGCAGGCGATGTCCGTAAAGGGTACATATCATACATATGCTCGCGTAATATCATACAGGGTGATCAGAATTCCGTGACACAGGAAAATCGTACGTACAAACACAGGCACCTGATAGTATTAGATTTGTTCTTTTTACAAAACTTTTATTTTACGATCGCTATATGTTTATCGTTTTGTCTTACAATTTATTATTATTTGACTTTTTGCGTTTTACTTGTTTACAGTAGAAAACCGCTGTCACATACAATTTCGATAATCATGTGTTTGCATCGGCTTGATTGGATTTAACCGTATAATAAGTCTGATTTGATTCTTTTTCACACGTCTCTGCAATCCAATCTCGGTGTACCATTATCATCACGTTTAATCGTTGTGAACCATACGGTCGTTGTACAGTTCTTATAACTAAAACGGCTGACCAATTGTGCGGTGACCAAAACAAAAAAATTGTCAATTACAACGATTCACACGAGGCATAAGGGGTTAAAGACAAACGGGAATGAAAACGATTCTCAATACACCTATTATTCGGCAAAACGTAATTTTCCAAACGTTTTAGTTCATATAATTGTCCGTGCTGTAACGTGAAAAGCGTATTTTTATAAACCGAAAAACGGAACGAAGAACCAATAAACGGTGTGCAACACATAGGCATGTGTTTTATTCACCATTAATTTCAATAATCAATGTTAAACCTCTCTTGAACCGCTCACATTAATTGCGTTATCAATGCTCGGCGAATATATTTTGTACTTGTTTTTGAAACCTCTGTAAAACTATAGTTGAAATTTTTAGGTAGGTACTTGTTTCGATCTTGTTCTAACCATCGACGTGCGTGCATCATATAATTTACAATGCTGCGGACAGCAACTTTATCCGTCTCCTCAGCACTCCAACCCGGAACGTAAAACACACCAACAACTCCTAGTCCCGCGAGTGCAAACCACGTTCAGATTTAATACACGTTTACCTATTTGGTATTTTTGTGTATCGGTGGGCACGTGTTGAACCAAGTGTTTTCGACGAGTTGTTGAAAAATTAACAATAGGTACCGAATGTCAGTAAATATTTCAACACCGGCTCGACCAGCACGGATTGCGTAGGCTAAATTAATAGCAATCGTAGTAAAAGTCTTCGGTAAAACGAGATAATCGTTCGTAGTGCAAACGATCAGCTACTGCAGTCTCATCGTGCGTTCGAATTGTTGGAAAAACGAAAGATCCTGTGACATTCGGTCGAATAACTTTGGACGCATGTAGTTTTAATACAAACTTTGAAATCAATATGGTGAACGATCGGTAGCGATCTAGAGTCTAGAAAAAACGATTCTGAGAGTCTCGATCAGTATAGAGTTATAATAGTACAAGTCGTCGTGTGTCTACTACATTGCGATACAAATATAAAAAGGGAATAATGTTCTATCTAACAGAAGAGTAATTTAATTAAAACCACAAAAATATATTAGAACTCGTGAAATATAATTCGTCATTTATTTTTAAAGAAAGATCAACAATCAGTAGATGATAAATATCAATAAGCGTTTCGAAAACGTAATCGATTACAATATGTTGTATTTCAATCATGTTACGGATTTTCAATGGTAAAAATAGGTAAAATAGTTTAGGATTAGACACTCGTTACTTATTTAAGTCATACAACAGTCGTAGTCTAAACATTTTGAACAAGTCTGATTGCAAAACCAACATTTTCCAATATTCCGTGTTCTTTTAATCAGTGTTGCTTCGATACCCCGGAAACGCAACGAGAATATCGAAATAGTGACACGTGTCGTACAATAATAAGTACTGTTCGTCGTTCGTGTCAAATCTTAAAAGTCGAAACTTTCGGAGCGCCGATTCACCGCTCGAAAGAATGCGTAAACGAAAAAAAAGGAAATCATTTCGTAAAAGTTCGCAGTCTATGACAATAATTAGAATTAAAAAAGTGACTCGTCAAAATCGCTCCGAAAAATGTATCCTCTAAAAAGTATCCTTGAGAAAATGTATTCCATAACAAAATATCGTGATCATTAAAAAATATCTCGAGTAAATAGTAATTCAAAACTTTTTTCCTCCGATATGAAAGACGTGATTAAAAGTAGTTATGAGCAAAATCGGTCTTCGTCTTGGTATGAAATGAAGACCAAAACCAACATCAAGTCTAATACCAATACTGAAAGACTATTGCAACTCTTACAGTATTGCTCGTTTAAACATTTTTTCCTTTTGAAAAACACACAGTCTATCACATAGTCATATAACACGTTACGTCAGCGTCTGTTAAGTATAACAAATTTAACATTAAATTAAACAATAATTATGAGTGACTATAGTGATAGTGATGAAACAGAACAATAATGTAAATAGTTTTATTTAAGAGCTCATAAAAATAATCCTTAAAAATATTCTTGTTTTCTTGTTTTATAAAATGTATTTCATTTTTTTATGAGTCTTGTAAATAAAGCAAAACTGCAAAGCCCTTGCTTGCATCAAGGAAAGACTTGGGGCGCAAGACCAAGAGTTACAGTTGTAACCAAGTTCAAGGCGTATATAGTTGTGACCTAGACCATGAACAAGATTGATTCTACAAGACCAAGACCAAGACTACTATATATTATAGTCTAGATCTTGGTTTGTTCATCAATAGTTTAAATTAATAATAGGATATGTTTCTGGGAGACTGCAGTGTAAAAATAACGTTGTGGAAGACGTAGAACATGTAATTTTATAATTGTGTATTATAATTTAATAATAAGTAACAATGAAATGCAATAATAATGAGTTTTATAACAATTGAATACAATTTTAAATTTCTTTTGCAATAATTTTTAATGTAATTCATTTAAATACGCCTTAGTAATTTTGTTTTCACGGTATATTCAGGTTCGGTATAAGATTTTGTCATGAAACCAATAATGATAATTCTATTCAACTACAGATGCGTGTCGAACTTGGATCCGTTAACTCGGACGTAAACACTAGGGTCGGGACAACGTCGGAACTGTGTCCTAAACTCCTAACCTGCGAAGCGGTAAGACGACCGGCTTGCGATGTTTCGACAGGACCGTCACGGGACGCGATGGCGCGAGTAGACCACAACTGACGACTTAACGCATATTTTATTATTTTTTCTTTTTGCTCTGCTGCTGCTGCTGCTGCTGCTGCTGGGTTATAACAAGTAAGTATGAATGACAGGACGAGGCGGCATCGTACCACGCGCCACCGTGGTCCGTGTACCGTAAGGTTTCGCGTAATCTTAGCGGAAGTTTGCAATGTTAATACCCACGGAGTAGCAAAGTTTTGCCAGCGGGACGATGAGTGCGCGGAAGAGACGGGGGAGTTATGGAATAAAACATCTCTGACGTATCGAACCGCGAACACTGTGTTAACGGTTTATAAAATTATAGTCATTCGCGAACACCAGCTCACGTTTTATCTATATATATTATATACATTATATGTGTGCCCTGAAACCGTTTCGCCGTCGTGTTGTTACTACAAGTCTACAACGGTCAGTGGTGGCACCAAAGTCTTGAAGACGTAGCCGGACAACTACAAAACTTAAAGCGGCCTCAGCTTAGGAACTTTTATAGATTTTCGCATGGACTTGGACGTGTGGGCCACACAATACCCATGCTTCCTCGCCCAACACGTTTTCCGGAAAAGTTGCCAAGGCCTCAGTTCTCAGTACGAACCTAGGTTCCGGTAAACATTTCGCAATCGTCGCGGACACACGCGTTGTTTTCGTCCACGTGCGGCTGCGCGTATCGTCGTCGTAGCCGGGAGATGGGGAAAAAACCCGTTCGAAAACGAATAAAGCCTAAAACTATATATTATTATGATTAATTATACGATATAATTATCGTCGGCGGTAAACGTTAATGAACAATCGAGTTAGCACCGCGCGCCGCTATATTTACACGAGTAGATGGTAGCAGAGAGCTACGGCAAGTGAAACCGTAATGGCATTAATGGTCATTTGCACGCGGTCTCATTAATCATTCAAAACGCAATAACTGTGACGAGTGAATTAGACGACGGTTTCCATTGTCCGTCGCGAATAGGCAATCTAAAGGACCGTCCGACTACGCGTCGTCGTAAAGGAATCTTCGTTTTCCCAGCTCAGAATGCGGTCCGTCTCACGTCGATAGTCACCATTACAATCGGCTATTTATTGTGTCGCAAAACATGAGTAAATACGGGGGCGTATCTTGACCATAATTTAGGGGGATGGGGTGGATGGCGAGTGAAAAATCGTCTGTGCTTATGCACTTTTTTTTTTTTTTTTATTCAAAAAATAACAATAATTTTTATGTGTTTACGTTTTTTTAGCTGCTAATTTATTAATGTTGATTAAATTACTAAGAGAAATAGGGAAACAATAACTATAATAATACAAATAATTTTCAATAATACATTTATGATATTATACAATTGTCAAAGAGTCAAACATCGATTATGATTTATTATATGAAATCTTTTTACCTCGTTACGTTGAGCGACCATGTCTACAATTTGCAAAGTCCTAAGAAAATCAATGGCAAACCGAATACCGTTCAAACGAGCAACGATGTTTGATGGAAACTAGACGTGATACCTGATAGCTGATAGTCATCAATTTTATATCATAAGCAAAATACCAGAGGTTGATTTATAAATCCACCTTTGAAGACACCTCAACTTGTTTCATAGAAGAAACCGGAAGTATCGTATGACAATATTATAATCCACATACAACGCAATCATAGAACCGAACGGCACCGAGTACGTCGATAACTCGAAACTCAAATGCCGCACACCACTCTAAGTAAATAAATCCAAGGGTCAATCGCCCTTTCACTTCCCCACAAATACGCTCCTGAGAAAATAATTATATTGTATTCAACTTAAAACTGCAAAAATTAATTACATAATATACGTACTTTACTTGAGCCCTCCTGGACGGTTATATAATATTGTTATAATACTCTATGAATTATGCGATGAAATGCACTTGCGATAATATTTGTACATACGTTTTATTATGCACTGTAACAAAAAGTATCGAAATAAGACTTTGTTATAAGTACGCGTCATCCGTTCGATTACCGATAAAGACGGTCGTGGGCTAAACAAGATATTTCAATTAAAATCAAGTCTAACAATTTCGAGAATCGTGCAATAATTATTCAACATAACAAACATAACATAATATTTATAACCGAACAATAACTGCAATTAACAGTTAAACGGTAACAATCAATCTGTAATGACAAAACAAAAGTTAGGTTAGGTCATCATAGTTTAACATTAAATAAACTATATTTGGAAACGAAAAGAGACATTGTCATAGGTATAGAGGTCCGGCGATCGAAGTCCACTAATAGTCTCTATAAAATATTGGCAACTTTTTTACAAAATATGTATACTTCTCATAATATTGTCAATATGATTGTCTTCTCTACGGAGGTAGCTACACATGTTCTGTTTCTTGTTCTAGAACAAGATCGGCTTTTACGAGCGTGTTTGATCACAGGACACGCCACGGCTAAGAAGTGTAGTCATTATAAAGTAGTAAACATAAAATTACCATGTGATTACAAGTCCTAATTACATTAGGACTTGGTCTGTTTTCAGTCTCGTAGTTGGGAAGTTTCGCCGTAGACGATAAAAAATCACCGGTATAACAGTAAAATCTACTTCTTTCCTAGGATCATAATATTGTAATAGGATATTTCCACCAAACCCCACTCCCCCAATAATAATATTCATTGGTTATTATTACACCCTCCGTTTAGGGGTGGGGACATTTGACAGGAATATCTAGTTTCTCGAACAGGCACGGCAAGTTTTCAATCATCAACCTCCAGTCTCCACCCTATATCAGAGGCCTAAGCGGACATCTGCATCAATAGACAGGATTACTAGTTTGTTTTAACACATTATGCGGTACAGACGCAATAACTGTCGGACGAAAATTCCTACCTCAATCTTTATTACAACACGACAAAAAGGTAAGTTATAAACTTAAGTGAAATCATTATATATACGATTTTGTGTCGGTCCTCACTCGGGCATTATACTAAGTTATGAGCTGGTTGGTCCGAGCTGTAGTTTAGCATACCATTTTACATAAGTTCTCTGACAATTCATAAACAATATTAAAAGGATTATTTTCAAGCTTTTGTTCGGAATACTTACTCGAACACAATAAAGTTGTGTAAAATGAAATTTTTTAAAATGGAGTAAGAGTAAGAGTAAGAAATCAGGTTTTTTTTTTTAAAGAAGCTATCCCTCGTGGAAATGGCGAAATTGGTGTATTAGAATACAAAAATGAAAATATTTTTAATTGTTATTAAAGTTTAGTCAATAATTATTATACGGTCTACAACATATCAATTTCACTTGGCTTATTCTACACATCGATTTACTTACAAAAACTCCACTTGAAATCTCAATTAATGTCCATGGAATGATTCGATGAAAACAGACACCGCAGTAATAATAATAATATTGAAGTCTGTGTGCACAGGTGAGAAAAATCATAAATCACATTTTAAGATTGTACGTGTATAAAAGAGCAGACGAAAATATATGCTCGACTTAAGTATAGGAAAACGAACCGATTGCAAAGAGAAATCCGTGTTACACACTCTTAAAAGCCCGAACGTCATACGCTTGCGGTGGTGCAAAAGTTTCCGAAAACCGCTTGGCCAAATCAACGGCTCTAGATAAGACGTCTCGGAAAGCAGTACGTGCGTTCATTTACGATACCGTCGGTGCGGTGAAACCTGCAGTGGAAGAATAATACGTCGAGCATTTTTTAGACGGCATGTGTCTCTAACGGAAAAAAATATAATTATTTTATAAAAAATGTATATTAGACTAACAATAAATTAGTGATTAATAATTATGATTTTTTTTTTTGTTTGTTTACACTAAAATTATAATACTTAATAAGAATATGTGGGCGTGTTGTGGAAAAACATACGAGTAACACTTCAATGCATAGTAAATTCAGTTTCATAATGCTATTCATAATACTGCACTATAAGTGTTAAACAAATGATTTATAAAATGTGCTCCACCAACTCTATTTCACCCACGAGCCAACACTGGCAACAATAGTCGCACGATGTCCGTTCATCAGTGATTGAAGACCTACGACGAGGTGAACAACGGCAATCGATCGACCGATCGCCCACTGGATCACACGCGAAATATGCCTGGCCGTTGGATAAGCTCACCTGTACAGAAACGTCTCCGGTTCAGCGCTGCTGCGGGCCGGGTAGAGGGTCGCGATAAAAATATTCGTTTGAAATCGATACATTTCGCGTGTGTCAGAACGTCAAAACGGAACGGTCGTATACATCGCGTCCCGGATGCCGCGCGATTAATCAACCCTGCTTACACGTAATAACGTGATATATGCTAATATCGTTTCGCACGTATTACTTTATAATCTTGCTCCCTCGCCCTTGCACGATCGCTAAGTCCGCGCGACCCACCTCTCGCCGACATCCTCGACCCAGCAGCAGAAGGTGTAATCGCTATCGACCGTACCCTTAAAAGCAACTCGTACCCCCGTGGACGATCGTGTCAACACCGGTGCATCGTCGCTCCTGCACCTTTTAACCCCCCCCCCCCCCCGAAATAGGTGAGAAATTTAAATAGGTATGTCACCTCACGACCCTCTCTCGCGGTGTGCACATCAACGTGAGTCTTATCATCGGCCGTTTTACCGGTTACAACTATGTTATCGCTTATGGGACACATGACGGGCGTATACGCTTGTTAGAAAAACATTTCCAAGTAAGTGCATATTATGAAATGCTATTTTCGTACGTAAACGTTTAATTGTTTCTGACCGATTACGCGATGCACTAACTGAAACGTGTGGATTATGCACTTATGTAAAGTCGACCTCCCTTTCGCGATAACATTCCAACGCGATCTCCTTACGTATACACGTTTCCCTGACCCCGACCGTTTCGATTGTTTCAATTTTTTATGCGAATATTTACTACGCAATTTTTAGCAATTTTTACGCCAACGCACGAAAACCGTGTACCCTTTTTAAATATTCCTATGCAGTCGTTCTGAACATTATCTTTCGATTGCACCCTTACGCTCTAGGTCCGTAAAAATGGTGAATCATATAAAACATATTTAATGGTTTTTTTTTTTAACAAATTGATCTTTTGGTTATTACCATCGCGGCATAGCGGCATGATAATGTCTTCGACCACGCGCGATATGAATAAAATAATACAATATTTCAGATCCAATTTCTGAGACGATTATTTTTGGCGACACGCCGCGCCCGTTAGGAGCTACGGGTCTACCAGTACTACGGGTTCCTTCTTCGGTTTTCACGAGTGTACTTAATGTCGCCGACCTTTTCCCACGGCAACACACGACAATGTGCGTCTTCGTTTCGCGATGAACATGCATAATCATATGGACCAAAGCGAAAGACGCGTACCGTCCGGCGATTTCATTTGTACACAATATCATAATGCACCGGCGCCGCGACCACACGAGAACGTTTCATTTGTCAAAATCAAATATTTCCAATTTCCCCGGAAACGGAAACGGAAACGTATTTATGACTGTGTAGCGGTACCCAGTGCGGCCGATTGTTGTGTAAGCTTTGGAAAAGTTCGATTACTCGAAAAGAAAAGAAAAAAAAACCCACTACGCTTGCTCACTGTGTTATTAAAAACCCGAGTGTTTCCAATTCGACACATACCAAAGCGTTCACCTGCGCGAGACGGGTTTGACGTTGGCTGAAATTAAACTTGTGCAACCTTCGCCGGTACACGTAGTAGTTTTCAGTGTATTATTTCGTAACAAATATATATATTTTTATTCATTTCACAAACAGTGATGTTATACTCGCGCAGGGCACCGTGTACGGTGACGCACAATTCACCGAAGGCACCAAAACACGCAATTTTAGTCGATTATAGGGATTAATTAAATGACGACATTGAACAACAGAGTGATTTTATAGTATTAAAATAAGTTTATTCGGATACATAATTTAAATCTGACATGTTATGCATTCGATACAATATTCAAACGGTTCAATGATATAAAACGGATAGTCTAGTACAATAATATAGAACAAATAAAAAAAATAAATAAACAATGATTGAATACAGGATTCGGACGGGCAACAATTGTGACAAGCGCCTTTGAATTGGAGAATAATAATTATATAAATCATCGGATTTGAAGCAACCGTCTTAAGTAAGCATAATCTCTACGCAACCTTTGTCATCATTCTAATACATTTTTCTCGATCCAACACACGTTTTTGTAGTTAATAATTTATGCGATATAAGGCACAATAGCGTCGTTTATACAGTATTCTATTAAACGACTTTTATTCCACACAATTATGGTTTGGTCTCGTACAGCTAGAAAAATATCATACAATTTGTAACATGATCACGCGATGTTATACCAACAGTAGTATTTTCGAACATCATGTACTTTTCATTTTTCTCTCGTCCAAACCGACAGTCGCTCCGGTACGTTTCGCGATAAGTATTCGAAAACAATCGAAATGTCGCGGACCCAATACTCGGAGACCGTAAACACTCACCCCGCTAAGACTGTCGAGAGTAAAAATATAAATAACAAAAACCAATAGCACCCTTAAAACGCTACCCTGCTGTACAATATAATATATATATACTCCGCTGAACTTTGACCGCGAATTGTAGATTCTAAAATTAGTCTATCCGAAAATTATCCGTGGCTGTGTTATTTTCAGGCTTTCGCGGCCGCGTATGGCACACGTTACGGGTACGCAGACTATTTTCTATTTTTTTTTCTTTTCTCCTCAATTCCGACGCGGAAAATGTACGTTAGCCGACTGTTTCATGTGCGTGTGTGTCCGCGGACGAACGAAATTTTATATTATTATTATCTTCGCATTGTTTTTAGGCTACGCTTTTTATTATTGTCTCGAACACTCGGCATGTTAGGCGCACGGTGTTCACGGGTAAACCAATTTACCTTTATGACAACGGCAGTTATAGATGTGATCGGAATGTATGTGAGCGTTTCGAAATAGAAGAAATAAAACTACGGCGAAGGGGATGCGCGCGAAAACGTAAGGTTTTCTCGTCGACACGAACCGTGCCATTATGAATTTGATTTCGTAGAATATTTCAACTTGGTCAATGGTCGTGTAGGTGTTGTCATCACGAGTGCAAGATATATGTGCCCGTTTATTTTGGATACGTGTCACGTGTTATAATAATCATTCGAATTTTGTTTTGAAACCGAGTGAATTTTTTCGACGTATTTGTATTTAACGTGTTGAAAATCATAGTGGAAACGGGCGAAAAAAATCACCATAATTATTATGTTCTACCTATTAGTCAAAACATAGAAATTAAAAGTCACTTTATACAAAATAACTCTGTTGAAATATTGATTTTCCATAAAATCATTGTGATTGGATTAATCGTCGTAGTTTGTGCTATAACGAATTTGTATTACTCGTATAATGGTAGTTCTGTTAGGGCGGAACGATTCTATGAATTCAAATATTGATTCAGACCTGACTTAACGGCAAGGTTAGATTTATATTATGATGATGGTGGTCTCCGTCTACGAAGTGAACATCGTCTGATTAGAACAATTTGTTTCAAAACTATAACAGTGCATAAAAAGAAAGCAAAAAAAACACCTATTGGCAATATTTTTATGACAAAAAATTTATTCTATTTTATTTGAATACTTTTCAAGTATTTTTTTTTTAACAAATATATGAATATACATATAATTTTTATATTCAAATAAGCCAATGTCAGAATAAATGACTCAAGAATGAGAAAGAAAAAACGTGCGGTTGGTCTACAGGGAGAAATCGAAGGCAAACTCTGTTCCTGTTACAATATTCCCACGATGTTTCTCATTATATTATTATTGAGCGTACGTCCTACGTGAGATCGCTAAAAACGTCGGGGGTCCATACAGTTTTTACGGGAAAACTTATATTCTTCGTTGACACGAGTTATATTTCAACTTTAATTCGAGCGTCCCACTGGTCGACCACGTTTTGTTTCATAAAATAAATACTACGCATTATAAACGTCGTTATAGGAACTAAACCTATTGTTTAAGTACATATTATTATATGCACAAACGCATACATTAAAATGGCCATTGAGTAGTAACAATGAGAAAAAAAAATACAATACAATACATGGTTTGTGATATTTTTTTCATTTTCAATAATTTATATTATGTCTACTTGATAAAATACTAATATAAATACGATCGGAAGAGTAAAATCAAAGATAAATTACAGGTACAAAAAATTACTATGCTGGTGCACCTGCTCTATTGGTGGTGAATTTTTTTGTTTGGTGCTTGCGTGTGCGTTTATTTGTGTGTCGTGTGTGTGTGTGTGTGTGTGTGTGTGTGTGTGTGTCACATGGACGGTTAGGTCATATTCGGGAGACAGATTTTCTTAAATTTAAAGCATTTACAATTTAAATTCACAAAAAGTAATATTTGATTTTAAATGATTAAATTATTACCACTCAAAGAATTATAAATATTAAATATAAGAAATAATTTCTATTTTTATTTATCAAACACTTATTTTCCACTGCGTCATTATTAGATAGAATGGGGCTTGGTAAACTATTTTTTTACAGCTTACAGAAACATTATAGACCATCCATATTTTTAGTTACTACTCGGGTTCGGTAATGTTTCTTTACGTAAAAAATGATAGCACTGCCGAAGACATAATACTATAGGATATGAGTTTTTTTTTTTAACGGGATAATGTTCCTAACGCATGCCATGTGCGTGTGTGTGTGTGTGTGCATGTGTGTTTGTAAATGTGTGGAATAAAGTCAAACCAAACAACAAGAATGCGACTGCGATTTTTTCCTGGACGAGTTCCGGATCGAAGTGCTCGCGACCACCTTACCGCCCGGCCGCCGACGCCACAGCTTGTTGATTTGCCCGTCGGATTTGGACGTGGTTACCGTGGAGTCTCCGGCGGGAGCGATCGGATGATCCTCGCCGACATCGGACAATACCTCTGCCTCGTCTTCGTTCTCAGACGACTTTGGCGAAGACTCGTATGGATCCCTTAACGCGGCCCTCGCGTACACGTCACACCGGCTCGTGTACAGGTGGGAGATCTGCTCGTCACACTCGTCGGACTCGGACTTGTCTGGAAAATCGGTCTCAGCCACCTGCACCAGGTGGAGTTCCTCCTCCGAAGACTCCTGCAGCAAATACGAAGGGTCGTCTCCGACGGGACATCCCGGCGAGCCCACCGGTGACTGCTGCTCTTCCTCCTCCTCCTCTGACGACGAAGACGACGATGACAACGACGAGTCCACGCAGTCGGGCGACACGTAATCGGCCATGTGCACCAGAACGGGATTGGACTTGACCGGGACCGGATGTGCCACCACCGGCGGCTGCGACACTTCCGGCTGGATCGCGGCGACCTGCGTTGTCGTCGGGGTTGGTGGCGGTGACGGCGGCGGTGGTGGTGGAGACGGTGGTGGAGACGGTGGTGGCGGCGTCGGTGGTGGCGACAACGGATCAGGCGAAAACGATCGCAACGACTCCATGGCCGCGGTGGTGGCGGCCGCAGCGTTAGCTATGGCATCTCGGATCGTGGTCGTCCTTTCTTCGGGGTGCGTTTCCGGTGAAATCGGCGAGCTCAGCGAACCACTTCTTCCGGCCAAGTTCCTCTTGAACCGGTGCCTTATGTGCATCTTGTCGGCGGACGACAACGGTGACGAGCTCCTGTTCAATCCCATCATCCTTTGCAATTTCATTTGTGACACGACGGGCGTGAAGCTTAGAGAATTCGATCTGCCTTCTGCAACGTGACGTCGTAACAATGTGATTAAACGACAAATTTACAATAAAAATCGAACACCACTACAAGTGCAAGTGAAAATTTCACAGCGATAACAAGCTATCGCGATTATACCGTCGTTTTTCTTCGGAAAGCTTCCACATTTTATAGTCGCTTTGCGGTCTAATTTTCTAGAAAAATATGGGTAGGCTAACAAAGAGAACACAATATGGAATTTCACTCGTTAGTTACATTGTGCATTTTTTTAAAAAAGCAAACCTATACAGTACACAGAGTGTCCAATTGAGGATTAACCTATGGCGAAATCTCTTGAGATAATAAAGACTATCAATTTTTTTTTAAAGACATACAGAGACAACATATGTTTCATATTTTGATTGAATTTAATGTTTTGATAAAATTGTGAAGAAAACTTTTTTTATTTTATTTATTTCAAAAAATTAAAAGCTGTCCAATTTCTAAAGGCTATTTTTCTGCAAATATTGATGTTTTGATATTTTATTTTCATTTAAATTTTAATATTTTTTTAGTTCCCAGAAAAATTGTGTTTTATTTATACCTTAGTTCATAATTTAATTCTTATCAGAAAATGAAACGAGATAAAATCAAATCATTAAAATATGGACTGTAATATGGTATTAATTTATTAACAATTTTTCTGGAAGCCATAAAAATTATTGAAAATCACGAGACAAATGAAATTATAATGTCGATTTTTCAAATTTATCGACATTTATAAAAAAAACAATCATTTTTAAACTTTTTTTCCAAAATATTAATATATTAAAATATCAAATATGTGTCATCCTAGTCCTTATGAGTCCTATATAAAACACCTTATTTAATGAGCTTCATTATCTCAGGTGATGTCGTAATGTGTTCTCGGTTGGACTTAAAAATACTTAGCTTTTTAAAAAATGGACAATATTATTTACCACCGGGTACATCCTCATGAGGACACCCTGAAGTATAGTCTAGCGGGCTCTAGTCGTCGCATGACTCATAGTGTTTTCGTCCCAGACAGCAGTTATTATACGTACATCACCTCACCGCTGCTGTAGTGAAATTAATTATTTTCGAAGCTACAAATTTCACTTTGAAGCCGAGATTATTGTGAAATATAAATTTTTATTATAGTTATAATTACTGTATTAGTTAAACATGTGAATAGATGTGGGGCCGCCAAGTCCTACCCATCCTGTCTATAAGTCCATGGTAGATTTTAAACTTTCCCTCAAAAGTGTACACATAGTTTATGTTACTTTTATGGTAATAAAACATGAACTTTAAATCATGTTTTATTATTATTATTCCAGAGTGTATGTGTAGTGCTCGTAGGTACAAACATTAAATAAAATAAAGTGGGTGCTTAAAATAATCTCAATAATATGTTAAACAATACTCGTGCGCCGCTGCACTGCTGTATACCTACCAACTTCTATGTTTGTGCAGTGAATTCTATATTTTAATCACATACTCGTGATATCGCGCTCGACATCGTTTTAATTAATTATTTTAATTATCTTCCTATTTCGCGGAACCAGGTATTAAACTTGCGTGTACACTATGGTATATTGCGTTAACAACAATAATGATATAAGCGTAATTTATGGCCTCTCCGCGAGTGTGTACGCCGTATAATTATAATAATAGTTTACCTACGAGATATTGACTCCAGATGTAATAACGTCTTAAACATAAGAACCACAACAGAGTCTACGTAGTTCACCGAAATCGCTCGGAAACCGAACACAACAAAATGATTGGGTAGCGGTACGGGCCTCCTCCGTCTTTTCATAACTATATCATATAATTTGGTATTAATTATAACAAGAAACAACATTTTCGCACCGATGCCGGCCGCGTCGATCCGTTGATCAGTTTCGATTTAATGATGGCAACGAGCGAAATCAAAAAAGTAATCACAGGGTCTCGACTGGGTTTAAAAACTCACAGATATAAGTATATAAATGTACGCGTCCCGGTTCGGAGAAAATACCAGTGATGAAAAGTAAACACGGCATAAAAAATTAATCAATCCAAATTGTGCAGAGGAATTAATCTCTCGGTTCAACCATTGGATTAAAAACGACCGAACTTCCGACGTTTCATTAGTTTTCCCAACCGTTTCGACCGCGGAGACAAATATTTCTAGTGGACATCTCGATTCGTTACGTAGTACACAATATTATAATACAGCCGAACTTTTATTTAACGAACCATGGAAACAATGAGATTTTTTTTTTAAAAAAACGTATTTTTTAAAGAATATATTTGATGTCATTTTAATTAAATAATAACGTTCGTTTGTCAGAGCTTTAAAAAGTATGGCGAAATAAAGTTTCAGAAACAACAAGCTGTTTCCGACATTATTCGTCGTGAATTTTACCATACCGAAAATGTATCAAATGACATTTTTAATTCTTAAAATAATAGCAAATTATTGTGAACATTTATACAGTTATGCGAAAAAATAATCGTGTCTACAACAATAATTGTATTGTTTTGTTGTAACCACCTAGAATATTCAAAGCGCACATAGAAGTTGTCGAGAAGTAACGTGTTACCTTATATTTTTCCTGAAAAATGAGGAACCATAGCTATTTGTTTTGGTACATTACGTACAAATGTTTATTAGAACTTGTTTATTATTGATTTGGGGTTCTTTAGTGATAATAGCGTAACCTCAACTAAATAGGTTATGCGAGATTAGTCAGGAAAAAAAATGTTCTATACAGCCGAAAAACATGTCTGTGTAAAAATAATTTAAAAAATGGGCGAAACTACTAGTTTAGGTGAAAATCCTCGGTCTGGTGAGGTATAGAGATGGATTTGAAACCAATATACCATTGAATTCGAAAAAAAACTATTCTGAATGAAAGAGGTCTGTTGAATCAGCTTATATTTCTAAAGATGGAGTATTTAATAGTACAACTAAATTTATTAATTAAGTATATAGGTTGAACATTATTAAATTATTAAATATTATTAAATACTTGTACTCCAAAGTCTAACTCTTGAAAAAAAAAAAAAATGTTTTACAACTTTATGAGATTTCAATTAAATGCTAATATCGATAATAAACGTATGTTTCGAGTGGCTCCGATGAATATTTATAGAATAACAACCAAATAAAGAAAATCTTATGAGATGTTTAGAACCTATTTATGAAATATAAACAAGAAGATGGTGCGTGATAAATCTCCTAGACCCACGGTTCGATTCAGTTGAAGTTTTTTGCAATTTTTTCTCTGTTTTTTCCATTTTTTGAAAGTTGTTAAGAAATTCAAGTATTGTCTTGCTCAAAGTACAAACTAAACGAAATTTCCTTTCAGAAAAGTATCACATTTGTAATCCTTCTGGTTGACATTGTATACAATGTACACAATATTAACAATGTACACCAACACAATAAAAAACACACATCACCATAAAACTAATACATTCCTCGTGTCACTCAGAATATAAAAAATGTATAAGATACATACTACATATTTGATACACTTAATAGTATACACATCACGATATTTACCTACTAACATTATATTATTGGTACCTATTATTCATTATTTATTGCTGTACAACAGTATTTTTTTTTTTACGTTATTATTAGACACTTGTACACCACAATTTATGCAGACGCTAAAATTATTATTATTTGTATAAATTTCGTTCGGGAAAGGCGAGTTTTTATGCGAAACAATAATGGTATTATTTTCTTCTAAACTATATATCAATTTACCGAATAGTTTATGAAGAACTGTCAATTTCGTTTAATAAACGTTTGACCAAATATCATTATATAATATATAGGTATATATATATATATATATATATATATATATATAACTACCTGACCGCGGACTGTTGCCAACAATAACGTGGCGATGATCGTACGGATGTTTTTAGATTCCACACCGATGACCTAATACGATTGATCGCGACTGGAAGCATGGCGAAAGTGGCACCTCGGTACGTGCGGCGTGTATAGTACGTCCGTATGGATAAAACCTAAAATTCGTCACAGTTTTTCGTCACTGTTTTAATGTGGAACTCCCAACCCGTCGGTTACCGTAAACCAGGTGTACATTATATCGCAACACACGAACGGATACCACGACCGCGTTGACGGGAACCATGGAAATAACCGGCCGTACGTTTCGTGATTCGTTCGATCGGTATTCGGACCGCGGACGCCGGACGACTGACTCGTAGTGATCGCTTTTGTTTTTTTTTTCAAATCGCTTTAAAAGAGAGATAAATAAGATTTTTGTCATTCGTAAACAATGATTTGATGATCTTGGAACGTGAAACAATATTTGCAACAATCGTATGTGACGAAGAAGGCAAATGGAAAACCTCGGTCGGCCTAGAGCAGCGATCCTCACTACGCGGCCCTCGGAACGATATTTTGCGGCTCTTAGACTGATTGTTAAGGATAGATAAACATACATTTTAGAGTTATTGAAACAAATATTTTTTTGAAAAAAAATGCTAACATAGATGCCATATTAGAGAGTTGTGAAAGATTTCGCCCTTCGACTTCAACGAATTAATAAATTCTAGTAGGCCTATTCATGAAATTAAGTAAAAGACATTTCCCTACTTTTTTAATGTGCAAAAAAGTAAATTTTTTTGATGTAATAAACTTATGTTATAATCATATTGTTTGTAAGTTATTTAACGCCACTTCATAGTGTATTATATAACAATAAGAAAAATATATTTTGTAATTAACCTATACCGTTTAGGTTTAGGCCCTAACTAAACTGTACAATTTGTACTTGCGGCCCTGACGAAAATTTGATATGAACTATTTGGCTCTCTCAGAAATCCTAGTGAGGACCCCTGGCCTAGAGCATAGGGAAAAATATGAAATCCCGAACCGTACGAGAGTCAAACGCACCTGGATTTCATGCGGGACACCTATGATGGAAGAAAAATAACGCAAACTTGTGGACCCTAAATCTCTGTATTATACTGCATTATATTATTACAATAATATTATGTGCTTGCACTTGAACGCTGGCCGCCCGGAAAAAAACTTAGGTCGACTAGTACTGCTACATTTCTAAACAGCCCGGCCGAACCGAATTCAAGGGATAAATTGTGAAATTGGTTCAAATCATTTTCTCGTTAAAATAGCGTAGTCGCACGATAAGATGTTATTTAAACGGACACCGGAATAAAACCCATGTTAACGTTTAAGAGAGAGAAAAAAAACCATTACTCGAGTTAACATGATGAAAAACCGAAAAAAAAATCCACATTTCGTACACTGACACCGTAAGCCGAGGATTTTTTTATTACGATAAAAAAAAAAGAAGAAAATTCAATCCGCATGGATAAAATACGAAAAGTTTCTAGAACTTATATAATTTTACGACTGATCAAAGACCATCAAAGATATCATCGTAAACCGTCTCATTCAATGCTAGCATAATATGGTCGAAGCTTATGAAAAAAAAAAAAAAAAGAATGTATTATCTCCCATACCTGTTTTATTTTTAAATATTCTAGTTTGCATAACTGTCGTAAAATTATTAAATTTCGTTTGTACGATTACAAAAATGATTGCTTCGCCCGGAAACCTGTACAAGTTGGACAAATTTTTTTCAACTTCATAATTATTTTTTAAGATTATTGTTTTCTTCCATATCAATTTTTTATGGTAAGCAGTAAAAGAGTTTCTTTTACTTATATTACCATTGTCTTATACAATATTTCTACGATCTGATTAGGTTTCTCATTTTATTGTTCTCGTTTCTCATTATCTAATTAGAATCAGTTATTTCATTTTATCTTGCATTCCGTTTTATTTATACCGTTTAGAGTTCTTTTTTCAAGATATTTTATAGACTAAAATGTCTTAAGTTTTAATTATTTAAGCTAAAATATTGTGCCGCAGAGCCATAGTTAAATTTCGAATGCTGTTGTACGCGAACAATATTAATCGGTAGACGCGGCGTTATTATAGAGTATTGTTATTAGATGACGTAATCTCAATGCATTTCAAGAGAAATCGAATAATTTTGGGAAACTCTTAGAATACAATTTTCCACTATACGCGGTTTGCCTATAGAACTATCATAAATATTCTAATTTCGTTAAAAGCTGGTGTATCTACTCCTTCTGTTCATTTTTCTAGTCGAGTTCCTCGAAGTGTTCAGTTCAACGAAACAAAATGTACAAGTGTTAGGTTCTTGTTGGAATAACGCTGTGTACAATACACTGACTGCTGCGGTCAATGAATAAAATACATTGTCAATATTTGTATACGTACTTTGGTAGTATTCTTCGACGGCCGAACACGGTATCGAGTGTCGAGCCACTTCTTGATAAGTTTTCAGCGAACAAGTCCTCGTCCTCTCGTTCGCTATATCGTCCATGTCCGGATTGCTTTTCAGGACGCTCGGCTTCCACACTTCCGGCACGTTGGGGTACATCAGCACTGTCGCTCGGTTCAGCGGCGACCTGTTTTTACTGTGTTCCAGCCAATAGGTCTTCATGTTCCCTGGAAACACGTTTGTCGTCATGTCAATAGCCGTATAGGTACCCCCCTCGATTGCAAAGCCGTCCGACGGACGAGGCCTGTGTTTATTATTTCAAACATTCTATCCATGCGCTGGAGGGAGATGTGTCATACATCCCCAATGTGGTATGGAAGAAAAAAAAACTAATTTTTTCGAAGGAAAAAAACCCTCTTCTCCCAGGAGTTTATCATATCCTCCCCCTGTGACTCGCCGAAGTAATCACTGGACGCGGTCCAAGTTGTAGGTACTATAATATTATATCTCTTACCTTTTCCCTTCACGTAAATCTCGCCGCGTTCGCTGACCGTGTACGACGCCGATATCAGGTCTCTGGTGGTCTGGGATATGTGGATTTTCATCGCCTCGCTAGTGGACTCCATACGGGACGCTGTGTTGACCGAGTCCCCGAACAGACAGTACCTCGGCATCTTCATGCCGACGATGCCGGCCACCACGGCGCCGGAATGTATGCCCACGCGGATTTGCAGATGAGATTCTGCGGTCAGGTTACGATATAATTGCACGCATTCGTACACTTATCACCCCGGGCGGACCGCCGGTAAGATTTTACACGCGTCGGCGTACGACGTCGAGCTTAATTAGATGACTTACGCGAGTGTGTTACGATAAAGGGACTAAAGATAATGCAACATTTACGACGCTACCCCCGGTTTGTCAGTTAAATAGCAGCGGGCGGGTCCGCATTGACGTACTAGACATAATTCGTTTTGTGGCCGTACGGTATAGCGCAGGTTACACGCAACGCACGGACTGTCGCGTAGTTGTTCCGAAGAACGTTATGCGGGACACATAAAAATTATGTCTCGTTTTTCCGTACTGTTAATATGTACAACTTATATTTCAACAAAATATTTACTATGTTATACTATGGTATACTATTATCGGGTTATTGTTTTGAAATTTTAGCGAGCACACAAGTGTACTACATAGTTGGAACATTTTTTTTTGGTTTAAATATTTTGTAATAATGAAAAAAGTGTGTGTCCCTTTTTTTTAAATAAACAATTTGGTCATCAAGTTCATTAGCTGTAAGTTTAATTGGTAGTCACTTAGTTGCTATATGTAACATTACAATGAATCGGGTGTGCGATTACACTTGAATTGCGTATTAATGCGTTGCAGCGATCGAATAATATGTCTGATCAATATAATGTACAGGATGTCTCACCGGGATTTACCCAGAGCGATATTTCTCGTGTTAAAATAGTGATACTCAAATTCTGTTTTCTATGAGCGTCCCCGGGCCAAAGAAAATTTGTTGATAAAAGTTTGGTAAATATAAGTGTATTATTAAATAAAATAAGAATAACATATTTTCTTTATAACTTTTGTGAAATTCGAAGATAACCTTTTTAAAAGGGTTCTTTTTTTGAAAATTTCTACTGTTCAACGAATGGAATCATTTTTCATAATTTTTTTAGTTTACAAATAAATATTGTAAATTATTATCACCTCGCCATTTTGCGGATAAGGTTTTCTGATAATGTTATTATTATTGAACATGTTCTAAATAGTACACTATTTCAAGTTAACTAGTAAATTTACTAACTAATAAATTGAAAGTTGAAACGTAAAAATGTTCAGAAAAATAATCTCTATAAATTGGCTATCTTTTAAATTTATAAGAGTTATAAAATAAAAAGTTAGTATTTTATCTTGTTTAATAAAATACACTTTTATTTACTTTTAACTATTGTCAACAAAATTGCCTTTGCCCCCATATGCTATTAAAAAAGCCGGAATTCAATTATCTCTATTAACACGGGATACCGACGCTCTGTGTAAATCCTGATGGGACACCCTATACAATATGCGTAATGAGTTGTTGTATCGTATAGAAACAGACTAGGTCGGTAGTAGTAATGACAATAATTACTTGTTGACGGATCTTTCAGATCTGTTATCGCCTCGACCATGTCCAGAGCCATGTCACAAACTTTCTCCGCGTGATTGTCTTCGGTCATCGGCGCGCCCGAAACAACCATGTACGCGTCGCCGATGGTCTCGACCTGAAATGCATTTTTATTTTTTTTATTCAAAACTTTTTCATTTTTCATTTTTTCATTTATCCGCACGCTGATCGTTACGACCAGTAGCTCGTGCGGTGTCACAGCGGTAATTTTATGTCAACCTTGTAAACGTCGTTGCGCTCGGTCAGGTCGTCGAATATCGAGTACATGGCGTTCAGCATGGACACCACTTCCATCGGCGTGATTCTGCTGCAGATCTCGGTGAACGTCACGATGTCCGAGAACAATATCGACACGCTGTTAAATATCTGAAAACGAGTAAAAAATAAAAACGAGTCAACAAAAAATTGAAGCTGATAAATTGCGGTTAACGGTCGCGGCGGCGTCACTGGCACCTGACATGTATCGATGGGGTTCTGACCCTTCCGCAGCCGGTCGGCCACCTGTTTGGGTATCATCTGGTACAGCAGCTCGTCCGTGCGCTTCATTTCTTCGTCCAGTTTACGCATGGAATCTTGCAGTTTTTTCGACTTTGACTGCTCCTGGTCCAGCGCCAGCTTCAGCTCGGCCGACTGCTGCGTCCCTACCAACATTAAGTCCCTAGGGTATAACGGAAACAAAACGAGAGCAGCATTACTATTATTATTATTATTATTATTATTATTTGCGTTGCGTTGTCGTACACGCGCCGCCGTGGTAATATACTCGATGTACGTTCAGGCCTCGTGCACCGCGGGTACGCCGAAATAAATTATACACCGGACGGACGAAAACTTTCCAATTAATTACTATTTTGGCCACGAACCTGCTGAAATCGTGCATGGAGAGATCATTTATGTATAGGCCGGTAGTGACTAGCGCCGTGAGATTAGGCATCACCGGCGTACCTAAGTACATCATCATTTGCCAATTGTCCATGTAAATCATTTGTCCTAAACGAAACAAGGGTTGTTTCCGTTTAATAATTTATGCATCGCACCATAACGGTTAGCAACACAAATGTTTTGCGGAGCCTTAATTTTGTTCAATCGTACCGTTCAATAGCATAATGTACGCTTAACGTTCGTATAACAACATATATATATATATATATATATATATATATTGAGTATTATACCTCTCAGTCGCAGTTTGTTCTCTTCCAGTGAATTGTCGGTCTCGTTGTTCAGAATGAACTGCCGGTCGATGGGCCGATCGGACACCACCGGCTGCAAAGCGACTAGCTCGAAAATATTGTTCGTCCGGTTCAGAATCTTTAAATTATTACGAAGCCAAGTGTTATTACGGTCGTTCGAAATACTATTTCGATTCGCCCGTGAATGCTATTCACGTACGCGGACACCGCGCTTACCGTTTGAAATTTAAACGCTATCAAAGGTCTGACCAACTCGAACCAGTTGGTTATCTGTTTGCCGACCAGGTCCGGTAAGATGACCAGCAACGAGTTACCAATGCTGTGAACGACCATGCTGGAACTGTGCGGGGCAAAGAAAAAAAAAAAAACATCAGTCAAACATTCGCATCTCTTTCGCGGCTATTATTTCCCTCCGCGTGTTTGAAAATGATCGCGCGTGAAACGCATCTCGAAGGTGCAGCGTTTAGAATAAAAATGTACCGTTCGAACGCCGAAGAAAAGAGCGAGAGAAAGATGGAGAAAAACAGAAAAACAAAACAACGGTAAAACAGTGAACTGATGAAGAGAAATAATGTTATATTAATTTTACGTCGGTTTTTTGTCATCGACCTGAACACGATGCAAAACGGAAATATTTCGAACAGCACCGAGGCACTTATCGGCAGATGCTTCTCCTCCCGGGTCATCGTCATCGACGCCAACGTGAACGCTCTGTTGTCGAACTCCAGCTGAAACGTCACGTGCAGCGTATCGTTCAGGAACTCCTCGCACACCAGCTCGATGCGCATCTCCTGGAACACACAACGCGCACGCGGGTTAACGCAAAATGTCCGGTCGACCTAGCCGGGATACCGCGACCGCTGCCGAACCTTGTGGTAATAGTGCCGGGCCACTTCTTTGATCTGGCCCATGGTGTAGTACACGAAACCGCGGCGCTTGCTGCGATAGTGCAACGTCAACCCGTGCCTGGACTCGTTTTCGCAAATGAACGACGGCGCTTGCATCTTCGGATACGAGAACTTCAGGTACTCGTGCAAGTTGTCCAAACCTATATATGTGTGCGCAACAATATAGTGGCCGACAACGGTAATGCTTCGGAAAGTAAACTCTAATAGTTCGTTGAACTCTGTCAAGTTTTGTCGCTCTAGAGAAACTACGTATGGGTACGTGATTAAGTAACTTCTCTTTTTTTATTAACAATGGTAAAAGTTGCACTCGCGTTGAATGGAAAGAAAAAGGAACCCAACTTATAGCTAAAAATATGTAACCGTCTTTTTTCTTTTCTAACTGAATAATATCATGATATGTATATAAAGTACGTAACTTTGATCCCTAATGAAATCCAGGAATAGAAGCGTTCAACACTTCCACAATTATTTCTAGTTTTGACTATAATCACAATTATATTTTTAGGAATTGAATTTAGGAAAAAACTGATTAGTAACTGCGTATCACGAAAAAATAAAATTACCTCGTTAAGTTTAAAGTAAATAAAAATAAAAATTAGCTCGTTTTGTAACGTAGTTAAAAGTAGCTTAACTTTATAACTAGCTTACGCTCAGCCTTGGTTATTTGACGTATCGTGGTTGGATATACTATTGACGTTTCGCCAATACTCTAAACGCGTTCTTTCCGTGTTTTTACGTTGCAATAGTTTAACAGCCCCGGGCGCGAGCGGAATGTGACGGGATTCAAATCTGTTAACTTTGGTATTAATCGGGCCCCTGTAACGGGGCACCGGGCGAAAACGGTTTTGAATAAGATAATAAAACACGTAGCACAACATGCGATATTATAGTGTTATTATTTAAAACATAAACCGTTTTTTTTTTTGTTTTTACATCCGTATGAAATTACAGCATACACGGAACACTTTATAAGTGTCATCCCGGTGTTCGATCGTGATATGGTTACCGGCTGTACAGAACCGGCCACAATTGTTGTTAATAACTTTTACACCCTGCCCGATCGATTCACTACGACTATCGGCCGTATGTACGCAACATATATTTATATTTATATAATTCACCGGACAGCGCTCTGTCGTGTTTTTAATTTATTTTTATTTTTTTCAAATTAATTACAATAACAACGATAAATTGAGAAGATTAAAAAAAAAAACGTATCACGGTACACAAATTATGTGATTCCATTGTAATAATTATGTGAAATAAAAACAATATTGAGTTAAATCGAGCTCTTTGGCAAAAGTTTATTTATTCTGTTAAATGTACGTTTAGGCCAATAGCGTTGAGCCCATTTAGGTAATTAAAAAAAAAAAACTCCTATGCGCAACGTGACGTAATATATTATATGTTTTATACAACCATAAATCCATCCGAAATTTAATTTAATCCGAAATTAGTTTCATTAACCAAACAATTGTACGTGATTTATTGCGTTACATATTATGCGTTAGGTTAATGTCATAAGAAATTATTCTATTGTACTCGTACGTGTGTTCATATTATTATCATCTCGTATTTTATATTTGTGTTTACCCGTTTTGATATTACTAAACCGTGTACGAAATTATGAACACATTATTATTATTGTGCGACACGTCCATAATATAGGTTCTATGTAAACGTTGACTTTACACCCGAAGACAATCAGCAGTTGTTCTAATTACACGAATGTATTACTGATAAATAAACGCGCGCCAAGCGTTCAGTCTCGGGTTGGTTAAGCGGTGCAAAAGAACAACGAAAAGGATAATGGTAAATAACTGAAGGCGGGAAAGGAAGAGGAAAATATGGAAAAACATGCGAGCAGCGAGAACAGGGAAAAAACCGAGATCGAGTTAAAAGATAGTATAGGTATCGTCGACATTTTAATTTAATAAAACGCAAAATGGAAGAAATGAAATTTAAATATTTCGCTCAGTATACAAGATATACTTAAAAACCCTTCGGCGGCTGTCGAGCGGAGGGTCGAGGGGAGAGTATACGAACTGCGTAACGAATATAACGTTTTACCACGATCGTTTCGAGCAAATATCTGCCGTAAATTATTTGATTGGGTTTTTTTTTCTTCACTTAATAAAACATGAGTCGATCGTAGTAGAAATTACGCATTATCATCACGGGTGCTAATATTATTATTTAAACAGGCACACGCGACCAAATACGGTACAGCGGTCGATTTGAGGTGGTGGCGGTGGTGGTGGCGGTGGTGGTGGTGGTGATGGTTTCATCAAATGTTTATCCTCAACACAACATTACGAAACATACAATACTATATGTGCGAAACCCTGTTCGTTCAGTTTTCGTTTTTCGTCACTAAACAATCAATAGCGCATAATGTTATTCAGCGCACAGTGATTGGTCGTGTTAATGTGCGGTGCGTACGGACAAGGTAGGGTTTCGTGCACGCGTTCTCGTTAATGCATACGTAAAGGTATCACAATACAACACATTGTTATTACGTACGTGCGCGTGTAAGGTTATACAGCCACGTGCGTCATCGATTCGTGTCACGAATAGACGCGCGGACGGGGACTCTTCTAAATCTTTGTGCGCCGCTCGTCGTCGCAATTATTGGCGACCGTTTGTGCACTACGTTAATTTTTTTTACCAACGATTGGTTTTTTCTCATTTCCCCGCCATCCCCCGAAGAACACACCACCGAGCGCACCCTTCGGCCGCTAAGGGAACGCGCGATCCGCGGGTGAAATCGATCCTTGATATCTCGTACGTCACTCACCGTTTAGAAAGTCCCTCATGTGACGTCCCAACACCGACAGTATGCGATTGTACTCGTACTGGCCGACGAACGTGACGAAATGAACTCCCATTTGTTCGAAAAATTCCTTCTCCGTGATGCCGAGTACCTGGAACGTGACAAGGGACACGCGCGGCGTGGAGGGATAAGAAAAATATTGTTCGGCGAAAAAATACCGAGACCGACGCGCACGCGCATCACATTACTGTTACGACGACGATACGTACGTTCGCCGACGTACGAACATCACGCGTTGCGCGCCGTTCCCGGAAAAGGCGCGGGTATAGGTGCGAATACGTGTACATACTTCTTGCGATTTTTCAGCTATCCGGGGTATGAGCGAGTCGCAATAAACTTGGTGCACGCTGAAACTAGGTTGCTCCACCTGGGCCATCCGGCGGATCTCCTCCCATCTGTCTTCGCCGTACATTTTTTTTATGTACTCCGAGAGGTTTTCCAATAAAAGCCCGTACATCGTTGATCTGAGACGGAGGGACGGGGGCCGAGAAGGAGAAGAGAAAAAAAAATAAAAAAAAATACATATATACACTTGTTTTATGAAATAATGTCGACGTTTTTTTCTTTTTGACTGGAATAACGGGGGCGCGCGCGCGCGAAGAGATATTGGACTAAACTGCCTGTTGTAACGATTCTGTAGGCACTACCCACTCATTTTACCGCTATGCCGCGCCACCGACACTGCGCGCCCGCGCACCGACACGACATTCTTAGTGATGGACTAACGTTAGATAGCGCTCCCCGACCACTCATAGTAAATCCGACTGGGGATCGTTGATTCATTATACAATTAATCCTTTCGGGGGAGTTAATTGGGACGGTCTGGTGGGGTCGTACGTTGGGGATGAATTCATATGTCCGTCCGACTACTATCGACCCGGAGGGCCACCATCGGCACCGGGGCGAGTATGTTGTCATTCGCTCGTCTGACCATCGGGGGTGGGGAGCGTGGTACATATAGATAGGACCGACCACCGTCCAAAGATACCTTATGTTGACCCGACCAAAATCCTGGTAGGAATATACACCACCGTCCAGAGTCGTGGATAAGGCCTTAACACCCCTTATTATCCGACTGCCTGGTCTCAGTGAATATTCCCACCAGTAGTCGTCATTTTCTTCCGTGTCGCGTCGACTTTTGGCTTTTCGACCATCTCTATTCTCTAGTGACATATAAGAGAACAGTCTGGGTACGGCCCTAATACCCCGTACTTACGACCGATATCCCCTGCAAAAAACCGTAAGTTTAATGTTTATCACTTGTGTGTACGAGATCGTGAAATCTCCTTTTTGTTTGTGCCAATTGTATTATATTTTGTTTGTATAAGCGTATAACTATTTACTATATTTTTGTATTCCTATCTTTATCCGTAAGCAGACACACGGAATAATTAAATGGTATTTACCACATGTACATTAAATATTATCTTTTATATTCTATTGTATTAATCTATGTTTACTGTTACAATAAATAATAATTGTTAAATGAATATGTGTTCCGTTCATCACATTTGGCGCCCAACGCGAAGCTCGAATTTTCACGACCACCATTAAGAATGTCGTGCTCTACCGACTGAGAAACTACATCTATAAAGCAACATGGCTCCAAAAAAGAGACTTGATAACAACGAAGAGAATATTATGGACAGAATGGAAGCATTAGAAAAATCTGTTGAAAACAGAATAAAAAATCTGGAGAATAAAATAAAAGAAAAATACGATGAAAAAATCGAGGAAATGAAAGAAAAATATGATGAAAAAATCGAGGAAATAAAAGAAAAATACAATGAAAAGACTGAGGAAATAAAAGGAAAATACGATAACATGCTGGAAGAAACAGAAAAAAAGAACGAAGAAAGAGCGAGAAAAGCTAAAGAAAATATGAAAGAAGAAATAGAAAAACTGAAACAGAAATGGGAAGAAATCTATAAGAAAAAGACGGAAGACAATGAAATCAGATATCAAAGGTACATGGACGAGATGGAAGAAAGATATTTAAATACGTTTCGCAACTTGGACGATTCAAGACAAACACAACGCAGAGAAGAGGACTGTCGGCCTCAAAGACAAGCAACCGACATCACAAAACCCACGTTTTACGGAAATCATCGGGACCAACACCCAAGAGATTTCATAAATGAACTACGGGAGTATTTTACAATAAAACAGATCTACGATGAAGAAAAGCTGATTGTGGTAAAAGACTGTTTGAAAAGCACCGCGGGCAGTTGGTTTTTGGCAATAAGGTTCCAACTCAGGAATTACGAAGAATTCGAAAGAGTATTTATCGATGAATACTGGTCCAAAGAGATACAGATACAGGTCTGGAGCCAATGCCTAAACATCACACAAATCGCGGCTGACATAAAATATCGGGAACACTTCATGTACTGGGCCACGAATCTCCGACACTTAGAAATGCCATACCTTAGTGAGGATGAAATTGTACAAAACATTGCCGGACACTACCCCGGGTACTTAAGGGCAATACTGACCTCTCTACCACAAAAAACAATATTAAATGCGATGAAGGTCCTCGGAGCCGAAGAACATCGAAGGAGGGTACCAACGAGAGACAATAATCCACGAAACGGCAATGATAATAATCGACGCCATAGCAACAATCCACGGAACACTAATGACAATAACCCAAGTCATAACAATGGTTATAACCGACCAAACAACACCACTCAGCAATATGGTAGATGGCGGGAAAACCAAAATGGTAATGCACAAAATACGGAAAATAATCGAAACTTCAACCAACCGGGGCAAAACAGTAATCAATGGAGAGACCAACAACAAGTTCGACAGATAACAGTTGAAGAGAACGAGGGAGAAGAACCAGCAGAAGAAATCACACATACGATAAATAATATTCCCACGAACAAGAAGACCATTAGTCCATACCTACAATGCAACATAGAGGGAGAAAGAGTCAACCTACTAATTGACACCGGAGCCACGGTGAGCGTCTTGGCTAAAGAAGTCGTCGACCGCATACTGAAAAAGAACCCAAGTGTGCCCACACTACCAGTAAGTGGAGTCCAGATCAGCAACGCAATCGGTAAGAAGCTATGTAAAGTTTCGAAACAAATATACTGCTCATGCGAACTCAGTGAAGCAGATATATTGGTAACATTTGTACAGATGGAAAATCTCAACGAACGGGGAATCATCGGTACTGACGTATTAAACAAGTATGACGCACAAATCGATTTTCAAAATAAAACGATCAGATGGTGTATCAATGAAAAGGAACATATAACACCATTCCGAGAACAGGAAACTAGTGAACCAGGGGACAGTATTACACTCCAACAAGTTGAAATTGCCAGGGAAAGAATAAGCGAGAGAAAACTACTTCCAGAAGAAATTGTCATATTCAACGAACTATTATGGAAATATGAACACATATTCTCAGAGAATCCAGGCAAAATTGCAGACCATGAATGCCAAATCAAAGTCATCCCTGGAGAGCCTATCTATCAAAAACCGTATCCTACACCTATCTCCAAATTAGAGAAAATGGATAAGGAAGTGGCACGGATGCTACACTTGGGGATAATTGAACCTTCAGATTCCCCATGGTCGTCGCCCATTGTTGGAGTCGAAAAAAGAAACGGAGAGATACGACTCTGCCTGGATGCGAGGAGAATTAACACCCGAATAGTCCCGGACCGAGAACGACCCACTAACATTGACGAGATCTTAATGAAGTTTCAAGGAGCCAGATACTTAAGCTCAATAGACCTAACGGCCGGATATTGGCAATGTCGACTAAAGAAAGAATGCAGGGGAATCACAGCATTCTTATACCGAGGAAGAAACTACCAGTTTAAAGTTCTCCCTTTTGGACTCGTAAACTCGGTAGCAGAGTTCCAGAAGATTTTGGACAAGGTCTTAGGATCGGAAGTATTACAATTCACAGCTGTATACGTGGATGATATCCACGTCACTTCGCCTACTTTTTCAGAACATATGAACCGCCTAGAAAAAATTTTCCACCGTTTCCAGCAGTATAATGTAACAATCAATATGAAGAAATCACAATTTCTATGCAGTCAAATTATATTCCTAGGACATATAATCTCTGAAAAGGGACTTATCATGGACCCAGACAAAATAAAAGCAATACAGAACTTCCAAGAACCTAAGAGTAAAAAACAAGTACAATCTTTTCTAGGGTTCATCAATTTCTATCGCCAATATATAAGGGATCTGTCGAAATACACTACCGTTCTAAGCCAACTCACCAAAAAGAATACCGAGTGGGAATGGAACGAAGAACAACGCGAGGCTTTCCAAACTATAAAAGAACAGTTCTTGGATGATATAGTCCTTGAATATCCGGATTTCAACAGAGAGTTTTATTTGGCCACCGACGCGTCAAAAACACACTTAGGAGCGGAACTATATCAACTGGACGAAGAAGGACGACATAGAACATTAGGATTTGCTAGTCGAAAACTGCAAGGCGCAGAACAGCATTACTATACTACTGAACTTGAATTATTAGCAATTGTTTTTGGATGCACCAAATATAGGAATTATATATTGGGGTATCGGGTAAATGTTATTACAGACCACAAAGCACTGACGTTCCTCAATCAATGCCAACTACTGAACGCGCGGTTGATGAGATGGGCCATCAAACTACAAGAGTTCGACCTACAAATAACCCATGTTCCCGGAAAGGACAACATTGGAGCAGACACTTTAACCCGCTACCCACAAATTCCAGGGGACAGGGATGAAATACAAGAAACAACTATCTACATCAATAAAGTGCTATACAACCAGTATAGCCCGAAGCTATTACGACAATTTGAACAGATGAAGGATCTCCAGGACCAAGATGAAGCGTTGAATACTATCCGAGACCGCATCAAAACACATGAAATCCACAGGTACAAAATACACCAGGGATTACTCTTCTTCATTGATAAAAATGGAAGAGAGAAACTCATGCTCCCCAAAGTTATGGTACAAGACATAGTGGTAGAAACTCACGAATTATTCGGACATTTTGGAGCAGCTAAAGTACACGACATGCTACGAAGAGAATATCAGATACACAAGATGTACAACACCATCAAACAAATAATCAAGCGATGTGATTTATGTCAAAGAAGCAAGATCCCAAACCAAAATACTAGGGGACCGTTGATGGCAAACATTCCCGAGAAACCCAAAGAAAGGATTTCACTGGACTTGATGGGGCCATTACCAAAAGGACAGTTTGGAAACCAATACATTTTAGTATTATTGGACCTATTTACGAAACATGTACAGATTTATGCTATAAGGAAAGCAACGGCCGGGAATATATTACGAAAACTGCGAGACAAGTACTTACCTGCCTTTGGTCCCGTACGGAACATTCTCACGGACAACGGTACACAGTTCCATAGCAAAGCCTGGGAGAGACAGATGAAATTATGGAAGATACGCCACATCGTCACAACTACCTATCATCCCGAAGGAAATCCGGTTGAAAGGACGAACCGGGAAATAGGTCGCATATTACGAGCTTTTTGCTACCAGAAACATACCGCCTGGGTAGGGCATTTACCAAGGATCGAGTACTGGCTCAACAATGTCACTCACTTATCCACAGGCTATACCCCACAAGAACTAGTCGATGGGCACCGACACAGTTTTCGACTGAACAAACTGATCTCTGCTGACGATCTATTGTTAAATGACGAAAAGAATACTATTATACAACTGGCATATAAGAAACTAAAGAAGACCGCGCAATACCGATGTGAATACCATAACAAAGGAAAGAAATTCCCTAATTATGTTCAAGGCCAGCAAGTCCTCCTACGAGAACATAAAGTATCGTCGCTAGAAGATAGTACCATAAAAAAGTTCTTCTTGCTATATCGAGGACCATATCTTATCACTGAAGTACGAAAGAATAACACCGTAGTAGTAATCTCAGAAAATGGTCAACAGTCAACTCATAATTTCAAAAACATCAAGCTATATGTACCTCCTGACCCCGGCAAAGAGATACAGAATTGTAATCACTAATGTGTCTTATGTATTGTGTCGTGTTCATGTTGGTGACAGGGTCGTAGCTACGAACATATAATGAGCTTTAAATATAACTATACTTTCCCAATAGAACGCCAGAGAAAAGAGACCAGACACGACCCAAATCCACTGTCAAGAATATACCACTACTCCCTTCACCCATAGAGAAAAAAAAGAAGAGTTTCGGATCCCTGCGGCCGCAGTAACACATGTCTTTGCCATAAGCACCAATTTTATTGTTTAAACCTCAATAGTTCCATCTTGTTTTTATTTTTCCTAAATTGTATATTGTAAAACTTTCAAGGTTCCGAAAATTTACTCAAAATAAAAAAGGGGACTATGTAACGATTCTGTAGGCACTACCCACTCATTTTACCGCTATGCCGCGCCACCGACACTGCGCGCCCGCGCACCGACACGACATTCTTAGTGATGGACTAACGTTAGATAGCGCTCCCCGACCACTCATAGTAAATCCGACTGGGGATCGTTGATTCATTATACAATTAATCCTTTCGGGGGAGTTAATTGGGACGGTCTGGTGGGGTCGTACGTTGGGGATGAATTCATATGTCCGTCCGACTACTATCGACCCGGAGGGCCACCATCGGCACCGGGGCGAGTATGTTGTCATTCGCTCGTCTGACCATCGGGGGTGGGGAGCGTGGTACATATAGATAGGACCGACCACCGTCCAAAGATACCTTATGTTGACCCGACCAAAATCCTGGTAGGAATATACACCACCGTCCAGAGTCGTGGATAAGGCCTTAACACCCCTTATTATCCGACTGCCTGGTCTCAGTGAATATTCCCACCAGTAGTCGTCATTTTCTTCCGTGTCGCGTCGACTTTTGGCTTTTCGACCATCTCTATTCTCTAGTGACATATAAGAGAACAGTCTGGGTACGGCCCTAATACCCCGTACTTACGACCGATATCCCCTGCAAAAAACCGTAAGTTTAATGTTTATCACTTGTGTGTACGAGATCGTGAAATCTCCTTTTTGTTTGTGCCAATTGTATTATATTTTGTTTGTATAAGCGTATAACTATTTACTATATTTTTGTATTCCTATCTTTATCCGTAAGCAGACACACGGAATAATTAAATGGTATTTACCACATGTACATTAAATATTATCTTTTATATTCTATTGTATTAATCTATGTTTACTGTTACAATAAATAATAATTGTTAAATGAATATGTGTTCCGTTCATCACACTGTGAAATTGGTTTAAAGGAACGGCTAGATGAAACGTTCCCGGCCAAGAGTGACTCACGTAGAATGTGTTTTTAGATAATGGACAATCTAAAAGACTTAAGGGAGAATGTTTTTTTTTTCCTTCTTTCAAATCATTTACCAAACACAAAGTGATATGATATATCAGGCGTAATTGTTACGAAAAGTCTCCCCTGGTTGATCGTTTTTTATTTTCATTAAATTCAATTCTTGTTTATCAGTGTCGTACAGCTATTGCCGCGTTCCTTTTCCTTCGTTTCTCTAGTTATTATTAATAATAAAAAACATTTTTTTTTAATTTCCTACGAGTGACAAATCACACACATTTCCATTGACGGTAAAACATTTTCCGATATATACCGACCCGGCTTCCAACGCGAAATACTTTTGTTATTATTAATTCGCGCACGACAACTTATAAAAATCTAAGTAAAAAAAACGAAAATCGGTCATATTTTAATCACGAATTTTTCTTTTGTCATTCATCTCCATTTTGTTTTGTAGTGCGAATATAATACGGGATTAGTATTATTATTGTATTAATTTTTAAGGAACTGTTTAGCATTTTTTATTATATCCGATTTTCAATTATCCAATGAAAAGTACGTGCCACAATTGTACGGCGATTTTTTTTCCTCTTTCTTTTTATAGTCTCCTTTTTCTCTCCCTCCCCCACCCGTTGAAATTAACTCGATTTGGATACGGATATTCGTAGGTGGCATGCGACGGGCTCACGAGTTTTTAAATCACCGACATCCCGTCTGACGTTTACTTTAATGTCCGTGTTTTGTTAGTGACAAATATTTATTAATTCGAAACATTTGGCCCGATTTAAACAGCGCAGTGTGGCGTGCCAATTACGGGGCAGGGTGTTTCTTTTTAATGTATTTTTCACACAGGTGCGATGATTTCGGGCTATAAATTACTCTAAATGTCGTCGCCATAGAAACATCTGGTCATTGCATAAGCTCACTATAGTCCAATATCCGAGGTGCCGTAAATTTCGCTTCAACTATAAGAGTACGGTTACGAGATGTCGTTTTCAGGCGCCCTCTTTTTTCTTTTTTCTTTTTTTTATGATGTATTATAAAACAATATACAAATTTATCAACATCTGATGATGATGTAAAAATCTTACGGTGGTCTTAAAAAGTCACTATGCTTGATACGTCCAACAAGACATAGCCATCACAGTGGATGCGATGTTATTATTCATCCAAATGTTATACCTACACCGAATGCGAGATACATATATCGAACCGTTAATCTTATAGTCATTATAATGCTCGTATAAATTCCTATCTAAATTGGCTTCATCGGAAAAAAAAAGTTTTCTGCTCATAGTCGGCTATTGAAATTATAGCTACGAATAATATAATTTCAAGCACCTCGGAATTATAGTTAACTAAAATATGCGCTTATTTGGATTTGTTTCCGAACGGTTCAATGAATACATATTTATTATTAACGCACATCGTAGGAGTTAAAATGATATACCCGAGAAGGGTATCTTTAGATTTGAAATATTGATTTTTATTTCGTTATGAAGAATTCATTCCGCGGGATATTCTGAATAAAACATCGTGCTCAAGACGATAAAAAAACGTTATTTGTATGAAAAAACAATTTCTATTGGCCCTACTCTAATTCGGTGAACATAGAATTATTGTTCCCGCTTTGCGGCTGTAAATTATAAAATTATATTTACACGAATTACATGCTCCTCGTATGAATGCTTACAACACGCCCGTGCAAACACACATCACGCGCACGCACGCTCACCTACACACACACACATGCACGCACGCACATTGTTGTGTTTGTGACGTATGCACAAAGTGAATATTAATCAATTAGATATCATTTTATGTGAATTATTTTACTTTATCAAATGATTATGAACGTTATGTCATTGAGTGTTTTATTATGGAAAGTGACCATTGTTAAAATTGTTTAAGTGAATGGAAATGGCTACCGAGCTTATCGTACTGGCTACCGTCCTAGGTAAAACGTGACATGATAATTAATTGATTGTTAGTTTATATAGCAGTGTTCGCTATGGTCAGCAAAGATAATGATCGCGTTTTCGTGAAATATATTTTTGCGAACTGGGTTTTCACAACACTTGCGCACGGGCCCCAACTGTTTCGACTGCTCCCGAGACGCGTTTAGCAAACTAAATAAATCGAAATTGGTATTAATTATAGTCAAACAATTCCGAAAATTAAATTACAGGCCGAGGGTCGTTTAATAATTAATGCCGGGGCATGGAACAACATGTGACGGGCACCTATACATTATTAGCTCGGGGGACGGCATTGTACGATTCCAGCGACGGCCAACTGGGCGGGCTAGGGTCCCGGCCGTTCGCTATTCTACGATATTCCGCCCTGCCATTCCGAACCGGAAAATGAGTTGCACGTGTATAATTTTAAGATGAACCGTGTGAATGGGTAAGCATAATATTATCACAGCATTACCTATTCGAATTCGGCGCGTGATGATGTATTCCGATCACGTCACGTGCACGGTGGAATACGTATTTTTTGACCTTCCCCGAGCCCAGACGACGATTTACCCGACTGCGTTTGGCAATGAATCCGTCGGAACGTTCGAAACCCGCGCGTTATTACCGCCTTATCCGCTCGCAAGCGTGAACGACTGGAAAAAGTGGTGGAACACACGCAGAGAAGACGACGAATTTTCGGAAAACGGATTAACAAGCGAAAAGAAAAAACGCGCGTGCTACGTCAAACACGCGTGTCGTACCTTTGGTGAAAAGAAAATTGACTAATATTGTTAGTGGTTTATTTATTTTTCGTCGAAATAACAACACATTACGACTTGAAATCACATATACCGCGTTAAAAGTCGTGTACATAATAACATAATGGTCCCGTAATCAGAGCACACCCGGTGGATTTCCACGCTAATGGATTCCGTAATGAGCTTGATGCGCGTCGTTTGGGAGTGGCCAGATCGCCGACCAGATGGTTTTCGAAATTATTGTCTTCTTTAGCGCGGTCGTAAAAAAAGTTTGAAGCTCGCGCGGAGGCAAAAAAAATAATAATAATAAAAATACGAGGGCCGTAAAAACGTAGGGAAAATATATATATATATGTAGAGAGAGAAAAACTCGTAAAAACAATAGGTAGTCGTCTCGGAAGAAAAATTGATGGCGGCGGCAAGAGGTGAGCGAGCGAGGCGCGTGTGCGTAGCGGTAAAAAAAAAAACCGGAAATATGGGGGAGAAAACGATTATTATTATAGTATATTATTGTCCTGGAACAAACGCACGTCCTGCGACGTATTATAATCGCAATGTCACGAGAGATGAAACAAGCGTGCGTTACCGTGCGTGTTGATATCGATGGGGGAAAAAAAAAAAAACGTCAACCATTGTGTCCAAAAAAAAAAATACTAAAATGACATATTATATTATGTATACTCACGTGGTGTTAAGAGAGATAAATATATATTGAGAGGGAGAGAGACCGATAGTGATAAAGACAGAGAGGGTGAGAGGAGATGGTAAGCGAGACGGGAAGAGAGATAGATAGAGCGCTCGCGCACGCGTGATAACGACGACGGAGATGAAATTACAATATTACAGTATTACCGAGAGACGCGGGGTCCGGTCGTGGTATATCAGTAGGAACCGAAAAAATAGAAATTGAAAAAAAAAAAACGAGAAAAAAAATAATGGCCGATCTAATTAATGTCCGTCGATAACGATTGATGTTGTTGGCGGGCCACTGCTGTACCGGTGTGCTGGCGGTGTTGCGGTCAGCGGACTGCTGCTGGTCGTGAAGAAGTCTCCACCGCGGCGGGTATCACGGTCGGCGCAGCGCTGCAGAGACGGACCGTCATCGAAACGTGTGAATCAACCAGTGCGTCGCGGACTGCGGGCCGCCGGCTCTCGCGGCCGAGTCCGATGACGGGCGCGTCGGCCCGCGGACGAGACATCGTCCTTGCCCCACCCCGCGCCCCGCGCCCAATATTCTTTTCCGTTTCTTTTCCCGCGTCCTTCGCCGCCGCGCCGGTCGTCCTTCTTCGCACCCCTCGGCCCTATATTATATATCCGCTCCCCGTCTCGTCGTTTTCCGCTCTCACCGCACCCGCGGCACGTCGCCCACTCGTTCTTCCGCCGCCGCCGCCCCTACGGTCACCGTTTTAATCGCGTCGTTAACGTGCGCGTCGCGTCCTCGGCTTTTCCGCCGCTGCAACTTCACTCGCCGCCGCGCGTCCCTTTTCCTCCGAAACAACAACAATAGCGAATCGCCGCCCTTGCCGCTACGTCGTGCCTCACGGTATATGAATAGAATCGCATATATTATTGGTACTGCTACTACTTCTACTGCTGCCGCGAACAACCGCGATGATAATTATTATTGTTATTCAATATTATAAACGTTTAATATTCGTTCCATCGATCGTGACGCGCTGAACAATGTCTCGGCCGCCGTTGACGCAGCCGCGATTGGCCGAATCACATTTTCGCCGAGTTCCTCGTACCCCTATACGATCCTGCTCGATATCCACCGTTAGCTCTAATTTATACGTACCCTTTGCCAGAAATCTCCCCAATCGCCCGACTGAAACGTTCGACCCCGGTCGGGAAGGAGGCACTGCTCACCGCCCGCGCTCCTTCTCCGCCGCGAATCGTCGTTCCTTACTATAAAATATTATTATTATTTTAACCGCCGTTCAGCATAAATTTCAGCTTTTTTTCAAACTAATGCTTTATTTTCATCCGACGGCTATGCTTTAGAACATCATTCATCACGGTTATTTGGTGACAACTAATTATCCAAGTTAGACCTAACAATGTAATAAGTCAGTATGCTACACCGTCGTCGTTAGACTAATATACAACAAAAAAACGCACTTTTATCAAGTCGTATCATTTTTCTCATGGTTTTCGGACAAAAGTATTATGTTATACCGCTGTTATACTAAACCGGATAAAGTTTTTTTCTTCAAACACTCATGAGCGATTTACCTCCGAAAAAAACCTGAAATCGCTTATGAACTATCTAGTATTATGCTCTTGACACCACACGAAATTTAGACGTTCAAAAAAATAACGTATACTAACCCAAAGTAGTAAGTCTTTTCACGATCCACCTTCGAGCGTGTGAAATCTTAGGAACACCTGTAAGGCTCTTACTTGTGAATCGAACGCTTTATTACGGCCATCGGTACGGTCGCGAGTACGCGTAGACATACGTAGTTATTAACTGATCCACTTTTTATTGTTCTATCACAGATGTGATTCTGATAAGTTTGGTTCAATAGGATTAAACGTCTACAGCGAACGTAGGATCCGTGTACTTATCGGATTTTCACCCTCGTATCCGGATTTAAATGGTTTTTAATAACAAACACTTGTGAACGCGTGTGGTTTCGTTTTATTTCACCGTTCACGGCACACGCTTTGATATCGCTCGGGCAAGGGCTCCGAGCGACATTTTAAATTTAAAAAACTACGACGTTCTCGGAGCTACGTTAGATTTCCTTTTCTTTTGACGAAACTGTTCTCCTCGTCTTTGTGCTCGACCGAACCGTACAGAATTATTATAATCCGGCACACGTATGATCTTAAGTTCAGAATGGGTCTTAGAAGCTTTTTGTTTTGAGTATTATAATTTCAAAAACTGCACATTTAAATGCTGTTTATATTTTCTGTAAACTGTTCGTATTTTTCTAAGCCTTACAGTTTTATTATATATGTACAACTATTTCGGTGATTTAAAGTTTTCCTAAATATTCTCTAGTAAATGTTGATAAAATTACATACTAGGAACGTCGAAAACTGCTAAACAGATGAAATACAATATCAACAGCAAAGCAATTTTGAACAAAAATTTATTTCTACTGTCCTGTAGTAAATTATAATCTAAGGGACTTCAAATGATACCCATCCATTTATTTTAGTATTTTATAAACGTGATAAGATTGGGCTATTTGTCCGATAGTGTTATAGAATTTTTAGAACGTTTTGTCGCTTAACTCTCCACTATTTTATGTTATGAGTCATAACTTGAGATGAGATATGCAGTTTCGATTCCAAATACTACACATTTAATAATAATAATACGTAGCTCTAAGGTTTATATAGCTCAAAAAGTAAAATTTAGCTCAAACAGTAATTTATTATAAGCATTTAAGGGAACTTCAAATAGGTATTCTTTTGTTTTCTCTTTTAAATTGACACACACGCACACACATGTATGTATACATTTGCAAAGTGATATAAAGTCATTTCGCAATATGTAAACCTTATAAAAAGTGGCCTGTGGCGAAATATTCTATTTTTAAACCTTAGTTAACTACGAATTAAAAACATAAAAAAGTCTTCGAGAAACATATTCATTATTAAGCTTTAAGAAACACCCATAGTATCAATACTGGAAAAAATTTAATAAAAATAAATTTCTAATGAAATATTTGATTCTGATAGTATAAGCCTTTTTTTATAGTTCTGTTTTAATCTAAAATCAGCGATAAATCATCACTTTTAAAAAACGATTTCAAGCGTTAATTGAATGTATTATATTATAAAGGTTATACATTTTGGGTACATTCCGATAGTTGTATTTCTTGACATATAAAATGCATCACATGTTTTACCTTAAGTATACTCTTGAACTATTCCAAGAAAATATTTCTTTGGCAAAAATATTCTGAATTTTTCTCATGAGGTAAAATGGCGTAGGAATAGGCTTAAAAAAACAATTCACAAAGCATCAAATAAAAAAAGCTGTTTTTCAAACGAAACTTAATATTATTCATTTCTTTTCAGTTTTTCATCACGCGAGTACTAAAAAAAAACCTATGAACAACCAGGTTAAAATAATTTCCATTTCCAATTCTCATTTCAACACAAAATTGTTGGAATATGATAATTCATTATTTACTACTTCAAGTGTTGAAATTATAAGAATTCTAGAATAAGCCTTACAATAATGGATAAATGGATAAATCTAATTGATAATTTCTGTATAGACTTTTATAATTTTTTCATAAAAATAAAATGTATTTAAATTATAATATGACGTACAATAATCGTCATATTAAAACGTTTATCGATAAAAATGCTCAAACTTAAGAGATTTCTATACTGATATGAGAGCCATAATTGGACTTGATCTTAATTTGGTATTTTAATTGGTCTTGACTAATCGTGAACCGAATTTTCGCAAGGTTCGTCGAGATGTCTTTTTGCTTGAAATAAATACCATGAATGAATTCCAACATGTTAGACAGAGAAAATAAACAGGTGCATAACGAATTCTAAACGTTTGAAATACGGCGAAATCCATTATCGTATCCACGAATAATGACTACGATATTAATAAACTGTTTTATATTTATATTTTGATAAAACGTATCATCTGGAAGTTCAAGTCTTTAAAACTTAATATAAAGTTGATATTACTTATCCTAACTACATAAAAAAAAGCCTTAAAAATTTCGATGTTACAATATTCATGATGTTGCAACAATATTTATTTGAGCACAGCCGTACCACGAGATAAATTTATTGGATACTAAAAATATGAAGTACATTTTTTTTAACATAAAAATGATTTGGTTTTATTCATAACAACAAAACTACAGTGGGACGCATGTTTTTTATTTTCATTGCAGGAAAAAATCTAAATAAATAATAATATATCATATTGCATAGACTCAAAAACTGTATTAGTCATTCACATGGGTAATATGGAATAATTAGTGAAAAGATAAATACAGTCTATAATAATACCTGTGTATAAGATCTAAAAAGAAAACACTGATAATAATTATTAAGTTTAATTTTTTTTTATTTGTCATTAAAATGTGTTTTACTCGTATGTGTCTATTTTGTGGCTGATATAGCTGAAATATATTTCTCTCCTTTTATTGTTTGGAAGAATAGTATGAACTTTTGAGTTGTAGGGTTCCCTACAATGTATTCGATATTGAAATTATTTTCCAAGAATAGTCTGAAAATTAATCATATGTAACATCGGATATACATTTTATGAGTATTGTTACCGACCAAAATATGATACTGAAAAAAAAACGAAATGTAATCATAAATGATTATCTTATCCTTATTATGACTTTATTAGATTAGTACATTAGAAAATTTTCTTGTTTTAGTCCAAACATTAGATAATTATAATTATTTCACCATTTGTTTGGTACAAGATTTTGGTTAACAAACAATATTTGAGAAAAATAATTTTTCAAAAAAAAAAAAATTATAAGAGTTTACGGAATGGTAAATGGGAAACGTTTCGAAATAAACGAAAAACTATGAACGTTTCCCTAGTTATTTTATCGTGTGTTTTTTCGAGTAAAAAATATGCACACTTTCGTCCCTTTGTCTATACCGGAATGATTTCGTCTTGGGCAGTCGAATGACTGGACACGTCAGTCGCATTATATGGTACTTCAGACGTGAACAGTTGTAATCATCTGACATTATGTGCGGAAAATATTTGAGTTTATTGGACGGTTTCGAACCGATTCGTTGTTCCGCCGATCTCTCGCGGAACACTTTTCAAAATCCGGTAGCGTAATCGACGGGTTGTCGCATCAAAAACTATATCGCGGGAAACGACCGAAAAAGTATAGAACTAGTACATTTTCCGCGGTGACATTCGTTGTCGGGTACGGTTCTGATCGTAAAATTATTTATACGTTTTCCGGTCGGAGATGATCCAATTAGATAATAATAATAATATCGCACGTGGCAAAAAGTTTGGACCTTAGGAAGTACGGGAACGCGAATGTGCGCGCGTTGTTCGTTCGCTTTTTGCACAATCGATACACGCCGAAACGCTAGCAATAGCATACGCGCATCTGACGTATCCGATGTTATTTATAGACACCGTAACGCAATAATTAATAACGATGCAAATATTAATCTCTAAATCCGTTATCCCGCGCGGCTCCGAACCGATAGATTTTACGCGTCGCGTATAGGTGTAGTACACACAATGTACAATGTTGTTAATATATGAAATATCGAATAACACGGTGAACACATTGACGTTTCTAACAACGCGAGCACATACGTTTCGTTTTTTCCCCTCAGCCGGTAACCGCGGCCGACCGAATACTCCGTGTATTTATAGCGAGTAAAAAAAAATAACAATCGTGTTTTAATCCTGCTCGTTGTTTAAACGCGTTTTTTTTTTTTTGGTTTTTTAGATTTTCCCCGTGCAGTCGAATGAAATCGTTTAACACGTTTTCTATCGCTATGTTTTACGCGCTCATCCTCGCTGAGGATTTATAACGCTGTACACGGTTTTTGTATGACTTGCTTAGCTAACCAAATTATGACGTCTTAACGTATTCGTACTCTATTAACTTACGAATTAAACAAAACATTGTCTGGCATAACGTTATACACGACGCTCTTAAGCAATAATGTATTATTCACGAGGGAAAATACGTGTCACCGGTTCATTTATAATTTGCTTTTGTGCGAGATTTCCTTTGTAATTATATAAATGTATTGAAACTCGGGTTCGGATTAATTGAATTTTAAATAGTCTACATAAATAATGATAACAAGAATAATCAATGCATTTTTCCGCCGCGGCTTCGGTATTTTCTAATCGGAGGTGCCACGCGATGATAATATTATGCAGGCACACATAGGTACGTGTGGCAAACTTTTTTTTTTCTACCGTAGACAACAATACGGCGTAATGTGCTTTCAAAAGTATCGTGTGTCCGTCACCGTTCGAGAGAATCGAGAAAATATTAAATTATAGACCAGCGGTTTACAAACTTTCTTTTCGCTCCCTTTGTAGAATTTGAAAAATATCACGTCCACCTTCATAATTAAAAAAATGAATAACCTTTCATTTATGTACTATGCACTTGACAGTTTAAATAAATTACAAATATACGTTAAGACTATTATAGATTTTTTTTTTTTAATAGTAATAATATATATTCTTTTTCATAATTTTAATTACTTTTAGTGAGCTATAATGTAAACAGATTCCTTTTAAGTATTTTATAATAAAGTTCATAATTATAAAGATCATAATCTTAATCACAATATATTAAGTAATCTATGTGAACACTGATACTACTTTTCCTTTTACCATTTATTTCATGTAAGGCTCGATGCTTAAGGGAGAGCACCTAAAGTCCAATTCGATATCCAAACAATTCCTGTGTTTGGTTTTTATAACCACTAAGCAGGAGAACACAGATTCACATAAATAAGTCGATGTACCCACTACCCCGGTTGAGATTATGAAACACGAATGTTAATCATCAACACGTGGTGACTGGTAATTATTTTAATTTTTCACACCGTTTATATAACAAATAAACAAATACAATTATTAGTCCGTGAGGACCGCTTACGGCCCTGTCCTCATCAATGCGTTTATTCCTCCCCCCACTACAACAGAAAGAAACAAGAATTTTTTTCGTAACCAACAACTTCGTACTGTGGGAATTAAACGGTGAAATTCATCGAGGACCGAGGGGAACAGCATAGGCCATAGACCATACAATTATTACGTAGGATCCGCGAGAAATGACGAACAATGGCGAATGATTAAAATTCAGAGGATTTGTGATGACCAATCATTCAACGGATGAGTGGTTGAGTTACACTATTGCTCGGCATGTAATCGATATAACATGCTCTACACCAGTAACGGAAATTAAATTGTTTTTATGCCCTCTATTATAAAGACCAATCCTATATTATATAAGATGAGAGTCAACGAACTACGAGAACATTAATAAAGGGTTTGCGGTATAGCGAGCATTCAAGGGAAAATAATCTGGATTAAATGTAGTGCAAAGGGATGCAATGCTCCGGCATAACTTTCGTGGAGACAAAACCTTCCTACATTGACTTCTTTGCTGGTTTTTTTTTTATTTTCAACTATTTTTATTTCACTTTGATCTACAAGTAGACATTTCTGAAAAAGGTACCTATAAAAATTAATTTATAGTTTACACTTCAGTTATTTCAGATGAAATCATCGATTTCTCGTGATGACAATTTTTAATTCTTTTTTTTTGTTTTGTTTTGTATGCATGTAGGCTGTGAAATTTTTACATATTTCACCAAAGATTCTCGGTACCAAGTAGTAAGTCCTATGATTTACTCGTTTAAGCGGAACTAATCGCATTGCACTATAAAATTTAGAAAATAGAATTTTTGTTATTTGTTTTATTTTAGAGTAGATATTTCTCGAACAACATTCCTGAAGAGAATTTCTTGCAGCAACATAATATGGTACGAATCCTTGTAATAATACCGACCGGCATATAGGTTAATTATTTTGTACTGAGCATATGAGTCCTTGTATGAAACGATACATTCTATGACGATGAAAATATTTGTATTTTTTGATTCGGTGAAATTAGTTATCTAAGCCACTGAGTTCGATAGATAAAAAAAAAAATATCTGGGTAACGATCAAACACTTTAGGTTCCAATTTTAAAACGAGGAATTTATTTGTTTTACTGTTATTTATACTCTTCTTTTTTTTTTGATTTTATATATTTAAAAATATATTATAAATTAATACAATACGAACGTTCGAAAAACCAAAAAACTAAGCTATTGTATTCGTTAGTTTACAGTTAACTGGTCTGTATTTAATATAAGCTGTATTTTTTTAAACTAAATAAAATACATTTATTATTATTTTAACGTAAAATGAAAAGATTTAAGGATATAAATTACAATTTTACACCGTATCCGAAAGCTTGAAAATTAAACATGAGTTATATTTTTCTTGAATTTCAATATTTATTTAGTTCGTTACATTAATTAAAATCCAAACCAGTCATGAAATGCGGACGAATAAAAAAAAAATAGAATAAAAAATCACAGCATAAAGAGAACCACCGGTGAACGAGTTACAGTAAAATACTCCATTCAAGCGTAATATTAATTTTTGATTTTCGCCAGAGCATGGGAACCATCGGGGGCTGCTTACAATGGTGTGTTTTATTTTTCGATTAACACTATTTGCTTTTTGTGGCGGTATAAAGCGCCGAAAGTTTCTCGTAGCCCTACCGACACGGAATGGGAAATTGGACGCTGACTGCGCTTTGTTTGCGTCACAATAATTGTAACATTTTCAATAGGTTTCGAGAAAATCGCAAACAAACAATGCTGCAATAGTACCAGGTTTCAACAAATGTCTGACCGGTTTTCGGTAAATCGAATGATTTAAAATTTTAAGCGCTCGTACACTAAAACACTTGGCTTTCTTCGGCCGAGGAAAGCAAAACGAGACGAGTACACGTCCAATGTGGGTGCTGATTAATGCCTAAAACAGTTAATTTTTCTTTAATAAAAGGGTTGTTCACAGTGTGAACTTCACACCAATGAATCGTCTTTATGATTATCAACGGTGCCAAACTATAGTGACTATAAGCAGAACTATTTGTCTGGGAGTAACGATTTCAAACCCGATCTCGGAACACTGTTCTATTGATAAGAATAGAGACTCATCATCACAATACAACTTGGTCGGGTTGTTAATAAAAATTTAATCGGATTTTCCGACGATCACCCATGCTTATTGCTGCTGTTCGGGTCGCCGATTCGGATGTCGATATAACTATATTATAATGTGTTATTCACGAAATTATGGAAAAATATTCATAGGCATAAATGATTGCTGTGGGCTCGTTTCGTTTCGCTCGTATTGTTTACTGTATCGGATATTATGACATATACATAGCAGTAAACCGTATATGTTTACGACGAACAATCGCCAACTACTAATATTTTAATATCGTCCGGATAATTTGAGTACATTCATTTGTAGCCGCAAATAATCTGAAGAATTTAAAAAAAACGTTGATATTGTAAGCCTATGTAAACAAATTGAAAGTATACTTTTTACTTCAATCGGATTTTCGTACGACAATTACATAATAATAATTTGTTGTCATCCTCACTGTTCATTTTCACCCGTCTCGCCACCGACGTTTGTTACCGCGTTGTTGTTCCTAACAGCTATAAGATGATGATAATAATAATAACGATAAACATAGTAACAATAATAACGATAAAAATAATAACAGTGATATGGTAAAACGTCGTTTCTATTATTGATGATCACGCTTGCGCCCGCCGTTGCCCGTAAATCGTCCGGCCGGAGGTAATGGTTTTTATTTCTTATTTTTTTTAATACGTTTAAAGCCAAGTGCCGACCGAGTTTACTGCAGTGCAGTCGTTGGCGAATATCGTGTACGGCGGTAGAACTTTGTTAGGTACCGAAATCTATGGTATGGTCATAACCAAAGTTTGTCAACCGGAAACATCGGGAGCGTTCGGTGCACGTAATTCGCGCAGAACGGCGGGCGTACAGCGTCTCCGCAATAACATAATACACCGTTGTACGTGAACGCGTGTGCGTTATTACAATCAGTTGCGTGCCCAGGGGATGTACACCACCTACCCCTATTGTCTTGTTTTTTGAGCAACGTAATAGTGTATTATATATTTAAACTACGGTTTGTAATCATATGATTAAAAAAAAAAATAAAATAACCAATTAAAGCTATAAACAATTTGGAAGGCCTGATCTCTAAAGACTAACTATTTATGGTTCATCGCTACGATAAAATATAGTTTTTACTTCAATGTCTATCGAACTAAATGTTTTCTATAGCTTTAAATATTAGAGTTTAACCTTATGATAATAATGTATTGTAATTGACAATAATTCCATTGGTAGAAAATTAGAAAACACATAGTCTCAATGTTGTCATTGTCGAACATTTCTTTTCATAGTCAAATTATGACATATTTCAATGTTTTACGTAAACCACATATTAATAATCTTGCGTACTCCCAAATGATTCCACTGCGTGGGTTACACATAGCTATAGGAAATGTTGAAACAGTGGCACACGAGCCAAGAAATACGAGTATATATTCAAGTCGTATCGTCGAAAACTAAATATTTGCAGCCGGTAACACGCCGTTAAGGGTCGATAACGAAACTCTCGATTTCCTAAAACGAGGAACGTGGGACAGTGTCCGTTTCTACGTATGCAATCGGTAAAGGGATTGTTTTATGCAGACCTTCGAGGAAAACCCACTCGCCGAGCTGACAGTATTCCTGTGAATTCTGTCATCTTCCGATCTGGGGAACAACACGCGCGCGCGTACGTGCGACGAACGGACACCGTATTCGAGACGTCCGGTATTCGGAAACTAAGATGTTTCTCTCGCCTTAGCGGCGCGTAATTTACCATTTTTTTTTTTTTTATTTCTCTCGTGCGTACGATAAAAGTGGAAAATTTATACATTTTTTGCTTCCTCCGTTCCGCGAGAACGGTCCCAAATGAATCGCACTGGTGCACTCACTCTCATCGCGGTACACTATTTACATGCGATCACTACGTATTGCACCACGCACGTATACATAATATTAGAATATCTGCTCGTGTGTGGGCGTTCGTGTGCGTGCGCGTGTGAGTGTGTACGGTTGGCGAGGATTGCGCTTTGGTAATGATCCAACAAGACTTGCGCCCGGCGGCGTGTGCCACGTGTATTTTTTAAAACTCCGTTTTCATCGGAAAATCTCTTTGAACCGCCCAAAGTAAACGGTAGACAGGCCGAAACTTTACGACTGAACTCGGTAAATCCATCGTCGTCCGTCGAGTGTAAACACCTCACTCACGCGCTACACGGCCGATAGCTCTTTGCCGCTGCACCAGCGGTCCGCGCCAGTGTTGTTTGCTTAGCATAAATACATTGATTAATTATTATTGGACTCCGGGGAAGCCGAAAAGGTTGCACCGTCGCTGCCCTCAGGTTATTATTATTATTATCATTATGTTATATTATTTTTCCACGCGAATCGCATTTATTCCCGCCGGAACGGAGCGCGCGGCCAAAAAAATGTTCGCTCCGTATGTTGGCCGCGGACACGACCGTCATCTTATTCACGTGGCAGTATATGCGAGTCAATGAAAATTCATAACGATATACCTACACAATATTACATCAATAGGTCGAAATAAATATAAAAAAAATAAATACATTTCAACATCTTATTATAGTTTTAATAATTAACATTCTACTCCTAACCATTATAATATGATAATAAACGTATCAAATTGTTTTATTGATAACAGATGTTGTGTGTTATGGTGCGTCTGAATATAATGAAAAGATACAGACATTTATTTAAAAATAAATTAATATTATTTTATCATAAATGAAGACAGTTTAATTTAATTTAATTTTTTGTCAAGCGTTTCTAATGTGCAGTAAGAATTTTGACATTTTAAAACGCAACTTATTTTGTATTAAAAAAAACATTGGAGCGTTCACTGTAGAACAAAAAATTATTAGCTATTGTAAATTAAAAAAAATATAAACTTAAAATGAAATGACTTTAAAGTCTCAAAAATAAAAATTTAATTATTAAGCTACATTCAATATCTTCCCAAATAATTTATAGCCAATACACATACTCAAACTACATTATTTACAGAAATATAATATACACATATATATATTTATAACTATATAAATATAAACATATTCGTGAAAAATGTTTGTACATTTTTTGATATAATTTGAAAATACGAAAATAAAAAATATTTACAACCTCGTAGTAAAAACTAATTTGTTTATTTTGACATGGGAAAAATGCATAAATATTTTAGAAACCATAACGAAATAAGTAGCTTTCTTATATTTTTGAAAACAAAAAACATTTCATAAATTCACTTGCTGATTTATACTTAAGATGACATAGGATTTAACAATATTTCATTTTTAGTGATGCTACTTCAATCAGTTGTGAAGGAATCGTCCCCTCACTGAAATATTATGATTTTTCAAACTGAGTCGAGAAAATAATAACCACTTTTGTATACAGTTATTACTTATTACACACTGTCAGTAGATTAAAATCCAAATAAATGATTATTAATAAGGTTTATTATAACGGTTTTCAAATAAATCGATCGTGGTTTAAAATAATGTTATGATGAATTTATGTTATTCACCTATCGTTATAGTGAATGTCTAAATAATTTTTTAATTTTTGTTTATCAGTTTAAATATTTAACATTGTTTTCAATTTAAAATATTAAAAATCATTATATTGAGATATTACGATGTATAAACATAATATATAACTTCCCCTCTTCTTCCGGCATCTAAATTTAAAATATAGTATTCTTAGCGATTCGTAACCTTGAGTATGAAAAATTTTAACTCAACGCACGCCCTAATATTTCTCCACGACGTGTACTGCAATTGAGCCTCACGTCGAAATTCAATAATTTCTGTTGATTTTATCGTATTTTTAAGTGTTTGGTAACTGTATAATAATTTGTTTTCAATGTAAATAACGTAGAACCTATACATAAAGTAAAATCATTAAAATGTTACAGTTTAGATTTAGTAAAAACAATTGGGAAAAAAGGTCGTAACACAGTAAATACAATCACTACCATAGTCTGCAGTTTTGTGATCGTAATTTCATAAAACATATATATAATTTTTGCATGTTATCCATTAAGTAGGGTAAACAAATTTAATTAAGTACACTTGGTTAATTATAAATTATTTGTGTTTAGTAAAATAATAGGTATGCATGTTCACAAAATGCTTTTACCAGCTTTTATGTTCCATTGTATAGTAATTTAATTATATAGAATGAATAAAAAACAACACTCAATATTATAATGTCAGCATAGTATGTTATCCAAAAAAATTACTAAATTGTATTTTTTCTTTCTTTTTTTTTTAGTTTGGTTTAGTACTCGTATGAATAACATAATAAAAAAGTAATAATAACTTTTTCTGTAAAAACGGTTTTTTATTTGAAAATTTTATTTAATCATTTTCTTTGTAAACTACTTATCTTTAAAACTTTTTTTTATGCTTTCAAATAATCAGTGAATATACAAACTTTTAAGTTTATCTGTTTTAAGAGCTAAACAGCTAAACTCTTGTCTTTTGTATAACCGAATTATCAGTAAATCACTTATGTAATTAATACGAATCCTAGTGAAATGCATTTGAATAAATTTGTCTCCTGATAATGTTAATTACATTCGTTGTAAAAGGATATTTATCTCATAAACTTGTTGAAGTAATGTGAATTTTAAAATAAATGCACAATATATTTTTCTGATTAGGATTGTCGAATTACAATTAATTTTACTCGAACAGAAAAATATAAAATGTAGTTAAACAATGGGGGTGACTATATATATATTTTCAAAAATAAATAAATTAGTCCGAGTATTAAACATTTTTATTGTAATTAAATATTCTTATTAAAACGAGAATATGATTACTTAAAATTAATCATGTTTTAACAGCCCAAAAAGTGTCGTTCTGATATCTTATTTTTTACTGAAACTTATTAAGTGTAATTAATTTTTACAAAATCTGAAATTTAATTACTCTTACATCACATTTAAACGGTATTTTTCAAGTATACGACTTACATTCAATATTGCAATTTTACATTTGTCATTTTTACATTTGATCATTTCGCAAGATAAAAGCTGGAACTATTGTTGCAAATTTATTAGGTTTCTTTAAAAACATGAATTTTATATGAAAGTATGGATTTTCATTTATTTACAGAAACAATTAAAGTTTATCACGGTACAAACATATTTAAACGTGATTCGTTCTCGTGCAAAGTATAACAATGTAATTTTATAATATTACATTGTTTTTCGCAAATAGTTATTATACCAAGTCAACCGAGTCAGATATCGTAGCTTATGAAAAATAAATTTAGTTATTGAAGTGTAAAAACACTCACAAATACGATAATTCTAGTACTTTATCCATAATAATTATTAAAAAATAAAAAGCAGCTCGCGCTGAATAACAATAGCAATAGCGGCGGTATGCGTTTTTTATTCTTATTTTTCACTGACGTACACTCACGGTATAAAGGGTTTCCGTTTCTTCGGTCGTAATTTGCAACCGTTCATGTTACAACTGATTGATTATGCACACTGCACACCCCATGTTCAAAGTACAAGGGGGTTCAACACATGTTCGTTTAGAAAATTAATACAATAAACGTACACTGTCCTAATTCATCGCTATATCGGCTGTGGAACGTTAAAACTCAACGGTGTAGTAAGTTGTATCCCTAGAGTGAGATTTTTAATAACATAATAAATAATGTAAAACAAGTTGGTGAAGTATATGAGCGGAATAGTTTGCTCAGGTGTGAATAAAAAGTGTGCCACTACGAAACCTTATAGGGTCCCTATTAACTTTTCGAAATTATCTCTTTAAGTGAACTCCTTTTGTATTTTGACACATTTTCTCTAGTTTCTCGGCTAAATAACTGAAAATGTCAACAAAAAATTCCATATAGTTTGAAAACAAATTATCTTCGTTAATTTTTTTTAGTTTAATTTTCTAAGCCGAAAAGGTTAATATTAATATACAAATAAAGTACATTATCGTATGTGTAACTATTAACAGGTATCTATATTTTATCTGCACATATTTTATTCGATCAGCTCTATACAAACGGGATTCCAAAATGCCTATTTATCGATCATAATATACGTTATCATTCCATGCAATTCTTAAAAGAGACTGAAAATACTCAAATATTCAAAAGATATAAGTTTTATGACAAAGTGGTCTAAAAACAAGTGTGCACAATTTTTCTGCACGCGTTCGCCGTTGGATCACGCCTCACTGTTTGGTTGGTAATCGCAATGTACTAAGAAAAATATCTTAAACATAAACAGGATATTGGGCAGTGGACGGCTTGCACACTAGGACGTGTAGTACATTTTTTGCTTCCAGGGATGACGTGTTAAAGCTGGTCCAGGGCATACGTATATAGTCGCGTTACATCTGAAAGTCATTTATGTTCTGAAAACTATTCGGCGGGATCAAGGTGTTTTTTTGTCGCGGCTTTTTGCGACTTTGAAATGATGTACGAAATTCAATTTACGTTTGGTTTCCGTTCGAATGGACGTGTTACGCGCGCGTCTTCATCCCATTGGGCTTTAAATTGTTATTCGCATGTAATATACCGAACCCGAAGCGATGCCCACGCACGTGGTTGCGTTCTAACCGGCTATAAAATCAGGACGCCGACGATGATGACTACGATGATGATAGTTATAATAATAATAATAATAATAGCTCATAGGACATGCGAGCACTGCAACCGTTGTTCCGTTTGATTAAAACACCAATGGTGATGGTTTCTGTTTATCATAATAATTGCTATTGCTGCTTTGAAATGTTACCGATGTCATAAACATCGCGCGCGTGTAGTCCGTGCAATAATATAATATATGCGTATGTGTGTTTCAATATTATAATCATGAATTAAATTAATTAAAACTTAGTCGGCTACACGAATTAATTATCGCGCGCAATTTTATAAAGCGACCGGGTCTGATAATAATACATTATACCGATCATAATAATTATGCATATTAAAACGTAAACTTTTGTAAAGTCTTGGCAGTCAGTATAGATAACACGCACCACGCGATATATTCAATTTTAAGTTTTTCAATTACTCCAATTCCACGTCAACTTAAAGATATTATAATACTATTCAAAACTTTGTCTATATTGTGTACGTTTGACAAATTTATCAATATGCGCAATGAAAATTAGTGTTGTGCATTTATATTATGTATCTTACAGACACTCGTCAAATGTTATAAAATCATCATTGCCATGAATACGTGTTCTATAATTCGTGTAAGATACCTGAAACTATATTGAAAATATTCAAAACGGTGAGTAGGCGATGCTAGTCCGATGTATTATTTTAACTGTCTGCACTTGTTCAAACCACGATTTGAATATAATATATTTATCGTTATAATTGCACCGGTACTGGATACGAATAGTGAATTAAAATCGCGTCATGTGTTATTATTTCGTGACAACGAACCTTAGTTGCACTTTGAAACTTGTCACTCGAAAACTATTAAATGTAATTTATCAATTATTGAAAAAACAAGTAATATAAATTTCGAATATAAAATTGAAAATTCTTCCTCGTAATATTATGCTGTATCGACAGCTGATATCGTATCAAGTGTGAAAATCGAAAATGAATGAAAGAAAAACTAGAAAACGCCCAAGTGAAAATAAATCAGATGTTTTGGATAATTTTAACGAATTCGGTGTAGTACGGATGTCGTTGATAGTAAAAATGTTGCGATTCAAAATACTAAACAGAGGCCACTGTTATTGGACCGAACGTGATGGTAAACAGCGAGACGGTGCGAGGCTACTCCAATCGGTACAGTGAGAAGACGATTCGACATGATTGCTTTAAGAAGTATCCGTAAACAGTTGGGGGAGAATCGAACGAAAAAAACAAAATCTCGTCCACTTAAACAGTAACGCATTATTAACTGGAATTTATCACGCGCACTTTCGCGGAGATTATTAAGTTGTGAAAGATTAAAAAGTTCCGGATTAGACGATAATTGTTTAATGGATCTTACCGTGGTACACGCTATTATGTGTAATACACTTTGGTTTTGTTTTTCACATGTACGACGGACACGGGCTTATCTAATTTACGAATTAGTGCTGTACAGCTAAGCGTGTAGGTACGGTCTAACGTAGCGTTCATGTCGCACGTCCAGTGCGCTCTCGAAAGTCCGCCGCGTTACTCAACATTAGCGCGGATAATCTTTTACGCGATTGCCCGGGAATATTGAACTACATTATACTTATATCGTGATCATAATATATTGTACCGTGCAAACAATACGCGCACAAACCGGAACAGCGGATCTAACCACTCGTCGCCCGCCTCGTTCCGGCCCCGTACACCGCTCGGCGTATATATTGTGCTGACTTCCTCGATCGCATACGCAACAACGCATGTTAATTTTGTTTTGTTTCGTTTCGTTTTTCATTTTTTTTTTTCGTTTTTTTCTCGAGCGACCAAAATGACTGCGGCATTGTTTAGTTTCGAAGTTTTCGCAAAAGTGTGCTTATCGTATATTATAAATTAAACCGAAAGTTCAAGAAAATGTACGGCCTCCGCAATGGCCCTTATTATATCATCCTGATTTCACTTTTCTCCAAAAAAACATCATATAAACGTTGTTTTGTAATATTTATTTGTTCTGTTCCCCGCTGCGTGTGCGACCGTATACGAAGTACTACTATTGCGGCTTTTGGACCTGCGAGCAATGCTTCCAGCACGAAAACGAAGAATGTGAACTATTGCATCGAGGGGAAATGATATTATACGCTTTACGTTTGACAGCCGTGTTTTCTTGATACGTTATTAGAAAGCATGATAGTACTAAAAAGAAAAAAAAAAAACAGGTCAATCGTTTTTCCACAAATCGCAGTTTTATTATTACTGTACGTTCACCGTTTATATAGGTACGCCTTGTATGTGTACGTACTTTATGTTTTTGATCTGAAATAATTTTAAATTCATGGACCCAGTTGTATGGCCCGTGATGACATGATATCAGATCATTTTGCATAAACGTGTTTTTGATATAATGCCACATGTGTGCGTGTGCGTGTGTGTGTGAGAGAAAATAATAAATCATTTCATGACGTATTCTTAATAAAACGTTTTATTTCTACGAATACAAATGGCAAAATACAAGTATTTCATATCCGTGAATAAAAAAACGATACCTTTACAATAAATGTAAAACCGTTGCATGCATCATCTGTAACAATAAAAATATAACAAGTCATATAATATAATACACCTCAAATGAAATATTTTATTTTTAATAATAATACGCCGGCTACTTTATTTATTTAAAACTTTATTGTAAGTAAAAAACACGTTAGCGTATTTGTGGATATAAAAAAGAACTTGTCCTGACTAACCGACGATCTAGACCCATTGACCTGATATTGAGCACATACAGATAGCTTTTACAACGTAAGCATCCGCTAAGAAAGGATTTTTTGAAAATCGAATTTTTAAGAGGCCAAACACTAAAAAGTATCGGGTTCTGGGCTAGATGTATATATTTTCCGTTTTCTTTTGTTGAGTATATATATTTTAATAATAATATTTATAAAATAAAATGTTTTCTATAGGTAACCAAATGGTCTTTCTAAAAAATGTTTCTTTGCGGATGCCTACAACATGATAGTTATCTGAATACCAAATGTCAGCCCAACCCGTTTGAGCTGCACGATAACCAATTTAGGTATAAGGTATATGTAAATTAATATAATTTGGTCATACGAAGATTGTACGCTTTTTTCAACCTAATTTTTAGTTTACGTCGATATAGAAGTTGCTTTAATCCAAATAAGTAACATCCCACGACATTGCTGCAGCTATGAGAATGAAATTTGGTCATTAGTTACGTTTTGTGATGCTAAGACCTAATAAGAAAGGATATTTAAAAATTTAACTCCAAGGGCCTTAAAAGGGTTAAAATGTGGTAAAAATGGAAGATTGTATTTCTCAGTCGGATTTTAGCATTAATTAATCTGAAATTTAGCACTCATACTCTGTAAAGAAAATTAAGATTTATCTATCACCAAATTTTCAACTTGAGGGGGTTGAAAGTAGTACAATGTAATACAAATGGAGAGCGTTATTTATTGGTCAGATTTCTATATGCTCATTTTCACGATAAGTCTATGGAGAGGTTGTCTGAACTTGCCAAACTTACCCCGAAAAACGGCCAAGCGGCGGCTATCAATCGTACACTATTGTGGAATAAACAATTATAGGAATACACTAAAACAATCATCGTGCAATTAAAACTATATTAGCAAGGAAATATTGATTGTTTTTAAACACTTCATATATGATTTTAAATACTTTTTTTTTTTCCCCCCGAATCGTTACAAATAATTTCCTCATGGGTTTGAATACGATTTTCTATACGTAATGACTTACAAGACTTCTGAAAGAAGTTGATGATGGCCTACGACGGTGGGTGGAATGAAACGTATTCAATTCGTTAATTGTTCTGATTGAAAATCCTGGTGGTTATGATATATTATAATGTTTATATTGTAAACGTATTACGCGGTTCGGCAGTATAATAGTTATAACAATATTATAATATCGTATAACTGATATAACTACAAATTATGACGTTATAATATTATTACGTGTAGTATACTGTGTATCAGAACTCGTGTTGTGTACACCTGCATACGGCCATACATAAATCGTAAGTGGATAAGTCCGTCCTGCGGGAGACTAGCAGTAATGTTGTTACGTGTATATTATAGGTACATACGGAGCGTCGGATCGTTCACAAACGCTGCAGCCGGTATAGACGACTGCGAATAAAGGCCGTGCGCGCTAGTTTGACTACACTTAACGCATGCATTACTAATGATATCCAAAATCGGTTGAATAGTTCAACGGCGGCGGCGGCGGCGGCGGCGTGGGTTAAGTACAATAACGTGCTAAAGCATGCTAAGCTGTTGTTAACGTTATCCGTTATATATGTATATATGTATAGTGTCCGCTGAACGCAAAGTTGTTGATTGATTATGTTTCAAAAACACGGCATGTACTTGGGCGCGTATACAAATGCCGTATCAATGAAAATGTTCGAAAACACGTGTACGCGGTGATGCCTATACCTTTGTTTTATGTGCGTTTTGTATTGTTATTGTAACGAAATGATATACGTCATGTTCAGTGCGTGTACGCGAAGCACAAACAATATCGTTTCCTACTTTATAGAGGAGGCGGTCGATCGCAGACAATGGGAAATTGTGCCCCCCCCCCCTTAACAACCAAATAAAACCTGGGTCCGGCCAACGTGTGGGTCCGAAAAACGATAATATAAGTTCCAACGGTAACCGGGTGCACGAATCAGCTTTATTGTATGCATGACGTGTCATGTTGATTTTTGTCATCGAAGTGAAAATTGATAATTTCTTTTTTATCTCTCAATACCTTAAGGATACTTGTATTTATAGTCATATGTGCCTCGTCCGAGGATCAGGATAACTACTTTTATTTGCCGTGGCTTACTTGTTGAGATATTGCTGAACACATTTGAGAAATAAATGTTCGATCTTTGAACTAGCACTTCGATTAAATCAAATCGATGTACGATAAATAATATCACATAATATTGTCGTCTGGTAATTACACTAATCGGACAGAAATTAAAATAAATCGATCTTACAAGAGAATCGTCTGTGTTTTTTTTTTTAGTTCATTAACGCATTACTTAAAAATGGTATGTCTAGCCTTTACAGCATTGTTTTCGCATGCTTTTCGTTGCTTATACTCGTATGTTTTCGTTTAAAATGTTCAGAAGGATTTCGCAAACGTGCGGAAATGATCAAAACTGGAAATCGACGTTTAATCGGTACGCCGAATCGACAACGCGCGGTTACGGATGCGATGATAATAATATTATAAAATTGCGTTAAATATCGGTCACGTGCCGAAGCGATAGTATTACTATTGTAGGCGGGTAATGACCACAACGGAGTATAATAATTTAGCGCGTCCCTGGCAATATTATTGATTCACGTCGTGTATGATTTCTCCAAACGTAGACGTGTTATTTTTAAATCTCCCGTACGGCCGCTCCGTGCAGATACAACACACATCCTGCGCGCCCGCGGCCCGGCCGGGTTTTACTGTTTGTTTGTTTTCGGTAAACAGACCGCACAAAGTCGCGAATGAATTTAACACGCCGCCACGGCCACGTGTATCGCGGCCATAATGCCGGCTCGAGGCGACGCGGTGAATAATGTAACGGATCACGATTCTTTACGGACAAACCCGTAGCGCAATCTACTCGTAAGACCGTCATTTAACGCGTAGAAAAAAAAAAAAAAAAGGGAACGAAAAAACAAAACCCGTTGACGAATTGATCCGAGCAGTGACGTCGTGAAGCACGAGTGGCGGTGATGTATTTTCAATGATAACGCACGGTGACATCGTTTTGTGTTGCCGGGACTTTTCGCAGTCAACGAGACGATGCACACAATGACGTGTTCGTGCCATAAGTGCCGTTTTTACGTATAGAAACTTTTACATTAAATACAGGGTGAACTGAAGCATGCTAAACCTTTTCTATGCTTAATTTATTCATTTATTTTTCATTTTTTCAAATTATTATTTGAGGAAATCGTACGTGAAAAACGTCTTCACACACGTACAACTGTTTCAAATGTTGACTATGTTACATCAATAGTTTCTAAAAAACTAACCAAATAATATTACTAACATATAAATAATAAAAAATGGCGTTCCAATTCAACAGAAAAAAAATGATACTACCGCAAGATACCTACTCTAAAAAGCATCTATTTATTGGAATACAGGGTTCAGGTATACCCCCACACACATTTTCCTAGAATTAAAATTCGAAAAAAATGCACCGTTAAAATGTAAAAAAGTGTTGAATGCGCTTAAAAAATTACCCTGTATGGCAAAGCTTGAGCTACTTTTGCCCCCTCATGTCGTTCGTCGAAGAGGCTTAAGCTGTTCACTATCATGACCGTCGTAAAGTATGCGCCCAGTACGTTATGCTGTGAACAATGAAAAAAAAAAAAAAATGTTTTACTGCGTTTTCGATTACCGTAATTATATTATACGAGTAGTTGGGTTATTAATAGCGCACTGGGTGTGGCGACACAACCGTTTTTAATTTATTCACCGATTGATTGGGAAATAAAGTTGCTTAATCCGGCCGATATATTATGATTCACTCGCACGCACACGCACAAGAACGGTTTGAAAACAAAAAAAAGTGACACAATCGTAATGTTTGAACAAAAATAGTCGCTGTTTTAATTAAAAAACGCGCTGTCCATTGATAATTCTTTTTTCGTCATAAAATAAATTTCGATTTAATTGTTCGTCGTGTGCAACGTGTATAATTGATTTCGGAAAAACAAATATTAACGATGTAAAAAAAAAAAACCGCATAGGTTAAAGGTGTACACGTTATTATTATGTTATACCGTATACCGCGGTGGATGTGCGGTCGCGTGTGTATGTGCGCGTGCAAAACCAAGTGCGCATAATATAATGTACACCCCTCGTGTACGCCGTATAGGCAGTTACAACGTTTACACGCGAAAACCATTATTGTTTCATGGAACAACAACAATAACAATGACAGACGGTGAAGTTAAAAGGGTTAACTACCGCTAATGATTTTAAACCAGTACTATTAAATACGTACATGCACTTTTTTTTCTTTTTTCTGTTAAAAACATGTTAAACGTACAATGTTCTCCGAGACGTAGACGCCATCACACGCGCGCATGCGCACTGACGACTGTTGCACGCGTATTGTAAGAAACTAGTGTTTCTCGTCACCAGATCCCCCGTACACCCCGTATGAAATTGTAGTTGCAAACACTTGGAACACAATGCATACGAACTTGGTTAACTCGAAATCGTCGATACCGTGAACTTTTTCCCCGGTCCCTAGAATTCCCTATTTAAACAACGCGAAAAAATCTTGATTAACTCTAATATTTTCGTTAATAACTCGAGGTTTTGACGTACTCAATTATCGGATGTGAAGAAGAACAAGAATGTGTTGGACCCCACATTCCCACGATTACACAAGCGCAGACGCGTTACGATTAAACGAGGCGATTTATCGAAAACAAACCAAAAGGTCAGTGATGAACTTTCCGAAGATTTGAATGAAATATAACGATTCACTGCAAATGCTGCGATCAAAACTCAATCAAAAATCAATACCTTTTTCAAAACCATTTACTAACGTTATTTTTGTTCACACATATTTTTTTCAAAATTATACATATCATATAAATGGTAAGTAATTTTTATTTAATTTTATAATAAATGGACAGGAATTAATTAACTCTACGTCCCTGTATTCTTCCGGCGTGCGAAAAGGCCCTTCGGGTGGCAGTGCGTTGCCGCGTTCAAAACCAGAGATCACGTAACGATAGTGCAACACTGTTGCCGTGCATCATGGCGTAACGTTAACATATTCTTTTAACCGTCAAACGATGACGTTGTGGGCTTACGCCGTTTTCTATACGCAGCAATGCACGCGTAAGTTGTGCCGGATTATATTTTACACGTCCATTGTAACGAAATACGTGACGTGTTAAAATAATATTGTTATATCTCACACAATCAATAACCGTTGTTTATCGAACACACCCCCGTATTCCACGCGTGAGAACATGCGATTATAGATTTAAATCGTAGCGAACGATTATCCTTCATTATAATGACTGACAAATTATAATATATTTAGTCATCCGTGCCCTGGATAGTTGAAGAAAAAAGTAGCTCACAGGAAAAGTGTGATAAACTTATTACTCATACAGCCGTAAGTTTAACAATGTTATAGTACAAGCTTGGACTCGCTAACTTGGGACTACAACTTCAGTGTTGATAACTGGGGAAACTTATTTTTCTCAAAACGTTTATATATCTACACGATCATATATTTTTTATAAGCAACACGACAAATAACAATTAAGGCGTATAATATTAACTGAGATGAATATCTAGTTTTTCAGTGGAATACGTGTATCCTGTTGGAAGAATGAAGATTGTACTCAATAAAACGTTATAAAATCTTATTTGTAAGATTTGAAAAATGCTTTTCATTCTAGAAGTTTATGAAACTGGAAGTTTTTCATTGGACCAAATTAATAATGCATCTTTACTACTTTTAAGGCATTTAATTATTATAAATAGTTGTCATTAGAAAAAAAGTTCCACAAGAATTTTGTGTGGTGACGATTCGCATTAATAATATTATTTGTATAGTACTATATAAAAATGGTTATATTATTCATCATAATTAAAATAATTTTTGCAATAATGTGTTTATACTGAATTATTATCCGTGTGAAATGATAATTGAATACCTCACAACGTGTACTCTATAATACGTTGTACTTGTATATTTTTAGAACGATTCTTACTGTATCATTTTTTGATTTAACCGTCCATTGATAATTTACTATGAAATCGTATAAAGTTACATATAAAATCTTAAAACTAATGTTATTAATGGCAAAATAATAGCAGTAAAAGTAAATTTTTCATTGTTTTAACTGATTACAATTTTTTTCATATACTCTCCTGACACGGTTGTGTCTCTTGGTTACCGTGAGCTCACCCGTTCCATCTCTCCGCCTCGGTATCGCCGTTCATTCGATTATCAACTGGGATGCCCCGAGCGATATTCGAACCTGTTTTGGAGACGGCGACGTGCCACGAAGTGCCCGCGAATTGTAATCCGACCGCCGTGAGCGAACGGACGGCAGATTTTGCCTGCTTTTAGCCGTCCTTGCGGCCCTGACATCGTCTCGTCCGATTCATCAGTTTTTTATTTAAAAATCTCTTTGCGTTGTTCTTGGCGACTGCATTATTATGAATATTAGTATTATAATTATTAATTTAAAAAAATCGAGTGCACGTGTACAAGTACTCCCATGTGACTTACATAATGAATCCCAAACGTTATAAGCATATTTATTTTTTCGAAAAGTGACAGTTATCTGACGTCGCGTTTGGGTTTCGTTAGTTTTTACGTACACTGCAAACAGTTTAAATATTAACGTTCAATGGCTTTTGACAATGATTGAAAAAAAAACAATATTATGAAGTCGTACACGAATCGAAATCCAGTGTTAGGTTCACATGTGGCATAATACTCGGGTTATATTTTGGTTGTTTCGTTTCATATCCCCGTTCAAAATGATTACAAGTCGACGAAACATCTGCGCATCCGAACGCGCAGCATCATGTATTATGGACGGAACTCATTTGCAGATTATATTATATTCACGTGCGCCGCAAATTTATGCGCGCAATGTTTTTTTTTTCTTTCCATAATACGTTTAAAGATGGACGAGGTATACGGAACCATCGTCTAAGATAATCTCCGTCGGCCGATTAAGAATTTATACCGTGATTATATAAAATGTTCATTCTAGTACGCTGCCCACGTGAAGCGTTTTGGCTTTCGGCAAAGTAAAAAACCCCTCTTGCTGTCAATACGTTATGACGGTTATGACGCTTAAATTATTGTTCTGTATATTACGTAATATCAATTAAAGGACGTTACGCGAATAATAATTATGCGTAGGTTCTTGATTGTACAAGATAGAATCAATAAAAACCGTTGAGTCGAGCAAAAAAAAAAAAATAAAAATCAATTTATAGAAACAATATAATGTTTTTTTTTTAGAAATTATAATAAACTAATAAAATAAACTAAATTTATTGCTTTTAATCGATTTTCGTTTTTTCGTCGACCTCATAATATCTTGATTATGAATCGCACTAATTCTTCCCACGCAAGAGTCTGCCGGTTTTGTTTGTTTTTCATTTTTGGGCCGGTATTTATACTCTATCGGATATCAGTAAAGTTTTCCATCACGACGAGCGTGGTAAATTTCTCGTCTGGAATTTCGGGTTGTCCTCGAGAATAATATTTGTCTGTATTGCCTTTATATAGACAACCCTGTGACCGGGAAAGAGTAGTTTCAATATAATATAGGTGATTCCACATTGTCAACAACATCTGACTCTTCTCCACTCAAACGGCTCTTCTAGGAACGGCAGAGCATCAAGGATTTCAGCGGCCGCGGTATGACCGTTCGTGTTGTTGTAACATCAGAGCTGTCCAACTTGACAAAATCCTGGAACTCAACCCAACGATTTATAGGAAAAAGCTGCCGGTATATCGATCCCTTATTATTAAATGATATTTTCCCCGTAATTTTCGGTCACTATGCCGATAAATTCGTAAATGACTATGACTTGTTGAGAAATTCAAATTACCCTGAAAGTGTATCACACAAATCCTATAACTCAATTTCGTGTCTTAGACATGTCTTCGAATTTCAGTATCATCGTTATTGACGTCAAACGCTGAATTTTTACGACCGACTTTTCGTCCTTATAGATTTGACAATGAATTCTACGAATTCCATCAAACAATACGACGACTCGAGACTGAAACTTAATTTTTCACACGGAATGTTGAAAACAAATAATAATAATTTAAGTCTTTTATTTTTGTTCATCGCGTTGCATTATATTCAATTTCGTTCGCTTTTCACAACTGTGGAAAATTAATATCGTACATATATTTTTTTTTTTTGTAATTTCAAACGCTTATTTATAAAATATGTTGCGTGGCACGAGATGCTTTTTCGATAGAAAAAATACCGTTCTCGATGCTTTAAAAAAAAAAATAAAATAATGTTCGCACGTAACTGTCGTGTGTTATCCAGTAGTATACCGTTTAGAACCGTTTTTCGCAGGTGATGGCCAGTTAATGGTAATTCCAATTAATTATTCATCAAGACTCTAATACCATATTATTATGTATATAGACTGCCGCCGTGACAGCGAACCGCACGCGAGGCCTATGTTATGTACGCTGGTTTCACGTTAAGATACAACATTAGCATTAATTTATGGTTCGTACCTGGCCAAAGCGTGGGAGGGTCCCGTTTTCTGCTCAGCTTTTTTCGTTTCCCCTCACCCGCGCGTCCATACCCGTTATATGTATCTTCTTCACTCTTACCCCGAGAGTGCATGCCAACAGCGCGGAGAGGATGTACTGCTCTTAACCCCGAGTGTATATAGGTACCTACTAAATGCGCCACTGCGGGATTATAATGTAAATATTATAATGTTAATGCGGTAAAGTGGAGAACACGGACGTTTTATAGGAAGCCGTACAGGATTTGACACAATGGCCGACGTTGAACAATCCGTATAACCCGCTGAAAAATGTACACAATGTTGAACGAGGGAAGAGGAACTGGTATAACTATTGTCGCGTACATCTTCGAGGTGAGTATACTAATTCGTACGTATCGTTTTAAATTCGAACCTAAAAGGGACATTAGTGATCCGTAAAAATATTTGGACATTAAACTGCAATGGCAAAACAAAATACCGTTTTCTTAGGCATCGTCTGAGACCGATAATCGCGATCGGTCCGATACTTTATTCTTATTATATTATACTCGACGGGACCGGCGGTACACGATACCGTATTATTAATTAAATCGGAGAGAAATCTACCGTTGCCCGGAATAGTATTATTTATGGAACCCGATATGAAAATTAGCGCGCACTTTAAGCGAAATCCAATATTATTGAACTTCTCAAAGTTTGTGGCCGTATGGGGCCCTGCGCGTTGTTGCACGCTTATCGTATGTCGCCATCTTCTTTTGTCTGATAAAATATAATCGTATATTATTTTCACCTATAGCGTTCCACCAGGTCGGTCTAGATCGCATTACACTTTATTTCTTATTACCCATTGAAACGTTTGATCTAAATCAGAGCAGCATATTATCTGTGAAATGAAAAACAAAAAAACAAAATATATTTATTTTGTAAGCATATTTATTGGGTTTTGAACGTTCGTTGAAAACGGTTGTCCTTCTTATGAATTTCGTATACACCGAAGAGAGTTTTTCATTCGAACGTTTTGATTTATAAATATCGAATATTTATATAGAACCACTAGTTTACATTATTTACAAACATTTTATGCGCAAAAGGATATCGGTGCGCGAAGGCAGCGAATTATAATTTGATACTCGTGGATTTTTTACTGCGCTTCACTGCCACTCCCAAACTTTAAGCGATTATCAATATTAAACCAGTGGTTGGATATTCAATATTTATAAATAAAAACGCTCTGTGCCTGATCATGGAATTAAAAACAAGACGTATCAGGTATTTTAAAATATAGGGGTAATACAATAATACGATATTCAACTGAACTCTGAAGATAGAAATATAGATTTTAGATATGCTGAATAAAACGTAATAATTACATATGAAATGAAGGAGCTGAGTAGAGAATATCGTTGTAAGTCTAGCACGCGCTATAAAATATACACGATAACAGAAATGTAAGGACAGGTGACGAAATCGTAAACTTAACTTCGTTAGTAGTTATAAACGTACGCCGGTCGTTATTGATTTCATATCCCAACATCGAAAAATGCAATTCGATGTGAATAAGATTGTTAACACAGTGACGTAATGATCGTAGTCATCCTTATCAAAAATTCTGTATATGCATACCTATTTTTTAGTGTTTTATTCTTTTGTTTATATTGGTTCATATGTAAAAAACTTATCAGTTCGTTTAGGTATCATAAAATACTTGAAATTTCCAAATGCAATTTGCTCAACAGAAAAAATAAACCAAACGGCGGCGAGAACAGAATTCTTTAGAATTATTTAAATTTTGTAAAAGTGATGAGGCAAGGCGTGTCAAGGAGAAAAATTCACTGTAGATGACGTAAGGGTACAGGCGATTGCGAACATTGTTTCTGGTTTTTCAGTTCGATAGCCGATCAAAAATAATGAACTCGGTACGTCCACGTGATTATACGTTTTAATCAATGCACGTTTCGGGTTCGATTCTTGAATAGTAAATCCGTCTATACTAAGCAAATTCTACTAAACTCCAAAACTACCGCTGCAGTTGTGTGCAGCACATAGCTTCTGTAGTCCGTATTGTATAGACGCTCGTCACAGGAACTCACTCGACGCGTTTCGTAAATGTTAATGAAATATTATTGTATTACATAACTTTTATTCAAAACGCTTCGAACGGGGTCGACGTCGCCGAGTTCGAATTATTATTGTTGCGTCGTGCGAAACGCTTCAGAACAATATAATTTAACGTTTCTCCGTAATTACGATTGATCGTATTTTAAACTGTTTATTTATGTTCTTTTAAAGTAATAAAATCAAAAACATAATCACCGCAGAGCTTCGGTAATCATCCTTATCAACAGATTCGTTCCGAATTCGATCTCAGTGAAATTCTGTATACCCTCCACGTGCACTATTCAATTTTTTATTCCATGAATTGGTTCGTTTGTAAATAGCCTATCAGATCGTTTTTGTATCATAAAAGTCGTTTTAAACTTCTCAAATGCCTGTTACCCAATAGAAACGATTCGATCGGCCGTGAGAACAGATTTCGGATTTCATAGAATTATTTAAATTTTGTGAAAGTAATAAGACAAGATTCGTGAAGAATGTGTGCGACGTTGAATTTAAATTGTGGTTTTAAAAATGTAAATATTTTTATTCCGTATTTGAAATCTGTCACTGAATGAAAACGAAATCAACGCTCAATCTTTAAATGTGTGATCGTATAAAGTTTACGAAAACGTGATTCTCAAAAAATTTGTTACATTACCTGTCACTGGAAGCACATCAAAGAGATAGCATTCAACACACCAAAGAATAGGGTATCATCGTAGAGGTGAGACGAGTCGAAATCGTTAAAACTTATCGTCCGACCAACAAATCTAATTTCAGATTGACGGGTTTGGTATTTCATCAATACTTTTTTTATAAAAGAAATCATGAGAGAAATCTCAATTTTCAATTCGATTAAAATAAAAGTGCATCTATACTGTTTGTATTTTACTAATCATGTACAAATCGAACGTATTTCATGGATAAAACACAAATAGTTGACGGACCGGAAAGAAGTTATTTCGGTAAAACGTGAAATTAAATTATTTAAACGCAGACGTTTCATGTGAAAATCGGCTATACGCGTCGAAATAATTTATCTAACTTACCTACACTTACATTAATTACTATTTATTATTAAACAAACATCGGTGAATCTCGTAAAGTGAAATATAGTTACGTTCTTCGCATTTTTATCGCGTCGTCATTTAACATTTACCGAGACACGTTTAGAAGCAATTATTATTACCGTTCGCCGATAAACGTTCGTGTTTGATCCGATTTTTATTTCCGGTTAATCGCCAATGTGCTTCGCGGATCACACGTTACGACATCGGTCTCGACCGCCTGCAACCCGCGGTTCTCTCCGGAGTCCAACCACGTACTACATATCACTATGATACGCGATTATCGTGCAACGTTCGACAAAGGTCTCGCGGTGCATTTTGCACATGTGTGCAGACAGTCGGTGTATATGATAACGTGTTCATAGTTTCGCCGAGGACCGTATCTCGTATGATGCGAAAGCGCGAATCGGTCCGAACGGGACATGACTAACACCCGTCGAGGGGGGGGGGGGGGATTCGACTACCGACAACGTTTATAACGCACCTGCACGTCGAGCCGAACGGGTCGCTGTAAATTGCGTTCCATTTTAAATTTTTCATGTTAATTGCGGCCCGGGAATATTTTGTGCATACGTAAATTGCGGCCTGTGTCTAATTTTGTATGTATGCCTACACTTACACGTTTTAACTGTGCAACACCAACGTTGAATATCATTTTTAATTATTTATGAAAACGATATTTGAAACCATCGACTACTTTCAACGTTTTATTCCTTTCGCTTTTCATAACGTCCATTTTTACTAAATCGAAAAAAAATTTTAACTGTAGAGCAACGTAAAACCTCGTGCGTAAGATATTCGATCAAACGCGCACTAGCTGTTAGAAATATTATATTAGTGAACATATTATTATTACCAATCAAAGATTAATACTTATCATTAAACTGTACAGCCGACTGGAAATCGGAATATCCCAGGCCGCAGATTACGTACATTCCAAATATACCCAGGACGCCATTTACGTATGTTTTAAAAGTACACGGGCCGCAATTTACACAGTATAATATGAATATGACCTTTTTTGGGTGACGCAATTTACCGTCTTCGGAGCCTAACGCGAACCGCACGCGGACCTAAGAGCCGGATGAGACGGCGGTGCTGTACTTTTATCGCGGTCACGGTAATAACAAATTATTTATGTTAAATTAATTCTGTCGCCGTAAATGAATTTTGTTTTCGGGCGGGGGACTAAAAATGCGAACCGTTACACCGACCGACCCGCCGCGATCCCCGACGTAACGTTCCGTGCATTAAGCTCGGGTTCCGACTCGTTTAAAATGCGTCATGTCTACTCCTTCTGGAAGACAACGAGCAGACGATAATGTAATTATTGCCGACGGAAGTACGCGGACAATACGCGACTTGTATACCGCGCGAGCACAATGGAACGATAAAAATAGGTTGACGGGAACGGAGATCGGCGTTGGGTCTTGTAAAAATGTGAACTGGAAATGCGAATAAAAAACATTAATTATCGTGATAAGCAATATTGTTACGATCGGCCCACGTGTGCGCGGCATCCAACAACAAAGCGAAGTGTGATAAAAATGGTACGAAGTATAAAACCCAAGCGAAATCCACGTATCACGTTCGAAGTGATAAGTAACGCGGCTTACTTGTTATAATATTGTTGAGTTCGCCGTAATGCGAAAAAATGCAAACCGTGTTGCACGCGTCTCAAGGGCGTGTGCAACGCTAAGAGGGAAATTTAATTAGGGAGATTTATATTTTTCTTTTATCCGCATTAATTGATTATTGACCCTGCGGAGTTCTTTTGCGCGATAACATTATATTATCGTCACTACCTATTAAAGTAAAACGCGTTTACTTTACGTCTTACGACGCGCTTGAAAAGTCCGTCAGCGAAACGTAAAAAGGGTAAATTGATGTGCAATTGTTTGGGAAGTTTCACCGAGGCGATTGCACAACAGTAGCTTACGCATTGTCAATATTCATATTCCTATTATTTATATTATTATATATATTATTTATCGTCGTAGTGTCATTTACCGGCTATTTTCTGTCATAAGCTCGAGATACGCACCCGTATATTATGTTACCGGCAAAGTGTTTAGAATATGGCTTTTTATGAAATACATAGGCATTCTATGTAATACTTAGGCATTATATATGGATTATGGAATACCTTAAAGGATATTTGTAATGGCCAGGCAATCCATAAAATGACAAACCTCATGTATGAAATGTATAATATTACTGTAGAACTAATAAATGATTACGTTTGCCTATGTGAAAAGTGCATTTACTATAAGTATACAGATAGTAAACAATAAATATTTTCCTAATAGTTTTTGCACACGGAACACGTGTCACACAATATTAATAACACCTGAGCAAATGTATGATTCTTAAGCCACTTGAATATGGACGATCAGTAGAGGTAGCCTCGTAGATATTTTTACGCTAATAGGAGCTCCATCAATCTATTACAGCCTAAACGGTAACATTGATTTTATAGAATGCTTAGGATTTCTGTAAAAGCCTATGTTTACCACATTCCTGACAAAATATTTAATATTTCACTGCTTTTCTGAAGGACGGCTAATATTAGGATTAGCAAGCTTATCATTAGTTTAGCCATTGCTTATGACTAATGACATTATTTCAGACTTCAGTGACCTATAAAAATGGATAATTGTAATTATAGCCAATAACATCAAAATTAACCAACTCATATGGACTAATGACTACATAACGTTTTCACGCTTAAATTATAATTTACAAGTCACTATTCAGACCTAATTGTGCCTATGCAATCCAAATTGGGTAAAGTGCAAAATCATCCCGAATCCACTGCATCCTCAACCCATGCGCCATGTTATGTATCCAATTCCACAATTTAAAACGACTTTAAAATAGAATCCGTAAATCAATTAGCACAAAACATTATAAAAAATTTCACTCTAAATTGCAGACCCACTCTAACCCTTTAATCGCTGAACTTGCATGCAATTCAATTCCTGAAAATCCCTCACACTGACTTTGGTGTAAATGGTATCATAATCTACTACAAAATTAACAAAAAAAAGAGTTTAAAATAAAATAAGATAAACAAAATCAATTTTAAACTAACTTTGGGGTCTATCACTGTTGTTCTTCTCTATATATTTATATAATCTATGAAATATGGTAATTATGCCTCGAAGTATAGATTGTAACTGTTCTTTTAATACATTAAAAAAAAAAACAAATTGAATAGATACCATTAGCTTAGGGTGACCATACGTCCCGTATTATACGGGATTGTCCCGTATTTCAACTTTGTGTCCCGTTGTCCCGACAAAAGTAATACGGGACGCATTTTGTCCCGTTTTTCCAAGTCCGTCCCGTATTAATCCCGTTTTTTTCCATACCGTTAATTTATAATTTTTGAAATTAATTTTACTATAAAATCGTTTTGTTTACGATATTTTTGTACAACATTATTCAATATAGAATATTAAAATCTATTATAAGTAGGTATTTTTAGATTCTTATATTGATTATAATTGTTGCGTCACATTGTTGTCGGTGATATAAGACGTATATAATGTCATAATACCATAAAAGTGTTATGTTTTCGTATATTTTGATATCATTAGATTAACGCGTTCAAAGCCGTTGCAGTATTAATCTTTGTAATAGCCACACGGAAATTCCGCCGCGATAAGGCAATTAAAAGTAATAGTGTTCAGTCGTAGTGGTGTCATTTAAAATATACAGTTTGTTAATTTTTTTTCTCAAAATGCCCAAAAGGAGGTGTTTTTGCTCCTAATTTAAAATCCTTATACAACTTATATAATACATGTATAAAAATAATTCTTAACTAGTTCACCATTAATATAAAAATAAAATTGTTTTCATGTATCTACTATGTATTAAAAAAAATATTCATCAGATTTTTTTAATTTTTTTAAATGTCCCGTGTTTTTATTTTATTTTTATGGTCAACCTACATATTAGCTAAACAGTTAAAACTAGTTAAATTAATAAAATAATTTTAATTCCATTATAACTGATATCTCATGATGTTAGGTCATGCAAGTCTTGGTTTAAAATTAAAATTAAAATAAGCTTAGAACGTTGCAGTAATAAAAATTCTATATTGAACGTTTACTATTGAGGGATGTAAACTTGTGATCAGCCGTCTAATATATTTTACATTAGCCGTACACCTATCCACTAGCCGCAACGTACACATGTATAGGTAACCGAACATGACACATAAGGCAATCTCGTAGTATCTATCAAATGGTTAATTATGCGACAAGGGTATTATTTCTACTATTCTTAGTGTGTTTGTGTGTGGGTGTGTGTGTTTCTCAACTATACTCGGAAAGGTTGAAAACAAAATTTTTCGAGCACACCGTCCGAATGAAATTCTTGTAAGGTTAGCAGGAGCGAAAAAAATGCAATCAAGCGTGCAATTTATATTGCTCGTAAAATATTTACACGACATTTGTTTCACTCAACGCGCGCTGTGTAAATGTGTAAATAAAAAACGAAAACAAAATGTATATATATATATTTATACATACACGGTGGAGAATATTATGTTTAACAAAAAATACAATCGATACTAGCTCTTCTCTCTCGTCCGGCCACTCTACGTTCGTCTGTACCTATATACAAGATTTTTTTTTTTTTAATGCGACCGTATACAAACATTATTAACTTAAACAAAGCCCGTTCACGTTCAGGTACCTATACATACGTAATATACACTTATAATAATATGATCGTGTACGACAATTATTGCATTCGGTTGACCTATAGGGTCGTGGACGTACATTGTTAATTCGACATATTCCCAGTATCACGGGAATTTTGTACTATTTTTTTATTAAATTTTTTTTGTTTAGCCTTTGTAGGGAAAACGGCACAAAGCCATACATTAACGAACACGGGCTGATAGGTTAGGTCGCGGATTATTGGATCATAATAAATTGTATTGAATTAACCGGAATCGACCTGCACTTCGGGCCGTTGTAAGCGCGCGCGCGGGTTTTGCTCTGGAACATTACAACGAAATTCCGGAAAATAATAATAAAAATAATATCGATCATAGTTATGATAAAAACCCCTTGCCGTTAAGTGGTTCGGTTGGACCGCGTTATAAACAACCGGACGGTGGCCAAACGAAATGCGATACAGTCGCTCTCTCCACTCGGGGGCGGTTATTAGTGGTATTAACTTTGATTAGCATCAGACGGCGTGTTTAAATTTTGGGGAACGTGATGCGACTACCCGTGGCCAATATCTTGTTGTTGCCGTGTCACAGTGTGCACGCAGTCGGTACATCGTTGCTTTTCCGCCACTTTCGTAACTCGATATGCGGCCGTGCAGCTGTACATTGTAAGCAATATCATGCCCGACACTTTAATTTTAAATTTTTTAACCGTGCGATAAAAAATAAATAAAAAGACTACAAGAAACGGGCGATTTTTTTTTTCGATTCGTTTTATTTTCCACCACCCCGTGTGATGACTTCGTCCGACCAACGGCTCATGGAAAATGTATTGTAACGTGCACACAACGTAGCGCAACTCACGCGGCACACGCTGAACGGCGGTGTAAATTAAAAATAAGTTAATTTAATAACTTCACGTTACGAGTGCCGGGACGCAAACTCGTAAACTCACAAATCGTAAACGTCGATATTTATAGCGATATTTATTATTTTTATTTGTATTTGTTGTACATTAAAAGTTTACGACACTGCGCCGTGTACAAATGTTTTCGTCCGCGATCGTACGGTCTTCTTTATACACTTTCCCACCGAAGACAACCGGCGCACGTACCGCGAGTTAAACGACGAAACCGCACAAAATTCTGATAGGAACATTGCGTTTCCGGTTACTTTCGGTATAATATTATTACCTGTAACGTTCATTTAACCGGGGTTTGAAGTCGTCTACGACGTTATTAGATTCGACGAGTTACGTTTTTGTTGACACTTCCGTCGATGCGCTTTTTTTACGAACAGCTTTCACGGTCGAGCGAAACAATTCATCACGGTCCACGTTCAATTTGCAACTCGTTCCGCCGGGTAAACAATGGCTATTATGAATAAAATACGATTCGAACGGCGCCCGAACGCTACGCGCGTGGGTCTTTAAGCATCTGCATTATGGTAAATAATTGCTTTGGTAAAATCAAGAGTCTGATTAAACGGAACTCAAACGGGGGAAATCGCTATATTGAATTGATAACGGTGGAGTCCCGGAATGACCTTAGCCCTAACAATGTAAAATGTTTATGGGAACACAGACCGCTTCACTTGCATTAATTGAACGCTTTATACGGAATAATGCGAGCGTATATCGTAAGCCATTAATATGCTTGATGTACGCTGGCACACCGATTATTGGAACATATTATTACTCGTATTATTATAATTACGTTTATCATTACTATTATAATTATTATTATGACTATTATTACAGTTATGACTATTATTATTAGTAACATTGTTAAGCGCATCGAGGGGAACGATATAGAAGACAAAGATTTTGAAATCGTATAACATAGTGGATATTGTTGACACCGCAGCAGTCAGCCACGTCACGTGAGATCTCGATACCCACGTAAGATCCTAGTAACAGTTTCGATATTCGGAACCAGAAAGAATAATATTTTTTCCCTTACATTTTCGCGTGTAAAGTATAATAAAAATGCCGTTATTTTAACATAATTAAGTGTATAAAGATATGGTTATGCCGAAAGGAATGAGAAATGAATGATGAATAAAAAAATCTTAAAAATCGGACCACACGAGGTGAACTGTAAAACACTATAAAATGGTGTGCTGATTATTCTTAAACGCAATAGATTGTACGCAATAAATTAACACAAATCTTATTTAATTGCTCTCTCGGAATTCTAACCTAGTGATTTAATTGTTACAGTTTTTAAAATTAAATTATTTAAACTTTAGTTTAATTGATCGCGGGAAATATTTTAATTCTCTTATTAGTTTTTTGCCCGGGCGAAGGTATGGCTTTACGGAATGAGGTTTCACAACGTAACGTAAATGCGAGTGTGACGAAAGAGACAAATATCCAGCCTTAAGCAATATAAATGATCCTTATTTTAACAAACAATTAAGTTTTTTTATTTTACAAAACTTGAAATATTTTACAAAATCTTATTAAACTTAAAACACAACAATATATTATTTAAATTTAAACTAAAAGATTTCTTAAATGTAAAAAAAGTATAGGTATAATAGCAATCATTGTAGACAGTGAATTGTGAAGAAATTTTATATAAGTGTAATTGAAGAAACCAAGTTTTTCCTTCATAATGTGAGTCGATTGATTGTTTGAAGTTTAAAACAATTTGAATAGTTTTTATTTTTCATCGAAACTTTTAACTAAAATTATAACAGCTCAACAATAAAAATAATAGTATCAATAACTACATTAGAAAATTACTTTAAGGGCAGTGTGTATTAGTTTTAAATTTAATATTATATTGTGATTTAATTATTTCATCTAATATCATAACTTTATATTCCTTTATTAAAATCATAATTATAAAGGTACGAAATACAGTTTTTATTTAACCTTATATTGAACACATTTAAATATTGTAATTACACAAACTTTACAATAATTTGAATATTTTAGATTATAAGGAAAGTTAGGAATATATTTATTTGACTTTAATGTTTATTTTCATTTATTCGTGAACGGCCACACAACTGCAAATTGTATTATATCTAACGATAGTAAATATTAATTCGTGATTTGTCGATGTATTTGTATGCATTCTAAGAATATCGAACGGCGCTTCGTATAGGCAATTCAGGTACATTTATGCTCATAAGCAATATTTATGCAGTTTTATGAGATGTTTGATTTTTTTTGAATTCCAAATTATGAAGATCTATATAAAACGATCAAATTAACTATTGGTGAATGTGTTTTTATTATTTGTTAATTCAATGAAAAAACGCACACAATTTGAAACCGTATAACTCATAATTCATAAGTTCATAACTAAAACCTTAAAAATCGTATTATCAATAGTCAAAAGTCAAATTGAACCTCTTCAAAAACATTAAGCTCAGGTTTATTCGTATTTAATACATTTATATTAAATTTGAGAACTCATAGCACGAAAATAATTATATTAAAAAAAAACCATAATAACCGTCAATATTTATACAAATGTTCATGATTGTGCTATATGTATTTGAAACGTTAAAAAATTTATGAAAAATCGACTCAAAAAATATTCTAATGTTCTAGAAATCGATAAAATATAATTAGTATAAACTTGCGTACTGTTTTCAAAACCATAAAACACCCAGTTCCTTACGTTTCTTGTACCGAAATCAATGTGCACGACTGCTGAGACAGTTGAACACATCATTACCAAATTTACTGTAAGGTTATTCTTTACGACGAAACAACTAGAGATAGTATAAATAGTTTCGCTCTAGAAGTTGGCGTTTTCAAATTCTGGTCGAATAAGATATTATATGATACTTATGGTGAAGATTTACTAACCGAAAACGTGTTAACAGGAAAAAATAAAAAACCATCAAAGTATAAAATCAATACATTACTCGTCGCGTTTCGAATCCGAGACTTTGGTAGACTCTTGTAGAATAAAATATAAATGGAAACTTTATAACTTTTATTGTTTCATCATCACTATTGTTTATATTTTATTGCCTACAGCGTATACAACAAATCCAGAACCCGGTATGCCCATCGATGGAAAAACACGACGCTCTGGCACACAAATAATATATTTATTTTTTTAAGTACCATTGTATACGGAACAGTTTTCCTAAACCGTTCGACGCTCAATTTATTTGTGTTTCATTTTTCGGTAATGTTGCCGAGACTGCGGTAAACAGCGGTTCTAGTACCCGGACGAGTTACACGCATCGCGGTTGCGTCCACTCGAGATGGGTTGTTGTGATGAGACCCTTTAGGGATTGAAGTGCACGGCTGCGGTAGTGGCGGTCGATTCTCGGATCCAGGGAATCAATAAACTGCACCGCACCCGTTTGACATATTTCCCAAAGTTAGGCGTATTATGTGTTATAAGAGGTACGGATAGTACGAAAGCGCATGTAGGCTAAGACCATTAGTGTCATTAGCGAAGCTCCTTGTTATGCAAAGTTTCGCACTTGATTGATAAGGGAAGTAATAATGGCTTTTGCTACTATACTGGTAGGACAATCTGAAACAACTTAAGTAGGTAACAGTTTAAAGTTTGGCGCTCTTCTGTGGTACAGAATATGTCGGGAAAAAACGTACCTACGACAGCAGGAAACGTTTTATAAATAACATTAAACATACATATGTGGTTTTATATCTAAAGTGTTCGTTCAGCAACGTCCATAGTAATAGGTTCTTTAATCACGATGTTATGACAATAATATGTAGTATAAATGCATAGTACTACGGGCGTAAATATTATATAAAGGTGCTTAAGGTGCTTATCCCTTTCAAAACGATAACTAGGTCTCTGAAAATATATATTATCCTTTATTGCAGGAAATATTGTTCGAGCCCTTTTAGCCGGGGCTCAAGCTACGGTTACTTCATAATACAATTAGAACTCATAATTAAAGATAATCATATTGTACTCGTATACGGACCATATATCGCATTAAAATATGTCAATGCGATAAAATTTTCTATAATATATCCATATTATGTATATAAAACCATAACTTAAGAATTCGATATAAGTAAACAAAATATTTTCATCAATGTTTTGTTTATAAGTCGTGTAATCTGTCTTTGGTATATATATAATATATATATATATATATATATATATAAGTCTAAAGGTATTCGAAACAAAAACAAAAAAATGCTCGCTCGTGCATTCATTTCCATCACTCAAAGAATGCGTAAATACATTATAATGTACACATTTCATCCACGAGTTGTTAAATACGACGGTAGCAGCTATAAAGTATTATATGCAAATAATAAATGATTACTTTTGAGAAACAATAAAATAACGAACTTAACGACGAAACATTAAACAATTACAGTTGTAATAATAATCGTACAAAAACCATGTTAACATAGCCAGTTTTAATTGAAATGTACGTAATAACTGGTCATAAAATATATGCTTGTAGCTAATAAATTACCGTTGTTGAAGAGACGGAAAAAATGTGTAGCTATAGCAATTTTCGAGAGAAACTATGACATTTCCAAATTGAATATTTTTGTGCACACAACACGCCGGTGCGTGACACAACGGAAACTTCGTAACATGATGTACCGTACGGATAGTAACAGCCCGTCAAAGAAAACGGTTGGCGGCCGGGGAAGGGAGGAAGAGGAAATAAAAGGTTTTTATTGGTGGATGAACAGTATTATAGGTTTAGGACCGCAGTGCAGATGACAGCGAGGGAAACGGTAAGAAATGTGAGTAGAAGGCATGTTTTTATGAAAATTGTAGACTATTTGTGGGATGCTTAAGTCGGAACGAGGAGGAATTGAGTGTAACGTAATATTCGAGTACCGTGTATACTTACGTACGGTCGTCGACAATACTCGACGTGGAAGTTGAAACGTAAGTCTTTCACGGAAAGTGATTAGATTTAGAAACATTTCCTAAGGACACTTTCGTAGAACTAGATTGAGATTGCGACCACAGCATATTATCCGGACGTCTCGTGTACGCTGAACGCCCGTCGTCCCGTATACGGTTCACCGACCGAACAAAATACTAACCTGCCGAGCTGAAGTGTTCGGTGCACCACCTGCAGCCATCGATCCGATCTCGCGGTGACAACTGCATTTGACGCATCATCGCGGCGGCGGCTGTCAAAGATAACCGTCCGAGGGATCCACATGACGCATTACGGCCCGACGTGCATCTATATACGTATTACGCGTGTGCACCTACACACGGTGTGGAGAACATTTAAAACTGTCAAGACGTCAGAAGTGTTACGCGCACTTTGGGAACCCATTGGCGATGGCGGAAAAGGAAGTTTACCCGAAATGATGGATGGAAACGCTCCGAACGAATCGGCTTGTGACTGTTCGCAGTGGAGTGGTATAAGTTTCACAAAACTACTTATTCCGACGTTGTAAAAATATGCGAAACTCTCGCGTATTCGTAAATTATTATTTCGTGACCGCGTTCTCTAATCAATCACTCGATGCGTGGAGATGGATGTCGTCAATTGCTCGTGTAGGTGTTCGCAGATACGGTTTTACCTATTATTTTATTTACATTGATATTGTAAATTATTACTACAGTATATCGTCACGAAAAAAATTAATTATTACGATAGTATTTTAACGACTTCGCGTGAAATCGGTAGTTCGATAACATACCTAGGGATCGCGGAATCGAAAACCGCGACGGGTCTTCAGTGACTGTTAGCGAAGTTTTAACAATGAAACAATACGTACTTTATCTAATGTATGCATTATTGTGACAGCCAAAGTGGTTACGAACAAGTATTACTCCGGTATCGGTGAGCTTGAACTTGGGAAATCTTCATCGTCCACGTTACATGATTTGCGTAAAACGGTTCGGATTTCTCCGTCCGCCCGGCGTGAATTCACTGACGTCCGCGAGACGCGAATTTAAACAACTCGATTTTTATCAGCATCGGATTTCACGACGTTCTTGGTTTTTTTAATTTTATTTCCTGACGATGATTCACTTCATGATCAGCGACATCGATACTGACACCGTCGGTAGACGCAAGCAGGAGCTATATATCACGGGAAAATCGGCCGGAGATCGCGATAACGAGCCAAAGTACGTGCTTATCGGTCGGATGTCGAACACCGTCTGCGTTTCAACCCAACACGGTGTTGCGGATGGTAAAAATTAATTTATACAACAAAAAACTACTCATTAGACGGCTCTAGACAACGTATATTATAACGGTTGCCGCTTACGATGTTGTAATAGAGACCATTATAATGATTATTATTATAACTATTCCTATTATTATTATTATTATAGATTATCATTATCATATCGTTGGGTTACTGTTATCGATATTGCCGAGAACTGTACCTGGCGTGTAACATTTAGATTGGGCGGGTCGAGAAGACGTATACAACGCGGGGGACGACGTCCAGCGGCAACAATTGTTTACAATTTTCGACGATGTACAGTGCCGACGATTGAAACTCTTGTTTGCTGCGCCCACTTGGTGCTACTCCGCGAATAACAAATATCAGTGACCGAAATGGCAAAACCCACGTAGGTTAGTAACTCATAATGGAAACGTTTTGAAAGTAGACTCGATACCTTCGTTGACGACGCAAAGTGGAAAATATCGTAGTGTAATGGAAAAAAAAAACAAGTAAGCAAGTACAGTGTTGTACATGTCCGTACAATATTGATTGAAAACTTCAATCTGAAATAGTTAACTTATACGCAGAAACAATCACATTTTTGCTGCGTTTGAATTCGTATCAATATTGCCGTCGACCAAACGACCAAAGTATTCAGTAGTTGAATTGATTTAGAATATTTAATATATATTTTATTTGCATGATTTTTTAATTAAAAAAATAAAAATATAATCCTACAAAAAAACATCTTTTTCTACGAATAATATACCACATCATAATTATTCCATCATAATAAAAAATTGATTTATGTAAAGGAAATTGGAGACTGTACACAATTTCTATACAAAATATTTATTTACAAATTAAGAAATGTGTTAAGATTAAAAGTCGTCAGACTTTTAATTGGTTTGAATTAAATTATATTATGATTAATGTTATTTAATATAGGAGAAACACAAACAAAGTAAATTATTACAATACCTATTGATGTTTTGTTTGATAAAAATTGCATTTTGAACAAGATTACGATACAAAAAGAAAAATAGAAAACATTTTATTTATAAAAAATAAAGAGAAAATGGTATAATTTATCCACAGTACATTGTATAAATCACTGATGAAGTGGTTTATCTAAATGGCTATTATTACGTTTTATCTAAATAAGATACACGGTAAGTATATAATATACTCGTTGTATATAGTTAAGACTTTGCGCCGTTCGTTTAACAAACATTATTTTGCTTGACCTATTTCTATAAATGCAATATTTAAAATATCTCGATGGTGATAATGCTGAGTAAATACTATCAATAGTATTAAATTACATTTTCGCTCATAAATTTATTTCTCATTTTGAATTTTTGCGAGAAAGTTTCGGAGTAGTTTCTGTTCTAGAAACCAATTTGACCGGAAAAGATCCTATTGCTTAACATTTTAACGATTCGTTAAGGTGCTATTCTGTATATTTACGTGATATTATTTGCTTTTTATATTCGTTAAAATATATGTTGTCCAATTCCGTGCACAGTAAATTGACGTAACGGAAAATTGTATTTGAAATGTACTCCACATTGAAGGGATACGTCAAACGAGAACCAGATTTTTAAAATTCACATTGTAGTGGAAATTATCATACCTGCATTTATTGTTTTTTTGTTTGTTTAGTCAAGAGTTTTTAATACTTATAACTTATTAGTTTTGAAAATACTGAAATAAAGAAATATGAAAATGTTTTTAATATAAAAAAAATTAAATTAATAATAATTACGATTTATGATAGAAGAATTGTGTAAAACTTAAATTTTGAAAAATGTTGAGTCGTTGATCATTATTGATAACATCATTTTTGGTGTTTTTGTGATATTTTTTTATTTTGTGATGATTGTGCATTCTTTAAAGATTTTTAGATCATCAAGTTCCGGGCCCTACTAATAAGTAATAGCTGATAACACGCGTATCCCTCGGTTGTACGGATCACACGTTTGTTTCGCTACTTCTTAGAAATCCACTTCCGCGGTCACGAAACCATCACCCGTGTGATATAACTTTTACCTGAACGGCGTTTGTTTCGGTCCGTCATGACATTACTGATGGTATTATCGCGTAATGTTTTTGGTGTTGATTTCAGTTAAAAACATCAAAGCCGAGCGACGCGAACGCGTACACAACGCACAGCCGCGGTACGTATCTGCATAACATAACAGTGCGTATCAAAGATCGTGTTATAGAGTTCAAGACCCGTGATGAGAGATTTGTCCGTTCAACTTTCAAAACTACGGCACGAAATTAATAATACGTACTTAATTTCATGGTCGGTAATCGCTCATCGATAACCACTCGACACGGGCTCATTAGCCTAATTGACGGTGGGTTGGGGGGGAGGGGAGGGGAGGCAATAACGAACTGTTTAAAGTAATAACAATAACAATAATAATATTAATGTTAAATAATGACAGCACGGTCGACGGTGAATGTCGTCGACGGTAACGTCAACAGGGGGTCGGCGACATGCAGCGTGGGAAATCGATTTCCATTACGGCCGTATGCACCGAACAGTCGCGTGTGTGCTGTACAACCGCCCGCGCGACGTATTCTGTAATATGCGCACGCGATGTATTAGCGAACTTTGCTGGTTTATTTATAGCTGACGACGTCTAAACACAGCACCACTCAGTTGTATCAACACCGAAAGGAAAACGGGTATACAAGAGGCCAAAAGATATCCGTCCGTTTGACCTGTTCCGGGACGCGCGCGCGCGCAAATCGAATTGGATTTGATCGGCGAAAATGGCGCGGACGGACGAAAGGCACCGCGGCTTTTCCGCATTTTATCTCTGGTTTTTTTTTTTTTTTTATACTCATTTCCCAGTGCGAGATATAACTACATGTGATTTTAACGGTTGGCTGACAACGCAATCGAAATATTTATTTATATTTGGCGCGCGCGCGCGCGCGGGGTGGTAAAAAAAGGGGTACTTTTTTCTGGCTTATTAAATTACATTCGAAAGTTTGCTCGTCGCGCCCTGCACGGTGTTTTTTTTTTTATTTCACCCGCACGTGTACATCGGTACGTACATGTCGAGGGGGCAAACGTCCGGGAGGTCGTGTTCAGACGAAGGGGTTGGCTTGCGGTGCTCGGGCGGCGGCCGCGGACGAATTCGGTTGCCGTGCATTGTTTTCGGATGCGCTTGTTTCCCGGACAAAAAGGTCCATCTCACGCTGGTGGACCGTAAACCGCGCGAATACCACCGTCACCACTATACACTACCACCGCCGCGACCACCCCTCCACCGCCGCCCCGTTCCAGCCACCCCACCCCCCCACCCCCGGGACCCGGCGCGCCGCCGCCAGCGAAGCCGTTACGCCGGGTCGCGGGAGCAGACGCGCGGGGGGGGGGGCACCGCGTGTATTATTTACGACGCCGTAAAAAGGTTGGCAGAAAATCCCCAGGTTTCCGCTGACTCCGGCCGGTAATTAAGTCCCCGTCCACCTGGTGCCAGCCCGTTCCGATGAACGCGAACGCCTTGCACGGCAACCACCCCCGCCGCCGCCGCCACCACCACTCGAACGACGAACAGTTGCTGCGCCGCGGCGCACGGGAATTACGTTGAGCCGCTGCCCACGCGCCTAACCTAACCGAAAATGGTACCCCGTAAGTACCTTTGTACACGCGTGCACGACTGAGAAGGGTAGGTGGTCTACACGAGTGTACGACACACCTCGAGTCCTTCGAAAACGTTTTCCTCGTGTACGTGTGAGTGCGTGTGTGCATGCGCGTTGTTAAATATTATATTGGCCACGAATATTGTAGTAAGTGCAAATAGAAAACGTTTTGCTACCCTTGAAAGTGTTGATTGCCACGAGAATATTCTGGGAGGAAAGACATTTATCAAACCCCAACTAAATAACATCGATTGCGTGGCAATCATAAAAAAATGTCCTTTTCCGTGATAAATACTTTCTTTTGTTCACCGCCCGTTTATTATACTTTCAAATGACACGTAAGAGTAAGCACTCGGAATTCAGCCTCCTCCTCGTAAATGTCACACGTTGTGTATGTTACTGCAGTGTTCGAATAAATCGCGCGAAGCTTCAAAATTTTGACCGCGACACCGAGTAAACGTGTTACATGAATTACGATATGACAATAATATCGGTAACATTCTCAAAGGACACGCATCGATCTATTTTTGGTGGACGAAACTTTTTATTACGCGTGTTCTTATCAAGTATTATACCCTTGTACGTTTCACTGTGTAACATTTTCGGACAGCGGTTAGTGTTATTTCAGTCGTCCGAGTTCTCGGGTATCGTTTCGGTTTCGGTATAACGTGCTCGTATTCGGATATTTTGTTTAACTCCGGCAATCCGAGAAAAAACCGTGAAATAATGGAGCTCGATCTCCAGTTATGCTATCGTCATCTTCATCTTTTCGTTTGATCTCTAAAGTATATTTCAACTAAGGAATAACGTCTATTGTGCCTCAATACCGAGATTATCGGCTGTTTTATTCAATCCGGATTTGTCGTCTGCTCTTCTGCACAACTCTCTGGCTTCACGCGGCGGAGATATAAATCACGAGAGATTTCACTTTGCCCGTTTCCCCCGATTCCTGGAAGGCGTCAGCGAAGTGGTTTTTTTCCCCCTTGGTTTCGTACGAATCATATAATAATAATATACTTTTTGAAATGCCATTTCCGATTGTAATTACTATGTATACGTACTCTCGTTTCCTATTTTCTCAAAGTGAAACCTAAATTTAATGACATGCTAAATATTCGAGAACACAGAGTTTGGTTAAGCTACAGAATACATTAAATTGTTGTTTTCTCGCCCTTACTAAAATAATCCATTTACATTACACGAGCACCTGTCTTGTTATAAAACTCACTTGTAATACAAATAATAATATATTATGTATGCTTTCGCGGGGGAATAACATAATTTTAATAGATCGAGCATTGCGTACAGTATAGGTAATATATATGCATCAGGTGCATCAACTATTAAATACACTATTCGACTCGTTAACAAGCAGAAGTACATAATATTATGTTATACGTACTTGTAAATAATAACAATCATAGAATACAATGTTGCATACCTTATACAACTGAATGCATATTTCCACGACGAAATCATTACTTGTAAACAACACCCTGGTTACCAAAATCGATGTAGAACGTATATTCCCAAAACGCATTATAATAATAATATAATACATATAGTAGGTAGTAGCGTCATGTAAAGTGAAACTCGATCAAATAACGGGAAATTCGTACATTTATTTGTCTGTACACTCGTATACTGTTATGAATGCATAATAGATGTTTGTGTACACGGTTCTGTATAGTGTGTCATCGTTCCGTAGAAATGCCGAAACCCGTACGAGAAGCGAACAAGTGTGGACGAAAATATCGTACGCGAAAATTGTTGACACGAAATGTGTCCGACAAACGCCACGCGACGAACGTACTATTATTATGCTATTGCACGCGTAATCTAAATAATTACCAATTCACTATTGTTCGGCAGATGTAACACGTGCTCAATCCATTGCCTACTCTTTTTCACAATTATTTCGATTGGTCATTGGGAAAACTGTTTAAACGTATTCTTGAAATGACACAATACGAATATTGCTTCAACCTCGTAACACCGTGTGTTATTTTTCGTGTACTCTATGCTTGTCCATATCCGACGCATAATATGTTAACGACTCATATTCTACTGTTAACAGAAATTTGTTATTCTCATAATGATCACGGTACGTATATCCGGACCAGATTAATCGTTCATCGCCAATAATGATATAATCGTTTTCGTTGAACGTCGTATGATTATTATTCTTTTGTTAGAATTCATTTAATTGAAACACGACAATACGAATATGAGATTTTTTACATCTAATTTTATTTTTTTTAATTTTGCCATTGTCGGGGACATTACAGAAATACAATTATGTGAAAGAAATTTACAAATTATTAATATATACATTTATATATATTTATTAACACCAAATGAAGAAGCCAGCGGAAATTATAAAATTAATGATGGGGTTGATATGAGTAGAGCGAGTGTTAAGGATAAGATTTGAATTGGGAGTGAGGTAACCTAGGGTGGATGGGAATGAAAAAAGGAGTTGTCTACTAGGAAGAAAAGAGGGGCAATGGAAAATGATATGGTTGAAGTCGCAACACCTACTTAAATTTAATTTTTATTTTATATAAACACCATGACGTGTCCACGTAAACTAAACAACACTTATAACAATATATATTATTAATTATTAAAGTTCTGAAAAAGTGGAATTTGTATACTTAAAGTGGATGAAATTAGTTGAAACATTTCAAAGTTACAAATTAATACGAGAAGACAGGTTCACTTATAAAACTTAAGCAATTTAAAAAAAAAAGAAAATTAATAGAAAGGAAAACTAAACCAACTTTTAACGGAAACAATAAATTTTCCCTTTTGGGAAACATTTTTATTCGTTTAACAATGATATTTAAATATACTGGATGATTCATCGAGGTTCCTGTTGAAAGACAATACGTATATGATAAACATAATTCTGTAGGTGTTAACCTAAAAAAAGTTTTTAAAATGTTTGAGATTAAAAATATTTTTTAATTTATACAACGTCTATTTCTCGAATTAGCATATATACATAAGATCATTATGCAGGCACACTTTAATTATATTTTTTAATTATTTTCAAGAAATGTTGTCGGGCCAAAGCTCATTAAATACATTATTTAAAATATCAAATTAAACATGGGACCATATATTAAGAACACCGCAACGTTATGCGAATGAAACGCGTGGTACCATTTTTTTGATTTTGTTTAGAATAAAAAATAAAATAGAATATTCATGAATCGTAGAGAAAAACGTACTTACAGTCGAAGTACAACGTAGCTGTACAGCGGCAATGTTAAAAGTGAGCAGTTTAAAAAGTATATTTTCGAATGACGAGTCGAGCGTGTATTATATGATTTTCACCATGAAATCACAAAATAAATAAAAACGTCACATCTTCCGCGACTTTGCCCGAACGTCAAAGTTTGGAATTTCCGTATTTTATCATGATATTATGTCCGCGGCGAGGAACCGTCGGAATAATATCAGTTGCATTCCTGCACGCCGAAGAAATCGTACGCGAGCAACAATGCCGCGGGATCCGTGCGGTAGGGCACGAGTTGTACGACGACAGTTATAATAGTAATAATAATAATAATACTAATAATCATCGATAATGTGACCGTGCGATGAAACGCAAACATTAATAAACGTCAGCTGCGTAATACGTTTCGGATGTACGTGTATTACAATAAATACTGTTGGGCTGGGCGGCGGGGTACTACTTGCAGTGCGTATAGTGCTCGAGGGATGTCTAATTATTACTAATGGATGGGGAATTCGTGAATTGATTGAAAAACGGCGAAACGTTGCTGTCACCGGCAGAGTTAAATTGACAAGAAGCGATCATCTGGTGCGCGAATCGTAACCGGGGCGGGCGTCGGGAGGGCGGCGAAAGGGGGCGAGGGAAAAAAGGACAACAGTCACGCGACGTACGCCGAGGCGCGTGTTCGGCGTGGGCGTTTGGTTTCTCGTCCTGCAAACAGCTGTCGATTAGGATATATTTTATGAGGACCAAACGGCAATAGTAATAAATTACAAGGACCACGTCATGCCCACGTGCTTCGGGTGACCGAACGCGTCGGACAGTACCGAAAAACTGGAGAACCGAAAGGGAGAAAAATATAGACATGAATTCGTGCTGATGATACACTGCGGTTTTGCGATACCGGAAAAATACGATATTATAATCTCGGCGGGATAAACACGGAGTGGCGTACTATTATATCGAAGCGGATCATCATTGAAATGAAAAAAAAAGAAGAAAACACTGTTGGCGAACAATTAATTAGTACACACACACACACACACACACACACACGCGCGCGCACCTATGATTATTATTATGACGAGTGCCCGCGGTATAATCCGGCTCGGTTGTTTTGCATAATTCTAATCGACCGCTTCGGACAGCGTTCTCGGAAGCCGTTTAATGTGTTTTTATTCCTATGCCGTCCGAGAGCCGAACTACGTTTACGCGATACGCGTGTCACGATTATAATAATTTGCAGTTGATACGGAGTCTAAAATTCCGTATTTAATCCGCGGGCAGGGTTAATTTTTGTTTCCGCGACTGTTCTATTAGGTTATACGTTGTGCTATATTTATACGCGTGGGTACAATATCTCGGACGCGTATGTATACATAGGTACGCGCGCTGCACCTGTATTACAATAAATAATGATAATACGCGTCGTCGTGGGATAAAACGTTTTGCTGCTCGAAAATCGATATCAACTCATTACCGAGTGCATACCGTATAGTTATAATAACTACGAGAAACTTGCATGCGCGACGAGCATCGGTATAATATATAATATAATGTACGTCTATAATTTATCTCGGTGACCCAGTAAACCAATTCTATAGACACGCAGCCCGCAGATGTTTCTATTACGGTTTTTTAGCAGTTTTTTTTTCTCTTCTCCTCTCACCGTCTATAGTGTGTGTCTCTGTACCCGATATACTGGGTACCTATAAAATGTGATTCCTACTACTCCTGCTACGACTACTGCTACTACGTGTATCACAATAATGTAAAGAATCGTTATTAGATAAGCAGCTGTATACTGAATCGAAAACAATAAGAGCCACGGCGCAGAGCACTTTATTCGCTTTACCCATGTAAAACATACATCGAACGTACACACACGTACATTTTGTATAAACCTATAACGGTTTTATCGAATTTCATAAGACACGAACACACAGGAAAAGGAAAAAATAAAAAGAGGTATACAACGTGCACGTTTACCGATATATATGTATATATATATACACACGATTAGTTGATAGTATTATAATATACCGCCGCGCAGTCCATGTATAAAAATTTCAAAACATTATTTTCTGATTATTCATGTGAAAACATTTTGCACCACCAACATAACATCACTCCGGTATGAAATAACGAGAAAACATTTTTGTTTATTATGCGCACCGCGTATTTTTCTAGTATATACGACGTGATGGTGGGCGTTAAAAACTTTGCGCTACACTATATATAGATTACCTTCTTTTTTCTCTCTCGCACTCGCTCCCCTTACGCGCCCTCCGTCCGTCCACCCGCGTCTCGCCGTCACCACCGTCTAAACGGCGTGATGTAGTGCCGGTTGCCCAGACGAGGGCCCGTACAACTGCGCTCTGGTCCAAAGTTGTCTGGCAACTTTGCCAACGCAAATGGAGTCCTTTAACTAAACGTGAACACACTCGGGGTTCGAGTTTCCAAAAAACTTCCGACAGTCGGGAGCAAACCCATGTGTGCCCCGTACAAACGGATTAAATAACAACGTTTGCGCGCAAAGGCCGACAACGGGGTGATACCGCGAGCGTTGTGCGAAATCATCGAGAAAAATATAAAATAAATCAAATATATAAGTAGCCGCGCGCGGGGCGGGACGATATTATAAATCGCCCCGCGGAGCGAACGCGCATAATCTGCCCGCAGCGAGTCGACGGAGGAAATTGACGTAGACGAAGAAAAAACATATCTCGCGAACACTGCGAGGACGTATACGAGAAGTGGCTTAAATCGAATACGTTTTTCAATACGCTGAACGCCCGCCACCCAACCATCCCGCGCTGTGTAATGCGTAGAAAATATAATATGGGTAACTACGTGTTCCCGAGGAAACGCAGATAATGTTATTATGCCGAAGAGGTGAAAAGTCGCTCGAATAAAAATAACAATGAAACCGACGCGCGAGGCGTCTCGGCATCCTCTCGCGATTTTTTCAAATTAAAATACTCGGTGCCGCGAGACGATGCTAACCGGATGATTTCCATTCCTATTTCTCGGAACACGCGTCACTACGATCATAATCACTATGTTATGTAGCATACTGTTTCCGGTTTCCTTTGAGTAACGTCAAATATTAGAATATTGCAGTAGAAACGTTCAAATGTGAAACCAATTTTACTTGCGGTGTATGCATACCGGTATATTAATACAGAACAAACTGACAACCGCGGTTTAAACTAATTATTATTATTTTCTTAGAATTGAGCGCCCACACGCTGTACACAGGCTATTAACCTAAATTTACAATTGTTTTTCTTAAATTTTATTGTCACAATAATAATACTAAAGACATAAGGTACCGAACAATTTAATTAGTGCCGGTCTCTCTCTCTCACTCTGTCTCTGTCTCTTACTATCTCTTCATCTCTCTCTCTCTATCTTATCCGCTCGTGACGTTTTTATCGTCAAATTAAAAACATTTTATTTTGCTTCAATTGCGAAGAAAGTCCCTTTTATATTCGCGGAGCACAAACATTTTTTACTTACACTATATATTTCACTGTTTTGCAGCATAAAACAACACAACGCGTACAGTGGGGATGACGAAACATTTCCAGCGAAAAATTTCACTCCTACCGAATCTACAAAAAAATCATACTTCCATGGAACCATCCGTACTCGTGTCAATCGTTTTATGTGGTTATCAGATTCAATTTCAATACCGGCAACATAATATTATCTTGACGATTACGATTTATAAAACATACTCGATTCGCTACGAAATCATCAGACGTTTACTAAAACGCCCAGTTACACAAAATAATACCAGTTTATTTACATTATATTATACTCTACTCGTCGTATTAATATTAATATACAAACGTTTTCAATCCTCTAGCGTTTTCCTTTGAAAATTAGTTTTAACTGGTAGCCAATATGAATTCGAGATTATTTCTTCCCATGATAATATTAATTATGTTTCGTCAACTTACACATCGATACGATTCATCCTTATAATAAAAGTATGTTTAATGCAGTTGATCTTATTTAATCGTTACGAATTGAAGAAAGAAAAAATAAAATAATTTTAAGTTTATTATTAAGGAACACGCGCTTATTCTGGAGAATATTTATATTACTAACCAGAGACATCCGGATAGCATAAGTAATTACATTTTTAATCTTATCGCGAACGATTCATTCTGAGAATTCAAATATATTTAGTTCAGGACAGCTGTTCTCGAAAACTTCACTGTAAATAAAATAAATATTTATACGGTTCTTACAATATTGTATATTACACAAAACGTTCACTCGTATGTGTCTTGTAGTAAGTGTTCGATATATTATTCCGAAGTGGTATGGACGTCAGTTTCATTAATAATTATTCGGATAACAATACTTTGACCCATTCGAATATCGTGCTGCTTGTTTGATAGAACATCAAAAACGAATGCGGTAAATAAACAAATAAACAGCGGTAACAATATATTGGTAATATTTACCGGTCCTCGCCGATCGGAGTAAATTATAGTTTCAAAATATTACCGCGGCGAACACATTATTGTATTTTTATTCCATTAATGACGTGTGACGTTTATCGCACTTGTATTTATGGGATCTCGATAATCTTGGTCGGTATTTTATTATGTACCTGGGAACATTGCACGCGCAAATTCGTTTATTTTGTCTGCATGATTAATGTTCGCATTGAGTTAGTGAGCCGTAGTAATATAATATATGCCACTATTAAAGAGTGTGTTCGTTTAAATTTGGACAGGGGTCGGGGAAAATATATTCATTTTTACGAAACAACCATATTATAAACCATGTCCCACCGGGATTTACACGGACCGATATCTCACGTGTTAATAGATATAATAAAATTATATTTTTTCAATGAGAATCCTTGAGCAAAATCAATTTTTTCAGCAAATAGTTTAGTACAAGTAAATCGTTAAGGAATTTAAAAATTGTGTTTTTATTTTATAATTTTTGTGAAAATTGAAGAGATTATTTTACTGAAAATTTCAACGGTTCAACTTTCAGTTTTTATTGGATTCATGGTTTTTAATAATAATTTGTTTGGTTTACGAAGAAATTATGTAAAATAAATTATCATCTCATCATTTTTCCGATAAGGTTTGCTTATAATGTTGTTATTATTTAAAATTTCGTTAAAAGTATTTTATATTCTTGTAAACTAGAAAAACAAATTAAAATATAAAAGTTGATGAAAATCAAAAGTTAAACCGTCAAAATTTTCAGAAAAATAAGCCCTGTGAAACTAATTATAAAATCTTCGAAATCTATAAAACTTATAGAATAATAAGTTATTTTTAATTTATTTACTAATGCACTTATATTTAACAAGCTATTATGCAAAAAATTTCCTTTGCCCAGGGATCCTCATATAAAAAAATATATAATCGTATTAACTCTTTTAACGCGAAAGATATTGTTCTGTGTAATTCCCGGTGTAAATCTATACAAGACACCTGGCATAGATCGATTTTGTACACGAACCAAACGAAAAGCACTATGCCGGGGTGTGGAACGGTGACACGCGTGGAAAAATAATAATTTCAAAAGTGGCCAAAACGAAAACGTAACGGCAAAATCGTACGTCGCTGTTTAAACTTTTAACGTATACGATACGTGTAATAATGCATTGTGAAACGAGACTAAGGTAGGTACTTTTTTCAATTCGCAGCATTTTAAACGCCTTTTAAAAGTTTTTTTACGTTTTTTTTTTTATAATTCACAATACGTACTGGACACGAGGAAAATGTTTTGAACCGTGTAACGGCGGCTCGAAAAAAAAGATCAAGTTTCAAGAGTGGCCACGATCTGTTTTTTTGTTTTTCCTGTTTTCCGTTTTATTATTATTATAGTTATTATAAATTCGTGAAGCGTGTAATTTCAAACGACATATGAACCAAAAATTCGACGTCAACGCGAAGCCCCGACGGCTATGACGCTACAAAGGACTTTAATGAAAGAGTTCGCGAGTTCACGCCTATAGCGGCGCGGTGCAGTGGACTTGCAATACATTCCAGGTGACACGCGGTGTAAGTGGACATTCGATACTGTCCGGGCCGTGCGCGACGGCGCATAATTTACGCGGTCTGTTTTTAACGCCGGGCCTGCGTGAGACGCGAGTACATGAGACCCGGCGACGTTAAATTATGTCGGTCACCCCGGTCGGCGGGTGAAAAAGCTGCTCCGCGTTAAGCCGGGCTAAGTGAGCAATTCACACTACGCACCGCGATTACCAGTGTACACGTGCCTACCCCGTCGAACGTGTTTACCATAACCTGTAACCATCCGATAGTTATTGTCGAACCGAATTCCATCGTGGAATCCGTGAAACGCGAGCGGTATGACCACTGCACGATTTAAAAGTGAACTCGTAACATGGACTCGTGTCGTGCCGTGCCGTATGAAATACTTCTTTCTGGTTGGCTTATCAAAACGCGGTACTAAAGGTCTGAAGTAAATCGTGTTATTTAAACGACACGACAAAACACTCATCTTAACGTGAAATAAACTTTACAATTGCGTATCGCGATGGTTATACTTTGGTAACATGTTATAAATTCTGTAAACGTACCCCTAAATGTAACCACGTGCTTTAGCCAATTAGAGACACCGCGTTTTAAACGGCATGGAACAGTGTATACATCCAGCTTTATAGCTAACGGTCACGATGCGCTTGCCGGATGAAGGCGAAACGAAGTCGAAATGTCGGTGCGAATCGCCAGCACGGGGCGAAAAACGAAATGGCGGAAAAAAAAACGTCTAATTACATAACACGATGTACAATGTCATCTACTCTTTCGCAGACCCGCGGCGGCCGCGGCTCGTTCGATCGTTGATAAATTGTTCATTTCGCCGTGTTATCGGAACAACCACCCCTCACCGAGCATTGTTTGGAACCCACCCAACGATTGGATTAACTACATCAAAACGGTCCATTGAAATGGTCCTGGAGTTCACTTCCGACGCAGACTTTCGGACGGGGTTACGCGAAAAAAACACACGTAGTAACGACACATTATATATAATGGTCCTGCATGGGGTAGTTTTGTAATTTCCCAACTTTAAGGACAACAATACAAACAGATCGTATAATATGTGTCTAATGTCACTACAACTGCTGCTAATGTTGGTAAAATTATGGTATTACTATTACGTAAGCAAAGAGCGAAAGCTGTTTGGAATTATTCGAGAGAAAAATGACGTACAATTATTATTATTATACGTTTATGGTAGCTGGTTTATTAATGAAAATTATTCGATTATAATACTATATTTGTTTGAATTTAACATCACACGTATAATCAAAGCGAAATCGGAAACTTTGATCTAAATGGCCGCGTTGTTTTGGGGAGCAACACAAGTTGATAAATCCTTTTAACATATACCTAGATGATATATTATTATAACCCGAGTAATTCCTGACTCAACAGATAATGTTTCACTGGAGTTAGAAACTAAGGATAAGTACGATAAATTATGGTCCGATACTGATTGATTTTTTCTCAGAAAAGCTGACTGTGCTTTTAACAGTTATAAATCGATTAACGTAACAAATCGTCAACTTTGAGTACGGTTTTTAAGGGAAGAGGATATATATTATATGGCGCTTGTATGATTTGCAAATGTGATTAATTGCCTTCGGGCTCATGCAAAAACAAAAATAATACAATTTGTCTTGACGCTTTGTAAACGAACGACATCCATTGGGTGACGTCGAAAAAACAGAATAGAAACGTGGGAATATATCATGTATGCGTGAAAACATAATATAATTATAACGACATCGTACATCTAGTGGTTCGAACTTTACCGCGGTCTACGAAAGCGAGTTATGCGGTCTTAATAATTAAGTGCCGGCCGTAAACTTCAGGATACACACGGGATCGGATACGAATAGATCGTAAAAAGCCTACGGAGTTGTCCATTTTGTTTATCTCATCGCCGACTGCTGTTACCGTGCGCAAGAACCTAATGATAACCGCAGTGGTGATGGTAACAGTAAAAATAATCACGATGGTATCGTTCGTCTTGTACGTGACGTGATGTATCGTCGCGCGCAAGAGTACGCGAACACTGCAGGTCACTCGACTTTCGGCCGCTCTGATTTCGCGCGGGGGGTCCAAAAAAAAAAAACCCGATATTTTCGAGGGGCAAAAAACTCGTCTAGTGTTTGCGCGCGGGCTTCGTGAAATCGAATTAACCGTCGCATACGTGCAAATACGTTCGACACTGCGCCCACACGTGCACTCGCGCTCGTGCCGTTCCTTATACGACGTAATGGAATTAACGGACGGACGTGCCGCGCCCGGGAAAAACTCTAATTCACGTGTGTCCGACCGAATTTAAGTCCGCCGAGAGGGTGGCACCAGCTTCCGTTGTTCCCGGGAAACGCGACCGGACCAATTCGCGAGATTCGTTTAGGCGGACGCGTTGTTTGTGTTCGAGAACATTTACCACCGCGCACTACGAGCAGCGTCCGCGATAGTGTAGCCGAACTTTTCGCCCTGCGCGCCCCGTAAGGAGACCGCGTTTCCTTTGATTGTCCTCGATGCGCGCGTACGGCACCGGGACAGGTGCGTTGCCAGGAGTGCCGCCGAAGTCACTCGACGAATGTGGTATCGGTTTTGTTGTTTCGTCCGTAATGATTTGTGATCGATAACTCGGGATAATCCATGTCGCAGATTGTTGATTAAAAATCATCACGAATGGAATAACAGTCTGTTGATCGGACATTCGCGCATTCTAACTTTGGTGGTACTTTAGGATACCCCGCCGAGGTGCACAAAGTCGCTATCGCCACCGTGGTCAATAATTAGGACTCGGAAGTGATAGAAGTTTAAAACGACAAATACGCATAAAGCAATGTGTTACGTATGAACAATTTCAAAATTACTAAAAAAAAAAAGTTTTGGTAATAAAATGCATAAAAACGAACGCGTAATATTTAAAATATCAAAAACTTCAATCGTGTGCAACACATTGTCGTTTGGGTCTTGTTCCGATATTTTGGACCTGTTGACATGTACAATATTATCACACGACAATTATAACGATAATACGTCGGTCTCGTACGAGCAATAATACGTCGTCACGTTAACTGACTTCGAAATTGATCACGATAAGCCCGGACGACGTCAATGAAATAAAAGCTCGCGGAAAGCGTCCAAGGCGCGAGCACGGTAAATCCAGAGGGTTCAGTCAAAGATTATTTCGGGAGATCCGGAAATTAGAGACGGTATAACGAGATTTTACGTGGGTCGGTCTCGCGGTGGAGACGGTGGTGGCGGCACACGGGGCGGAACGATCGTCGAATAAAACCCTATTCCTCGGAATTACATTTCCGGGTCATTTTGCGAAAACACGTGCGCTAATCGTACGCACACCGAACAAACGAATATATTCGTATATTATATTACACGTGCGTGTGCGTGCGTGTGCGTGTGTGTGAATGAACGAACACGCACGCAAATTACACATATATTTTAATGTCCGTATAATACGAGCGTGCGTGTACGTTCCCTTTGCGCGGGGCTTATTGTTGTAAGTCTGCTGCAGCGACGACGGTGAATATGCGCCCTAAGTTCCGCACAATACACGCCAATGTCGGCGTCGTTTTTACGACGATTCAGCCGGTTACCTACACTACAGCCACTACATAAGTTTACAACGGTTTTCCCGACTACGGGCCCGTAGTTATAATATTATAATATGCGTTGCTTTGAAACGTTCAAAAGCGTATACGTAAACAGAATCGTTTCGTAAATGAAGCACCGCCGCGCGACGACGTACGACAAACACGTTTGCGAATACTATGATTATTATTATTATTATTATTATTATTATTATTATATCTGTAGATTTGGTTTAGGAAGTTGAATGAATCGAAAACCCTGTTTTTCTTATACGCGGCTCGTTCGATCCCCACCGTGTCCCTTGGTCCTAAATAAAACGGGTACGATAAGTATATTCGTCGCATCCCTCATCGGTTCTCATCTGCGCACTATCGCGCGAAAACGGAGCGACAATATTTCAATATGGAAAACTCCGCGTGGAAAACAAAACCCGTTAATGACATGCGAGAGAATATTGAGCGGAAGTAACCGAACTTATAAGCGCGTACGTTTTCGTAAACAACGTTACGTGCATACGCCGCGGTACTTGCTAAAAAACCGTAATTATTACAAAAGGATTCATTTTTACCGATTATCGTGAATTTCAAATTATTTTTAAAACTTATCTGAAATCTGTGTTCCGATATGCTGACTCGGACATAACCATAAACACTTCGTGGTAGATCGATCGTGATTCCCGCACGACGGACAAACTTTTCGTTTCCATAGTAGGTTTGGTTAGAGAAATAATTTGGTACAACAAATAAATTGAGAAAAGTCGTATGGCTTGTAACTATTGTTAAAGTGTTTAGCTGGAAACATATTTTGTAATGTTTATGAATATTAAACCATATTGAAATAGATATAAATAATTCAAGAGAAAAAAGTTGTAAAAAATAAATGCCGCGGTAAACATATTTTCATTAATTAAATTAGAAACTTGATAAAGTACATATTTTTTACAGTTTATCGACGACCTATTTGAAGTTATGGTTGAAGAAATTTCCATAATTTTACCCTTGTATACAATGTTAACAAGTATACCTAAGACATTGTTGAAAACAATATGTTTTTATTATATAAGTCATCACACAAATTAATTCAGTTTTATACACAAGTGCAACTAGAAGTAAATTGTTTTGAACGTTAACCACTGTGTTAACAATCCCATTATGAAAACGCTTACTTTTTATTAATTTTACTTTTTAAATTTTTTAGATTCTAGATTACATCGTATATTTGAAAAATTACCTCTTTGTAGTACAGATATATGTATTTAAATTTTGATTGAATAAAAACCAATTGAGAAATGTTTTTTGCTTAAAAAGTATTGAACATTCAAGTGAAAATAAATTGAAGTAAATAAAAATATGATGCGAAATCTCTTCAAATCGAAAAAATTAAAGATTTTATGAAGAATCAAATTGTTACAAATAAGCTTCTTTATAGTTTTTAAAACGTAATAGCAGCTTGAGCCGTCAGTATGATAAATATGTCATCCACTTACGTTTTATTATTTATGACCGGTTAACCATGGAAAATTTTCTCATGAACTCTAAAATAGAATCAAAAAAATTGTAAATAAAAATTTTAACAATTAAAAACAACGGTTTTACCCAAACATTTTAACAAATTTAACCTTTATTATGTTATCACATTGTAGTTCACCGTTTAAATGTATTCAAAGGACGAATATTTTAAATACATTTTCAATTTCGATAATTCTTTAGCTGTAATTAGTATTTACGGGTTTTACTTGTGAAGTTAAGCCCCTTAGAGTTATTTATTTACCGAACGTATACATAATAACATTGAATAATGCCCACAAAGGGATTTTTCTCGTTACGGTTAAGTAAGCATACTTAACCATAAAACCATTATATCCAACTATAATAATTTGTAACCAATATAATGTAATAGCATTAATCGTATCGGACTTTTCTTCTCCCGAACGATTCCATTATGCACTCTATATCACAGACGAAATCCATGTTTTTCAAAATGAAATTTTAAAATTGTAAATAATTGTTTTAAATCCATTTGAAAAGTATAAAAATAAAAATGCAAAGTTTGCTATAAGCTGCACATCTGAGAATAAAATAAATGTAGACCACCTCAAAAAGGCGTAATGACATCACAATACAAGCATAGTGCATACATAGTATTTTAATAATGCAGAGAGAAAAACTAACGATTTATAAAAAGTTAAAAATACAAATATCGCGAGTTTCGAATGTAGATTATTGCATTCGAATCAGAACGATTTTCGCGAAGAGCACATATTTTACCTCAATAGGTAGTCGAATATTATTCTCGCACCACGCGAAAAAAAAAATTAACAATATTATGTAATAATGTACAAAAAATACTTCAAATGGTACATATATCAGTAAAATATCTTTTTTGCGTGCAAGTTTATATGCGTTGAGATATCTTCAAATTATAACTATAATAATCTGATGAATATATAATTTAAGTGGAATTGTTCACCCAAATGCGTGGAGTAATTATTATTGTCCTTCACACGTTAGGGTTGAAAAAATGTTTTGGATTACGGAATATAATATTAAAATATGATGAACAGCAGCTGATTTGTATGTGTAAAGACACTTATATACAGATAAGGGGTTTAAACGTAATCATAACTATATAATTAATAATCGTAAGTGTACAAGTTTATTCTTTTTTACATTTTGTGTTTGAAAAACGACAAACCACTACGGGAAACGAGATTTTTGAAAAATCGTTTTACGAGTGCAAAAATTAATTTTATTTTTCATTTTTCTGATTTAAACAATACAAAATAAATTTTATTCAACAATTGTACACAATTTTTTTCATTGAGACATATACCATTTGATTTTTATTTTTCAGGGACCCAACTCGTATGCAGGATTTTGTACAAATGTATTTTCCCCATTAAAATAACTATGGCTAGATTGCGATGAGGTATCCTTTTTTTTCCAAGTGATAAAACACACATCTTTTTATTAATCCGTTGCATACATATTAAAATATCTAAACCAACAAAAATATTATTTTACATTTTTGAGTTTTTTTTTAACAAAATGTTGGATTTTTTAGTATTTCTAAGTAGATTTTATTTTTATTATTTCATTTATCACATTTGCGCGGGTCAATTTACGTCACACATTTACTTTTAACAATGTTAACGTATTTTTAATCCATAATACAGAGAAAAAAAATTGTTCATCATGATTTCACGCATACTCCAATAATCGTTGGAAAATATATTGAATGCAATACGTATACAACGTATAGTTTTATCAGTAATTTGCTGTGACAATGTGCGACGGAAAAGACGAGCAAACAACGGTAGCTGATTGGGATGACTGACAAAGTGTTGTACTTGAAAAACATATTTTATAATGCATCTATTGGGTACAAATCTGTTACAATATGAAAGCTAAACCCGCAGTGAAATACATTCAAAGGACAATTATGTTTTGATATAACAAATCCCGCTTTACGTTGAACAGGAGTCAAAACTAGAACGTACATACTAATTGTACAGGTATGTAGCTGCAGAAGGATTTGATATACCTAGATGTATTTCAGCAGAATTTCAGATACAATGAAATGATTCATGTACAAAACGGTAGTAATCGATGACCTCGTGTTGTATACCCATGTTATATCAATTCTAGGTAATTTCTCGTGAGATTCTATTGATCTTCTGTTCAAACTGGATACATTTTACAATAATCTGTCGTCCATGGCGTGATAGCAATTGTTTCGTTACCATCATTACATAACATTACAAATTACGTTTTGAATAACATCATTTTATAAAGATTGTGAACTTTTTATGATACAAAACACTTTCATAAAGCTTCCGATATTATTCTTTACGACGCTGAAGACGTAATAATATAACTACCAAAAAAATATTATGATCAAGAAGCTAACCGATATTTAAGAACATTGAATTACAAACGAGGCACAAACGATTGGTATCGGTTTCGACCCGAAATTCTGAGACAGGGGTGCTGGTGAATTGGATTTTCATATTATTATTTAATTTATTTTAGTCTCTCCCGGGAGATATTTTGTGAATTTAGATCAGAGCAGTTTTCGATTGAAAAAAGTAAACATTCGTGGTGTATCCTAGTGACATCAATTTGTATTTATTTGTACCATATTCATTTAACATTTATATACCATTATACCCGAACCGGTAATTATAAAATTAAACATATTAAACAAAATAAAATATTTCCTAAGTAATGAAAAAGTGAAAATATTTATACATACATACAAACCAAAGCCCAAAACTGTTTCGATCCAAAAAAATCGATTTTCGAAAAATCCTTTCGTTGCGCGCCTATATAATACATATAGAAATCAGTACATTCTCTCAACATTTCAAATTAATCGCAACACGGTAGTTTTGGCTTCAAGCTGAATTCGCACGTAACAGCACAGTCTCGGTCGGGGCCAATATTTTTCTCATCGAATGTTTTGAGTATTAGACGAGGAACCACACGTCAAATTTCAAGTTAATACATTTTATCGTTTATGAAATGTAGCGCGGTCAACGGGTAAGTAGTAAATTAGTCTTGTATATTGATTATTGTGTGTTGTAAACATATAAAAAAGCTAATACAAATGTTCGTCCGGAGTGAGTGCATATTTTTCTAAAAAATAATGTTCTGCAATAGCATGTTTGTAATTTTACAACGCGATATAGGTGTATACTGTATACACACGATTAGTATTATTCGAAAGTAATAATATTGTCGTTCGGGGTCGATAGGTGCGGATCCCTGTGACGCCGAAAACGTACTGGCCTCCCCCAAACGCATTGAAATGTAGGTAATCTAGTTTCAACTCGTTTAAAATGTATTCGTTGTAAATGGTGTGTAAATACAATTGAAACTTATAGTAATGAATACATTTCAAATACATTATTTGATAACATATATACTATCGTATTTGTAAAATATCATTGTAATTAAATAATGTAACATTGTAGTATTTTTTCATCGATACTGACTGCCCTCAGTTTACGCGGCTTCTCTAAAAAAACGAAAAAAAAGTAAATTTGTAATCATACAAGATATGCAAGATATGTCCGTAACAACAATGGAATAATAATTAAATTTATTTAGTTATGATTAAATTTACTTCAGTTGTACAACACTCTCGGTGGTCTAGGTCATTCGTGACATTATATTATTTATGTTTCGGGCGGGGTAAAGTTTTATTCGTATATTTTATGTTCAATGATTATTGACATAACACATTTTCCGAATTAATAATTTTGTTTCAATTTTCATTTGTTTAAAATTGAAAAAAAAAAAATTCATTAGATATTATAATTTATCTATAGGAATTTATCAAATATATTTGAATTATAACTGCGTAAACGTTTTGAACACAAATCACATTTTCCTCCATTCTCGAATGATAACAGGTACGTTTTTGCGTATTATCTTATGGCACTAAGTGTAATGATTGATGGAACAAACTATACATGGTAATAATATTAAGAAATCCGATATAAATTCAAAACGTCCAATATAGTGTCTACAACGTCATGACGTTATTGAAATTATTATATTAATTAATTCTCAAACGAAATTTTGATTTTCATTGTTACATTAGAACATGACTAATACGATTACCAACTGTATAATGCTACGATTCATTGCCACTTCAAGTTATTCGATGGCAAGGAAGGATTAAAACAGGAAATCGCAAAGGCATCGGAATAATCAAGTTTGAAATTGAGTGAAGTGAAACAACCGAATATTGTGGTTCAATGTTTTGACTTACTTTTACAGGAAATTAAGTAATTAAAAACCGAATAAAATGCACAATAGTTTGATCGTTTTTTACCCTCGTACACGATAGAGTAACACGAATTCCTTCCAATGGATTATTTAATTATAAAAAGTTTTCGAGACGTACTCAACGTAGCATTACTTCAGATTAAAGCTACAAAAATACATTCTTAAACGATTTTGTTTTGACAGGAATTTAACAACACTTTAAATAAGTTATTGCGCAAAGTTTAAACTTTCGTCAGTAATTCAATTAATTGTCAACTTCACTAAAATGGTAAACATTTTATTAATATTTGTAATCATAAGTCAACAATGTCTGATAATATATTATATTCGGTCATAAAGTAAGTTTTACACTCGATTTATTTGTTACCTTACGTAACCACGTAAGAACAACGCGTAACGGTTTTGAACACCATTATTATTCGTTGTAAACAACGTTCAACCCTTATATATAGTTATCGACTGCGAACGTTTGGTTTATTTTTTTCTCCAAATCGTGTACGTTAGAACCACGGTAATGGTTTCAAACGAACAAATCCAATCGGATTTCAACACATTTTTTCGGCAATCAACTTTTACAAAACGTTCGTCGTACCCGCGCCGAGTGCGGCGACTGCTGTCGAGTGCGTGTATTAAAAACATAGTTCTCGGACTGCGTAAACGGTTCGAAGGAATACAAATCAATGGCACGCGCTGAACACACCACCGCAGTGTCGGAAGGAAATAACTCATCGGCCGGCGCGTGTGCGGAGTGTAGAAGCGTTAAAGGGATGAAGACGAAACCGTCGGGAGCCGGGGTTCGAACTTTTTCGCGACGCGACCCGAAAGAATTTGTTCGGTTTCAGCAACACGCGACGGTGTGTTCCGCGTGCAAAGATTTACAATGTGCTCCGAGGAGACGTTTTTCGGGTTGGTGGCGCGTGTGGACCGTGGATATATTGTGTATGTGCGCGCGTCCGCAGGACGATGACTTCTTCGATTTTTCGTCCCGTTCCGAGGGTGTCACCGGAAGACGCCCCCAGTCGTTAGGTTCGAACGCACTCGGCGCGGGGTGTACACCGGCTACCGAGAGACGCCCGTCCTAGTGACGTATACACCAGAGGTTCCCAAACTTTTTTTCCCCGTAGACCACTAGCTAATTTTTTCTGTTTAGCGTAGACCCCCTGCTATTAAATTTTTATTTGAATTCACCAATGTGTTTTCGACAGCTTACAGTGCTTACACGGAGTTACTCAGTTCAATAGGATTTGCTGTAGAGTAAACAAATTTGAAATAAAAAAAAGTGATGAGTTTGTTTTAAAATACACCTTTATTTCTTTAATAATGACAATATTTATTTAATTTTCAAATTTAAAAATTAGATCTTATAACATGAAAAAAAACTTTAATGGGAGGGGTGAGTCTGATGCTTTGATATTAAATTTTCAATATTTGTCTTCAAATTAGTCAAGTTTAACCTTAAATCTCCTCTATCAGTTATTTCCAATCTGATTCTCTTTTTTGTTAGAAGATTGGCGACCGTGCTAAAACCTCTTTCCACGAGGTATGATGACGGATAAGCAATCAAAAACTTTCTTGCGATAATCCATAATGCAGGATAAGTAATACGTAGGTCTCTCTGAAGCCAAAACCGCTGATATCCATTTCTAAATTTCACCTTAAGTTTTTCGTTAGTACTTATTCCGACCAGTTCATCTTGTGATACGACATCTGATTCTGATATGTCACCGGATGGATCGATAATCCACTGTGGTATTTGCATTGTTAAAATATCATCAAATCTTACTTTAAAGTCAATGTGAAGGGCATTTAAATGTTGAACGTAAGCCAAAATGTCATCATCCTGGCAGTTTGTATGGGATAAATTCGGAAAGTGAGAAAATACACGTCATCCAATGTTTTGTTTCATTAAGTTTATTCTGACAAGAAAAGCTCCAATGATTGACTTTGTTTTTGTTGAATTTAGATTATCACCTTGTAACTGCAAGTTAATTTCATTAAATCTAGCAAACAAATCTGTTACGAGAAAATAAGCAATGTAAATAAGCAATGTCCTACTTCCTTTGGATAAAATATTCCTTTGAAATAGGATCTTTAGAATCTAAAAACTATAAAACAGTATCAAAAAGTTAAAAAAAATCTTGTCAAACATAAGCCTTTCGACAGCCTCCATCCGTCTTTAGTGGGAAAAAATCCATACGTGATAAAATCGTGGCAGACGCAATACCGATGTTTCGAGCGTCCGACTCGTCCGATGCGTAACGGTGGTGACAATGTTCGTAATGATAATCGAAGCGATAGCAATAATAATAATAATAATAATATTAATATTAAAACACGACGACGATGGACGCGCACGGTTGTTCAGCTTAAAATATAATAATTATTTTAATAATGGCCGTTTACTTGGAATACTTGTTCATTTACGTCTCGTCGACGATGGAACAGACCAAACGTTTCGGCACTGAGAACTTTTTACGATTATTATTTGTCGAAGACAGAGTTTTCGAAATACTCGCTGCCGGATTTGAATAATACTGCGCAGTTAATATCGTACCGGGAGTGCGTACACATTGATCGACGGTGTGTAAAGTCATGGATTTAATAACAAAACAAAATCTCGAATAAATAGTAATAACAGATTTGTATTTCGAAAAACATTTTGTCCCTCCTAGCCCGGCAGTGCTGCTTTGTGTACAAATCTTTCACCTCCCCTTGACACAACAAATATTTGCCACTCGGCTTCATATTTAAATGTCTTATTAAAAATACCTATAGTGTACTCGTACTATACCTGTACAAACAGCTATTCCAATTGTTACGGTACGGTTTGTCGATGAATTCCTCGTAACCGTTTTTTTTTCATAAACCGATTGATTGTAATAATCTTGCAACTATTAAATTGCTCGAGTTGAAAAAATTAAAACGTGCACCGCATGACAAAAAAAAATATAAAAAATAAAAAGGTCAAGAGGGGACTGTATACAGTATACGAGTAAACCACTCCCTTCGGTAAATACGTCATGACTCGGTCATAAATTAGTAATCGATACAACTCGTTTTCTTCTCGTTTGTTCGTGACGGATACATTATGTGGTTCAAATGAAATACTTCTGTCGGATGTTACAAACAATAACGTTGCGGTAATGTAGATTTTGGATTCACATTGTGTATATGTTTTGATTTTTATTGGTTTGACATTAATTGGTTTTCAAGACTTCTATTGTTGGTCTTATGGACGAGTATAGTAGTGCTTCAAATGTAACGACTCGATGAAAACCACTGGTCATGCGTCGTATTAATATCGCTTTTATTCATCATGTAATATTTATATTACTGCAGTGTACGTATCGTTCTCGCCGATTTACTTTGGCCACGCGGGTAAACGCGTTTAAAAATTGTATTCAAAAATTAATTTACGATTGATTGTTGTTTTAAGGAAAGAATATAATAAGACGATGACGATTCGTGATTGCATTCCGAGTCTCGAGTATTCTCGTCGGTTTGGCAATTTACTTATATTGCTATATACTCTTAAACTATAAATATAAGATTACACTGTTATTTGTATTTTTTTCATGATGAGTTCCGTAGAAACAGATTCTTTAATGTATTTTTAATCTACAGTTACTATTTTTTTTCGCGTGGCCATACTATTTTACAATGGTTTCCAGTGTTTCTACTTTTTTCGTGACTATAGAGAAGTCCGTATTTTTTGTTGTTTTTTTTTTTGCAGTCTTATAACATTAATATATCGATTGTTTTTGTTTTGGGTGTTCTGGAACATTTATTGATTCAATACTCGCTTATATTTTAGCAATTAATTTGATTGTAAAACAAATTATTGAATTTGGAAATTTCGAACTACATTAGAATAATATTGACAGTGACGTTGGAATTTACTGCAATCGGAATATCACGGATTTAATTCACCGATGACGGGTGTTTCTTGGAATCGCAAGAATACAATTTAAACTCTAGATACCACAACGGCTGGTAAACATTTAACACCGTGTGCCGCGGTATAAGGTATACGGGATGAATGTTGTAATTGATACTGGTTACATTACAAAATCAAAAAAAAATAGACACAAACCACAATCAATATTAAAATGAATAATTCGGATGTATTTATTCCGGTGAGATATGCATGCCGTGTACGTATGGAAGTACATCGTTAATGAGCAAAAAGTCATCATGTTTGAAAATGTTAATGGTAAAATGCATATTATGTTGACCGTACGGTTTTTGTAAGTAGGATGCATTATGTAATGTTTATTGTATGCGCGTGTTGAAAGAGAAAAAAAACAATTATTGATGCTCAACAAAAATATGCAAATAGCGAAAAAAAAAAAACCGTTTTGGTTTTCAACACAACCGTGCGATAAAAATAAGCGAAAACTGCGGTACTCGTGTATACCACTCGGGTCCCTAGACGCATTAAAAATGAATATTGCGGGACTATATTATTATCATTATTCTACAATAATAACGATACCATCGGTTTATTTATTCAGCTTTTCGTTTTATAATCACAACCACTACGAGCATATACCGTTAAATATTCTAATTACCAAACGGCCCAGGCTATATTTGTTCGTGCGCCGTGACAAGTAGTGTTCACTGTTATAGAAATGTGTGCACCACTTTCCACGAGACGAAACTAAAAAGAAATTATTAAATTTTGTACAATCAAATTTGATTGAAAAACCAAATGAAATTGAGTTATAAGTAAAGTGATTTAGGGAAAATGGGGGAGGGGGAATCATAAAACGTATTTTTCAGAAGAAAGTGATATAATTGAACGGTGAACTGCACCTTTTAAATTATTACCTAATGGAAAATGTTGGTACAACAGAATGGCATTTCGTTAAACCCTTTGTTACAGCTCTTCGGGATCATAACTACATATGAAGATTTTATAGCACAAATTCTACGATAAAATATGCTCATATTTTGAATTGGTTGAATTTTCAGATTCTTACCGAGAAGCGAGGTGTGTTTTCAAAAAGCTAAAGACAAAAAAACTTTTGGATCGGTTGAAAATGTTGTTAAATAACGAAGGTTGGGGACCATTAATAGAGGCGAGAAAAAGTTTTTGCCGTCTAATGTGCTGTAAGATTAAGAGTGCTGTGCGAAATATTGTAAATCAAACGGGGCCTGCTTTAAATGCAGTTCCGCGATCACGTTGTAGTCGGTTTTTTCAAACTTACCGCAAACTCGCTCAACGTTTGGGTATATCTATGTGTACGGTATTATCGTATCAAAGCGATGGCGATGGACAGTCGAGGAGGGCATTACGCGGATCGTTTTAAATAACAGCAGAACGGCATGCCCGGACCGTGTCGAACCCCGCTATCGGAGATCACACGCACCCGTCAACGTGGCTTAATTAATTACCGAATTATGCGCGCCGAACGTGTGTACGCGAATAACACACCGGTACAGTTATTTGCACAACGAGCTCGCCTCACGCGTTTTGATTAAATCATATTCGCTCTTTGTATCGCGGGCTAACCTTTAATTATTTAACGGGTTAATCACGTAGCGGACGATCGTCTTACAACGCGGTTCCCTAATTTATGCTACCCCGTGGCGGTGATTTATCGTGGCGTACGGCGTTCACACGGCTCCGTCGGTTATTATTCCCACGCGCGCCCGCGCCATCGATCCTTTCGATATCGTCGACGTACCGATGGCGAGTTATCCTGGCGCCCCATAGATTTTCAAATTTTTTGTACCATCATTTGTAAGTATTTGTACCCAAATATTTGTCCCTTAAAAATCGACTTTTCAATCGCGGGTGCTGCGGTAACGTTGATTTTGAAAGGATAAATATCGGGGACAAATTATGAACATTTTGGTATCAACTGAAACTAATTGTGGTACGGTTAACGGAAAAAAAATAAATATTCGAAGAAGTTGAAAATTGGTGAGACGACGGGTGCTGGGGTAACGTTACCGTGACACGGGTAATTGAAAATCGAGATTTTAACTTCAAAGGGATAAATGTTGTGGTACGAATTCCTAAAAATTATGGTACAATAAATGGTAAAAAAAAATTGGAACATTTCGGGGTGCCAGAGTGACGCACCTGTCGCCGGCTATACGTCGGGTGACATCATTTGAAATTCCTTCGCCGCCGTGCCAACTGCAAACACAGGATAACTTTGAAGTCAACGATACTCTTTTGGTAAACAGCGAAATGTGCCTTCGGAAAACACATTGACATTTCAACTATTTACAAGATTCCACCGTACGAACGCTAATATATTATGCAACATATATGCGTGCACGGAATAGAACTTGATCTATCTTTTTTTCACGATCTATATACTTGTACAAACACAATAAGTAAACTTGATTTATTTACAATAGAAAAAAAAAGAGGAAAATGAATGACATGGTCATGTGATAGAGAAAGCCACTCGTTGTAGTAGCACCTTTGCAATCGATTTGTATATCAAAGTTGAATACTTTTCATTGTATTTTTTAAGTACTCGTACATTAGAAGATGTGTACTTTTATCCCACAACCAATAAAACAGTGGAACTATCAAGAACATCGTTTGTGCCCCTTATTGTGGATAAGTTCGGTATACACGCGTATTTTAATTCGTAGTAATCAAAAACCAGTCGAGTATATTATCGTGGCAATATAATTCGCCAATATACTATAATTTTAGACCAAAACGATAGATTCACTACGCACATACCAATTTTAATTTAAAAAAATAAACATTTTGAAATCGACCTGTGCTTTTCTTTTGTAGATTGCCTACGTTCAAACACTGTATTTTTAGCGTAAAAAGAGACTTAAGAGGAAAATAAAATATTAAACCATCCTCAATCAGCTCTAGGTATGATAATATTACCCATTTCGACCTAAACGATTTTGTTTATCGCATCTGATCTCGTATTAACGAAAAAACGTTTTCCGCTTCATTCGACGTTACCATTACCAGGCTTTAAATGTTCAGGTGATCGCAGTATGACGCGTCCTAGATTGTCGACGGACGCGTAGCGATTGTATAAGAGTATGAGTAATAACTGAAGCTTAACGTTCAAATATTACGTTTCGACGATAGTCATAGTTAAATATAATAAGAGTCATAATAGTAAAAATGATGATCACAAAACAATAATAATAAAAATAATAATTATAATGACTATAATAATAATATTAAGTCGTTCCGCGTTCGTTATCCAAATCAGCATTCGATTACACTCGGTTTACGGTTGGGAGATGCTTTATTTGTTTATCTATTTTTATAAAGAAAAACTTTGTTCGTGGTACCCCTATGTAGTTAAAACTTAATGCTAATCATGTATATAATCATACGGACTGCAGCGAGAACATGGTGTAACTTTTAATTTGGTAGTACCATAAAGCCGAAATCAAAAACTTTGAAAACTTTCTGTTGACTTTATAATAATTAAACTTCATTCCACAACTCTAGGTAGGTATATTAAATTAAACCTGGAGACTGGAGTTCATACAAAAGTGTAAATATAACATGGTTCATTTAATACACTGAATTCTTCATATTATACCAATCAATCGTGCAAATTATGGTATAATTGTATAGTTGTATAGCTATTAAGTATAAGAATTCCAAGAGTTCTAATGCACTTTATAGTATATGTACACAAGCATTTGGAGATGGAGTGATATGTATTAATTATTATCGTGCCAATAATATTAAAATTGTTATTTACTCGTTCTTAAAACAATAGTATGCTTATGATTCAAACGTAATTCGTACAGATACTTCAATTACTTTCGAGAATGTCTTGTAAATGCCTATGTATAACTAAACAGATAATCGTATTTAATATTTAAAAGACTGGATAGTTGAATCACCTGATTTTCTATTGATTATGATATGATTGAAATGTGTAAATATTTCGCAAATCATGGTTTTAATATTTCTCAGACGATTAACCAGGTTAATAAAAACTCAATAGTAAAACTCAATAAAAACGTATTTTTGAATAAGTTATTATTAATGATATTTCGAATTTCATAGAAAAAAAAAATGGTTATTTGTATGAGTTTGAAGTAAAATAAAATCATGTATAATTTCACGGAATAACAATATGCAGATGGAATATATTTTTAATGTTAATACCGTCTTTCAACTCAATTTCCAAGCTTATGACTCCAATAATTTACCCTTGTATAAATACAAGATATATATAAAACCATTGACTCTCCACATGCTTTTCCTTCATTTTTCAGTCATTACAATAATCTACTTTGTTTTAGACACATCGGGGGTATTTGGTCCCAATTACAATTAGTTGTGCTAATATGCCAATTATTTGTTTTTAAAAATATTTTAAAATTTTTGTTGTGTACCGAGTGGTTAATATTATATGTTCACAATCAACTGTGCTTATTACGGGTGGTTATTAAAAAAAAACTTTTATAACTGCACTATGATGTGCCTGTGGAAAAAGGCAATTGATTTTCGATGTCATTCGTCTTCGACTTATGCGGATAGTGTGCACGGACGTCTAAGCTCCAAAACACTAACGCGAGTACGCGACTTTCGGGGTTAATAACTTACTTGTGAAAACTAGATCTCCTCTTGACATTGTTACTACACCGCAAGCGATGGAAAACTGATAAGACTAGCAGGTGACATGAACAGTGAACACCATAACGATAACGATACGAAGAACAAACGAAAATGCAGACCAATACAACCGAAACGATATCAGTAAACGTATTATACCGACTGTTAGCTTATCCAGTAGTATTATAAATACATGATAATAGTTTGATGGATATGATACAATTATATCCGATCTCCTGCTCATGATGCAAGGTGAATACTGACATTTCATGACTTTCTGTATAATACTATAATCGTATTTAAGTTAATTTTGTTAATTTATGAATAATCGTTCCGAGAATCTAAGCGGAATAATCCATGGTGTTAAATTAATTTTAAAGCAACAGAAACCAAATTACCTAAAATTACGTAACACAACATATTTTTGCGATTAGACTTCAATAATTCAAACTTGCGCAAATACGAGGATGTATTTGATCACAGTACGGCGTATACGAGTACAGTAAGTCTAAAATAATTACGATTGAAGTTATTGAATTAACAGTCAATTAAAGACTATCACACCAGGTTGGGACTTCATATAATTATTGAATCAAGATATATATTTTTTATTATAAATAAAATGATGATACAATTAAGCTTTTAAGAAACTTATAATTATTACACAACTAATTATTATTAAAAACATTTTTGTCATTTTCACAATAATATTTGATAAATATTCAAAGCTCAAAATATTTCAAAATATTCAAGACTATTATTTTGTCTGATCAAATAGGTGAGACATATAATTTACTGGAGCAAATGCATAACGTGTTTATTACTATCCATAAGTGATTCAAATTTATATCTTTGTGTACACAATACACATACATAAATGGTAGTTATACTGCATTTAAGATTTATAATACCCAACGGTCACTCCAAATAAATTAACAACACTGATCTATTAAACTCAGCTAAACACTTAACCCATACCACTTAATATTACATTAAGTCGGATTGTCAAAAACTATACAATAGTGCCTATCACGTTTGTCCGGTGATTAGACTCAAGATAATTCTGTTCTTCTCGGATTAAAGAGATTTCTTTTGGTTAGAAGTTATCAAGAAATACAAAACTATGTGAACAATTTACGTTTTAACTAACTTAAGTCTGTTAGTAAACATTCTCAACACACGCTGACCATTATAATTTGTAAAGACGGCAATTTTTTTTTATAACCTATGTATTTTCTGGTCATTTTATTTTTTATAATTTTTTAAATGGAAATATTCACAAAACCATTCAGCAAACATAAAATGAAATACATGTATAATAGTTGCCGGAAAGAAAATAACATTTAAATAGATGTTACTATATATATATATATATATATACTATGAGCTTTTTATAGAATAAATAAAGGATATTAAGAGTTTCTGGGAAAAATATAAATAAGAAATAGGAATTTTCGTCTGACAATAATAACAAGGTACAAGAAATAATACAGAAGAAAAACATATTTAAAGAATTCAGGCATCGATGACAATGGAGGAAAAAAATATTTTAAAAACCAAAGTCGTGAGAAATCAAGTGATTGTTTCCATGCACAAGGAAATGCATTATTAGATTATAATGATATAAAATTTGAAAATCTCAAAGACCAATAAAATTGCTGCGTAAGAGAAACAATAACCAAGCAAATGCATACGTGGATATCTCTGTATTCGTTTCTAGAAACGAAATTATGATGATTTGAGGTGAAGAAAAACAATTTAAGTAAGAGAAGATATAAGGGAGGTACTATGATTAATTTGATGTTGAATACCATGGAATCGACGATATTAACATTTGTCGCCGGTGCGATGCTGCGAACAAAGAGTCTTTGTAGTCAAAGAAACTTAATGCAAACGTTTGAAATGATGAGTAAGAGAAACGCTGAGCGGATTTGTCGGATAAGGGATGCGACCGAAAAATCTGAAAGGCGGCGAGTTTAAAAATAATGAACTGGATTCCGAATCTAAAACTACGGTTGAAACCATTCGTCTTATACCATGTGTGCGGCGATGATTGAGGTTAAATAAAAAAAAAATCAAGACTATTTCGACGTTTGTCGAGACAACCCTTTCACTACCGAATTAAGTTTGGTCATAAAAAAATATTTTTTTTTCCATAATTGTTGTTTTGTATTCATCTAAAATAACGAATATCGAGTTTTTAGAAGATATGATCAATAATTGGTGAGAAGTTATAAAATTGTACCTTGCAAAGTGCACTGGTAATGAGTGAAATGAAAATATTTAGTCATTAGTTTATAGTCATGATAATGATGAAACTAAAACTAGGGAAATACACATAAAAAGTAAAACAAAATTAGTATGTGTATCGTCCTAAGTGGGGATTTCTAATTTCAGTTACACAAATAAAATCGATAATTTTATTGAAAAATTTGAAGTTCAAATTTCAAACTGACTACTCGTGGTACTTCAATTCCCACAACTTACTAACTATAGATTTACCATTTCTGATCTAACATGATCTAGCAGGTGGTTTTGTTGATTTTTATTTTGTATGACAAAGAAGTGATAACCTTCATGTTGTTGAAAATAAACAGTATTTAATAACTCATTTGCTAAATGTGTATGTTTTGCTCTAATCATTTTAAATTCTAGTTCTTTATCATAACTAGCTATGTCGTAACAGCACTTGTAAATGCATGTACCTTCAAGTACCAAAGGGTAACGAAAGGGTTACTAAGGGATAGATAAACGGGATGATAGAGACAGAGGATTTCTATTGGTTTTGCTATAACAACGACACTGATTTAACATTAGATCCGGAGAGGAACCGAAAAAAAAATGCAGAAAATGTGACTGCGAGATGATGAATATTTTATTTTGGTCGAACTCGTGAAAGTTTACTGAAGTTATGTTTTTATCTTAACATAGTAATATTATATTGGGAGCTGTGATATTAAATACATGATATCGTAGGTATCAATAATAATATGTTATAGTTACATAATAATATGTTATAGCTTACTCCAATTATTGCAGTATATTAAGGGCTAAGTGTTATAGTTGCAGTCATACCTGACGTGCAAACAATCCTAGAATAAACAATTTAGCTTTGCTGTACACTTGGAAAGTTTTTTTTCTCCTCTGGCACTTCGTGGAAAATAACAACATTTCACTATCCGTTAGGTGTATAAAGTATAAAGCATATGTTTGGAACTTTTGTTATTACTTTTTTTTTAAAAAATTCCCTTTCACGGATTATTTTACACGTTACACAAAATTGTAGTCAATTTTACATTGGATTGAGAAGTGAATTAAACATAATTTCCTCTGCACTTAATTATTCATGGCCGGTGATGACTGGCGGAGTAGGATCCATAAAACATTATTTAAAAGGCCTAAAAAAATATCGTTTCAACAATGTGAGTGGATGCACGAGGTAATATATAATGGGCAAAAGGCTTCATTTTTTTAATTTACATCTTCTTCGCCAACCGAAAAGGTTCAAAATTAACACTTTTTCACCCTGTGCAATCAAATATACTATATCAGATCCGATAGCACGTTAACCACCAATGAGCCCACTTAACTTCATCGTGAAGATACTTGATATATGAGCACCGGCACGTGTTTTACGATTATTGTTCACATCTAACGTTAACTACATTGTATGAAATCGATATTATATACATTTAGAAATCAAGCATAATCTATGTTTTATCACGTGCATTGGAATTTACAACAAATTTGTATTTACGATTTTGTTCATGGACAAGAAACGATTGGTTAACGATTAGTTAAAAAAACGAATCTTACCATCCAAATATCTATGTTTTATCACGTGCATTGGAATTTACAACAAATTTGTATTTACGATTTTGTTCATGGACAAGAAACGATTGGTTAACGATTAGTTAAAAAAACGAATCTTACCATCCGAATATCTCAATCGAGTCCCTCGGAAAATTGTTTTCCAAATCCCATGGTTTATCATTGCTTTCAAAATTTCAAATTTCAAATTATAATTAAACAGAAGGTGTTTGAATATAATATATTACTAACATTATAATATTAATACATTATTCCCTGCGGACCTTCAGGTACAAAAACTATTCGATGAACTAACGTTCGGTTCTTCCTCTGTGATATTATACAACCCTCTAAAAAAGAATCCGCTATTACTCGTATTAATAAAAATATTCAATTACACGTTGCCAAATAATGATGCGTGTCCATGTTGTGCAATAAATTGTTCAGTATCGTAAATAAATCGTATTAGTGCGTCTTGGTTTTATTATTGCAACTCTTCCTTGTGGTCCGTAACAAACGTAAAACTTGTATTTTTAGTCATCTAGAAAACCACAACAATTTCTTGAACTTACTTCTGGAATCGCGGTGTATTAAATAATATTACGTGGTATTTTGTACTATCAAATAAGAATAACGTGCATACTGCAGCACTGTGAATTATAATTTTAATTGTTCACGTCCCGAGGAATAAAACTCGTGTATTATTTACATTTAATCAAATAAATACAAATTGATATATTTATTGTTTTTTTATTATTCTTCTATTGGCTTTTTGATTTCAAATGCCATGCTTTTGCAATCCCAAAGATTTCTATAACCTTAGTTTTTCATACTTAAACTTGTAGTTGTCGATAATCAACTGATCTTACTCGGTTCGGATGTGTTTATTGTTCACTGGGGGGAGTGGGGGTTGTGTGACGTTGTACAAGTAAAGTATGCAAACGATAATATATTTTTATTTTTTTATTATTTCCATTGTTAAAATATAGAAACATAATACGTATGTCTGTGTGTTATTAAATACATATTCGTTTTAAACTGTGCTGTATGCGTACACGTGTATAACTAACATTTTCTTTTTATTTATTGTTGTATTTTTTTTTGTGCCATATTAACTTTAGCTGGAAATAAAATTACATAATACTGCATAACGCTGTAGCTCTATATATTCCTATTCGATTATCCGGTCGGCCGGCCGGTGAGCGCGTTATTTTCCATAATACCGTACCAATCATATCATAGCACAATCTATTAAAACCGCACAATAAAGCTCGCACGATTCGTTAATAATTCCATTTTTTAATAATTTAAAATGTTTTAATAATACGCGACGGACGTTGACGGACACGATGATTCGCGTAATTATCAACATAATAATTACTGTTCACTCGAGCTAATGCGAAAAAAGCGTTTCGTTTCGCCTTTCGCGAATTTTTCTCCGCCACCGCGACCCTTGCACGGAAGACGCGTAGTATAGTAGTACATTCAATTTAATGATGAACATATTTTTCTCGTCCTTAATTTACTTGTCTCCGAGACTTATGGTTGTAACAATCCGATCAGTAATTGTATCTTTTCTTTTTTCTTTTTTTTCTTTTTTTTTTTTTTCTCGAGCCAGTTAGGAAACTACGGCATTGGTTTGTATCCAAGAAAACGTCTACGTGCGCGCCCGTTTCAACTCGAGGGGAAGGGGAGGATTCCAGCTTACCGAGCCGGTTGGCGTCGAGTAAACAGAAAGCTAAAACACACCATGCCAAATATTTACCCGTCTAACAAAGTGTAGTGGAAAAACAAAACTAAATATGAAAAGTTATAAATAGTTCAAAGACAACTAAGTATACAACAATAAATGGGACTCGTGTAATTATTTTTAAATGCAAATCATCACCGAGTGGGTATATTAATATTATTATTATTATTATCATTATTATTTTATGGCGAACTATATCCCGAAGATTTTTCTGTTTAACGCCGCACCACATTTTTAATTTTATTTATATAATTCGTAACATTATTGTTATACGCGTAACCGTGTGTCGTCGCGTACCGAGGAGTATCTGTGCCGGATTTAAATAAAATTAGGATCGTTTTATAATAATATGATTTCACTTCCAAAGGTCAGTTTACATAAATCAATCGAACAGGTTGGTTGTGCATAGAACACACTGTTCGAATAGTTGAATTTGGTATTGATTCCGTACACAAGGAGTGCGTCATACGAACCTTTTCCAGTCATTGAGCTGGTGGTATCGACAACAATCCACGAATAACAAAAAAATAATCATACGAATTTTAAGGTTCCGGAATATTATTAAATACATTATTAAAGTGCGCATTCGGAATACTGCTGAGGTTAAACGAAATAAGAGAAAAAAAGAAGAAAAATATTTCTTAACTTTGAATTTGATATTGTAATACGAGTAGATAAACAACATATTAAAGAATACATTATGAAACCCGAAAAGTCCCACGTCAAACAGAAATGTTTACTATTCGCGAATCGATATCATCAATTACCTAATTTTGTTTACATCTAGAAGATGCAACAATACGTTCAAACAAATATTATTCATTACACTACCATTCCTATTAGCGAACAATGTTTATTCGCTACCGAATACCCGTATATGTATTTATATTTTATTTGCATTCAACGTTAACTCGGAATTTGCATAGCATTTTGTTGTCTTGTGTTTGGCAATAATTTTGAAGATGGATTTGATATTGGCTTAAAACAATAGAGATGTAGTACGTGCAACCATACTGCGTTATTTGTAAATTATTTAAATTAAATGATGAATCGATTATTTGTTAACTAACCAAAAACTATAATGCCTTGCGAGCATTGAGTGATATATCATAGAATGAATAGAAAAAATGATTTTTTTTAACTATCCACGTAAAAATTATTAAAAATATTCAATTAAACTTTAAAAAGTTAAATCATAAATGTATATTATAAATTCAAATAAATACTTGGGATGTATTCATTACTGGGAACTCGTTTTATCATATGTATATATATTCTATACCGTAGTTAAATAGGTATGCAATAGGAATTTATTTCCTAAGTTGAAAATTACCATGGTTGTGAAGTTGTTATAGTGAAAAAAAATTTTAGGAAAATAACAATATTATTTGTGAAATTATACTGTAAAAATTTGTAGTTGTAAAATACCGTAAAAACTACATTACAAGAATTGACTATACAGTGAAAACGTAATAATAATGCAATCTTTATACTCTGGGTACTCTGGGTAAAATCATAATATATATATTTATACAGTCGACATTAAATACGACGAAATATATTCATTTCGCAGTGCTCACAAGTTGTGGTGATAAACGTTTGAAACAATTTATGCGTCCGCTGAATGTTCATATACAATATACATAAATAATACGTAATATAAGATATATGTGAAAGGGGAATGATTAAATATAAAATGTAAAAACAAATACTGAGGTAATATCATGTACCTACAGTTAATCGTTTATTTTATTTATTGATACCGTCATATTGTAACCAGGGTCGTTCGAGACGAATTTCTCTCATGACAGATTTAATCCATCGCGATCCGTTGAAACACGCGTTCACATAACCATTTTAACCCTATACTTATAAATAATCAAACTCGTCATATTCATATTATTATGCTTTATTTTTTACTTGCAAGTCCTGGTGTTTTGTCAAACCATGAGTTCGTAAAAAAAAAATAACGATACATTCAACGTCAATGCGAGACATCGGTACACAAAACATGTTGAGCCGTTAAGGCAATGCATGTGAAAAATATTTTCATAATTTATCCTGTCGAAAATTCAACTATACCTACGTTATGATCATTGTATTTATTTTTGGCAATAACCATTATTGAAATTCTTAAATACCTATTCATTATTTTTACAAGTGATTGATGAAGAAAAAAATATAACATTTTATACCCACTGCAAAAATATTTTTACTGTTATTTTTATTAACACTTGGACGTTTATAATCGTATAACTTTGAAACTTGATATCAAACAATCATTAAAATATTATGTTCATAATATAATTATTATTATATGGTTGAATATTAATCATCATCAAAATTAAAAAAGTGGACAGGATACAAAAACTTAGTGTTGGACACTTGTCTCGCCTAATTTAACTCGGCGTATGATTTTGTTATAGTACTACGTATTATATATTTTAAAGCAATGATAAACTGATACATTCCAAAAACGATTCGGTGTAGGTCTACGTTTATTATAGCGTCCGTTTTAAGTTAATAGTGTAAAAAAAAAGTCATCCGGCAGTTTACAAGACTTAATAACAATGTACTTACTTACAATTATTAGTCGTATGTTCAGCATCCTGCACACGGTGGTTTGCAAATCGTGAACAAATTATAGAAAACAAGCATATTTTCAGAAAAAAATTACCCAAGTTCATGCGTAAATAATGTTGGCTTTAAATACACGAAGTCTCTAAGATCACAATTGCTAAACGTATATTGTGTGTATAACACACCCACCCGACGGAAAACACACGAGGGTTTTTCACTTTTCGTTATTGGTTTGCAATATTCTGTAAAACTACTCGAGAATTCCAAAACCTACCCTCAACTGAAGTGCCACTCATGTCTAATTTCCAATAAATAGAGGCACCGAGCTACACGACCGTTTTAGAACATTCCTCCCGTCTGAAAAACGTATGCAAAGTACTAAAGCTCTAGTAAAAATTACACACACACACTCACACACATACACCCCGTCGAAAAACCATTAAGTTACACCCGTGCTTTGCGCTGAAAATCTTGAAGAAAATCGCTGAAGAATCTAGTGACGTTTGTTTATTTTTTTCATCGTCCGGCGACTACACATATCATGGCGTGATCTGTATAATAATCACTTGGCCGTACATCCGCTCATCACGCGGCTCGTGTTATGGCCATAATATATTCATTTAAATCGAAGAATGAATCGCTTACAACTAAATCTGATTTTAAAAATATTGTATTATTTTTTACCAGAACTTATAGTAATACGTTAAGTGCACAACGAGTGAAAACCGATTGAAAAGTTTTTACAGTATAGAAAACGTATCATGCCAAATAAAGTCGTGTAGTGAATGAGGAAAAAAGTAGACAGTTCTTCAGTTATCTAGTTATTCAACGGAAAATAAAAAAACATAATACGGATTCGCAGTATTAGTAATTAGAAGGGAACGGATTTTATTGTAATAAAAAAGTCAATTTATGTATTTATACATAATGTAATATTTTTTCTCAAAATATGGAATAAAAATCGAAAATATGTAAATATCGAAAAAATTTACTAGTATTGATAATTAAAAAAAAAAAAATTATATTTATAAATATTAAAGAAAAATGATACAAAATAATTAGGTGTAGAAATCTATTATTATTCCGGAACAAAGCAATGGGAAACAACATATTGTTGAAGGTTTCCGAATGAAAAATGCTCCATCACTTTTGAATGTCGTCTCGTTTGGAAACTCTTTAAAATAATAACCAGCTTTCGATTTCACAATTTTGGGCATTTTATAAATTGGAAATTACACACGTACACGAAACCAACATGTCGGCGCGTACAGGTACGTAAATGCAATTTCGATACCGTAGAACATTAGGTGTCCGTCAAAAATCGCTAATGTTGTTATTTTATAGCGGCATACAGGCGTACGTGAATGCCGGTTAGATGGAGCAGATCAAACGTCTTGTCGTCGTCGAAGCTCGATGAAAAATTCGGAAACAAAATCGAATTCACCAAAATGTTTACAAAATATGTGAAAATATGTTTTTTGAAATAACTTATTAGATCATCACACGATAATATTTCGTGTACGGGATGTCGGGTATGATTCGTCTCGTTCCTGTGCACGGCTGCTCATCGTATCATTTTTCGTCAATTTAAAACGGTCGGGACCCTTGCTCAACCGTTTTTTCGGGAAAAAATTGTGTCGTCTGGTCTTCTGCGCTCGTACAACAATGCACGCGTTACGGTTGCGTGGATCATTTACCGTTTGAAAAGCTTCGGATCCGGGACACAGTGTTTCGCACCGTATACGTATACAGTAAACGTCTATATAGGTACCTCGCGTACACTATACGCGGTATATACCTACGTCAACGCGCTTATAATGCTATACGGCTGCAATAAACGAATGTAATTTCGGTATCCATATACAGTAGTACCCATTCAAACCGATGTCAATAGGAAATCCGGTGCGTCAAAAACGTGTGCGTTTGTACTCGATACATTTTGCCGGCTCCCGCGTAATAATGTGTACAATACAATCGCGTGTACGGAGGCATCCCCTCATTCCCTTCATCCCCTGCACAAGTTCACCCGCTCACACCTAATATCGATGGAGGATATTTTAGTCTAATAACATAAGATCATAAATCACCGGAGAAAATCGAACTGGTGTTTTAAAGCGAGAAATCTAACGTGGGGATCTGCACAAGCGTTGGTGCCACTCGCTGTTTCTTTGAAATAGTTTTAGGGGGGGGGGATAAATATGCATCTCATATCCGTGTATGATTTTGACTTAATCGTATGCGAACCATAACGCGGTGTTCCCAATACAGACAAACTGGAACAAACCCGTTCGCATATCTTCTTCGAACCATATTTTGAGCTGAAAATAAACCGGTGGGCGCTAATTCATAACTCGAGCGTGCTAGACACCCCCTGGCGCCTTTTGCGCTTGCGCCGCTGAATACGACACTCTCGCATTTTCGGTTCAGAAAATCGCGAACGCGGCGTTTATTATAAAGAAAACTCGTCTCGATGCGTGTGCGTGCGATTAAATCCTAATTCGATACCGTAATAACTATCACCCTGACGGCTATACATATATAGAAGTTGATCAACCCGCCCCGCCGAGCCAACACGATTTTCACAAGAACGGTCCGTAGAACATGATAATATTGCATATATTATATGTTGTTTTACACGTGCACAGCCTTCAACTGGAACGTGGTCGAAATTCAGCGGTGTACTTAGCGTACATTGTGACTAGTATTCCCCCGAGATCGATTTTGGAACCAATTTCGCTCCACATATTTATTTATGACTAACGAGTCATTTACTTTAATAATTTATCAACTTTAATTTTTATATTGGTGACATTTAAGTAAATCTGTACTTAAACTTTTTCAATATACATACTCGTTTTATGAAAGCTTAACTTTTCCAAACGAATTTGATATAAACCATTTTCTGGAAAAAAATGTTTAATTTTAAGAGTTCTCGCAATAAGACTGAATCTTAAAAATAACTCCACAATATTTAAAACAAGGAGGAGAGTTTTTACCCATGGAAAAATTGACTTACTTACTTATATTTCAATCCGACCTCTTATTCCATAGGAAACTTTATATTTTGAATTTTTCTTTAAGATTTCAAGGATTAAATATTTGGATATGCCTAAGGCCAATAAATAATGATTTGATTCTCCCTATTGGTTTAAAGTGAGACTGCCGGTGTTTGTGTTGAAAAAATCTTTGAAAAGTTAAGGCTTAAAAATCCATTTTGTAAAAAAAAAGAAACTTACTTGTTTTGAAACCTGAAATTTTGATTCAGTCTGAATCAAGAAACCAAAAGTATTTCAAAGTGATTTGTTTTTCTCAGAAAACATATTTTTTATAGTAAAATAATTGTTCCAAAACTTTTATAACATCCCAGACGTGGTATAAAAATAATGTTACCTCAGACTTTTTATAATAATTACAGCTCGTTCTATGTACTTTTGTGAAACATCAAAAAAAAAAAAAACTTCTAAATTACTCTATAACTATACAATATTATTAAACGTCTTGTGTAACAATTTGTTGTACTACATGGGTTAGTCAAAATAATATTACAAATTATAAATTTATCCATGTTTCTTGTTTTTTGAAAATATTCTTTTTTTGCGTAATTTTTATTAGTTCAATGGCGTATTGAATTCAGAATATGCATAAGCGCTCTGTTTTTAAATTTGCTCAATACTTACTGGGTTTGCCTTGGTTTCTAAACGTCTCTCATCAAATCAATACCGTATATTGTATTGTCCGGTTTTCAAATATAGTTTGATTTACTATTTTAATATTACTATGTTGTTTTTCCACGGTGCTAATCCATTCAAAAACCTTTAACCGTATTGTTTGATTTGCGTATGTTGCATATGGTGTAAAACTGCTTTTGTACTGCATACCTTTAACATTTAAACCCATGAAATTTTCTCTGGTCTTCTTCGAAACCGTGGCAACTGTTGTATAATACAATAATCGCCATTTCATGTGCTAAAAATTGCACGACTAAATATTCTGTTGATTTTCAATAACCGGTGAAATTATTTGAAAATTATACCAAGTGATGATAATAACGTTGCGTCATGTATTCGAATCGCGCGTTCAAGTGTTTGTATTGAATTGGATTACAATTTTTTTTTTCCATAACATCCCTAGCAACGGTTTGGAGTAGCGCTGCGATTGAAATGGACTCAAACGTTTAGGCTTATCTTCCTACGACTTTTTGAATTTGGAATTCACACCTTTGGCGTTTTTTCGATACACCTGGTACCTCAAATCATTATAATATACTCTAGACTTGCAATCAATTTCACCCTTTTGTTCTGAGAAGTTCGAAAAAAACGACGCAAAACCGTTTTTTACGGCTTAGCGTTACTCCGGTATCTGAAATAACGACACAACACTCTGCGACGAGCCTGCGGGGTGGACAAAGCGAACGGAACAACGCTCAATCTCCGTCGCCGCCGTGTGCGCAACATAATCTACCCTGCCCACCCGACGCGGCGGCGTGCCCGACCCGTCAAGAATGTCGGTACCTACGCATGCACGTCTGTGTAAACGGTCCTACGTCTATTTGCAAGCGCACCTCCGATCGATAACGGATTAATGCGAACAGAAATTAAGTTAAACGGCCATAACTGTTGCCGCGATAACTTTGAGGAAACCATGATATTCACGCAATGATATAGGCGGCTGAATGCGGCACGAAAACATTAACAATAACAACCGTGTAATAAGTGTTGCGTACAGTTATGGCATACTTCCGAAGCTAGGCGGAACGGCTAAACTTGCTCGTGACGAAGAAAACACCCAGCGAAGGGTGGACTCGAAATTCAAATTGACAAAATACATAACGCGCGCGATAGCACGATAACCGGACTATTTTTATTTCACTTTTTATAATTCCACATTCCATTGCAGACAGCCTAAACGAATAAACGTGGGCACTGCAATATTATACATATTTGTCGAGCAAGAATAAATAAAATAGTTTTAAAAATAAATTGATCACGCCCACGCTTCATGGTTTGCCGATGATAAGCTTTGGATTAAAATACTTTTACCGTAACTAATTGGTATTAGATACCTTTTTACCAGGTATGTGTTTTTTGTAATTTTGTAAAATATCTTCCTCGAAATTCACATTTTACCTTGATGAACTGCAGTAGCAATAACTCAAATAATGAAGATAATAAAATAATTATTTTAGAAAAAAAAAATGAAACAAAGAACAATATATGATAATTGGAAAAAAAGGTTTTGAATTTTAATAACGGTTTGAAAGGTGTTTATCGTTTCGGTAAAAATATTTGCATTTTAGTTTCGGCCATCGAACTTTTCGGTCAAAATAAAAAATAATTGATTTTTGAGAACTATTTTACTTTACCTTCGGAACTCGGAACACACCACCATTGGTCATACAATTACTATTATTTTCACTATCCAAAAAATGTTTATGGAAAATAAGTGATTTTTTTTTGCTTTCTCTTATTAAAATAGGTAATGAATTATAAATTGGTTGAAATGTGAATAAGTTGTACTAGGAAAAATATTCTACAACTAAATGTTTCATTATATTACAGCAGAAAACATCTGCACCAATTATGTTCATTATTATTCAAACATCTTGACCTACAGCTACTTTGAATAAAAATATTTATCAGCAGGATACATATTACTTTATGAAGTATACTAAACTGAGTAAATCTTTGCGGTAATAAACAATAGCAATATTTAAAAGACATTTTAAAATATTAAAATTATTGATTTTTCAAATTTACCACATATACCCCTAGTACCTATATAATATTTATAATTTACAATTTATATTATCAATAGGTAAGGCAGAACACATAAGAGGTTTTCTTGGATATTTTTTGTCCTCTGTTATCATTTATATAGGTTCCTTACTTCTAAAATAATTTCAAAAGGTATAATCTATAAATATTTATTTTATGATTTTAAAATGATTAAATAGAATAATTAAATTTAAAAAAAACACAGTAATAATACTAAAACTAATAATAATAATACTAATAATAATACTAATAATACTAATACATAATGTACGTTTAATCATTCATATAAATCAAAAACTTTATCAAAATAAAAAATAGAATATAAAATGTTTTGACAATCAGGACTAATTAACTAATTGTTTTATTTCTTACATAAACTTACTTATCTTATTGATATAATAATCATCATATAAGAGTTTATTTGATATTATATTAAAAAGAAATGTTAAACATAACATATTAATATAGCTAATATAAATTTAACTGTCTAAAATACAACCATTAGAACTAATGGCCTTAGCTACCGAAATATTTTCTTAAATGACCAATCAAAATAAATAAATATCATACAAAATAATAAAATGAATATATGTTATGACTCATAACAGTCATAACGCATAAAAGTACTCGTATTTCTACTTATTTTTTCCAACCTAAGGTATTTGTATACTCTTAAGTCTTAAGTGCTTAAGACCATCACTGAACATATTATTATATTCATGACCATTAGGAATAGGGTTTTGATGAATAAGGGGACGTCGAGATGGGATTCGGTGACGTAGGAATAAACGTTAATATTTTGCAAGACCTGGGTTAACACAAATAGCAATTTACTATAGGAAAAACAAAGTATATATTTTTATCAATTAATTTATAAGTTAATTACTATTACCAGACACTGTTAAATTAGTTTAATATTATAAAATGCGTTTGAGAACCTACACGATAATAATTTTAAATAATCTTGTTCTTATTTTTGGATAGCTATTTTACTAAAAACAGCACAAGCTGGAGGCTTATTTTTCCGTTCCATACGTAATTTGCGAACTGTAAATTACAATTTGCAATTATATGCAATTAATTTGGACAATATTAGCATTGGTTTAAATTAGATCAGAAAATTTTTGAAGGGATTTAACTTCATTACAATCTTTAAAAGTCTGATGTCGACAGTATTCTAGTGAATTTATTTCAAATATGTTGACGTTTTTGAAGTCAAATTACGATCAAATTCCGTAAATATTTATAGAGGTTTTCTGTGAATTTCAATTTCGATTCAATGTGGTCCATCGCAAAAAGTTATCTCCAAGACCAGTGACATGTATTGGAGCGGTCATTGTTCTTTAAATTGTACTTTTTGCCCGTATTTAACGGATTGCACAGCTGGTGGGCGTTTAATTGTATGATAAACAGTAACCGTTTGTACAGAATTATTCGCAGCGAAGGCGTAGAAGTAACGACCTTAATCAATGTTTAAAACCAATGAAGTTATAATGGTTGGAATGTCGAGCGAGACGAATCAGTTACATAACAAATGGTATTTATAGTTTAGTCGCCGTGAATATTGGAGTTCGGTTCACCATGGCTGAAAACTTAATTTTGTTACGTTGTCATCGTGTTGTCATTGTGTTGTCACACACAATTCGAGACTTCAACGGTTGCAGTATTATAATAGTTTAAATCGAGAACTTTTGCCTAACATCATACTATGGTAAAAATAATGTTAGGTTTAACCGTAAAATACTGATTTATCAAACGATATTTGACTTAAGGTCTTGCGTCACCCACGCAGTAATTTTGTAATGTAATATGATTTATTAATGTATTCTTCGTAATTCGGAGCGAGAGAATTCGTAGAATTGATTTGTCCAATAGAATATACGTCACCAAGTCACTATACTTACAGCGCTGATTACGTTCCATTAGACGAGTTATTGTCATTTCGAATTGAAATACGTTGTTGAGTCAACATCGTTTGGCAACAATGGAAATCAACGGACTTACTTTATAATGGCGAGATCAACTTTTTAGATCTGGAAAAATGATAGGAATGACGCGCAAAAAATGTCTCTTCCGTAGAGTATTAGGTCTTTTCTTTCTTTTTGTTCTGTTTCAACGTCTTACTCCATTACACGTAGCGAGTTCATAATATTATAAATAAAAATAAATAAAAATATTTTAGATTTATTTTATCGCATCGCACTTTTGAGTAAACTCGGTAAGTTACGCGAGAAATACATGAGTATCATAGTACGCTAATCGATTACTATAAAGCAGATGATTGTATCGGTTGAATCATTAAATTATACAAAATAAGCACCACCACGATATTGAAATGACCGTTTTGATTTTCGCAACGCGCGCCCTCAAATATATATTAGTTGAAATGAAAATGGATTTTTACATCATGCTCAACCGACGCAGAGCGGAAACTCTATGCAAAACGTGCATATGCCGTATGATATGACCGAGTTACGTTCTATTAGCTCGAAACCGTTGTCATTATCGCCACCGCAAGTTCGATGCCGTACCGAAACATCATATTATATATACGAGTATATACTCAGACAGTGCGACCTAGGCTCGTATAACCGCAAAATAGCGTTTCCAAGGGATAAGTTGTTTAGTGTGTTAACCTACCCGACTCTCGACAACGTATCTAGCCCGGGGAATAGGTTATTAAATTTACATATCATATATTTACATAATACATATATTATACATGCACGTTATCATCATAACATGCACCATAGATTTAGCTTACACGACGTCGGAAAAGCTTACAACCGTACAACGGAATTTTCGAATATTTTTATTCTTTTTTTCCGTCTCGACGATCAAACTTTCGGGTGGTGTAAATGTGCATCGAAAGTTTCAAGCCGCAACTTTCGAGATCGGAAATCGGACACGTCACAATATGGTGTTTTATTAGAAACGTAATTCTTGTACAGTACCCAGCAACTGTAGTTTTTCGCTTTAACGAAGGAAAAACTGAGAAAATACTTTGACGCAATGCTAAAGCTTTCGTTTGTACACATTTTAATAGCACGAGTTTAGTCACACGTTCGAAACGTAGTTCGAGACGCTGTATGCCATTTAGTTCAGTGTAAACGTACAGTTGAAGATTCATCTATCACGCTTCACGCGTTTTTAATTCGAGTTATATCAGTCAAGACAATATTATATTACTCAACACGTCTGTACGGTAATTATATTAACACATCAATCTCGGAATCCTTTTCGAACGTGGTGATAGTTATTGTGAGTTGCAATTGTATTACAAACAAACACGAAAGACACAACTCACACATCAATACATACGTACACAAGCTATATACGTACATACTATATTTATGTGTAGGTATTACATTACGTCTTAGTTCTCATATATTCATTCGCGGTAATCAAAATGTTGACGAAGCACAAGTTTTGCGACAACCTTTAAGAGTGCTACGTGTCGTTTGAAGTCGAAACCGCACACAACTGAAATATAGATCTTGGGTTTATACGTGACTTACCAGTCGCTTAGCTTCCACTTGTTTTACAACTCGAGCCATGGCGATTGTGGTTGGTGAAGGCAAAAAAAAATATTTAGCGAAAAAATATATCTTTTTTACTCGTAACCGGTTACGAGTGCTCTGTTGAAGTTGTTTCGTTGAATTATTTACCTCATTGACCGCTGATCAGTGGTTGGTCCGCGACGAAAAAATGACCGGTTCAACTGAGAATTTTCTCATAATATATACACTGCACGGATCTATGGCATATAACCGTGAAGCGTTTACATTGAGCTCATGATTAGTCTGAGATTTGTGCGAAAGCCGCTCTCCCGTTCTTTCGATTCGCAATAGAGATTTTGAGTCCAAAACGGCTGAAACTGTTAATATGCTACACGCACAATCTACGCGTGATATAGGCAATACAGGCTGTGAACTTCATTTTTGATTTAAGGCAGAGATGGCAAGTTTAAAAACTAGTTTGGTGTACTTGATAACTTTTGAGAAAAAGTTGCGGTATTACTATATGTTGTTATCACTGAGAGTCTAAATACGACATGGATCCACAGTTAACAATCACGTTATTGCGTCGCAATGTGTACATAATAATAAGATCGTGTCCTATATAATGTACCTAGAGGCGTAGCCAAGGGGGGGGGGGCAAAGGGGGCTATAGCCCCCCCAGGCCATATTTATTTAAGCCAACAGCCGTTATACTTAATCAGTGACGGCTCGTGGGTTTTTAATGTAGTAGTACTCATTCAATAAAAATATATTGTAGATTGTATTCAATAATTGTTTATTAATTTTAGTTATTTACTTATTTATTGTTGAAAATTGTATTGCATTATATGCTGTACTGAATTCAATTTAAAAATTGAAAACAAATTTATTAATAGAAAATCGAATTACGATTGTTGTTTGTAATTTACGATAATGATGATTGATGACGACCATTATCAGGTGATAATCGGAATCGGGAATATAAAAAACGAGTGAGAGAAAAAATAAATTCTTATGCCAGTGCGCGACGTTTTAGTTACTCGCTCCTCGATTAAACGAGTCTACAATTCTACATAGTACATTACGGTCTACAGTGTACACTGTAATAAGTATAACCAGTGGCGTAACTAAGGGCCCGCAGACCCCGCGTTGCGGGGTGGCCCACGGTAATTTTACGGATATACCTTTTTTTAATTAAAAATTTGTTTCATTATAATTTTTATTTTCGTGAGAATCAGCCCTCCCCGTACAAAGTTCCTGGCCACGCCACTGAATGTACCCATATATAATATACGTTGCTGGGTTGTAGTTTTTTTTTTTAATGAATTGCGTCCTGGCCCACCACATTTTAAAAGTCTGAGATCACTGGCCGCTCATATTCGCTCGGACTCGTGGGATCCCAGGCCCTACACGTACGCAGCTATTACCCGACCCGCGGTGCACCACCACAACAAGTCGTCACTTACCGCGTTGGTCAAAGTGCGGCGTCTGCTGGCGCGAGGGGGCGGTTTGCGTTTGGGCGAATTGTCTTTTTACCCGTATAATAAAAGTAATGTGTTTGGGCGAGTTAACCGAGTTTCTTATAATGACGTGTTTGGGCGAGACAATATATTTTTTTTATTCCAGAATTTTGTGATCGGGATTATCATTTTTCGTATTTTGTTTTTCATTTATCTTTAGATTGGACATATTTAGTGAGCGAAGGTCATGGCCCGTTATTATTAAACAAGTGATTGACGTGCAATGCGCACGGTGCGACACAATATAAAAGATAAAATTGTAATGATTATAAGATAAAAATATTATTCTATAGGGAATTTTATATCAACCTAGATATGGCTCAGTCTTATTGCAGGTCGGCAGTATCAATCTATCATATTTTCAAATATCGGTTCACTTTGGCCATTGAAAACGTCAAGTTGTATAACTTTTATTATAGGGTAAAATATTGATCTTAAAATCGATTATATTTTCGATACAAAAATAAATAAACGTTGCATTTCAATTGAAAATTATACTTTTAGTGAATCTAACCACTTGAAAAACGGGTCTTTTCGTTTTCGGTGTACTAACAAAAAATGTGCTGAGAGTGTTTTGGTGAATTCTACCATCGATAAAATACTAGCTTTTTCAAATAATAATACACATAATCACGAATCAACTACTGATCATAATTTAGCCGTTCAGTGTGTTAGAACTGCCGTCAAAAGGAAAGCCGAAGAAGACTTACATGCAAGGCCAAATAAGACAATGCGTGAAGAAATTCAAGACACTACATCCCAAGTCTGTCAAAACGAGAGGGGAAATGTATTGATAAAACACAGCATCTCAGGGTATTGAAAATAAATAACAAAAAAAAAGTGGTCGCCCAAACGCATTATGCTAAATTGCCCAAACACATTGGAATTTTTAAAAATTCGCCCAAACGCATGACGCTCGGCGCAAGGATACCGCGACGGTGTGTGCATGTACGTACACGGGAGTCGCGTCCCCCCGGCGCGGCGCCGACGACGATGATATAGCGACGCCTGGCGGTGAACGGTGGTCGCCGCGGGGTCGTCGCGTACGTTGGCGCGCGCCGCCGGTTTTCCGCCCCCGCAGTGTGATTTTTCGCCGGGTCCGCGCCAGTCAGCGACACCTTTGCACGCTGTCGCCCGCCGCTCGCGTACTCGTCCGCCACCGATTCATGTTATAACTATTATTATTACTGTCGCCGCCGCTATTATCGGTTGTGAGCACAACCCGTTTACGAGGGTCAGTGTGACGCCCGCGACCACTAACTATAGGCACTGACCGCGTACGGACCGAGGTATTCTTTCGGTTTTTCTGATTTTTTTTTTTTTCTTTTCACCCGCCCTCCCCCGAAGTTTCCCGCGCGCTCGCGGTTCGTCGTCGCGCTCGACGTCGAGAAAACGAAAAAGTTTAATTAAACAAAAACACAAGTACACCGTCGTCGCGGCGTTTCCTCTTCGCAATACTTTGTCGCCGCTCTCACGCCACTCCGACCCACCGACGGCTCTGCCCCGGAAACAGTGAAATCGGTTCGCGCCCCGCGAGTGCGTCGTCTCCGCCGCGCACCAGGGTTTTTGGGATTTCCGAGCGAGCGATCAGATTTGTTCGACGTCGGACCGAATTTAACGTGAGTACTATAAATATACAATATGCCAATTACTTAAGTTCGAAACGAGTTTATTTTATTGTTTTTTTTTTTTTTAAATCGCCGTACATACGTTTCGTCGGCAGATCACGGTGGACATGCGTGTGCGGGTTATAGCGGTTTTTTGTGCGGTGGGCAGTAGTGAGCTTTGAATTATTTATACTATCCACCGACGCGGAACAATAACTCACGAGATTTAATCATGAAATCTTATAAGATCGAAAATTAATAGGTTTTTTTTTGTGTATTCCGTCGGTAAGAAATCCTATGTTTTAGCATTACAATTAAAATCTCGTTTTTACGCGTATACGATAATAATCATATTTCATCGAACACTAAACGAGTTTTCAAACGATTGAACTTAATCTACTAATTCTCACTAATCAACTTTCTTTGATACTACATAACTTAGCTAAATTATCATATTATACGTACAGTGTAGTTTGATCATGTTCATTTTTTTAAATGCAGTTATCCGTAAAACAATGAACATCGTCGAGAACCGTCTACCAGTGTTGCGACAACTGCAATTCTGTTTCAGATGAAATATCGGCCCAATATAAACGTGTAGGTACCGCCCATTTCCACTTAAAGAAAATTTTTTTCATCAAACATAAAACATTCAACCACAAATATTGATGTTTGATGACACCTATTAATTTGAATACATCTGACACTTTTCGAGAACTCGCGTAATCACAAGCAATGCTGTCTAATTAGAATGAATTGCGAATGAAAACTGTGGCCGTTATATTATCTGATGGGTAAGGGTACATAAAAACAATCTTCAAAATATTGTGCGTTCAAATAATATTATATAACTGTGTGGCTAGTAGATACTATAAATGTATTATGGTTTTAATCGAATTATATGCAGAAAAAGTTTTTCGTAGGACAATAATTCAACATGACTGGTTTGAGAAATCCTGAAAATCTTCTTAATAACGTATGTTAGGTGTTGAAATAATCCTTTTATTTATTGATCATATTAAAGATATCGTAAGGAATCATACAATATCTTTCGTCTGCATTGGAAATAAATATTTTGAGATTATTGAAATCTATGTGGAAAACAATAATTATTTTTTAATTTTGAAGAAAACGCTAAAAATATGTTTAATTTAAAATATAAGGTGCTTATAAATTATAAAATAGAACAATTTTCAGTGATTTATATGAATCAAAATATTTTCGAAAGTTCCTATAACGATTGGACATCGAACAAAGATTGATTAGTTTTGAACAATAATCAGTTCCGTGAGAGTTATACAATTGCAATTTAAAATTTATACAGAAATAACAACAACTATAGTACCTATAGTAATGATGACAATCATGTTACTTTTATCGATACTTGTTTTAAAAGTGTACAATAATTTTATATCATGGTATTGTAATATATTACCTATATATTATTTGTTATGCACAATATGTTCTACAGTTCTACACAACACTACATTTAATTACAGTGGACAACATATTTATTTGCTAATTAATGTACTGATTCTTAACGATATTCGATAAAATTTTTATTTAAAACATTATGACTATAACTGATATTAATTTCCTGTTTCTTCACGATTTTATTCAATTATAGTTGATTTTTAATGATGGGAAAAATGTTATTCTTAATAATAAAATATAAAATGTATTCGTTTTGCTAGAAAAAAAAAGTATAGGTACTATATATACTATATATAGACTCATCTATACATTAATATTTATATTATATGGATTTATGGTTAAAAATCTAAGAGAAATTACTTTTTGAATGGTGACCTATTAACTCATTTATATCAATAGGTTGGTCTATAGTAATAAACAGAAAAAACCATCATATGATACACAAGCATTTGGTAGCCGGTAGGTATTCTTTACATTTTATACATCAAAAATATATTTTTGGTGACCCTCTATAAATAATTCATCATGTTCCTCTCCTTTGGGGTTTGTGACCTACAGGTTGTAAACCACTGGTTTGTATAAGTTGGTAACCAAATTTACTATTTGATGCTGTATTCTCTGTATAAAGGTTGTGTGTTTGAAAAGTATAGAACATTAAATTTGGGTACTATTCTCACTGTCTCTTTTTACGTGCAATCGGATTGACCCAGGGCGCAATTTGTTATTTGATTTTTTTATAACATAAAATCTGTGTTTTGTTCTAGTTGAACTAGAACAAAACACAGATTTTATCTGAATTCTACCACGTTAACTATTTTCAACCTTATTTGGATTATCTCATGTCAGAACTAAATTCACGTTTTAATGAAAATAATGATTCCGTTATTTGCTAATTTAAAATTAATCATTCCTAAATATTATTTTACCTATGAAACTTCAGACGATAAAATATTGAATGCGGCTCAGATATATGAAGCAGATTAACCTCATAGTATTGAAGCACTACGCGGTGAGTTAAATTTATGGAAACAGTTTTGAAAAATAAACCAGAAAACGCTGATTCTTCAATGGAAGCTTTTAAATATGCATCTATGTTTCCTAACATTAAATGTCTTTTAACAATTCTTAGTGTCATATCTATAACAACAGCAAGTGCTGAAAGGTTATTTAGTTCTTTAAAAAGGATTAAAACTTACCTACGATCGACAATGGGCCAGGAAAGACTTAACGGCTTAGCAATGTTGCATATAAATAAAGATGTTCAAGTAAAACCGGAAGAAGTATTAGATGTGTTTGCTAAAAAACATAAACGAAAACTTCAATTCGACCTTTGAGGCAATATGAGAACCTATAAAAATATTTTTACTTATTTACTTATTAATGGCTACATATATTATGTATAAATTATTATTATGGTGTGTGATATTTTGTAATCAACATTATTATTATTACCAATTTTTTTTAAAAGTAAGAGTATGTATTATTAATTATATCATTAAAGAATCATTATACAATTTATATGTGCCCCCCCTATCAAAATATCCAAGATCCGCCCCTGTCTAGTTCTATGTAATGTTTTTATAAATATTAAAAGTACTCACCACATTTGAGTGAAAACAATTTTAGTACCTCGATATCTCGTTTTTCCCGTTAATAATATAATGAAGTAAATTAGATAAGAATTTATATACAAGGTGATAGAAAAAAAAAGAGAAGCGATCTATTAATTTTTAGTAATCGTAGGAATAAAATATCTTCTATTCCTTAATGGTGCGCGTAAGATGAGAGCGAGCCAGAGTGAGTGAACGAGGAATAAATAACAATGGCTTTAAAATCATCAATTTTGAATAGAAAGACGTCATAGGGAGTGTGTGGGGAGGATTACGGGAACTGGTGTAATGGAATCTGCGGCGGTAAACGCGTACGGCGACTTTTGGTTTGAGTGTAGGGATGATGAGATTGGTTGAGTGGAATGTTTAGTATACCGCGGTAGGATAAAAGTTTATTTTTTTTATCGGACCAAATAGCTGATTTAACTTTGGATCTTTAAGTGGAACATTGTTTGTACATTTTGTACCACTTGTGTTTTGTAGTGCGGTGTACAGCACATAACTTATGCTTATAGGAACACATGGCTCATTTAGCTAATTTTACATCATTTTATAATTTTTTTTTTTTTTTTTAAAAGAATAATTTTTGACGAGCGTAAATTATAGCAATTAACATAAGGGATATTAAAAGGGTGCATGCCGATGTAAGAATAAGGTTGTTAAAACAAACGTTCTAGAAAGTCATAACGTTTGCGAAGTTTTTACGCGAAAATCGTTTTCTCGTATTCGCTTGAGTGCTGGAAAAACACATCAATATTCATGTATATATACTACCATTTCCAAGCTCGTTTGAAAATATGGAAGAAAATCATTCGACCATTGATGTTTGACATTAGCCACACGAGGGACCCTGTGGAGCGCCGCCGCATTCTGGGTACAAATAATTTATTTACACTCGTGCCGGCTACGAAAAATGTTAATTTTTCAGTGCGACATGATAATGTCTCGTTTTATAAGAGTTGGATCATTTGGGATTATTTACGTGTCGACCGTAGGAAAAATTGACAAATTAATTTATAACAGGCCGCGATAGTATCTGGCTTACGTCCACGAAAATATATAGGTACCGAGCAGACGTCGCAATCCGCAGGATAAATTGTAGATAATCGATCCAAACCGTGATAATGCATTAGGAACGCGGTAAAGCAGATAGGTATGTCGTTTGTACAGAGGGGCGGATAACGGTGTGGTATATTGACTATTTACATTTTTGATTAATCATGTGCTCGGGGTGTTCGAATCGTTGTAAGATACCTCGTCAAGTTTCTTCAATTGTGAAATTCTGATGGTTGTGAAAACGGTTCAGAGTGGTGAACAATTTTGATTTATTTTAATCGTCCACGATGACGCAGGAGTGATTGAGAGGGAGAGGGAGATTAAGCACACTGAAGGAGAAAAAAATATTACACTTTACTACATTACCGCTTGGTAAAATTTAGCGATAGTGGAATCTCGTCAGTTACATTGTGGTGTTTTATTGTTACATAGTTGATATTATTATAACACGACTTAATTTGATTCGCTTGCGGTGTTCGGGTAGAACGAGAAGGTGAACTGCTTACCATCGGTATACTATATGTATATTAATAAAATTTTAAGATATTATGTTATTTAAATTTTAAACGAATATAAGTTGTTCTAAAATTTAAAAAAAAAAATGTGTCAAATTTTAGTGGAAAGAAAATTGATTTAGACAAATATCGAATATGCGTAGGCTTCTTAAAATTATTAGGGTAAATTCCATGAGAATTAAATATATATAAAGAACTATATTATTTTTTTTTTAATACTCTAAAAATGATCAATTATAGAGATAATTAATCGGGATTTTGAGGTGTCATGCAATTTAAATAATTTAATATTGATTTATGATTTATAATGTTATAAATATTTTAATATTATATCTTATTTTTTGTTTACAATATGTAGAAAATATCATAACACATAATACGTGTTTCCAAACTAAACTATAGACATAAAATAACCTTAAATTTATTTTTTTTAAAACCTATATAATCTTGAAACTATCACTATTATTTATGTTTAATGAATAATGATTGCTTTCTTATCGGCCATGTATATACATTTTCAATATGAAATGTCTTCAAACTAAAAATGTTCAATATTTGATACATGCAATAAAATTATAAAATCAAAAATAGCATATAAGTACTTTTAAAGTATAAATAATAATAAAATCAATACTTCAATATGGTGAGTATAACTAAAATATGTGTTGTCTTATTTCACTATGATCGTTCATAATAATTGTCATTTTTTAAAAAAATTCAACGAAACGCGTCTATCAAAATATAATTTAATACATTATGCTTACCAATTAAACTTGAATGAATGTATTTTGTAATATTGTTTTTTTTTTCTTATACATGGTACGAAAACAAACAAACGTAGTTAAATCCCTGAAAACATTTAAATAATTATATTCCCTGTAATTTAGTGACTAACAGCTGTTTTTGGCATTTGTAAACTTTAAAGAAATTATTAAATTTCTTTAAAACGTTTATGTTATGTATACGTACATTCGTACCGTGAATAATTGGGCAACTGCAGTCGGTTCTTTTTTCTTCCGCTATCAATCAGACAAACACTGGCCGCGTTCTCGCCCTTTACGTTCTCCGTTATTTATTATGATACGTTTTTCGAAGCATTAAGGATATTTTCACGTTTTACGGTCATTTAAATGTTAACACTTTAATCGCGTCGGTAATAACATTATGACATACGCGGGGCTGAGCGAAAGAGGAGCTGTCGGTACAACAACGGTGCGTGTATGGACTGTCACGCGTCAAATCAGAAATTTCGTATTTTTAATAACCGCACAATCGAACCGCATTTATATCGTGCGGTGTATAGTGTCCGGAAAAAAACTGCATGCGATTGATAAAAACACACCCATACACACACGCGCGAGCGCACATGTACGTACGAATCGCTATTTATGTTTTACCGAAATAACGGTGAACCTTGAAAATATTGTACACGATTAACTAATCAAAGTGTCATGGAATGACACGATAAATAGCCGTACGCCGATGAAATGGTAATAATGCATAGAACTGTAGAGCGAATTTATATTAGCACGCTATAATAGATCCCCTAACCAACGTCGTTTAAATTAATTTCATTATATCATATGGATTATATTCAGATTTCAGAAGAATAAAGTATTTTCACACGCAAACAAAAATGGATGGTAACGAATCCAAATTATTCTGAAACTAAAATAAGTATTGACCATCGAATATTGTCTTACGTTATTGAGGTCTTAACATGAACTAAACGTATTATTTTGTGAATACATGTATATAAATATAATATATGAGCGTATTTCACAGTTGAATTGAAAATAAATTTTATTAAAAAATCTTTCGTGGTATACTTTAAGATGATTTCAAATCAAAGGAATAATAATAATAATAATAATAATAATGTATATTTTGGCAAACAATTGAAAAACATCTTGTATCTTTCGTAAACGTTTTCTTAATAAGTTTCAAAGAAAATGCGAGAGGAAATGAATCATTGTGACCATATACCGCCGAGCCACCGAGGGATGTCTAAAATGTATTATTTTCAAAGTCGTAAACATTAATTACACCAAGATTGCTGCAGAAGAGTCATTATTAAATATAATTTATTTCCAAACCGATTCATTAGGGTGTTTAATTGCATCCCTGGAAACGAGCTGACAGCTGACCAAAAATCAATTTCGTAATGTGGTTTATTCATCTTTTTACTACGTAAAATTATAACAGAACTTTGTATACGAATATTAATGAAACATGAAACAGAAAAAAAATAAACAAAAAACAAATTCAAAACTCCATTGCAATAATAAACAGTGCGGCTTAAAGTTTGAAGGGTTATATATATTTTCCTCATCGGTTTGATATAATTATTATAAAATATAGATACCCGAGCTTATAGGTACACACATTCAAATTATAAAATATGTAATATTCTGAACGTTTTTGTTGAAGTATTATACATTTATTTTTAAATTTTGTTCGTATCGTTTAGAGCTAAACAAACTTTTTTCAGTCACCGCTTAGTAATAATAAAAAAAGTTACAAAACTTAATCATTTTGTAATTTAATTTTAATTTGAAACCATACTATTTCGATGTAACGGTAATTAAACTTATCATTGACAATTTCGTTTTCTTCGGAATATTATAAATACGTAAAACTCTATTCAACGTGGTTGACCTCTGTTTTTTCGTCGTTCGAAATTAAAATAGCAACTATAGGGTTCGTAAGATTACATAAGCGAGAATTGTTTTAAGTTTATTTCATTTGGTCAACGTAATTTATTCGATATCAAAACATTACGTAATGCGTGAAACCCTACAACAATATGCGTGAATTAAAATCAGTGTAGGTGATTAAATATATTCGATTATAGGGATTATTTGATGTATATAATATATTGCAGTAAAATGTGGTCTGGTTGTACTTCATAGTCTCGAATAACATGTACCTACGTATGACCCGCTGAGTTCAGTAATTTTGTACGTATCGATTTAAATTGACGTTTTTTAAATCGATTTTCTTTGTGATAATATTACAGGACCGCAATATAACATTATTATATTATGATATTATAATATGCTTTATTCGTCAATAAGGGGAAAAAAGGGCTTGGATAATACTATGAAGTTGACTTATCTTTAAATTGGTTTAAATTTAAATTAGTTATTAAATCGGTTTCGGCAAAATAAACATCTCATTACTTGCCTCGATTTACCAAATTAGTGTCATTCAAAAAACGTCGATCATTCCAACTATCTATTTTATATCTTTATTATACTCTTCCGCCTCACTCGAGGAAAAACTTTTATTCTTTGTTCCAAAACGATTACTTAGCCAAAGAAACTCACCTTTGTTGAGTGAGTTCCACGTAACTATCAACTTTTTTTTTTATATATATTGTATATATAACAGTTCTGAGTAAGTATAAAGTATAAAACACTTGGCGCGCGAGAAAAAAAAAATAAAAATTAGAAAGGACTCGATGAAATACGCCGTTGAATAACCTTTGACCACTGCAATTTTACATGTTTTCTCGTTTTTTAGACAGCCAAACTAAAGGAATGGTTTTTTTTTTTACGTACGAATTTCAAAGCAATATTTTTGACGACAAATCGAGTTCATCACTATATTGTACGTACACACCGAGTGTCTGCAGACAAATAGTGAACTATACTTCAGCGGATCGAGATGTATATATATAACAAAACAGACTGCAAATATAATTCTTATAAAAATGAGATTCGTCAACACTGATGAAATGTCTTTCGATAATATTTTAAGAAAGACTTCATAGCATTGGATGTATATTTTCACTAGAAGCAACCGCGCTTTTATTCGTATTTGCTGTCGGCCTATCACTGTTGTTGATACCTCGAAACGAAACATTTGACGGATTTCGATACCACCAAACTGTTTTATGATAATATGTTACCCGCGAGTATGCACTATTATGTATATCCGACACATGAAGTACGAACATGTACGTATGCATGTTGATGTCACATGTATGTAGGTTATACTTTAATTATAGAACATAATATGTTTTTTTTGCGGGCGCGATCGCTGATATTACCTGGCGCATTTCGCGTTACCGCATAACTGCAGCTGACTGGGAAAATAAAACATGATTAAGGTTTAGAAGTAACCGCAGTAACCGGAAAAACATATTATCCACGATTCGGTGTTTTTCTGCGAGACGGAAAAGTCAGATTCAGACAAAAAACATATGACACCGTGCGGTAACCAGCGCCAATAAAATGTCTTTCATGACATGTTGATGAAACGACTAATAATTACTGACAAGTTTACATTATTTGATAAGCAGCGGTGCGTTTTATCAATACTTTTGTCATCAGTTAAAGCAATTTTTTTTTTCAATTTCCTGTTGTCGTTTGACATATTTCACACATTTTTTTGATCATTGATAATTATATAAACATTGTATAATTTATTGTACTACAGTTTGATCCCCGACAAAAACCAATACAGAAGGTTCGTTTAGTCATTGAAAATATTATTCAAAAACATTGAATGCATCATTACTGCATGTAATTTTTTACGAACAAATCGTATGCTTACGGTTTTTAAATGGGAATATTTTTCATTTCGAATTCAGAAAAAAAAACCTGCGAGGTATTTTAAATTTAAATGAGCAGAATAGAGTGGCAGCTGAATATTGAACCTCAGAAGATGTCATCGCACGCTTAAACATTCATTCTTTATAAATTATTTAGTGATTATAATGTAGGCTCGATATTTATTCCTTAACGTAACGAAATTCTGGAAAATTCTCGTCGTATTCGGAAAAAGTTAATATTTTCGAATGCACAATACGTCTTATAGATTGGTCCGAGGAACATAAAAAACTAAATAGTTATAAAAACTATTACGACGAACAACTACAAATAACTAACAGTTAACGCGTTTTTATTGTCGCGTGGTAATGCGAGTGTGACGACTGTAGAAACTGTTAAAATAGAGACGAATTTCTTCCCTCGTTGACACACGAATCGGTCTTGAAGTGGTGCTGGTTGCTGGTTGGAAAAAACGATCACCTCGCCGCAGCCGCGGTGCAAGTAGGTACCGCTATAAAAGTGCACGAGTGTCTTATAAAATATTGCAGTAGTCGCAGTAACAGCCGCTCCGCGCACTGCGTTAAGCGAAATTTCGATATTTCAAGAAGGTATTTAGTGTGCGCCGCATCTTTATTTACCGTCACACGCCTACTATTGTTCTCTTTATCGCGTAATAACTTACAAGTGCAATACGGATCCGAATAACGCTGTGTCGCCCATTGTTCCACGATTTTTCCGATAAAAACGAGCGCACGAGATAACGTACAGGCCATATTATAACGTGTGCAGAGTAATATTCTACGACGTTTGAACGTACTCGTTATGACGCAATTGTATACAAATAGACGTGATCCGATCCGATGTAAATACCGACAGTGCTATTACATCGTAATGTCGAGCTTTCGACACGATTATCGTCCTCGGTTACCATGGTAATGGTTCAAATATTATTCTTATCGAATTCCCGATGCTGGCGCGAGATCTATACGCGCCATGCGATTCCTATCGCGTTACCCGATTTCGTGTACCTCTGCATTTTCTCGGCTCGTAAACGATATTTTACGTACACTTCACGGGGAACAATGCACCGCCGCCGATGTTAGCTGGTGGCCGGTAGTCATACTACATAAATGCGAGGGATGCGTTCGCGCGAGATCCATCCTGCCGCGGGAACCGCGATGTCACTCGAACGCCCGCGACGCCCGGAGGGGTTGGAATATTTTATAGAAATAACACCGCGGGAAATCCTTGCGGGTCCGGGGTGCGACTGTGTGCGCGGTTCTTATTTTTATTTTCCACGCTCGCCCCGGCGTGATGGTGGAAGTTAAGGATAAAAAAAATTCCTTTATGGAAATACCGCGGGCTCGATATCCTGTGGCGGCCCTCAAACATTGAATACCGGCGCACGTGATGCCAATGACAAACATCGGGCGGGCACGCCTAATGTTCAAATGGAAATTCCTCGGTGGCGGCACAAAAATCTGTACAAGCATAATTAATGTCACGAGTCGTACAACAGTATTATTCCTACTGGAAGTAAGCCAGCGATGTTTATTGAAAACGTTTCGATACCGTCATTTTTCCCCTCTTCACTTTTCTTCGTCCCGAACCCGTACGGCGGTTAATACCGCATTGTACCCATCGATATTATAGTAGTAATTATTATACCTATTCTTGCGCACGTCTTCTTCGTCCGCTGCTTTTGAACATTATTACACGTCATAACTCACACGACACGTACGTGGCGCGTAAGTAAGTTATTAATTACAATAAAATATTTACGGCACTCGAGTCGTCTTTAGAACAGCTTTGGTTGAGTTAGGTGTACACGTATAGGACGGTGCGCGGATAAATGTTGTACCCGTCGTGGTTTTAATGAATACTATGCAGATAATTTAATATTTTCATTTTCTAGTGGTAATTTCGGCGTCCATTATTAGACTTTCAATATAATACGAAAAGCGCATTTAATATTAACGACCTTATGAATATGATTTAGCGGTTTGTATATATTTTTATTCTTATAAATAAATCCTCAATGTTTAATAAACGATGTGTTTTTTATGAATATTTTATAATTAATTATGCGTTTTCAACTCGGAAAATAAAAAAATAAAATGTTTGAATACACCTCGTGATTCTGGAAAAAAATTGCAATGCATTATAACAGATTGTTCGGTTAGTTTGTAGAGTTTGAATTATAAAAACATTTTATCAATTAAAACACAATTTCATAAACATATAAGTACAATTTTTTTTTTTTCAAAAAAAATTGAACGATTTTATATCTGTTTTTATTTTCTGAAAACTCAAATTGAATAAAAATATAACTACAATGGTAATTTTTGTTGGTAAAATTAAAATTTATATTAAAAATATCTTTGGAATACTTGTCTTACAGCAATATTACAATATTACTGTAAATAAATTCGCTGAACTTTAGCTATAAATTTAGAACTATGTAATTTTCTAAATTGTGTTCCGCCACGATAACAAAAATATTCGGTTAACATTGTACTTAAATGAAAACTAAACACTATATTTCTTACAACAATTATTATATTATTATGATAATTATAACATGGTAGTGCTAATATGCATACAAATTATAGAAAACTACCAATTGCTTTTACTGTTTGAGTCATTTTAGTACAATGCATTAGGGATACGTCGTGTTCTACCAGTGTTTTAGCATTTTCTCATATATTAGTAGGTTAGTAGGTTATACTACGGATTTTTAAACTGATTTTTTTCTGATTAAAGTGCCGAATGTGTCTTATTTCTAATCGATCATGATAATTATATGAAACCGTTTAAGTGATGATAAATGTTCAAAGTATATTTTTTGAATTGTCCTAGAAAGTGTTGTTCGTGACAAACAGCTATAATATTTATTTATTTAATATTATTATTATAATGGGTATGTACTGTACAGTGTACATAGGTGACAAGCATTAGAAAAATACTAACGAATACGCACCATAATTAATATTATAGAATTTTGTTTCAACCAAGTAGTATACTTGGTTGAAACAAAATTATTCATTATCTTTTAAGCACTAACTACTACGTTAAAGTATTAAGCAGTAAGTAATCCGATCGATGTTTGTGTGTTCATTTACTTAATCGTTTTACGCGAGAAACGAAAAAAATTATCTTATGAATAATAGTTCATACAAGACTATGGAAATAATATGTTGGGAGAGTTATGACATACTGTACTAGAAACGAATTATTTATGATTATTGTCTACTTTACGGTATTCCACGGGATACGGGAGCATCATAAAATAAATTATAATTATTTTTTTTTCTGTTAGTATATACACACACCGCGGTAAGTATAACGTATAATATATTTGTGGAGCACGCAGAGCCGATGCTGTTGTAGTATTGTAATAGTAATCGCTCGCATTACAGTCAAACGGAATATCGCGGGAGGCGTACAGATCGTGTAAATCGCGAACTCATTTGGCAGGTAATTGATAGCGGTTGTGTGCGAACGATATGAAAATATTATTCTTTTTTTTCGTCGTGTCGCGTGGCTTCGAGACCCGCAACAACGCCGAAAACCAAAAGCGGTTTTAAACCGAAGCGATCTGTCGGTTTCATCGAAGAGTTAATAAATCATGTTCATTCTCTTCCAAAAGGTTTGTGCGAGCTTCTCCGACAAGATCACAGCTTCAGGTAATTGGATTTAGCGACGTCGAAAGATGGATTGGAAAAAAACGAACCGCCTTTGGCCTTTGTTTTTGCTCGATATGGGTGACAGAAAAAAAAATTATGAAATCTGATATGAGATCGCATATTTCTTCTTTTTTTTACCTATTGTGCAAAGTAGACAATCTCGTAACGTTACTACGTGCAATGTTTTACTAATATTGAACGGTTATTCTACACTGGCACAAACACACGCGCACGCACGCACGCACACGAATACGAAAACGCACAAACACAAACACAGACACATATGCTAGCATTAATATAATATAATTGCTATATACATTGGTGTAATATTCTTTTGTCAATGGCCAGAGAATGCATTTTTTATTATTTTAATTTCTCATTCACTTTTGGCGTTTTAATTTATAGCTATTCCACGACGAATAATAATGCATTTGTCAGCTCTCAATTTCAACCGAAAAACACATAAATCGCCGGATTGCATGACAAATGGGGAGTACGTCGCTGTCTGTTGGAATACGAAGCGATGATTTTTACAACGCAGCGTTGAATATAATAATTTCTCAAATAAATATTATATTAACGACGATATAATACAGTATTGTTTGTTTGGAAAATATTTTAAGAGGGATGTTAGATTATTAGAACGGAAAAAAGACCATGGTAACGGTGGGTCTCGGAATAATAGCACAGTCTTTATGATCGTAGAACCAATGACATTCTCAGCAAGTTCGTCAGCACGAGTCCAATTTATTTTTCCCACAACAACTTCCGGTGTATGAATATTGCGAATTTTTAAGTTTAAAAATGTATGAATTTAAGAATTTAAGGTGCAAGTTTTTCAATTATTTCAGTAGCTTTATTTTAAAGTACCTATGCTGTTCACAAATTCCAAAAACGTTATTCTCCTCCAGACGCGACGGAAAAAGTTAAGACTCCCGGTATCAGCTAGTATTTATTTTTAGTTTATCTAATTATGTAAATAAGATAATGCAATAACGTAAACACGAGTGCACCCTTATTCTTGTTCAAGTTTTTTTTTTTTTGTACTTCATCCTTCGCGAAAAAGATCTCGTTTCCGTGTGTTGTATGTGCCAAAAAGACCAACATTTGAATTGAATAAACATTGTCAAACGGATAATGTTTTAACGTAGAAAATGCCAATGAAGTAAATGAGTTGAAGTAGCACATTTTAATTTAATATTTGGGACACGAAAACATGTTTCCCTTTAATATTTGTACGGACACGACCGATTCCGCCGTCGGTAAGTTCTTTTCTCGGTGTATTATTGTCAACGCATGATGTCTTGTAATCGAAACGATTTCAAACACGCCGCCCGTGTACAGCGGCCACAGTTGTTCAAACAGTATTTCTTTTCGCCTTCTGAAATATTTTTATTTTTTTCCCCCTACAATACATAAATTCACGTGCGGTCTGCGAGTGTTTAATATATTATTATTGCGGTCTTGCACGCGCATACGCACCGGGCCGAGTGTCGGTGACGACTAGTTTTGATAGAAAAATGTCTGTTGTTGACAAACGTGACTGGGGTGCGAGGTGGTTGGTCGTGGCTACACGTGCTTGTATGTTACGTACACGCATACATTACACGAAGGTTTCAAAATAAGCCCGTAGCGCGTGTAATACGAGCACCGACCTCTTTTCAACGGAAAATACTAGTGTTCTTATCTTTATTATTATTATTATTACCATTTTTTTTTTATTCGTCAAGTCTATTTTTGGTTTGTGTTTTATTATTTTTTCTCCGCTGTCCCGAGGGCATAAATATAATAGGAAATAGGAGCCCAGATAATGCGTGCACAAAGTGCCCGCACGTAAAAGCAGACTCGTACCTACGGAGAATAAGACCACGCGGCGCCGGCTATTGTCATAAGAGGTGAGGGTTCGTTTAAAACTTTCTAATTGCGGATGTTTAGAGGTGCTGTATTGCGAACGATACGCCCAAGTCGTTAATAATAACGTGCCATCCACCCCACCCACAGCACTCCCTTCCAACCCCTCGGGCCGCCATCCAGACACTCTTACCATCGACCGTTATGTGATAAATTGGTACACAGCACGGTGACCTTAAATTATTATAAGCCGAGAGCATGGAATATTATATAATAGTAACTTTTAATTTTGATTATTTCGATAGTAATTTTTCCTTTGAAGGTTAGTGCATATATAGCCATGTATATATAACAACTGTTTTAGTGTAATTAGCGAACTTCGTGACGATAAAACGTCTCGTATTTTACAAATACTTCTTATACATATATAATGTGATATTATAAAACTTGTGTAATGAACAGTTTTCTCTTTCCTATTTCATTTTTTTTTACCCCATTTTTCCCCGCCCCTTATGACGACGAGCAAAAACAAAATTCTAAACTCTTTGATCTAGATGCTCATAATTATTATGCGTAACACGTTTTAATCATTTATCTTGACCGGATATACATTTATTTTTTATCGTTAAATCACGCTGCTTGTGAGACAATATACTATGTGTTATTGCTACTCCCTGCGTCTTTTAAACCTAACATGGAATGATCATTTACACGGTAATCGAAATAAAGTATTGAATTTAAAGAACAAATAAGTGCGGTAAATACACATTTCGAATTGTAATGATTCACGCAGATTCAATTGGAATCATATTATATAAGTCTAAAGTGAAATAAATTCAATCTACTTGATGTGATTGAACGATGGTTCAAATATAAATGATATAATTGTTTATTATAGGTACTATATCTGATGTAATAACGTATGGTTCATTTGTTTTTAATAAATTTGATTTTATAATATTTAGACATTTGTATAATTAAAAATAAATTTGCATAATATCAAGTGTTGTTAAATTATTAAATATAAATATTAAATTTATGAGAAAAATATTTAAGGTTCGATTTGATAATAATAACTGAAATTATTAACTTTTATAAAATAATTTTTTTGTGTAATATGTAATATGTAGTAAGAGCTTACATACAAATATGATAGTTGTAATAGATGAATATATAAATATAAATAAAGTTTTATTTGGATTTTTTTTTACTGTCTAAAGCACTTTTAATAGTTTTTACGGTTGTAATCCTCTTGTTTGAAGAGTAAATTTCACGCTATTATTCAAACATCCCGTAAAATAATCATTTAGTTTGTGATGATGTAAATTGCATTAGGTAATTGCATTAGGTTGTACTGTGCCATTATGGTATATTGCTATTATTATTATACAATAACGACACACATTTCAACGGTGCATCGTTCAGCGTTCGCAACGTATTTTAAACTAACCCAAAAACACGTTAAAAATAGAGATTGTATAAATATCATGATCGTTCCGGTAACATTGCAATAATTTGTCCGTGACACCGTGGAATCTAAAACACTATACGCTGTACAAACAGGTAGAATCGGTAGAATGGATTATTGTACATTGAATTAGTTTTGGCTTTCCAGCACATTTTCATTGTTTCTATGCACAGTGCACACGGCAGAGGAATTATTTTTGTTTAAAATAACGGTGAATTTCCGATCGAATTAAAAAATGCACTCAATTTGTGCGATACAATGGTTCGTAAATGTGTAGTTCTTGGTTTTAGTAAGCTCATTTGCTATGCTCGTCGTGTTCAGAAGCGCATGAACGAATGCGATTCCCTTATCGAATGATCTGCTCGGAACACTGAAATACAATCTGCGTAAAATTGGTAAGAGTCTCGTATTGTTATTTTTTTTTTTTTTCGTTCGCTAAAATCCAGAACTATTTCACATTATTATAATATGACGTTATTATTCCACCAGATAATACGTATGAGGGAACAATACTACGTCAATGAACACATTATTATCTACCTGTAAATAATCGTAAATAACACTTCATAATGTATATTATTATATTATGCTTACCGTCAACATGAATTCAATAATATTTGTGCAGGAAAAATATTCTTTAAGCGTAGGTCACTACGAAAACTTCACCGTCGGATCAATAGGTTATTTTTATCGTTTGAAAAAACAAGAGAACGGTTTTGTTATTATTCTATTTTTCTGCGGCAAGATTGGTGTATTTCTAAAAGTCAGAATTATTCGGGAAACCATTGTATTGTTAACTCGGTAGTTTCTATTTCTCAACCAAAAACATTGTTACTATTAATTCATTGTAGCATAATTGGAAGGTCTTTTGGAGAATTTACTGGCGCAAATGTTATTGTGTAAAGTATTGTCATCATTGGTTAACGTCAAAGTTGAATTTCTAATCATAAGACAAACACAAGCGTTTGGATTTGGATATTTTTTTAAGTTTTTAATTGATTCCCTGCAAAAAACCTGTTACAACTTTACAAGTGGTCACATGTTATTCCGAATTTCTAATGTTCTTTATGATTCGCTGAATTCCCGAGAAAAAAATAAACAGTTTGCACTGAGTCATGCACAACAACTTAAAATGCTTATTATTATGACTACGTCACTCAATTTGAAGAATAAATTTAAATAACACATTACCGGTATGCACCGAAGCGAGGCGGGTATTCAACAACCAGTCACCATATTTTGTCTTCATTTTTTTTTTTGTGGATGGCACTCTGGGGAGAAAGTACATGTATCAGCACACGGAAGGAAACTTCGAACGCAGAGTATAATAATACGTTAGTGCCCAGAGGTGCGTTATTCTACATTTTAAAGTGATGTATCACCATATACTTAAAAATGTTCTAAGTAAACTTCACTTAAAAATGAGGCAACGCGGACATGGCATGAATAAGTTATAAATTCGCTTACAAAACTTTAAGATTTGATGAGCAAAAATATGCCAAACACCGTTTTATTTATTAATCAATTAATAAGTAATTATTAAGTTTTTTTATGATATGTACTCTAATGAAATAAATAACCATGGATGTCTTGAGCAAAGGTATACATATAACACAATATGTTAAGTATGGACAGCTAAAATAAACAACATTTACATGGTTTTGCAATAGTAGACTTAATTTCAGATTGCATCGTCATTAGTTGAAAAAATGAATAATAGTTAAAAAGCTTGATTATTTTAAATAACATAATAATCATACTTAATGAAATAAATGTTTGCATCCAATACAATAAAAAGTAAAAAGATAATGCAATATGAGAAAGTTAATCAAACTGTTAATTTATCAAACCATAAAATACAAAATACATTTTCGGTATAATGTAAAGTTATTTTACTCAGATTAATACTGGTGAATAAGAAAAGAAAATTTACCAAATAGAATTTATTTAATTATTCTTAAATCGGTAAAAGAATTATATTAAGAAAAAGCTTGTTATTGTATTATATAAATAAATAATGGGTTTTGAATTTTAAAATAACTTATTAATAATGTTGATGTTTCTATAAAAATAATTATACACTCCAAACGATTTACCCATCAATATATTTTACTCAAACTATCAGCATATTGCACTGATGTGATAATTTAACAATTATTTTAAAATCCTCGAAAAAAAAAAAGTAACCTTATAAGCCAGAAAAATCTGCAGTTTTATTAATATGATTTTAATTAAATTCATATAGGCTATCAACCACACCCGAGCTCCATCAACAGCATCTGACACCAACACGTATATTGCACATTGACCCTTAACATTAGCGTAATAAATAATAATAATTAAAATAATAATATTTTATTTCGCGTGTAAAATCATTATACCTTTTTCGTTATTTTCTAAAATATTAAACCGACATACCGGTGGTTCGCACTGTCAGCTATAGTACGCGCGCACGTATCCAGTACAAAGTTCCACGTACAGAAAACGGAAAAAAAAACTTGTATAGCTTAGTGTTATATATTACAGTGGTGAAAAGTGGGTACTTTTTTTTTCGTTTTTTTTTTTTTTTTTTGTTCCGCTGTCGTACAATAGGAATCGGAAAGTTTTCCAAAATCTAACCGTTAAGTGTCTGAGGAAAAATGTAAATAAACGGGACGTCTTGCGCACAGGCACCTCAACGCGTTCGCACGGTATGCTTCGTCTCCGTCGTCCTTAACGGCGCTACAATGTACAGCGATTTCGTCTTGGACCGTATTTCGTGCACTTCTCTCGTCCTGCACCCGGGAGTGCACGCGACCGGTTGGTCAATAACAATCTGTTAGTTCCGACGGGACGACGCGCATTTCTTTTAGCGGTAAAAATTATCGATTTTCCCGGGCGGCTACACCTTTAACCGGCAACGGGTGTGCGTGTGTACGTCCGCGCCACGCCGATTTCCTCGCACCTAACCAGATAGTACTAACCTGTACTAACCTGTCGGGCGGAGCGAAATACGATGAACGGCACGGGCGTATTATACCTACATATACGTGGGTACACGGTGCGCGGTCACGTCTGGTAAACGTGGCCATCATTAGGAGGAGCCGGTGTATTATATATTACAATTATGTACGAATTCGGTTACCCCGAGATCGCCGGAATTTTCTTCCGTAGGTACGCGATTTGAAGATTCGTATTATCATCTTTTTCGAACAGTCCACACCGCGCATAAAGTGCGAGCGTTACTTTAGAACAGTGTTTCTTAAAAGGTGTGTCGCGGCTCGCCCGGGGCCTTTCGTACGTTTGGGGCAGGGGGGGATGACGTGAGATTTTTTCGTATAAGAGTTTAGTTCTAGTAAAATATTTAACGATTTCGATGGGAAAACATGTTTACAACTATAATTAGACATTATGGTTTACATGGGCGGAGGGCCATTTAAATTTTACATTAAATTAAAGGAGCTAAATTTAACGAAATAGTTTGAGAACCACTGCCTTAGAAAGTACGATATACAATAATGTTGAAATTATTGCAACATAAATTATGTTTATATATTTAAAACTATAAAAATATTATTGCATGCATTCTGAAAAAGCACTTAGTTTTGCATTTTTTATAATATTTTTATTTTGTTAAACATAAAAATGGCATCCGTCCATAATACTGTCTCAAAGCCATTTGTGGTGTACATAAATTCGTTTGGATTTCAAAATGTTTGATTCCGGAATAAATCTTAACTCTTCTCGTTTTATACATTTGTGAAAAAAAATACTACAGACAAATTCGGGTCACAGATGCAAAACACGTAGATCCGTTATGCGAAAATCCCGTCCGCGGGGACCGTGTTAACGGTTAATGTATAAAAAAAATAAAAGGGGAGAGGAAAAACGGAAAACGCTGTGAATGTAAATTGAAAAATTATCATCGTGTCTGAAAATTATGTTCGAATCAACTTCTGAAGATTTAGTAGGAGTTAATGAGAAAAAAAACCACCGTGATAACAACAAATCGCAAATATATTTTTAAAGAACTATTTGAATATTTTAAAAGACTTTTTTCAATCGACATTTTGATTTAGACACTCGCGTAGACAACACCTTTTATGATATTCCACAAAAGGTTGAGTTTAGTTGAGCTTTTATTATTTCCGTAATGAATTATAATATTATTTATCTGAGGAAGTGAACCACGTTGCGTCATTCGCTGTATAATACAACTGTTTTAAATGATATTATGCGTATACACTGCGTTCTGTATACATGTAGCCTAATATCAAACACCATTTTGAATTTACATAAAAATAATGCGAAACTTTATATTTTTTCGAACAAATAATTATTTTTACAAGTTTAGGATAATTTATGTTTTTAATTTGAAGATATGATTAGGTGATTTTGTATTATACTCGTAAGAAGTAATTTTAATATTGTGAAATATGTAAGACGACTAAAATTCTTAGACTTTCGTTGAGCTCATCAACAATATTGTAATTAAACTTTAAAGATAATCTAAATAATTTAACCTTAAAAACCAATATCATATATACCAATTTTTATAATACAAAATGTTTTTGCAATTTCATCACGAAAACACACATTTTTCAAATAATATTACACTATATTATAATTTAATACATTTTTTACAGGTCAATTAATGTTTTAAAATACCCCGCAAGTGTAATCATGACTCTATTTGCGCCTAATATTTACAGAATTTATAAATTACTTTTAGATTTTGAGTGACACTAGGAATGTACTGGTTTCATCATGATGTTTTATTATTTTATTTTTATTTTTTGTGTTCGTGTACACGATTTCGATTCGAAGAATTGCTCCGGTGCACACAAACATTCTTCTGAAAGAAAACTTCGTCTTCTTGGTACTATGGGTACAAATTGAGAAAAACAGAGCTAGGTAGTGCAAAAAACTTCAATAAAAGTCGAAAACCAACCCCTGCAAAATCTAGTATTTTCGTCACTACGCATTATCCACTTGTTTATCTATCATAGGTGCAATATATTTGGTTGTAAAGCTATAAAAAGTGATCGTAGCAACTCGAAACATACATACATTATCGATTAACAAGTATTTAATAGAAATTTTATACTTTTCGATACATCAATGTGTACGATTGTGTTCGAGATATAATAAATTTTTTCTTAGATTGAATATGCTCGCAAAATAATAATAATAAACACATTTAACACATTTTAAACTATTATAGATTCATAAGGTTGTAAAAAAAAAAGTTTCCTTCGGAGACCTCATTAGTCGAATCGAACTACATTTCAGATGCACATTGTTAAAAAATAATAAGACATGCAGCAATAAGATCTGTGTATCTCGCCCAACCGTTAAGGTTCATATGACCTAGGAGTACCACCTAGTCAAAGAACTAATATTTTACTATATGATATATATATTTTTATCATTATTATTATTATATATCATAACAGAGTCTTGACTAGAAATTATAATTACAATCATAAATCTATTATAAACTAACATTATTTTAATAATTTCGGAAATTAGAGTTTATAAATTAAATAAATAGACATAATTAATAAATACATACTATACCCCTACACAGTATTACGTACATTATTTTATTAACTCTCCTGGTTTTAAGTAGGTACTTATAAAACTTATAAGCCTTCTTATTATTATATAGATTCTCTACTAATATATTAAATATTTTTAAAAATGTAAACTAATGCAACCCGACCTCTTACAATCAAGACCTTTTTTTTTCAATAGCAATGGTACATTGGCTTAAAGTTTATACGACATATACAGCAATCAACCCATCACTGTATATAGCCTGAATTAGGAGTTTCGCTGTTTTTCAATATGCTTTCGTTGTTTAAAGTTCACGTTCCGTTTATAAACACGAAATATCATCGAGTTCCGATCCGCAGTCGGCTATTGTCAGCAGATGTTCCGATATAAAGTGTACAAACGTTGAACATAAAAAAAGTATTCGTATTCGATCGCGTGCAGTGTAAAAAACATTGTAATAATTAAACGCGAGATGCACGAATAAATTAATTTATATATTTTGTTAGTATACGAGCATCGATTTTCTATTGTTTTATATCGGATGTGGGTGGTGTTTTAACGTTATTCAAATCCGCGGCTACGATCCCGATTCGCTAGTGCGGGCGTTCGTTTTGATTTACCGCACTGAACGGAATACAATAAAAAAAACAAAAAAAAAAAAATACGAAAATATTCACCCTGTATACGTGAACTATCTCGCGTTGATGCAAAAGCCCCGTCGACTATTCGCCGTGGTGATCAAGCGAGATAAACCAATTATTGCGCCGACTGCCATATCCTTTAGTTGAGAAACCGGTCACGAAAGTATACAGGACCCGTATTTCCCCGCGGATAAACGCATTTTTCGACCGTGATCTTATCAACGGTGTATATATTATTCATTAAAATCGCTGCTTTTCTAACCCTCCGCCACAGCAACGCTACCCCCTGTGCCGCTGCTCACAACAACGCAACGGGCCCGAAAAGGGACGGGCTCGCGAAGTAGGTACACATGCGGCGCGGTGTTGTGTCCCTGCGATGGTGAGTGAATTTATTTTCCTTTCTCGCGCCGCCAAACGCGAAACTTATCCTTTTCAGCTCCTACAATGGGGCAGCGATGAAAAACCGTTCCTTGTATTCCCTCGGTATTCGGTTACGATGATAAGGATAACCGGATAGGATGGTAAAAATAATATGTGGGGCCATTTCTGCGGAACCGAAAGTATCCGCCGTGCAGTGCGCCGAGACCCGTGGATTTCAATTGGCGCACTGCATGGCGTCCAATATTATCTGCAATATTGTCCGCGACGGTGTAGCGCTCTACGCCTAATAACAAGTAATAATAATATTAGAAACTATACGTTGCAGGGTGTTTGAAGTTCATTTATGCATATAGTTCTGATTTCCCGGCAAAGAAAATTATAAGTTTATTAGTTAGTTTGAGTTTCGGGAGTTCCGGGTTAAATAGTTACATCCTGGAAACGTAAGTTACTTAAATGCATTATAGTTTAATAAAATATTTATACCATACCTTTAGATAATAAAACGCCTTTACAAATGTATAACTATGTCTGAATATGTATTATAGTATCTATTAAACATATTTTATACGACCCGATTAGGTGTTAAAACCTTAAAGTGTTGATGTACTCAACGACTAAAATATTATAATCCCATTGAGGGCAATCTAAACAAATGTCTCGATGTCAATTGTTGAAACTTTAAAGCTCTCGTTGCTTAATATTAAAAAAATATATTTTTCGTTTTTCGAGTATAATTTTATATCCATGACATCAGCTACTGAGGTACCATGAATGTTTTATATGATGTTGAAAGTATTGCATACAATTTTAATGCTTCAGTCTTTAGGGGTAGACAATCAAAACTATGTGATCGACTTGAAGTATTAAATTATAAGGAAAAGTAATAAATTTAAAAAAATAAAGTCATATTGTGCAACTTATTCATATTTATTTGTTTGAAAAAATTATATTTAACTTCCAAACAAAACGAGTAGCGAACGTTCACAAAATTATTGTTATCTCCTATACAAACATATTTTTACTAGGTATTAAACAGGAATTTGTTATTTTTAAGGTTTCACGTGATTGCACGTAATACAATCCATACATTGTTGCTGTAACGTTTTTTACCATTACCGACCGGCAAACTTTCTGAGATACAAACCGACGAATGAAACACTGAAATCCAAAATATAGTAAATGATAAACGTAGAATGATTTTTTTTAAAAAAAAACTACATTCAAGGCTACGATATCGATTAGTTTTGCGAAATCTTAAAAAAAAATCACTTGCAGTGTTTTTTTCAACTGATCGGCCACGATTTCGGTTATCGGATGACCAAACTTCCCCGTATGTACTTTAATCTTGAAACGTAGTACGGCTCCATGAAAACCTTTTGAAACTCTCACGACAGTACGCAGCCACGGGTTGAAAAGTATTTAATAATACAATTCCCTAACCGTAATGTGCACGGTGTTCCGATATCGTATCACGTAAGTGATGTTAAAAGTTCATGCCGAGACGTGTGAAACGATAACCGTTAAAGGATCGTGTAGCCAATACTCGCCGAGTGTGCCCTTTGCGTATTTCCATGTATCACGTGCAATTAACATAATAATTTATGGTACCGAAACATCTGAAGCGCTGTGTGCTACGTAGGACGCAGCTTCAGTTGACGGCTTGAGTCGGTACACGCCGAGCACGACGATGTCGCCCTTAGACGGTCATAGGTTCGCTTTGAAAAAAGTCGATTACCAGACGGCACAGAAGACGGTAGGGGCGGGTAGGTGTTGGGGAAGGTTAGAACGACCTGCGACAAAAAGAACGCAGCGGCGGCGACGTTACGGCCCGTTACGTACGTACCGTCTCACTCTCTCTCTCACTCTCTCTCTCTCTCTCGAAATGTAATCACGATGAAATCTCATGTGGACACAACACATCAATAGGGGAATGCATTCTTAGTAGGTAGTACAGTTGCGCACACTATTAGACGTTCTCCAGCAGCAGCATCGCATCGGCGAAATCGAAATAATGCCTGTGCGCACCCGAAGACCGGGCATCCGGGCACCTTTTTTTTACCGTATTTTTTTCCCTCCCTATTCCCCTCGGGAGGCTGTTGGCGCAGAGACGGTCCGGCGGCTACTATAATACCGTTAGGACGATGACGTAGGTACCTAAGCCGCACCACCGCCGGTGCACGCGTATCGTTTCGTCCGATGACCGAATACAGATTTAAAAACGTAATTTATTTCGGCAGAAATGTTTTTGGAATAAACCCGGTTTGGATGTATATATATATATATATATATATATATAAACACGCATTATGGTACAAGTGTATACTTGCAAAGCTGCTGCGGTTGTTGGCCAGCGTATTTAATCAACATTTTCTTAGAATCTCATTTCCGGAAGAACGCTATCGTGAAAAGAAAACCGTTTCCACATCCGGATAGTCAGGAAATTCATACTGTAATTCGCTTGTCTGTCCAATTTTTCGACGAGGTAAACGAAATACTTTGTCGATCTCAAAGTTCAACTGTACTTCACTGCAGCAGCGGCCCGTCTAAAACTACAGCGGAAAAATGGTTTAAGGCGTATATAATCAGTGAACGTGCACAACATAATATTATAACATTCCGATGAACCAACGCTAATCAAGGCTAATTGATAAAAAATTCTGTTCCGTAAAAGCTTAACAATACGCGTGCATCAAGTCCACTATTATTGATCTACGGTATTATACAAATCATTTATTCGTCGGTTCTCTTATTTTTAAGCACGTATACTGAATTCCGTATTGAACGGTTCTGTCGTTCTTTACAGCAGATTACGGTGGCTGAAAAGGTTCCATATCAAAATATCGATTTGTTCAGGAGAGCACTTTAAAACTACAAACATTTGTATAATTTTTTTTGTTAAATTCCGTATCGGAATTATTTCAATACACTCGTATATGGAAAAAGTGTATTTCTTTAAATTTGAGAATAATGCAAAAAATAATGCAAATACTAACTTTTTCAACTAACATATTATATAAATTTTATATTTTTTCCAACTTAATTATATTTGAATATTATATGTTATACTTATGAGTTATAAAGAATATAATATATTGAAATGTAATGTTTTAGTCTCTTTTTATTATTGTATTTAACGAAAGTTCATGCAAGTTCGTTAAGTACCTACCTATAATGTACTTGTCTGTACCTCTATTTTAATTTGTATTCAATACCTACCAATATTGATTTTTTCATAAAAAAAAAAAATTAATTTCTTTAATAATATTATATAATATTTAGAGACTATTTGTTAACAATTTGTTTCCAAACCCTATGCTAATGAGTAATATTGAGTAATATTGTACAACATTAAATTAAATATTTTAAAAAATGTTAAAACCATCTGAACATTTAATTTAACCAAATAAGTGTATTATGATACTTTTTTGGTATTATTATATTAATTCAAAATGCACTTACATATAAATATATATGTTAATTATTCAGTTAGTAAATATCATTTCAAAGTTGAATCGAATAGACCCATATTACACACATACACACACATACTGCATTTCTTTCTAAAAGTACAGTTTCCTTAAAATTTCCCATGCCGAATAATTATAGGTATAATATAATATGGTAGTTTTAGCTTGAGTGCATCTTTGAATTGAAGAAATTCAAAATTTTCATAAACACAAGCAGTTTTTTTTTCGGAAATTTAACTTGGATTTCGTACCCGAGTGAACTCGCTTGAATAACAATCGAAGTATGAAACTTTACTTTAGATTTTTACTGTACGGCTATTGCGGGTAAAAAACTTTCGACAGCCTTTTATTCTACGTAAAAGATAACGAATACAAAAAAAAAAAATGCAATTTCTAGATCCTTTCCGAAACAAATATGGGGGTAATATGAAAGACAATGGATTCCGTTCCGATCCCTGCAAACACTCGAACCGGAACAAACGTGGTCAACTCGGCTTGGAAAGCTAAGATCAACTTTTCATTGCAAACAAAAAAATATATTTTGTTCGTTGTAAGTGTATTTGACAGATATTTTTTGACAAAATCGGAATAAGTAATTAAAGTTATCCGACCACGACGGGCCAAAGATTCACTCAAACAGCAATTTTCGTGAATAAACATGATTTTAAATTATTATTTACGCAGCAATCGTACTTTTAACATTATGGTTTTTAAACCGTTGAATTAAAACGTTCAATGCTTTTATGGTTTAGAAAAATTTGATTAATTATGGAACACAAAATAATGACAAACACTACGAACGGATTCGTGTAAAATTACTAAAAAAGAAATTTTGAGTATAGTCTAGGCGAACAATCAACGTCTTTTCTTAGTATCGAGATAAAGCGAACCGTTTGTTTCCCGTTTTTATAGAAATTAATTTCGAGAACCGCTTGTCGACCGGTAAAATATATGTTAAATCAATATAATATGAACGAGCCGTGGATACACGATTGTGGGCTGTATGTAAACTTTAGGCTGTACGTATTTGAAAGTAGATTCGTAAAAAGGAATTCTCGGCCTATAAGTTTTGCGAGAAAACATAAGTACCGGGCCAATCGATTTCAGGTGGTATAAATATTTAAAATTTAACCCTGATAATGTGAAGAGAAAATCGTTCACCATAGGATTCACTTTATATTAGACGGTCGAATAGTGTACATCAATATTATGAAACATTATGAATGCTGAAGCACTTAGGCGCAGTAATTAGCGTTAAAATAAAACCAATCAATTATTACTATTACACTTATTATCATATCAACAAAGAAATTGGGCAGAACTAATCTAAAAGTTGCGATACTAAAAATCATTTGTTACAATATTGAAGTGACCAGTCGAAATATGTTATTCTGTCAGATTATTTTTATTAAATGTTACTGTTTTTGCACAGAAATAATATCAGTTTTTATGGGTATCGCATGGTGTCATATGTACTAACCGATTTATCGTTTAAATAACCAATGTCGCTGTGAACGGATTAGTATTACAGTTTTTAATATTCCCATTAATATATTATTTTTAGTTTTTTGAAAATTTTTGAAAATTCAATTCCGACCAATGCTGTATTTTGAAAGTATTAGTTTTACGTTATAATATTTTGAATGCATAAAATATTTTTATATTTCCTAGTCAACATTGATAACAATATGTAATATTCATTACTTCGAATATTAACTCGTGACATAACGAACGAAGGAAGAATTAATATGACAATAACCAATCGAAACGCTTTAATTTTGAAACACAGAAACGAGCATAACTTATTGTTTAAACATTCCGTTTTATATCAACTACAGTCGTGCAGATGATTAATAAAATGCATAGTAAATGAATTGCAACTTCTATTCATGCTTAATTACAAACATTTTCTCTCTGGCTGCATTCGATGAATGGTGAATGTATGAGTACAAAACAAATCGTGATAATCAAAGTTTTAGATTGCAAGTTGCAACTAAAGTCCCGTACACCATACCTTATTTTGAATCGTTTCAATATAAAACGTCATTATGAATATTATATATCTATATTGTATATCATCGTAAAGACAGTTGATTAAAATACTGTTAAAGCATGTTTCAACTAACATGAAAATGCTGAAAGATACATTGAAAATAAACAAAACTATATCCTTTTTTGGATACCCAAATAGCAATATACGCATGTCTTCAGTACTGTTTTAGACTATTCGGACGAATTTCAGTAGCCTGCAGGTTAAATATCTTCAGTTTACATAGTATACATAGTGCTATTATGGCTGCTGTGACTGTTGTGAGCATAATAGTCACTGATGAATTTTATTGTTTCCAATTAGTGCCACATATTATTGGCTCCACCCGTGTTCCCTTTTGTTTACGATTAATCGGAAAGTAATCCAATTTGGTCACCGGAAATATTACCGTACGGATTCATCATTTACCAAAAAAATAAAATGTATTATTAAATATTGAAATAATTGTAAAAATACTCAGGAAAAATCCATTAATAGTTATAATTAAATGAATTGCCTATTAATGTCACTCAACTTACAACGTTACTTTGACGCAATCGAGACAGTAAAGTTCTTGATAGTTTATATACTTTCATCTATAAGCTTATTGGACAATAGCGATTTTCTGAAACAAAGATTTGAATATGAGCGTTTTCAATTTTGGTATCATAGGTCAACAAACTTCATCAAAATTGATATTGTAATTTGAATTTATTTAACACAAGCGTTGTGTGTAAACTCTGGGTAGTACAAACATATTGAATATGTTATTTGATCGTAAAAGCATTTCGATTAGTCGACACAAAATAGGTTTTACTAATCGCAGTGACCTTTTTACGTGGTAGGTTAGACAAAATAACTGCAATTAAAATAACCATTGACATTACGAAAGGGTTGTGTTTGATATCTATAGATCATATGTTTATTTAAAACTGTCCCGATTAGCAAGAAAATCCTTTGTGCCGAACGGTCAATGTGATATGTTATGGCGAATAACGTTTTGTGTAAATGTTTACATCACCATATAAAATGTACCTCGTGTATGGCTTTTATCCTACGGCTATAAGTATCATCGAAATAATATACATATATTCAGATATGGGTTTAAACCCATAGTTTACCCCAAAGAAGTATGCATCATTTCCAAATATTGCAATGATGAAATATATTACTTTATAATATATGGTGCGTACTACAATAAGCAAACACTAGAAAGTAGTAATACTCAGGTAATTCAGGCGTAAATATACTACAATACGTTTAAATACAATCAATAGTGACGTAATGGTTATATTTGATTTAATATTTAAAATACATTTTACTTTTTAAACCATGCTTACTATTGGGCAAGAGCTATACGTACATATTTTTGTGAGTTTCACTTAAAACATTTAAGCCGAAATGATTAGTTATGAAAAATTAATAATTGATAATATTCTTGAGATAGGTACTATCATTGAACATTTTTTCATGATATCTTGGTGATATGTTTATAATTATAATATGTGATAAGAAATGAACATTTTGTAGCTGAAACCTCAGTTAAAAACTGTTGGATTTCTCTATGGTAGTATATCACGGTATTTATTTAGATTACAATTTATTCAAAACATTTGGTTTATATTTATTTATTGATTTCCTATAAAAGTCTGCAATTGAAATAAATGTGAACAATTGTTGTTTGTAAATCAACTTAACATTTTAATGTATGTATAATCACGAAATAATGTCCTGTATTTTGGATGAAGATTTTTTTTTTTTTTACTTTGAAAAATGAAACAATAATAATACAAAGCTCCATATAATATGATATTTACAGAGATATTTTAATTGGACTTTGTTTCATTTTAGATTCTGAGTTATAAAAAGAATGCGTCGGTTTTATCAGGGTAAGTGTTTTTTTTTCCTGTTTGCACGATTTCGACCAGAAGGATTGCCCTGATGTATACAAACCAGGTAGTTTTCTAATAGGAAATTTCTTCTAGTTGGTACTTTGAAGATGTTATTTTTTGAATTTACAATAAATCGAGAAAACAGAGTAAAACAGTGCAAAAATCTTCAACCTATATCGAGAATTTAACCCTCTAGTTTTTTGTCACACGCTTCATCCACTCGTTTATTTTTCTTGGACACCAGATTTTTTATAACAGTTTATTTAATTGGTTGTCATTCTAAAAATATTAACTGTAGCAATTTGAAAAATACATAAACTATCGATATTATATTAATATAAGCATTTAACAGAAATCTCATAGTTTTTCAGACCTTTTTCACCCAGAATTGTTTTTTTTGAGAGCAATGGTATATCTATTCCCATTTCTCATCTGACCGTGGAGTCCAACCCGACTCAGAAGTTTCGTCCGTTTTTTTATGTAATATTAAATAGAACGATGTGAGTTTTTTTTATTACCAACTAGTAACGAAAACAGTATGGTTGTAGAGCTGGTTTTGGTGCGTAATTATTTTAAATTCAAAGTGATCGCAGTTTCAATAAGAAATTAAAAATATGACTTTTAATTTATTTGCTCTAAAACCGAAAGTGTATCTTAAATATCTTCAAGTTCGCATTAATCCATATTTTATGCATGGGAAACGAATAAAACCAAATGTAAAAAATTCACCCTTTTAACGGGATGATACAATTTTGCTTTTACCCATTTATATATATATATATATATATCACTCAGAAACCATTAAGTTTAAAGTTGAAACTTTCACTATATAGCCAGCGACAGTTTTTATCAAAAGACAGTGAAACTACTTTGTGTTGGGTTAATTTCGGTAGTTAAACAACAAATAAAGAAAAGGATCACACGCCTTGACGGTGGGAAAATATCAATGGGCTACCTATGTCCATAAAAATATAAAGAGACGGAAAACGTGAGACAAAGGACAGTAAGAGATATGACCTATTGTTAGGAATTTCAAAAGAACAAGAGTATTCCGGTGTTAAAATAATAGGGTGCATCTACCTGAATGAAAAAACGATGCAGTGTATTATTATTTCATACTTTGTGAAAAAAAAAATGAAATAAAAAAAGGGTATATATATAAATATTTCGTATATTATGTATGTGTTGATGGTGAATACATATACATGTATTTTGTTAAATCTTGTTTCCTTTTTCTGCAATGTTATGACTATTGTGTGTAAAAACGTCGGGCGAAAATATACCCTTTTCTTTTACAACGAAATCTATGAATGATATTAGCGTCCAACGACAGTGTTTTCACGCGCGTTCGGTGCCGTAACAACGTGTAGACTCAAAATTAAATCGTGCGCGATAAAACGATAACATTTCGAAACTCGGGGTTACGTGTAGCTGTGCCCGGTGAAAACTCTTCGAACAAACCTTTTTCGCCGAACGTTACGACCGCGAATCTCATCGGTATAATTGTTATGACGGTATGCGTGATACAAGGTGATTTATTGTACCACGTTTTTCCAAATATTAAACCTGAAGACCAACGATCCGTTTGCGTATGGTCATGAATCATGATGATTCCATCGACCAAAACCACATACGTATTGTTATAGAAAACGCGACGGGATCGAAGCACTTCGGTCATAATCAGGGCTCGTGAGTTCATGCATTTGCATATCAATCTTGCTAAGTTGTATTTAATGCTAGATGACATAGAAATCCATTTCAAGGTACGGTGGTTAAGTATGTGTAATTTTATGTTGCAAATATTTGCATATTTAGAGGTTTTGTAACTATTTGGCATAATTATGCATTTTTCTATTTTATTGTGCATATTTTTACCGAAATTTGATCAAAATGCAATAATTTATATGTTTACACAGTATAAAATATATGGGAGTTTTCGCAACATCAAACTATTAAAAATAAAACGTATAGAGCAGATAAAGCGAGTACAAACGTACGTATATGAACGTACCTATAGGTACGTAGCCCGCATTATCATATGAATGGACATTTTTTTGTTATTCCAAAATTTACTTAAAGTATTTTTATTTTTTAATCTACATATTTTTGATACATATTTTTAGATTTTTAGTGCAAATAAATGCATATTTCTGAACTTTTAAAGGCATATTTCATTGCATATTTTCCCAGCTTTTAGTGCATAAGTGCATACTTATTTAGACATTTTTTAGAGCATGAACTCACGGGTCCTGGTCATAATATAAACCGTACGCGTGCGACGCTGCGATATGTTTTGTTTCCGAATCTGCTTCGCGACGATAATAATTTTCGCCGGGGAAACAAAACAGTCGTTTCGCGACGCAAACATCAAAGACTCGCCAAGTATTATGCTGTCGCTACACGTGTTCGAGATGCGAACGAGAAATGACGGAAATACAATAATATCGTTTTCGCGTCGCCGAACATAACTTTTATTCGAACTGCATTTCACTCGCATGCACGAACGGACACCGTCAGACGACGACGCGCGACGGCGGGCGATCGGAACAAAACAGTAATCACGAGCTCGGTGCCGCGATCCGTCGACATTAGCCAAATGACGGGACTTTATCAATAAAATGCTCGGAGCGGGTATGAAAATTAAAAACTTTCGGATATTTGCATAAATGCGACATAACCAAAAGTGCCGTGCTGAATAATTTATGACCGTAGGTTATGTTATGTGGACGGATGTACGGGCGCGCATGTGTTTATTTTGCGACCGCGTTGTAAGGGCGTTTTTAGCGCGTCTTGTGTAAACACAAATTATTAGTGTCGGCCAGGCGAATTGTACGCCAGTACGGGTGAAGAGTCGGGGAATAGGATACGACGGGAAAAAAAAAATAAAAAAATTAAAAAAAACCGGTATAAATGCGAACTCGGGCTAAAGTGAATTATGAAAATACTGTTTTTGTAATTAAAAAATATGTGTGTAGCCACTAATTGACTTACAAACGGAATAAATTTGCGCGCTCGGCAATTATTAGCTCGTCCACAATATTCTTAAGGGATTGCGTATTTGCATCAGATGTTTTTGAGGTGTATACAGTTGAATTTTTATCATTTCAAAAAAGATTTATTCGTGGTATATATTTTAAACACTAAAACTTTTTTTACGTTCTATTTTCGCGCGTACCTATACTCCATGAATTCAGTACGATTACGATTTTAGATGATAAATCTAATTTTCTACGAATGTGACTGTTGAGTTTACCCAATTAATAATAAAAACAATTTACTGTCGACTGAACAACGAGTCAATGTTTATGATTCGTTTATTTTTATATATACACTTTCAAAATAATTCTTGAAACGATTCTTGAAATCAAATTGATACTAAAAATTAATTGTGTTTTTCCTCGGAGCGAACACTTTTACAATCCCGTCAACAGAACGGGATCCAATTTCATTACTGATATTATATAATATGTGTTCAGTGCGTTTAAAAACATTATTTTGATCCTATTTTGGAATATTATCCTAATGACAATATAAGCCTGTAAACCGAACCAAAAACGTTGTACGGCGAACGTCGCTATACTTATACTGATAGGTCCATATTGTTTTTTTGATTTTAGTCGAAACATTTTGAATAGCCCATTCATAATAATATGATATTCAACCGAAACAATTGGATTTGAAATGCGCAAATAGTTTATAACTTTGATCACGATTGCATCGTTAATTATTATAGTTAATATTTTACCAGAAACGGTGTGTTAAATATGAATTAAATCCGATTGATTTGACTTTAATAAGGTTACAGTGGAAATGATTTACAACGACATCGGTTCACGCGCGAGCAATCGGGTTGGCGGCCTGAAATTACACGTGCCTTGTCAGAACATCTGTCGATGCGTGTACGTGTACGAACAGCGAACAGTGCCCGTGAAATATTCGGAAACCCTAAATACCACGCGGTTAGGACCACGTAACCGGCACACATTATTATAATGTTAATCGCACGCCACGGTTAAAGATCGTTTTAATCAAATCACTATTGGCGAAGTGTGTGGACCATAGATATATACTAATACTAGATAGCCGTCTTCGAATACACCACTACAAAATGAGCTGAAACACTACGCCATATGCAAATAAGACACTCGGTAAACAAACGTTATCACTTATCAATATTAGACTATTATCCATATAATACATTTATTTTTATTACATTAATATTATTTAAAAATGAGAATTCTCCGTCTTATAATTAAGTAATATTATGTTTTATATTATTCGACATAACCATTAATTAATACTACCAGTGCAGTATATACGAACAATATTTATTAGAACAATATTTCATATTGTCGGTGTCCAATAGGTGATAATTTAGTCCATGTATCTGATAATGTTTGTTTATCGAGTGTCTTCTTTGCATATGGCGACGTGTTTCACTGATAACGAGAAGACGGCTATCTAGTATTAGTATATATCTATGGTGTGGACGCGACACCCTGCGGTATGAAGTGTTATCGGTTACCCCGTTATAGCAGTTAATCATTATATTATCGTTACCGTTTGCCGATATATCATGTAGATTTAGAGTTTCGCAACATTTTCAGCGCACTGACTGAAAGCACGCACTCTGAAACGCGAAATGTAAACCATACGTCGTCTAGATTCGAACGAGAATTGTCAATATCGCAGTATTGTCGCAGCAACTCTATAAGCCAATCGATGTGTACCCTTTGTAAGAATCCGCAGGTCGCATTCGAATAATGATGTTTACGTTTTGCTTATTATTTTGAACATCGATCAAAACCAAATACGTTTTCTCAATTTTGAACAGATTAGTAGTTATACTACGCTAACCTGCAACGTACGAGTACATTCGTAGTAGATAAACCAAGGTTCATTCGTAGAATAAAAAAATACTATATTTCACCAGTTATAGAATTAGGATTGTTTGAAATTTCGAAAAACAAATTTTCTTATTAGTTATTCGAAGCCATGACTTATCTGACAGTTAACACCCACACTCACTGTATATTCACTTCTTCCCACCACAATATTACAAATGTGAAAAATATTGAACGCAGTAATTAAGCAAGTTGGCGTTTCGACAGTTTTCGGAATATTTTTTTTTTTATCTCAATACAAAATAATATTTTCATTTTGTTATTTTTGTAAAAATATATTATAAAATGTCAATCCCCGAGGCAGATCGATGTTATATAAATATAATTATTTTAAGAATTCTATAGTGAAAAAAATAAGTTTAAAAATATACATTTTAATTTACATTTCGCCACAGTTTTATTAAAAGTAGGTAATTTTAAATAAAAGGTACCTATTTAATAACAGTCTAAATTGATTATTTTTTTCCTACCGTGATAACTCTAAAATAATCATGTTTAATGTTAGGTGTTTTTATGGGGCACTAAACTTAACTAGTTAAAATGTTGATAAACTCTATTATTAATTTGTGTTTGATAGATTGAGTACACATTGTACGTGATACCGTGATAGTTTCATTAGTTTCAGCGCACAGTAATGATACCAACATGTTTACTTGGTTTTTCTAAAAGTAATTTTCGGGTATAAAACACTCGGTTACTCTTAATACATTTTTATATAATTTGTTTTCGAATATGTTCGTTATGAATTTAGTTTAACTACAACCCTGGTCACTCTACTTCAGTAGCATAATGAACTGGAAACAATTCGTTCACTACATTCAATAATCGGCCTTTATTATCTTGGCAACGGTCGGTATAGTGCGTTCTATAAGACTCGCCGACTCGATAGCTATATTGATATAATGAAATATTGTCTGGCAGCTGAACTCATGGATTTATATGGATATATATATATATATATATATATATTGCGTCAGCATTTCAAATTTTCAATATATTTTTGATACTTAGAATTTTCAAGCTCGACGAAACCGCGTAATATTATTCAGATAATTCATAAGACCTAGCAGTATTATTGTACGTTTCTGATGAACTGATATTTTAAGAATAATATCAAAAAATGTACTTTGATTGTTGGTATAGTTATAATTTTCTCTGAGTTTTTTTTTTTTTTGGTATTTATATTATGAAAAAATAGGATATTGGTAGTAATTAAAATTTTAATAAAAAGATTAATATTTAATAAAGCTGTATATTCCAGTGCAAGTTCTAATTGAAATCTTTCTTTAAATTGTTTAAAACGCAGTGAAAATGCAATCGAAGAATAATGATTTACAGGTTAACCCCTATTATAAAGCTAGGGGCGATGCACCCCTCCGTTACTACAACCTTGCTGGACATTAATACTATTCGGTAACACGTCAAATAGGATAAAATAACTGTAAAGAAACTTCAAACGATAATAATCGTATAGGTACATACAACGGTTATTACTGAATGTAAAACCAATGTTACAACTTTTCCAGTAACCAGTAATGTACTGTACGGGTGTATTATGTAATACCGATAGGACGTGTTATACACAATACAATTACACACTAAAATGTTCTATAAGGTGGCTGATGGGCCAAATGTCCACGGAACGCAAAGAAATTGAATTTATAAAAATTAAATTCACCAACAGTTACCAACTACACTCCTGACATCAACACGTTATCTACCAAGAAACAGCGACAAAAAGTACACGAAATGTTAGTGACTGTTTGTAAATTTTAACACAAACAATTCAATATATAACACCTTTGAGGATATTATTAAACATGTAATTTATAAAATAACACAATCTTGTACTTGATATACTTGATAAAATATAATTTATTATACTAAACAATGTATCGAAAAACTTAGTTTTCATCACATGAAAATATATTTTTTTTTTTTTGGCACATTAACAGTTTTTAAGCCATGATTAGAAAAATTCGGCATTTGCCCCGAAATACGTTCGCTACCCTTGCACAACGTGTAAAGTGTTAAACGCCTGTTTCCACGAGTAACACGGTTTCGTGTATTGCGAACGTTGAGCAAAAAATATTATTATTATTATCGTATTTAAAACGATCACATCGTAATATTATATTTTTATGAGATAACGTAAGACATCTCTCTGAAAGTGACGATAAACGTCGAGCTTCAACTGCCAGTGTTCGCTGTTTTCCTCGACCGACTGCAATCGATTTCCACGTGTTCTATTCGAACATTAATAATAATTATGATTCGCCAATCGAGTTAAAAATTTTAAACAGTTATTTAAAATCAATATTCAATGACGTCATGCGGCTAAACAAATATTTTTCGTTTGGAAATAAACACGAACGCGTGTAATATGTATACATGGATTTCAGTTCATTGGAAATATTTACTCTGTTAAAATTAAATAAAACTTATCAAATTTATGTCGAAATTGTTGGCACGAGTGCATCCGATTATTCGTACAAGCGTACAATTAAAATGTTGCACTATTGTTTTAATATTGTAATTTAATAGTTTCAAGTGGCTAAAAATAAATATTTATTATTTCACCAAATTCCCGCGAGTACACGTTTGTTTTAAAACAACTTTTTGCGTACCTCACAGGTTCCTATTGATAAAATATTATCGACACTTTCTTATTGTTAAAATTCCATCTTAAAAATGTTTAATGATGACATTTTGGTTTAAAAAACACCAAATGGCCAATAATGACCAATATTATTTTTGAAATTAAATTGACAGTTTATGCAATACATTTATATTCTGAAATCAATTTATCACAATTTTAATTGTAGTATTGATACTGATTTATAAAACTGAATTCTATTGTGAAACTCCACTATTGTATAAAATAGTTCAATAATAAAATTTACTCTTCGGGTTTGAATATTTATTATTTGTTGATTGTAGGCGATGTAAACGCAATGCCGTTCGGGATGAAAATGTAAAGGTTTTGTATGAAAATGCAGTATTCCTTCAATCCTTCGCTAAGCTAAACATCTAATCTATAAAAGGAATTGAAATGGAAAACGTCTACAAATACTCTTATAACGTAGTCACTATAGAAAACCTCGCAGGATTATTGATGATCTTTTATCAGAAGTTATAAGTTTTTCATACAAACTGTTGCGTATTTCTCCTTCAATAATCCTATAACAACATCAGAAGAAATGAACAAGGATTTTTAAAAGTTACTCGAATATATTTAAATAGAAAAAATCTGGAAAGTTCTATACTAGAGTAGTGATTTTAATTAATAGCATGCATCCATTTATAAGTCGGTACGACCTTAAAATAATGTTTCCTAAAATGATTTGTTATTTAATTATAAACATAATTGTATTGATAAATAAAATAAATAAAGATTTAAGAACATTGATTTTTTTCAATTTAATTTTAGTTTTATTCCAATGATATTAAATTATGGTAAAAACAAAATTAACAACTTCAATCACCTATTCTGATTAAAAAATAGCATTGTTCCTACTGATTTATATATACTAGATGGATTTTAATGATATTCGACACTAATCAAGCATTTATGTTAACCGATAAGTAAAATATTAATAAATTAGTCATAATTAAATAAAGTTAACGAAATTCAAAATTTTTCTTCAGCTTGGGAAAATGTCTAAGAAAATTGAAAAATTATTAATTTGTTTGGAAACTTCCTTGTCTAATTCCCGATCTTCAGAAATTGCTTTATAAACAGTTTTACTTCGAACAACTTTTTCAAAAAATTATAAAAAACTATATAAAATGTAAAAAATAATTATTTATTGTAGTACCATAAACCAATACTATATAGTATATTTTGATTGTGTCAGAATCTTATAATAAATAGTAAAAATATTGTATTTGTGACAAAGTATTTTGTTGCTTTCCGTTTAAGATTATATTAAGTGTTAAGTGCTGTTAACGTTCTCTAGAACAAATTATTAATCACTTATCCGGTATCCCTTTAACCATTGATTATACAAATTACCCGGTGATAAACTCTTGATAGACACCAATAGCTACGTAATAGTAATAAATAGTCAATAGAATAGTTTTAAAGTTAAATTAGTGGTCTGATGCTAAAAGCAGCTATTTTCTATATACTTTTCTTCTCACGGGTCAGTTTATTTTAAACCGTTTTCAACAGTTATCGCATAGTGTTCTCCTGGTTGATTATCGACTATAACTTGGACTAATTTTTCACTCATCTCGTCGTGAAATCAACGGGCACCTCCAATGGGTTAGAAAAACTAATAAATATATATGATAAAACATATAGTTTTGTTGATATTAAAGTAAAATGATCAATTTTAAATTTTCAACGAAATATTTGGACACATTTTCAGTTTCTCGATATTACGACAACTGGCAATTAATTAATTCTTAAATTTCATATTTTATACTTAACTGTTAATGCTCATTGATAATATTATATAAAATCTATACAACTAAATTCACTACGCGTTGCTTATTCAATCAATCAAGCGGAAAATGATCAATTTTCGGTTAGAGAACAAGCGCATAAAGTATTTGTTATCCCTGGTACATTTTTCGAAATCGGGTATTGCTAGACAATAATCCAACTGTTCTGGTTACTCAAGTCCTCGATCATTTCCACCACCTAATCCATAAATCCATATTTTAAGTTTGAATTCTTGAAATGTTACACATATAGTAATCATAGTGGGTTAATTTGCACTAGGAATATTTCTCATCCATTATCTTTCTTGATACTTTCAGTTCCCGCATCTGTCGTTCTAGAATTAGTATTATTGTGCAATATACTATCGTATACATTTTTATTCGGAATAATTTTAGACGTGTAATGTGAATTCATATGAGTTATAGTGTAATCGACAAACCAATACTATATTTAAAATATACACAGAAGTATAATATATTTCTATAAATGTGAATATTTTTGGTTATTATTTATTTATGATTGCATCAATATTAATTGTATTTGAATTGGGATCATAAATTTATAGATTTGAATATGGTTCTGTTAAATATGAAATTTTGGTAAATAACATAACATTTAAAATATTAATTTTTTTTTTAACTATAAATATTAAACAGTTCGGATAATTGTGATATCTAACTTCAAAGAAAATAATATAAATATGTAACGAATAAACAGTTTCATATAACGTTTATATAAATGTATTTCTAAAATAGTATACAAATTGTTGAAAAAAATGATCATGAAACGGTACAATTTGGATGTGAAATTTTATAGCGAATAATTAACTCCAATATTTATGCGCCCAGGTTGTACAATAGCATTAAATAATGGGTATTGTATTTTAATGTTTATACCGCTTAGTAATTTCCCGACTGAATATTAGTGGGAGCGGGCATTATCTATTTGGTGCAATTGGTTTCTCCGAAGGCCACGGAACATCTCTAACCCTATTGGTTATAGAATATTGAAACCGTTTGGACCATAAAATCGGTTATATCGCGGGAACACGAGTATAGAAACGTTCGCATCGAGTTTAGTGGATACGAAAGAAAGAAAAAAGTACGCCGGACGTAAAACCATCCTGCATTCGGATATCCGTACTATAAAGAAGGGGGTTTACCGACACAATTTAAATGGATAAATAATAAAACCCAACATATATTACTATTATTATTAGTTTCTGTGCGGTTTCTGTAGAATTATGCAATTAGGAAATATTTACGCGGACAATAATCATTAACAGTAAATTACACGGATAAAATTATTTTTGACATTTTGTATATCTCTAGCGAACTCGAAAAAATAACATCATAAAAGCTGCGGCCTACGTTACTATATAGTTTACGGTGCAAGCGATAAAATGTGGAGAACTGTATATACACATGTAAAATCATTATACTTTCCATCGCTCCGTTTCGCTGCTCGTTTCACGGTGGTACACATATTGTAATACGCATTTACGGTAAAATAATGCCGTAACATTGTATTTATAACTTTTCGTGTCAGTGGTGTTTTGTTTTCGGTAGGACGTTGTGGACCGCATTATGTCACCGTTACAGTACGGTTGCCAAAGTGATTTTTGATATAAATTATTGATGACGTATCGACGCACAATCTCAATTTATTCCTGAAAACGTATTTTACGTTCAGTGGTACGCGTCAGAGGTATTATATTATAACGGTCGCATGGTTTTTTTTACTGCGTATCGGTGTAGAAAAAAAAAAAAAAAACGAGAAGTTCGTGATATATTTCGACGAATAATTAATCGGTACGATATTTTAAAACCGTACGTAATATTCGTGAGCACGAACCCTAAACGCGCGTGTAATGCGCGCCCTCAACACAAACACGAAAAAAAAAAACCGCGGAAAAAAACACTAAAAGGAGAACGCACGACGGAGCTATACCGACGCCGCGCCGGTGGTGGTGTGTATACAGTCGAGGATGGAAAACAAAATGTTGGTTAATTTAAGTTTCATTCTGTAAATGGTTGTACCTTAGTATAATGGAAAATGAAAACGTTAGAGGAGATGGGTCGAGTGTAAGCGTACTGTACACACATATATATGTGGAAAGGGATCGGCGGTGGCGGGTATAGAACTTTAGAGCTTCACGGTGTCAGAGATTCTTTCTGTCCGGTGGTGGTGGTGACGGGGGAGGCTGGTTCGGATTTGGCGCGGCCGGGGGTGCGTTGTTCGAGGGACCGGAGGGCGCGGGCTATGGTCGACGACGGGTGGGGTAGGACATTGTAGCGGCAGCAGCAGCAGCAGCAGCAGAAGCAGTAGTTGTAGCATCGGTGGTGGCGGCGGCGGCGGTGGCGCGCGGAAGAGAAAGTACCGCATTAACGTCGCATTTTCCACAGCCAGCGTCTAGTATTCAGAACGCATAGTGCAATATGGTGTGTTCTTGTACTCCCTCGCCCCACGCGCAGTCGCCCCCACACTAAATTAAACAACCCCCGCGCGTCTTTTTTTTTCCCCCCCACGGTGCCCGACCGCACTCCGCCCGGCCGCACTCACATGCACGCACGCAGCGACGACAACGGTTTCCTTCTTTTGCATCGAGTGCGCTCATTCATATTGTATTATACACACATACATACGTGTACGTGCGCGTGTATGCGTCCGGACTTAACAACGTTATAGGCTCATTCGCAACGGTTTATCGCCTGCAAACAGCCATACGCTCGTATACTTACGTCAACGCCGCGCGTGTTCCTCGCCGACCGGAGATAATGAACACGTAAACGAAAAAAAAAAAGACGTATACATACAGTCGAACACCTCTGTTTAACGAAATGTTCTATGAGAAAAAAAAAATCCACGTAATTGAGTTTTCGTAAAAGGGAAATGCAATTTTTTTTTTCATTTGTACAACACGTTTGTTTTCTAACCGTTGGAAATCCACGCGAATACTAATGTGACGTATAAATGTACGATAATAATTTAAAACAATAATGTACACTCGAAGTATTATAATATTTTCCGCCAATAAATAATTCGTTATCAATAATAGTGTGTTAGTGAACTTATAGTAGGTACAACGTGATGTGTACCGTAGATCGTCAAGAGGAGGTATTGAAAAAAGTGGGAACTTTTTTCTTCAAAAATAAGGGATTGTTTCTCCCCACTATCCTTTCTCCACCTCCTCAAAAAAAAAATTATCAATTTCCCCCAAGTGTTTTTTTCAACAAATAAAAAACGAGGTAATTGATAAATTATAAAAAAAAGAAAAAACAAGTTAACTATTGAAATTATATTTTAACTATACCCAAAAAGTATAAAAAAAATAAATATATATTTAAATTTTAAAATATATACATTTATAAAAATATGGCATATAATAATAAAAAAGTTCAATTTTTAAAATAGTTAATTTTTGTTTATAAAACATCTATACAAAATATGTTAATTTACTTTATATTTATAGAGTGTAACAACAATAAATAGTTATGAAAAGTTAGTTTTATGAAAATTAAAAACAAGTAGTCATGTGTATTTCTAAATTAGTTCGAAAATAGTAATAATGTATGCATACCTATGTAATTGTAGATTATTTTATTTGAAAATTGATAGTATGGATGTGGATATATTATGGAAACCGATAACTGGAAGAACATAAATAATAATTAAAGTCATCTTTAATAGAATGGATCTTTATTTTGAGGAAAATTTAAGTGGAGTTAAATGGAAAGTGGGCGAAAACGGTTATATCATTTTTGATGGAAATTTGCTCCGATCCTCAATAAATTACAATTGTTAAGCATTTATTTTTGGAATACAAATTTAAGATTAATTCGCTGAACTGAAACGTTTTTTCAAATAAAAATTACATTGTTCCGTTAAAAAATTCGATACGTCGAGATTTTCGTTAAATAAAAAGTTCGGAAGATAGAAGTCCGAAAAAAGTGTGTACAACGGTTAGTGGTGGCGTGTGATAGCATCTTGTTATTATTATTTTTGCATTTTCACAAGCGTTCCGATGGATGAAATGAATAAATAATAAAGAGCGGCCGCCGACAAACTTGTTTATATGGAAATGAACAGTTAACGACGATATGCTACGACACTGATAATAACTGTGTACGCGTATAATGTATAAATGCGCTGCGGGGTATCGCGGTACTCGGTAGTCCTTTCACTACCGCGCGCCACTGTTTCTTTCTCGTCCTTATTGTATCACGCGAAAAGGCTAATTAACGGGGAGGCCGCCGCCGGCGGAAAAAAAAAACATACGTGCGCGTTCGTTTATTTCTAAAATTTCGGCGATGCACTAAAATAGCTCCGGAACCGCAGTTAACTCGTTTTGAATTGTAATTTATTATATTATTGCGTAGTACTACGCCGTTTAAACGGCACGGAACTTAAAACACTCGAATGGTATTTAGCGTGAACAAAACATAAAGTTGATACTTAAATTAGTATTAATTCGGTTTGTAATTTAAACAGTTTCAAAGAAAGTATTAGTTTACTGTATATATATAAATATACGGTAAACTAATACTTTCTTACATATATATATATATATATATATATATATATATATATATATATATATATATATATATATATATATATATATATGTACGCACACAATACTAATCGCTACTATAAAACTTTTCAGACACACAGCCCCAGAGATGTAAACCATAAATACCGTGAAATGTACTTTAATACAACAAGCTACACCTTTGTGTTAAATTAAAAAGGTGATATGGCTGACACCAAGTACTCGTCCACACACATGACCTTGCATTTAAATCAGTAAAAGGTAAACACTAATGCTAAAACAAACATTTTTGGGTAATTTAACATAAAAAATATGTACGCATATTAAATACGATGGGGGGGGAGGCGGAGAGGTCATTGAAAATTATTATCTTGGAATACACTGCTTCACTACTTACCCGCATAAAAAAAAGAAAAAACTTGGTTGTAATTTAGAGTCTTGCGTAATAAATATTCAAAGCAAGCTTCTTGAACGGAAACACTATACGTTTCTATACGTACTATACCCATAGTATAACGATGCATAATTAACTATTCGATAGTGTGCAAGAAGATATTAAGTAACTGTATATGATATAAACACGCACCTGCAAAGACCTTTTTATGAATTCGCTGAAAACCTTATATTTTATAGTATTCCTTCTTTTTTTTTTTTTAGATTCTGAGTGAAACGAGGATTGTATTTTAAAATGAAAACATATTACAATCTACAAACACAATGCACAATACGTAGTTATATCTATGACGGGTGAAAGAAAAAAAAAGTTTTATTAAAGAAGCCATCCATTAGTATCTTTCACATAATGTGAATTGAATTAAAATTTGTTTTCATGCGTATATTTTTTAAACAAAAATTGCGTCAAGTTATACATTAAATAGACTTTATTCATATGGAGCGAGGTTCTTCCTTTGATTGCTTTTTCATTGTTGAAATTGAATAGTGTATGATATGCTTATTTATGAATAATAACTTGCACATAAAATTAACTTTATCGATCCGGACCAAATGAAATGATGTACAACTTGGTAGGTTAATGGTTATTATATCAAACAAAAGAAATTAAATTGAAAATTTGTTAAAAATTATGCGCATAAAATTGTAATATATATTTCACATCATTGATCGAATAAATTATGAAATATTATATTGAATAAAATTACAGACAATGTACGACAGGGATTGGCGTTGGGCACTCATAATACCTTTCACCTCGGAGCGACCCAATTTACTCAATGCGTTCATAAATAATAATTATAAAATAATTAAATCATGATCAAATATATAATGTTGAATGAGAAATCAGTGCAAAATATTTTTTAAATTATTCGAGGGGTTTAATTGTATGGTATACACTATACAGGGTGATTTTTTAACCGCGCTCACCCCCCTTTTTTGGCAGTAAATATTGTTTAGCTTGAATTTTTTTTTAATATCTTAGTTACCATAGAACCAACGTTCTTTATATTTTTTAAGCCCACTTTAAAGGTGTCCTGTGGGGGCTGTGACTAAAAAACACATTGATTTTTAAATGGGAACACCATATTGTATATACGCAAATTATTAATAATTTTATTGTTTGGGAATTTTTGATGTAACAGTCAACATTTTGACCAATTCTTTCGAAATAATTTAAATATAAAATGGAGTATGGAAATAATGTAAAATTCACGATACCATAAATTAGTAGAAATTAGCGATTGCATGTAATTATAAATTATATCATATTATTAGGTACCTATTATAATACTACTTTCCTTAATATTTAAATTAGAATAATTCAAAAACTAATAAAAATAATCAAAGCAAAAATGCATATGTTTTCTATACAAATACAAAAGGTTATATTGTGGTAATAAATAATAAACTTCTCGCAGATTGGTAGCAATAATAAAAAAAAATAGTGAAAACCTTTTTTTTTTAAAAAATTAACTAGTTAAATGATGCACTTATAATTTAACTAATTTACACAGCATCGTTTTTCTAGATTCACATTTAACGGAGTACAGTGTATATATTTACGCCGAAAGCCAAATGTATTTTTAAAAGATGTGGAACCCAGATACTGCACCCTATTTTTTTTCACGCGATGAAAACGCTCCTCCTAAATGGGTTAGTCATTAGCGACGATTTGTGTACGTGCGCTTTAAATTTGTATTTTTATTTTTAGAGAAATTCATGACACAATAGTTTATATCCTGGTGCATGTTCACGGTTAACACAGAAACTAGTGACACGGGAACGTAAATTCGATTTTCATTGGCCACCGTCCAGACGATTAATTTTTATCACACATTAGACAACCGAAAATTACGATCTCAGATGTTCTCATCATACGGGGGAAATGCGGATTTATGGGGGTGAGGCTTGTTCTTATTTTAAAGTCGACCCGTTGTTCGAACTTAAACATTAATTCGTTTTTCAATTGAATAATTTTAGCAAAGATTTATCGCGTACATTAGGAGGTCGAATGTCCCGACTGGATTCACTATAGCCCCACGCCGCTAACCCGTTTGTCTTCGAACGGGCGTGTGCATAATGTATGTAAGTGCGTGTACATTTGTGTGCCAGTATATGCATGTACGATACGTCTTGTGCGCATATATACACACGTGCGATGAGTTATATCGTCGTAGGTAAGCGTTTAATAAGAGATCATATAATGTTCTTGCGCAAATGTTCCATAATAGTGTACGGTTGTATACGAGCATTGCGCGTGTTTTTTCGATGATTATTTTTCCAACAGTCGGGCGTCGCGAAAATTCGAAACGTTTTATGATTTAAAAGCCGAAATCTTCGAGACGCCAAAAAAATGAACCTCCGAAAAATCCACTTTTCGCATACCATTCGCCGTTCGACAGTTACCCCCTGGTGGTATTTTCGGGGTCTCTGAAATATAATACGGATATCGCCGGTGAACCACAACGTTTCACACGAACGATTCCGCGTACGCGTATAGTGCTAGTGACACGCGGCCTCGTAATCAAAGCATAAGGCTGATCTTTGAATTATTCCCTTTCGCACCAGGAAAAAAAAACGGCGTATCCTTCCCGTCCTATTACCCACCATGTCACCCGTCCGTAGAAAAACACGCGGAGCCCATCAGAATGAAGAAATATGCTCACAGTTGTAATGTTTCGTACAGCAGTGCGCTCGGTTGTAATCAAAACCGATTCGCACCGTAAACCGTGCTGACGCTGTACAGTTGTTTATTTTATCGTTGATGGCTTGTCGATCGGGATGCGTTAGTTGGAAAATGTCCATCAGGTTCCGACGCATCGGACCGTCCACGGCACGCGTAACTTAAATTGGCGCACGCCGAATGAGAGATGTAACAAACTTTCGTAGCCGTACGGTGTGTAGTGCTTTTGTATTTATTTCTCGTGCCGCCGACGTGCGTCACAGGAACAGTTTTCGAAAACCCTCGGTTCGATGTGTCCATCCATAGGAAACCGTCGCTACCTTACAACGGTTATAACCCGGTATATTGAAATCGAAGTTGTCCGAAAAAAATATCAACGTTGCACGATTAAATCAGCATAATGTAACATACTTATAGTAGCGGACATTGAATGAGTGAGAAAAAAATTCGGCACACGTGACTTAACACTGCAGTATGTAGTATAATATTATATTTGATTCGATAGAGTTGCATTGGTGGTATCATAATAGTGCAGTCGTTTGTATGAAAAAAGTGTAACAACTTTTGACCCGATAAACAATATAAAATCACCGTAGACTAATAAAAAAAAAATAGTAAAAAACCGTCAACGGAACTGTACAAAGTAAAACAAAACCGAGCAAACAAAGGTTGGACGTGTCAATACCACCACCAGTTGGGCGTATATTAAAATATTACACGGATCGAACGTATATACTGTTATTGGTGCGTACTGAAATCACATTAGCGGTGACATTGGTAAACCGTTAAACGAATCGGGTGAGAAAAATGTTTACGGAAATGCATATAATGCATATAATGCAGGAGAATATAAATTAAAATAAAAAAACTAACATCATACAGGACGACCCACTGAGGATTTGCCCATTGCAATATCTCCAAAGAAAATATTCAAATTCAGTTTGTTTTCATAAAACTCATAAAACAGGAGCATGGACTGAAAACATTTTATATTGAATTTAATGTTTCGATAAAAAAGTTAAAAAAAATAATTTTGTGTTTCATTATTTCCGAAAAATTTGAAGATAGCCATTTTAAACCTTAATTTTCTGGAAATTTTTACTTTTCAACATTTTATTTTCATTAACTTTATGGTTTTTAATAATTATTTTAATTTTCAGAAAAATTGTGTTTTATATTTTAATACCAAATATATTACAGTCCATGACTTGATGATTTGATATTATTTCATCTCGTTTTCTGATAATATTGTCAACATTTTGAGAAAAATAAACTCTATAAATTGGCTTACTTAAATTTTTTCAAAATAATAAAATAAAAAACTATCGTTTTAAATTTTCTACCAAAACATTAAATTCGATTTAAATATGAAATACCTGTAGTAATTTCTAGTCCCCGCAAATGTTATAAAAAACAAAAAAAAATATAAAAAAAACATGGAGATCTTCATCATATCAGGAGATAACGAAATGGGCGATGGGATCACCCTGTACATATTTCTACCGGCGAATCAATATAGTACAACTACTGCAGCTGCTGTACGCTTGAAAACGCGCGCGTGAGAGAGTTATCTGGAAAATGGATAGCTGTGTCTACGTTATACCGTATATATTATTATATCGACGTTCTCAGCACTTTTGGTTATCCGCATAAGATCTCTCCGGGGGTGCGCGCCGCATTCAAACATTTTTTTATTTTTTTTTATTCAGTGCTACTGCTGCTGCTAAGACGGCCTCCGCGGTGCGCTAACAACAAACCAAGTTCGTCGACGGTCATAAATATTATCATGCACAACCGGCTTGACACGACCCGTCAATGTTTTCCGAGTGTGCACGGGGCGAATAACAACGCGCCCGCCGCCGCCGCCGCCGCCGCCGACCGGAACGTTTTCCGCCGCGTTTTATCTTTTAAACGAGTCGTCACGACTGTACTGTGTATAAGACTTGAAAACGTTGAGGTGGTGAGGTGTGAAAAAAATAATAATAATAATAATAATAACGATGACGATGATATCAAATAACGTGAAAAAGTTCCGTCCGAGAAGTCGTTACGAGTGGGCTGCGGGGTGTGTAAGCGTATATACCGCGGCTGTAACTACGAAGAGTCTTTTTTCTTTTTTTATTATTTATTTATTTTATTTATATTCGTGTGAATAAATCAATTACGGATAAAAGTTTTATAGTGTTTTCAACTGGCTGGTGTAAATCACGGAGGATTACGGAACGGATGACCGATGTAAATCAGGATTTCCTACCCGTTTAAACCGGTCATAAAATTGGCCAAATGATATTTTAAAACGCTACCCGCGCGTATTTTAAGAGTTCTTCAGCTCAAGCCGACCCCGGCGGGAGAAGAGGACTCAAGTAGCCACAGGTCTTTTACAGTACACATTGTCCCCGGCGATATTTTTCATATATTTTTTTCTTTTTTTTTTCTTTCTTTCATTCTCTTCCCTCGCGTGTAGTGACACCCACTGCTAATGCACGCGCGTTATTCTCGCGCGTAATATTTACCACATTGTTCTGTACGATTAATATAACAACCCGCTGCTATTGTGTTACATGGAAATGTTCATTTAAATAATATAAAAATCCATACGTGCATCCGTTATTCAAAGGAAAAACACCGTGACGCAATACAACCGCACTGTACACAATAATACTACGAGTGACACGCCTTTTCCTCCTGTATAATAACATTTTTTTTATCCATACATTTTATCATTACCCACGTGTACGTACACGTCTGCACACACGTAAAATTTTAATTATATTGTTACGTTGTCACTACTGGAATATTTCATCTTTTTGGAACGGTTCGGTACGCATAAAAGTGTTTCATAATTCGCGTTTCGGAAGTTTAGAGTCACGTATACTATGTCACATGTACTTAAGTAGTCGAACGACGTCCGATATAATTTTAGTAATTTTCTTTTCGTACTCGCTATTGCAATAAACTGTCTAAATTATAACTAATGCCGTTTACGTTACCGATGTAATCGTATAATTCTATTTTTATTTATTTTTTTCGTTACAACAGTTCTCTATTTAATTGCACCAACCTACCTAACCGTACCTAACATCCTACCTACGTATTATGTTGATGTCAATTGAGCTTATTTAGCTTCACTAATTAGTCTGGGACGTAACAATAAATTATTTATACAGGCCAAAACATGTTTCAGTTACAAATCGCACGCAGTCCGACACAAGGTGTATTAGGTGTACGCGAATAGGGTAGACTTGGGTATCAGCGGACGTACTGTATATCTAACGAATGTTTTTTGTCACAACATTTATGGTCATTTATTGATCTAGAGGACGTTCAGCGAGAGACAGAATCCTGTGGAGAATCGAAAATGTCCTCGCTAATTTTCACCCTCTGCCAACATTATTCCCCGTACGCTTTTTCTTTCACTTAGATAGGGAATATGTTCTACTGACATTTCTGAAACAGAAATACGGAAGGGATTATGAAAACTTGAATAAACCGTATGGGTATTATATTTTTGTATAAAAATTATTATTTAAATCACGAACTGGAATTCATTTTGTTATAAAAATAAAATATATTTTTTTTTTTTATTTCTCTCATTGTTCATAAAATGGACAAATTCTACTCAGGTGATTGTAGGTTTTACCTATTAAAATTAAGTGTCTTCAGAATCAGTTTAGAGGTCTCTTTGAATAGATTAACTCTTGCGTTAATTAACAGGGGTCAAAATCAGTATATGCATTATGATTTCTATACTATAGCATACTAATTAAATTAGTTCGCATAAAAATGTTGGGTCATAATGTATTATTAACTTCAACATTTTATTACATTAAAAATAATTTAACGTACTACACAATTATACATACATAAATTATTCAATTAAAACTTGAAATGATAACACGTGGATTCGATACACAGTTATAAACGTTATTTGAAAAAAAAAACACATTTACGCCTAAAAGTTTAAATAAATATTAAAATACATATAACCTTAACCCCCACTATCCCATTAATTAAAACTGTTACGAGCTGAACTTTACTTACGTAGTTAAGTTCGTCACGTCCATCGTTTTAGAGAATAGCTTACACATTTGACTCACGATTTATTTAATGGATAATGTTAAGTGTTATTAGTTATTGTTTTAATTAAGTTAAGTTAGATATAATCATATATTCTTTTATGATTTACAATATTCTTAGTATGTAATCTCCTATGGGCAAGCGTAAGTTGCACCAAACACGTTTTAAATAAAGTTATTTAAGATATCACGATAATAAATGTACATTAAATTTAACATGGCGATACAGACGAAATTGGGTATTTCAACGAATATTTATCACCCGATATTATAATATACACGTTGGTCCACCCGTCCTCTTTCAATGAAAATCGTTTTTTCGAGATCAATAATACTTTGGTTTCCAGACCCATTTCTGTATCACCCGAACTTGGAATTTCATCAGTTTTTTATTTTTTATATATCCTTCTACCATTATTTCCGTGCGTTGGAATTTTTATTTGGAAGTCACGTTTTGAAAAGTATAAGGTGCATCTATATTATTTTTTTTATATGAATGTCAGTTTTCAGCTGAATCATTTTGTCCATAAAATTATCAATAGAAAATCATATGTGTAGAAACTTTTACTAAAATTACTGAAATGAATCACAAGCCATTTAGTTGCCGTGTTAGTGTCGCGGAAGCTGATGCCCAAATATCCGGGGGAAAGTCAGCTAATAAAATCAAAGTGCTCGTAGTAAAGTTTGAAAATTCGGTAAGCCGATTTATAATTTCGTAATTAAACCAAATATACATTCACAGTATTTATACTACGATGTATTTAATGACAACTAGATGCTACGGTCGCAAATTGCTGTACTCCAAAAAAATTCCTGGTGAAATTTACTTAAGTCATCTTACTGCCGTTTAATGTGGGCACAGTTTACAATCGCCCGTTCCCTTGGATTTATTTCAAGATTATACAAACTCTTTAGATGCACTGCGTGTACTGGTACTATATATTGGCAACAATAAATGTGATTTTATATTAGAAAAAAAATTACATTTACTCGCATAATAATACAATTTTTCAAAAAATATGAAATTTTACATACTTTTAGTATTCAAGGGAAATAAATGCGACAATACCGCAAAACTCGATGAACGAAAATGATTCTTAAGTTACTCAGGTGATTTTAAATTATTTATTTTAGAAAAATGTCTGAAAATATTAATATTTTACATTTTACTTTGTTATGTTAAAAATATCACAAAAAATGTTTGTTTTCTTTTTTATAAAAAACAAATTATAATAATAAATATATTTTTTTTGGACATTTTATTTAATAAGTAATTAAATAGGTAAACTGTGAGTATTCGCAAGTTATCAAGTATAAATATTGTGCTTGATTGTTATTTTGTTCCTGTGTACAGTATTATAATATATTTATATATATATATATATATATATATATATATATGTATGAAATTCGTAGTTAAATGAGTTAATTAAATGCGTTTGCTTTTGCATACTAAAACAGTATAAATAATATTCTATCTTGTTATTACAACAATTACCAAACATATACACATATATATATAATATATATGATGAAGGAAAACAGTTGGCACAACTCAAAACCATTTGTATTGAAATTTAAATTATGAATTACGTAAACTGTTTGGTTTTACAACCACAGAATGTTAAGTTTAAATGTCAAAAAACGACCAGCTATTTACTAATATAGGTACGTATTTTTATTCGAAAACTTATTGTTACCACTTTTCAAATATGTTTGTTTTGAACATAAAGTTTTGTTTCAAAAATTTTGTAATTTCAAATAGTGTTTACATACGCAATAACTATCAAAACTTTCAGTAAATGTTTTTGTTTTGGAAATTACCATTTATAATACAATATAACAATATATTATATTATGATTGACGCATAATGCAACTAAGGTTATACTTTTCGTAATCAATAACACAACATAGTTGAGGCGTAAGAAAGCAAAGAAAGAAGCATCAAATGCATTAGTCGACCAAATAAATGTAAATTAAATTCAAAATAATTGGTTTATCATTGTTTTCAGAATAAGAGAACACGGTTTTTACGAAAATAAATCTCGGAAGTGCACGAAACCAAATTACTTAGTGAATTGTTTCCGGCACCGACCGCCGTCACACTGGGACACACACACACACACACATACACACACAGGCCACGTATATTTATTTCATATTCGCCATCCCCGGATTGATTGTATTTTTATTTGCTTTAAATTACATCGACCGGAATCCGAGGAGGGAAGTAGAAGTCGACAGGGGCAGGACCGTGGTATAAACCCAGTGCACGTGGAATCGTCGTCAACGCCTCCGGACAGTCTTAGAGTAGAAGGATAGAGAGAAAAAAAATGGGGGCAGAGAGAGAGAGAGAGAGAGAGAGTTATAAATTTACAAACCACTGCCGCGCCACTCGCAGCGCCTTTGACGCAGCCGCGTTCCAGCACATTTCCCGACGTTATTTTTATCATTTCAACACAAATGATCCGAAAGTAACTTACCACTTTGACGACGCAGTTACATCCCGTAACGAGCGTTTTACCCTTTTATGCCTCTCACCAATCTCGTTCTGCAGACCGAGATCCCGATCGATCTATATACACACAACTCTCTGCAGACGTATACAGTTCGGGGGACCATAAAATATATTTATATACATATAGAATGCTGCCAGTGGTAAATCTCATGCGAGTGGAACAATAATAACACTTACAAGTTATATATAGTAATAATATGAATGGTGTACTGAGCGTACATATATTATACCCGTCTCAATCCACGAGTACTATTTACTCCATGATAATAGGTTATTGTTTCATCGAGAACAACACAAAATATCATTTTCGATGGGACCCCAATACAATTTTTCTCAAATTAACTATAGACATTTCAGAAATCTGTTTTCACAAACATTGGCAATAACGTGCGTAGAAAGAACCTCCGGGTTGGAAAACGACGAAAAGACTATTTTGTTTGAGTTATATGTTTATGTTTTTTCAGTGTGAAAAATCGTGACTACAGATAGGTATATTTCACTACTTGAAGATAAATGGACACCTAGAAATTATTTGAATGTTATTTTAAGTTCGGGAATTTCAGTTTTATCGGATATTGGAATCTTTAATTTTGTCAAGAATTAAAGTTAACATATTCCAAGTGCATATATTAAGCATACTTTAAATGTTTATTTATAATCTTTTAAACTTATTAGTTATTACTAGTGTTCAGATATGAAGGCAAAAACGGTTTTGATTAAAGTTATTATAGAAAAATAATTCTCATATACAAATGTGTTTCATTTAATATCTAAGATATTGGATACATTTTTTTTCGCCATTTTTATTTATAAATGCCTTTTTTGTTATTTTTATTAATTAATTGTTATGTTTAATATATCAAAAATTGTTTAATTAAATGAGATATTTATCGATTTACCTTATAATACTTTATATATCGTCTTATCGAGTATTCGATATGGCCAGTTGATTTAATGTTTTTAAATGTACCCATGCTACCTATCCTAAGATAAAAAAATATTCATAACGCGTAGATTCAAGATTGTTTTTCAATTCGCATTCGTCGACTAAGTATAAAAATATGTTCAGTTCAAACCGTTAACGTTTTACTGAAGACAGTTTATCTAAGTACATGGTAGTGAATTTTTTTTTTAATACAATTTCAACTGAATTCTATTTAATTTTTAAGTACATTTTGTAATAGCATTATTTTGCCTTTTTTACATTTTAAATGCTTTTTTTATTGATTATATTGCCTTCAAATCCAAACCCTACTTATTACAGCTGCTCACAAATTTTGATTTTGAGCGAAATAGGCGTTGGCTTTATCATTTTTATAACTAAAGATGGTTGGTCATTTAGTATTAAAACCAAATGTCTTAATAAGGTAAGTTTAACTTTTAATCGAATATTTTAAGTGCCTATAATCAACAAAAATGTCATTGTAATATTTCGAAAATTATTAAATGTGGTACTCATAACTATTCAGACTTCAATTGCTCAAATTTATTCGGAGAATTATTGTGAAATTCAAAGAATAGCTCACTTCTAGTATCAACTAGATACCATTTCTCAAAAGAAACATTCCATGATTGTAACGATTGTAGCAATCCTTCTGGTAAAAATCGTGTAGAGACACAAACATAAACGCACTTCATAGTAGAACCAATAGTTTCCTTGTTTCACTCAGAATCTAAAAGAAAATGTCTTGAACATTTTTTTTACAGAATATTCGAAACAAAAAAGTTTGCCCCAAATAGTAGTCGGTACACACGAATCGATAACTGAACAAATAGTTTATTATTCATTGGAATTATATAGCGGGGAAGTGCTGTGAGAAATGTGGAACGATATCCACCACTTTGACTGTACAATAAGAACTTTTGAATGTTATCGAGTATTACCATATAACCTATTACACTGCAATAATGAAAATAATATTATATACATCGATTTCGCATGGTGGCATTGTGGTCATAAATATAAGGTACCCGTATAAAAGTGCGGTTATTCAAGTAGGATTATTATTCGTGTACAAATCGGAAGATCGACGATCGTAATACATTATAATTATGTAAAACATACAAAATAACGCGTTAAAAACGGATCAACGATATCGATATGAAATAGTTACAATGTATCATAGCGTTTCGCGGAAATTCTTTTTTTATCATCATGTTAGTAATACCGGTCTATCGGCGATATTATACGAGACGACGCGCAGAAGGTGTGGCACAATGATAGATCATAATAATAATAATAATAAAAATTAAGTAATAGGTTCAACAATAATAAAAATAGTTATAATAATAATGATATGAAAAATAATAATATCATGCGGAGTAATTGGTGTGCAAATAACGCAGTGGTGGTCGTGATATTTATTGCTCGTATAATGTACGCGTACGCGAACAGCCGAGGGATGTTGTATCGCCGACGAGAAGTTGAAGCCGCGCGTGTCCTTCGGCAGTTTAATGCCAACAAAACAGTCGTCGTCGTCGTCGTCGAAATGGATACACGCGTGTTGTATATTAACACAGCATTCGTAATAATAATAATTATAATAACAATAACGACGGTAATAACGTTTTGTTCGGTAATTGCGTTATTTACTGTTTGCCGCGAGTTCCCGAAACGCCGCCGCGGCCCGCCTCATACGTGCGCATTATTATTATTATTTTCGTCCTCGGAGTACCGCGCTGAATTACAATATTATAATACAGCCGTTGTAATAACACGTACCACCCGCACGCCAATTGAACTGCGCCGCGCACCCCGCGAGTACACCGATGTGTACAATACTAATATGTTAATTATTATACTATTTTCTAACCTAGCGCGCCCGTCCTGCAAGACCGACACCGTTTCACGGAAAGGTCCTGTTCCGGTCATCGCGGCGGAAAATTGATTTCTGCGCGCGACATCATCATGGCCAATCCAACCGTATGCCGTACCCAGGGGTGGTAAATTATTTTCACTCTACGTGCCAAAAATTACCTTTTTTCTCCTTTTTTTTCGACCGTGCCGTTAAATCGGGAAAGATATGATATGCTATATGTTCTTTTCCTATATCTATTAACCGTATTGCGTCGTGTTACGCCTACAGTTTAACTCTCCGAAGGACATCAACGATAGGCGGTGAAAAAGTACTGACATTGCGATGTTGATATTTAATATAAAAAAGAAAAATGAAATATAAATATAGTATATTTTAATTTGTCGCGTTCCGTGGGTTTGCCTTCTCTGATATGTATGGTGCAACACTGCAACGATAGAACTCCGCGTACTTTACATTTACACGTAAACGAGGTTATAGCGATCCATATAGCTCTCTCAATACGTTTAGATTAGTGCACAAAAACAGCTTTAGTCACGTACCGAGAACTGATGTACAAAGACCCGTCTAAGTTACGATTCCGTGCAAAACGTTCTCTCGAGTCACGGTATGAGCACCTGAAGGGCTTTTTACGAACAATTAGTATTGTTGATCCGCGACTGTAATATTATTGTTGTACGAGTTATTGTAGCCGCATAATATTTCGCACGTAATAGTATTCATCCTTTAACTCATGACCTGATACGGATTATATAATAATAACATTTTAATCATTCAAGGTTGTTTTTTTTTTTTCTAATAGAAAAGAGTCCGTAAAATCCAGCTCGAAGAAACAGAATAATTGAATGCTACAATAATGGAAGGTGTCAAATACGTCGATCTCAGTCGTAAGTGTATCGGCAAAATTAACTACCTACGGGACAATCTTTTAACTTTTAAGTAATTTTTGTAAAAATTATCCAATTATAGCTTGGAGATAGTTTGATTGCACTGTTGATGTTTGTATTACAGAGCTAAGTTTTGCGATCCAAGATATATAAATGTCAGTAGTTATATGATGATATTTATTTTACGAGTTTTGAAACTAATAAAAGCGTGTTTATCGTTTTTCTAAAAATTAAAAAAAAAAAACTGGACTTCAGCCCCCTTTGCAATTACTGATGATTGTTGTTGTTGTCGCCGCAGCCGCCACCGCCGTACGGTGGACTGCACACTGCGGGTACCGGTCGTAAGAAAACGCTGTGATCTCCGTCAGCAGTATAGGGCGTCGTTTCAGGAGATATAGGGGTCCGCAGCTCGGCAGTGTGTTGGTCAAAAATGTTGTACCAGGGTTAATAAATTCCGGTCGTAAAAACGAAAACAAATTATTGTGTACTGGCAGGCAATCAATGTTAGAAACGATAATGCCGAATTTTCTTTTAGTCCGGAAATTGAATAAGATTCCGGGAAAGGGAGATAGAGGCTAACGCGTTAGCGCAAAACGTCTAAATGCGTCGTTGGCCGCCAGTATTTACAAGAGGGCGGTGTCGCCGCACGAATCAGGGCGAAAAGAACAAAAATAAAAAACAATTACATTAATTCGCGATAAGCATTTAATCATTTATAGTAATTATATCTTTTGAGCGTACTTTTAGACCGTACATATAGTATACCACGCAGATGTCAAAGTTTCAATAAAAGTTGTATTAATTCAAGTGCATATTAATGAACGAACGGAAAGTAATCAAAAAAATAAAAAAAACTACGCTGCAAAGTCATGACCTCAACAGTGGACTCGCCCGCGTCCACTTTGTAAATATTTTTTAATTCGCATGACATAACAATGTGTTAATTGAAAGTAATTCATTTTTATCCAATACCGATCGTTAGAACGTGTAATGCACGTTACATGCTCCGAGGACGTGGTTTTTTTTCGGCCTTTTTTGTTTACGTAATTTTTTTTTTAAATTTTATATTATGTTAAAAATAACGTAAAATAAACATATTTCTGATTCAACGATGCTATTTATTTTCAGCAAGGTCAGCTCCGTTAATATAACCGTGTACCGCCGTAACAGTATATAGGTACGTCAAAAGTTAGATATCCATCAATTTTCGCAAAAAATTAAATTGCTCACACCTTTTTGCGAACGCGCGTGGCAAGTAAAATATTATGGATTTATTGTACCGTTTAGTGTCTAAAACATAGATACGCGCGTGGATGGAAAAATGAAAAAAAAAAATAAGTCCAATGTTTTACATTTTTCCAAACTTTTCATCATCGTCGCGCGTGATAACTAATGTTAACATGATATCCATACAATCTCCCCGGAATACACCACTTCCACGTTCAAACGCGTTGTTCCGTCGCAACGGCGTATTACATAAATAATGTTCGCGTGCGCTTTCATTTTTCTCGTCGCTGCCGAAAATATTATACTATATGTACATTTTCACCGTTTAAAGGTTCTCGAGCTCTACACCGAAAATCGATTTTCAGATGTTCGGCGATAAAGCCAAAAGGAAATATTGTATAATATTGTAATAGTTATTTTTTTTTCTTCCTTTTCCAATATCTAATCGTTGTCATCCTGGACAGGGTGATAATAAAAAAGAAAAATTCCACACCCATGAAGTGTCTGCAGAATATAATATCACTGTGTATGTATATATATATAAGTATGTATAGCATTATACACCGCACTTCCATCTATTTCGCCATAACCACAAAGTACATATGTTAACAGATGAACGAACACCTTTCGTTAGCAACAATGGTTTATTGATATATTTTTGCCACCCTTCGGATATATTTTAAAGTCATTCAATACCGATACTCCGCAACACGGCTTATTGAAACCGCACACGTCTAAAATCGTGAGACGAACGATTATATTGTTAACGGTTATTTATTTATTTTTTATTAAAATGCGGTTTAATAGCTCTTACACGCCGCCGAACGGCGGTAAAAAATGACTCTGCCGCTAGTGTGCACGTGGTAAAATAAGGAAAAATGTAATAGCTCGCTGAAAACTTCTTTATTGTATTGCTCACAGGCATCAACGTTTCGGAATTAATTATTCCGTTAGAAGTCAGTGGACGTGGAAATTTATGTCACGATTATTACAGTTGTTATTTTTTCATTATTTTTCTAACCGTTTTGGTTCGTTTAAATACCAGATAATTATATACCATTATTGCGTAACTCGTAACACAAAGAGACATTTCTGTGAGACGTCACTGATGTTATCATTGTTAATTCACTGCGTTTGGAATTAAGTTAACTATTACTAATTATTAACGCGTAGCTAATTTTTTCCCCCAATTAAAATCGTCGCAATACACGTAATCAATATGGAGTACCTGATTTGTAATGTAATCAAAATATATTGGCTAAGATGCAAATATTCTTTGAACATAATGATAAAATGAAATTGAGTCTTAAATTGATTATAGTTACTCGAATTTTATTGCGTGTTACAGTATAATATAAGTTTTTTAACCTTGTGAAACTATTGCTTATTGAAATTCATCACCGTTCATCATACTTAAGACCTAACTTTCCGTTGAATACTCAAAATTCCGAAATATTTAAATACCTGGATCGTTATTAAAATATTATATATTTGACTCTAAAGTTTATAAGCATCATGTACGTAATATTTCACTGAATTATAGTATAATTTTAATTAATTGTTTACTCAAATAATTGATAACTATGAGAAGTAAAAATGGTTTTTCGATAACAATAAGTTTTATTTTATAAAAAACTTTACTGTGTATTTAAATTTAAAATTTAAATACTTATTTTAAGGCACCAAATGCTTTAAAGCTCTAAAATGTTAACAGTGTGGTTGTTTTATAGCAAAACTTTGAGTTGTTTTATATTTGAAGAAAGTTGTTCCAAAAAGTTAATTAAAAAAATTTGTATTATATTTACAAATACGGTTAATGAATAAAAAAAATGATGAAATTAGTTAGAAATTTAAAAAAAAATATAATAAAGCTTAACTCTTTTAAGTCTAATAAATGTTAATTACTTATTTACATGTCCAATAAAATGTGGAATTTAATTAATCATAAAATATTGAATCAAGACTGAATTATTCGTCGGTATTAAAGAGAACACATTGGTGGAAACTAAGTGAAAAAAATTTAACTTTTTAATGTATAATTATTAATATTTCATAGATTTCCAATCGCATGTAATATAATAGACTATTGATTTTTCGACAAACGTTTTTAGACTGTTGGTATTTCTAAAAGTTACCCCGTTATTTATTTTTCATAACCGTACACGGCCATAACTAGTTACTTGTTCGCTTTTACAAAATATCAAATATGTTCTTGTGTTAGTTTCTTCGAAACTCCCCGGTCAACATAATAATACCGCAGAATACATGTGTAGCAACGAGATAACCAGAATTTTTTGTTTTATCTTGTACACTGCGTACAGGGTGTATGCCATAGCGTTCGCGAAGTGCATGCAATAGAATTGTACTTCAAAATATATGTCGTGTTCATCGCAGATTTTTTAACAGTTGACATAATGGAAAACTGAACGTGTACAAATATAGGTATGCATATATTATCGTTTGTACTACGTGTACACTGTGTAATATATTTATATACTACCGTCTCAAAAGAAACCAAAGCAATTCTATTAAATAATAATTGTTCATGTGGAGTGTCCTGATTGCTTCCAGCATTATACGACCACAATCAATGATAAAAATTAATTTAGATTCTGATTAAAAACAGTAATGGAAGTATTGCGGTACATTGATGTGTGTATACTTCTGCGACTGCTTATTTGTGCTATAAAGATGCATAAAAACGGCTAGCAGCACTATAATTAGAACGGTAATTGAACGCGGAGGTGACATTGTAGACGGCCGGTTTTCGATTGTTTTACAGCTGATGCTCCCTTGAACGGCGATGCAAAAATTGGAAAAGAACATCTGCGAGAAAAGTTACATTTTTTCCAAGGAGCTCCGGGTTTTTATGTTTCACATGAAATCCGATTGATTTGTATTATAAAACTAGAAATTTATTTTCAAGGTATTTTCCATTATTTGATAACTATAAATGTATAAAATATAATGTTTGTAATATCTTATTGGCTCAGGAAATAATGTTAAAACAATTTATTGGTTATATTTTCAAATTTTTCTCAAACATTATTATTGAGTAGGTTTCTATGTCGTGTGCCATTTTAACAATGCAATTTTGTCTGAAAATAATACTATAAATATCCAAACGATGTTTAATATTATATTATAGTTTATCAATCGTAAAAACTTAGATATACCTCGGTAGTTTCCCTACGGCCTACGCTTATTACCTTTGAATTTACATACCTACTTAGAGTTAATTACTTATTTGAAAGTTTCATATTTCATGTTTGTTCTTTTCTATAATTTGTATTCGTACGATATAATTAAAAATTAAAAAGAATGTGACGTTAACTTACATAAATTACTGCTAAAAGTAATTGAGTTGAAATTTAATTAAAAAGCATTTAAAAACAATATACTCGTATATATAAATAGACCTTAGATCAGGGGTCGCCAACCCATCGATCGCGATTGACTGGTCTATCTTAAGAGGTATATTGGTAGATTGTAATTCATAACTAATTATACTGTTATTCCCTTATTTATCTGATGCTCTTTTTTATTATTAATAATATTATAAAATAGTTTTTAGAAATACACTTTTGTGAAATAATCTAAAATAAAAAGGTGTCGATCGCCACTTACTTAAGACTTGGTATATAGCTCACTTACGTTGGAAAATGTTGTCGACCACTGCCATGGATCATTTACAGACCTGTTTTAACTATCTGATATTACGGGCTATGATCTCATTGCGAATAGAATTATTTTATTTATGCGCAATTTTGGTTTTGTATATTTTGAAATTCATAATAATATTATATGCCCAATAGATCTGAAACTTTTGGCTAAAAATGTGGTGAAACATAATCTGTTTAATTTGATTAAGAGTCAAATTGTTATGAAATGGTAGAATAACGAATTCAAATAAGAAAAACCGAAATTGTACAATATTGTGGCAATACTAAATCAAATATTATTCATAATATTTGTATGTTGTACGTTTATTGGTATGTTTGATTTAAATATATAAATATATAAACAAACATAGTATATAACGTAGTATTTCATAAATTACAAAACTATTGTTATTTGATAGACTATAAAATGTTTTGTTTACAGTAACATTCTCAATTCAATTTTATTTTCCTCGAATTTGTTTATCTTATTGTAGGAAAACATATAAAATCATATGCGCAATCCGACCATATTCAATATGCACAGATAAAAAAATTATATATACAAAAAAAAGAAATCTTTCACACGACCCGATAATAGAAGCTGTTCAATATTAAAAACTATTCTTACCTATAACTGAATTTTATTTTTCCCAAGTATGTGTAGGTACTTATAAGTTTTAACTCATTTTATTATGAATCAAAATGTATTATTTGTAGTACTTATTTCTTCTATTATTATAAAAATTATTTAAGCAATTTTTATTTAAAATAACAGAAAGTAGTTTCGAATTGAAATGATGTTCTTATTCTTAACGTAAAATAAAAGGTTGAATACATTTATATTTAAAATAAATTTATCATATAAAAATTAAATTAAAAAGACAATAATGGTTTTAGTATTTTAAAAATCTATAATAACACTAAAGCTTACTCAGAGTTTATTTAACGGGAATTTCTGGATTGTTGTCTTAACAATAGTACAGACACATACTCCATTTTTTTTTTGTTTTTGTTTAAATTCAAACTTAGAAACTCATTTATTCGGAATAAAAAATTCTCTTAAAATAATATATTTATAAGTGACAGATAAAAAAATATCATACGACTTAAAACTCTCAGCATATCCAATGCCAAAACTTTTTATTGACTTTTTAAGCCTTACGAAACAGGAAAAAAAAATGAAAATATGTTAAATTTGATTACCCATGGGATGAGTTCCGCACTACCATAAATAAATTGTAGTACGAGTTTTTCACCCTTGGGTATCGAATATTATTTTCTCCCTATTTCGTTTTCGGATAATGATGAAGAAATAGAGACTTCCAGAACCTAAAATCTCTTCCATGCGAGTTAGTACCCTTGTCCTCCGATCCTTCTCTTTGCATCGACGACTATATTCAATCGAATTAATTATATAGTTCTTCATCTTACCGGGTACAATATCTATTTGTTCAATTGCAAATATAATCCGTACTCACCACGATATTTCTAAGACAATATTCAATAATAAATACGTAACAGACCAAAGTTGGGAATCCCAAAGCTAATGTTCTCATTTTTATCTACGTAAACATAATTTATCAGCCGAATTTCAGCTTATCTTAATAATTTTAATTATTATTTCAATTTGTAGAAAAACTTAAGAAAATATCTAGAAACACAAAATTTAGCAGTTGGCAGTTGTTTTAAACAGTTCTCGTAAAGTAACTACTACTAGTAGTTAATTTAAATTTGGTAGTGTTTTACACAATTCTATCCGAGTCTTTTTTGTGAAGCTTTATCTGGTATGCGATATCGGAGATAGTATAATCATTGTGTTTTATGCAAAAAAAAAAAAAATTAAATTAAGGTTACATTCAAACGAAATTTAATGCGGTGCTTGACTTATAAGATTTAGTAGTCCTGCATTACTTGGATACTGTTATTATTAGCCAACACTATGTTCTAAGATGGTAGCACCGATTTTATCCGTAGGCGTATTAAGTCACACTATCCAAATATAAAACATGTAATTCCATAAATATCAATATTCAATACACATATTATACCCCTAGGCAACTTGAATCTATTTCAGCTACAATTAATAATATTATGCGCGTATTATGCTACGTTGTACGTATAGTAATTTATAGTTATTATACCAAATATTTTTTAATTTTTTTCAATTTTAAATGAAATCCACACTCTATATCTCTACACTAGGTCAAAGAACAATAATTGTTATCCATTCAATTATCGCTGTAATTATAGTTGTTTTTACTAATTTCAATATCGATAAATAAAAATCATCGGCGGTTCTAAATTATTTCAACTCATTAATATTTATTATTAACGAACAAAAGTATTCTCGTAACGTCTTATTTTATAAAAGTGCCGTGCAATCAAGTCTTGTGTAGTGCTTCACTACTTGAAATACTCTATAGAGCTGCGCGAACATTTTATAATATTTCCCAGGGTTATGTTTTTAGCAATTTTATTATTAATCAACGGGTTTTCGAACACGAAAAACAAAATACACGTTTTCATATATTTCATTTGGTATATCATTGTTGTATCAAATAATATGATATCGTAATAATTTTTGCCTCAAAGATAATACTTACTTTACACATTGTTGCGTAGGCTACGCGCCGCGTCTTATAAAACAGCTAAGCCCCACAGACGCAGAGTCTTATGTGTTAACAATTAATTTAATACCGCCATGTTATATGATTACGATACGAACTATAATGTGCATTTGATTTATTTGCCTACTGAACGTATACGTTTTGTTGCTATAAAACGATAAGACCGAAGAAAAAAAGAAAAAATACGCCTGTGACCGTACGGTATATTATGTTATGATATTATATTATTCAATTGGTTTTACCCGGCACCAGGGTAGGTGTGACGTTATAACGTTGTAACTTTAACGTGCGATTTAAAAAGTTATAGACGTATATACATATAATATATATATGTCTTTAAAAAAAAATGAGAAAAAAAAACTTTTCCAATACCTGTCATTTAATACGTATATAGTAAATATATATAATAATATACAGTGGCAGTCGGCGGGGTGAAAAAATCTTGTTGCGCGGGATGCATTTGCTTCAGCGAGATATGGTCTCAACGGCGATGATTACGTTTTCATTCTATACGCAACAAGCAGATATCATTGCCAATCGTTTCCTTGGAAATACTGTCTGGAATTTTTGTTTATTCGTACGATTACGTTATTTGTTCAGTTGCATCCAGAATAATTTAACTGCAATACTACTATCAGAGGCGAAATATAAAATAAAGTTAAAAATAAATAAACTACGTTTCTTATCCCCACGGCTGTATAATTTGATTTAAAGTCTGTATTTTTTTTTATCTCTTATTAAAATTAAATTATTCGTCGGCCGTACGCGGAGAATACTAATCAATCAACGGTGGTTAGGCATAATAAATTTCAAATAAAATTAACAGCGAAAATGAAAAGGTACTTCGACGAAGTGGTAGTCATTTTGTTGGATATAAAGTACAAATTGTAGTATTTCTTTATTTGTGATTAAGATACAAATAGAACATTCGGTTTCAGAAGCCAATACCTGAAAAATGTTTTTTCAAATTCAATCAACACATGCGGTCCAATAAAATTTATTTCTGAGCTAAACATAGAATTCAAAAGTCCTCTAATCCCAAGGCACTGCCAGTTTTCAACTTTTTTTTGCATTCTCAGTTTGATAAACTTATAAAATAATAATGAACTATACAATTTACTGTCTCAATTATTTATATCACTCTAAAATTATAAAGAGTATAAAGTTCTAAACTAATATTTCTCGCATTTAATTATTTTCCAAACTAAAATATATTCATCGCATTAGGAAAATTCAAACGTATATTTATTCATTTCAATGTGTGTGAAAATATAATTAATTTTAATTTAATTTTAATTTTAAGCATTATGTAAAGATGAAAATATATTAAATCAATAATTATATAAGCTATTTTCAGTAAAATTAACTACCTATTCAACATAATATTTATAGAACTTAAACATTTTTATCACAATTTAAATTTTAACATCACTACGATTTCTCTGTTGATTAAAAAGAGATATTAATTTTAAAGCTTATTAAATTTATAATAATGAATTACGGCATCCGATTTAGTTAATTTTTTTTTTTAATGCATGGTCTTAATTCACATTATTTATTGTTTTGAAATTGCGTTGGATTTTGTTTTGTATTTTTAAATTGTTTTTCCGTAAACTGACAGAGTCCATAGTAAACCCTTTAACGTCAAGGCAAATACAAATATTAATTTGAAGCGAACCGGCGTTGAGAAGATTGTCCTTGGTTGGTTAATTTAAGGATAAATAAATTTAAAAGCTTGGTTGTAACGGAAATACCATTAGACGTGCAATTGCCTAATAATAACAATAAAATAAAATCTTACCATCTTATATATAATACGAACTATACGTTATACAAGTTATAAGTTGTAGTTATGCGTGGTGGCTTGGTAAAAATGAATTTAAGATTTGCTCGCTTAACCGTATGCAATAATAATATTATTGCTAAACACACCAACAAATAGGGTATCCCTATTAACGGTTTGTACGTGGCCACCACGATGGCGGAAGGGGAGGCAGTTTTCCGGGGTCTTGTCAGTGAAGCGTTTGTGTACATTATGACCAGACCCTCGTCCTCGAGAACAAACGACAAAAGGCGTTAACAGTTTGTCCTGTCCTAGGGCGGGTTTAAAAACCATTGCTGACTCGATAACGAAAAAACGTTTTGACGTAAACGCATAAATGAGCTATGCGTGTACCACACGCGCGCGTGATAAAGTCGCTTATGAATTGTTTCACTTCGTCGCGCAACGGTACACAGGAAACATCGGCGTACGGTAAAAGGTTATAATCGGCGTGGAAGCGAATACGTTCAATTTTGGATAAATGCGCGTTCGCCTTCCGAGGGAGTAACGCACGCCGTTACTCGGTGTCGGGTTCGACGATGAAAACGATTCGATTCGCAGCGCAGGTTTTGGGTTTTAATATCGTTTCCGTTTCACAATAGCGCGCGTATTCGCTTTTATCGTCAGATATTTTTAATATCTCGACACGGCCGATCGTCGCGCTTAATATCGTCGGGCCCGACGTGTCGTTTAGTGGCTCTTCCAATATAATAAATCCACCTATAACACGCGCATTTTTTTTTTTCATTTGTTTTAACGACTTACATGTTGTGTGCGCGAACACCCCGGAGATTTTGGGCGACAGTAAACGCGCGCGTCCGCGGTTAACGACGCTCGTTTCGATTCTCGCGAAAAATGTCAACGCGGATTCATAAAAATAATAATAATAATAATAATAGTTATAGTGACATCATATCTACCGCCGTAAAAGCGCGTGTATGCGCGTCGCAATATCAACGGGCGATAAACACTCGTTTAAGCGGTTGACGGTGCGAGCGAAGGGATTATCGGCGGAGACATCAACGGGGGTGGGCAGCGACGGGCGCGTCGGCGGAGGACGAGCTCCACGGCGATAAGGGGTGGGGAGGGTGAAAGGGCGAGGGGAGGAAAACAAATATTTATCTGGTTTTAGGTTTAATGGGGTTGCGCGCGCGCGCCGGGCGATCGTATTGGACACACGCGCGTGGGGGGGGGCGGCGGCGGCGCGGTGTGTTCGCCCGATGGGTCTCGCGCGAGCGCGGTGGTATAAATAAAAAAAAAAAATTTTACGGTGACGGACCGACGAGAGAAATCGGATTAACGGTGGTTTTACGGCGGCGCGGTGTAACGGGTGACTGGAGGTCGTTTTTCATTTGGCCCATTTTTATGGCTGGCCGAGACTTAACCGATATTTCGGCGCATTAAATCGTGCCGAAACCGCACTATACCGTCGGGCCGCCACCGCCGCCGCCGCCACCTCCGCGCGCGCCGAAGCCACCGGTCGGGAAACTTGCTGATTAAATTTCTGTCCGTTAGATCGATAGACCTCACTCGGAGGTGCCCGTCCCGCGCTGCACCTACCATTATTCGCCGCTACATGTCCGCTGTCCAGTCGAAACGTCTTCGCGTGCAAACGGGACACGTGAAGTGCCTATATACGCACGTGTACGTATTGCACGCGGTCACGTAGAAGGGATTTTATTTGGGGGGGGGGACGAATAAAACTTGATTCTGTCCATCAACAATGAGAACCTATTGGCAGTAGCACGTCGTGATAATGTCGAACACGTTTTCAATACGTCAATTTCGTTTTCACAAGTTCGAGACGAGAAAAATAAATCAATATTTTTAATTACCATTGAAAATTAAGGGAACATTATCTACATTTAAATCGTGTGGGATCACAACGTTTATGGGTAGGTACGAAAATATTCCCGGGGTTCTAGACCCTACGCGAAACCCTCTTGGATACGTGCCTGATCGTGCGCCGCACGTGCTAATACTATTCAAACGTTTACGCAGCCATTGCGGCGGTCGTATTAAAAAAATACCGTATCTACGTTTTTTTTTTATTCGGATACGTCCGAAATCGACAGAGCCATTACTCGCGACCGGGTTTTCGCCGGCGACAAATCGGCGAGTTGGATGACAACCGCGGTAATGACGAGGTATGCGTTAAGCCTTGAATTAGAGTATCACACCAAATCACAAGCCGACGGCTATCATTATATTAATACCTATCCGTACGTGACGCATAAACTAGTTGAAACTATATCCATTCGGTTAACGTAACCACCACGGACGGCCGTAGCTTGCGAAAACAAAATGACGAAACGGAATTTAATTTCCGTCTTTAAGCAATACAACCGCTGATACCCCCGCGTGTTTATAATGCTTGTTTTATCGTAACCACGATTTTCTTCCCTCGGCAATGATATTGTTATTTCAGTAGAAAAAATAAATGTTATTAACAAAACGTTAAACAAGTTTCTTATCGATTTTCTTTTCAAATTATAAGTTATTAATTTTTTATTGGCCATTTTATTGTTGTTAAATTATGCATTGTCATTGCTATTTGGCAGCGTTCGCGCTCATTACAAACTCATTTCATTGTCATATTAAATGTTCATTCGGTCGGAAAACTTTATTGTTATTTTTTTGTCTTGCAAATCATCAAGATTTAAAAATACCATTGGAAAGAACGAATAAAAATATTTTTGCTACGCACGAAAGCAAAAAGTCCTCGTGTACATTTCAATATCCCTGTGAATGCAATCAAATAACAACTGAGGTTGATATAAAAAAATCAGTGCAATCAAAGTAATACATTCAAACTTACACGTCGGGCACCGTAATTATTAAAACAGATACATATTATATCTTGAACGAATACAGATAAATCTTATCATTATGACGGAAATAATTTAATTTTAGCTCGAGAACATTTTCAGAGGAGAAAAAAACGCTTTTAAACGCACAGCAAAAATGAATACAATAGTTGAAATAAATGTATTAATTAACTAATACTGTTGCATATTCATCCTAATAATTGAACATTTAATAATATTGACAATGAGCTGAAAATTTATATTATGTATTTACCTGTGTAAGATAGTAAATGTTAATTCGTTCCATTCAGAGAAAGTTTACTTAATTTAACACGGTTCGTTGTGACGAAATGCTCAGTCATAGGTTTATAATAATTATTCTGGACGTAATGGGAGTCAGACAAATCTCTCGGTCAAAACTTAATAATGCATTTCCCCGGTAAAATATTATAATGTCACAATGTTCAAGAGGAACGGAATATTTACGAGGTGACTATAATAGTGGCCAGTATCTTTTCAACATTAGTGATTACATTTTAAATAATATATATTTTTATGAAAAGTTGAAAACTCATTGAAATTAAAACTAGAAACGGGGAAAAAGTTGTGAGCCCACGACAGTTAAAGAAAAATTATTATTATTATTTTTTTTAATAATCTTTTATAATTTTTCTCTTGTGTTCCGTTTTGATACTCACATATATAAATCTACCATGGAAAGTTTAGAAACAAAAAAATTTTAATAAATAAATATAATATATTTTGATTCTCATTATTCAAGTGCGTTTAGTTTAATAATGGAAGTTTAACATCGTAATGTACTTTATATTTCACTTAATCTCCGTAACTGTATATCAAAATTATTATTTGAGAAAAAGCAAAAAAAAAAAATGCTATTTACGCGAGGTGGTCGTTGAAATTTTTCGTAGAATTTATCGTTGAAATAAAGTAGTAGCTTAAAATAAGGTGATTCTAATTAATCTAAAAAAAATTTAACTAATTTAATAACAAATAAGAAAAAAAGATAGGAGTAAAACTATATTATAATGACGTATTTACACGCGATTGGTCATTACTAATCCGTTATTGTAATTATGTTTTAACCAACAATAAATATTTAACAGTAATTGAAGTTCTGAAAAAATTATATCAAAAAATGGTTAATTTATACCTATATAAAATAAATTTATTTTTATATATGTACTACCGTTTATGCTCAAAACATTTTACTCAATATACAGTGGGACTTAAAATTTCATACATATGAGTTAGAAAATTGTGAAATATGTAGGTTCCCAAGAATGAAACAGTTTCTAAAAACGAGCATTGTATCTACAAATATGTGATCGGATGTACAACGCAGTGATAATCATAGATATTCTACGGAGGTGTGTACATTTAATACAAAGTTCTCGTGTTTTGTTGTTTTTCGTTGAAGAAAATGTTAGTCTTAATTCACGTCATGCGAATCAGACGGCAAAATCCGAATTTTTTATTTTCGTAATTTTAAAACAGTATTCTTCGAGTTTTCATATTATTTACATTGTAATAACACTGAAAAGATTATCTATTTAATCTAAAATAAATGTAAGATATGAAAATAAATGTGTTTGACCTTAAAAAACTATCTTTTGAATGTGCACAGTAAAAAATATTGGAAATAAAATCTAGTTATCTCGAAATATATACACCACACTCGTTCCGCGTTGGATTAGGTTAAGCTAATGATCAGAAAGACACACATATTTTATGTAAAATTGATGTTCTGAGTGATGTAGATTTTATTGAAATTATACTTTACACAAAAAGAAAAATCAGTTGAAATCTAAAATAAGTCCTCAATTGATCAGTAAGAAATGAAATGACGTGCACTACTGATTTAAGTGAAACAGATAGAACATGAAACGGATAATTTAATTTTTCTAATTTTAGAAGATAAAGAAAAAAGTGATTCAAAATATTTTCACGATAATTAAAAAAAAAAAAATGAATAAATAATACAACAGTTTTAAATAATATTATTCAACAGATAATTTTTAAAAGAAAAGAAAAAATGAATTATTTTATTAAAATATTTTAAATGTAATTTAAATGCCTTACTTAAAAAAACAACAGTACACAAATCTATAGTAAGATAAAATAAACTAAATAATCAATAATATAACCTAATTTTCTTACTTGTATTTTTACTTCAAAATATTAGGAAAGTAATCGAAATTTAAATAATTATGTGCACTTCGTATAGGCAATGTGAAGTGTGATACATTCTTAAACTCTACAATAGCTATTATGATTTATAACATAGATAATTTTTCGAAAAAAAAGTTACTATCGTCTAAAAAATAAAATATATATCATACAACTCAATAAATATAATAATATGTGTTTAATGCCCTATGACTATTATGATGAAAACGCTATACAAAATTACACAATTAGCAATAAATACTGAAATTATTATCTTAGTTCAAGTACATACATTCAATTTCACAAAAATTTTTTAATTTTGTGCATTTTCATATTCATCAAATAATTATCTGTTAGAATATTTGAATCGATATTATTGTATTTGTTTCCACAATAGAATTTACTTTGTTTAAATGCGCAGCATAATGTTTTGCTGTAGAACATATTGAACTAGATGATAATGTTATTACATATTACAACGTCGATAACAGTGATAAAGTGTTATGATTCAAATAACAATATAGTATGTACCCATTACATTTGTCGTATTGCAGTTTAATTGAAATGTCCATTGTATTTTCTCAATTCATAATCGGCAAAACTAATACAAATTACAATGTCAAGTTTATTTCCCGAAGTCAAATTCAATAAAGTCATAAAACTAATTAATTATCTTTATCAGGTCACAATGCATTTTTTTTAGTTAAATATTTTCAGTGGTTACTATGTTACAAACAAACTCTTACACAACGATTATCTATGTGTTTATATTATATCTACTATAACTAATCTTATAATTATATTTATCGCAGCACATAAATAGATCAAAATTACAGTATTTTTTTTATGAACGTAAAATAATAATTATGATTTAATAAAATGTTAACACGAGTCATGTAAAATGTTCGGTTTCAAATTAAAATTATCGGTCATTTGTTATTTTCTCAAGAAAATACAAAATGCAACGAACACATTTTTTAAAAAAAACAAACGTACTTGTGGACTGTACTTTAATTATGTTTCCATGTGCAAATCATTATAATATAAACTGTTATATAATTATATCTTATGGTGAAAAACGTAGCACGCTACTTCATATTTTTTCTTCATAAAAAAAATCATCGATTAGTGTGCTAAGTTATAAGTTATAATTTCTTAACCGAAGACGAATTGTTAAAAAAAATAAAGTCCAATATAACATGATTTTTTTTTTCATCATAATATTTAAGACAGATACACTTTAAAGCGACCTATGAGAAGAAAAGTATGAAATACAATTCACAATTCACCATAGTCTGATTTTGATGTGACGTGTGAAAGTTGCAAAAAATATAATAATAATCAATAAATAACCTTAGTATTGAAAGCGGTCTCGAAAATAAAAATTGTTGTATTCTGCCCTAAAACATATTAATTTTATGTTTAAAAAAATCATAATATTTGTTTAAAATTTTAAAATACTATGTACTTCTTGTATTATTCATTATACTTAGCACCGAGTAGTATGTAATATGTATTGATAAAAACGACAATATATCGATTGATATTAATAGTTCGATGATTATGTAGAATGTTATGTTGTGTTACTTCTTGTTACACCTTCTCATTTTATTTCAACAAAAAATAATTATATAGAAAACCGCGAGTAAGTGCTGAATAAAGATTAAAGAGTTTAAATGAAATACATAAAATCTGGTAGATTATTATGCTTGGTGCACGTTAAATTGTATTTAGCTAACAATTCATAATTATATAGTAAACAAAACAAATGGAGATTAGAGGAACATGCGTTTAAGCTATTATATTAAGTTCGCTTTAGTGAGCGCGTGTGTCTTTTCACAGTGTTATAATATGTCTTTTATAAGAAAAAATAAATTTAAAATTCGTGCTGCTCTCATTCAATTCAGTAAAGCCTATTGTTCTTTTTTTCCCCTGAACATGCATTTTCATTAAATCAGTCTCGTTAGCACTTTTAAACCCTCTATAATAGTCTCCTCTATCAATACCAAAGTTACATGTAGTATATAAAAATTAAAAGTGGATTTGATTAAAAGCACCAACTTCATTATAGCCTATAGATGTACGAGCGTCCGTGTTACATACTGGATGCACTACATTTTACGTAGTTAATTATTAATTTTTATTTTCTATAATGTCTTTTGAGTTTTGACTTATAATTGCTTTTTGTTATCTTGCTAACTACGCATAGGTTTTTCGTACACGTATTTTGTGTTCATTTCTGTTTTCAACCCCAATGCAGTGACGATATATTCAAAGAATTTAAAATGTGTAAAAATACAGAATTTCAAGTATATTTACAAAGGATGTACATCCGTGTTGATATGGAAATAGTTGTAGAAAATAGAAGAAATAAAACGGTTGCATACACCAGAAATGTTTACAGAACTCATCGAATCCAAAATACTTTGACATGTCTAACTCATAAATGTATATAATACTTACATTTTGTACAAGTACCTAATGCACTATACTTACAATAACATTTATCAAAAAAAAAATGAATTATTTTTACTGTAGTTGCACGAGGAGAGCACAAATAGTGCAAGACACACAAACCCACGTGTTTAAACATAATAAAACGCAGCAATTGCAATTAATTTAATTTAAAGCATTAATTGATTTTTTTGCCACAAGACAAGATTAATATATTACATATTATAAATCCCATTTGTTAAGATATTTTCTACAGATAAATTTTTATTGCAACCGAAACCGTAGAAAAAACCTTAATAAAATTATAACTATACCTACTAAAGCTAGTATTCACGTATACAATTTCATTGGTTGTTTTTTATCACTCGTGGTGAGTTGAAAACTTTTTAAAATGTATTTGTAGAAAAATAATGAAAAAGGTAGATACGTATATATTTATAATTTGTTTTGTAACATGTGTGTATGGAATTGAATTTTAAATGGTCGTGTGTATGGAGCGCAAACATATTGAATTGAATTTCTCACTTAGTTTGAACATCCCAAATGTAATTGTATTCTATGTAGGCATACTTAAAAGAAAAGATATTGGATACCTTGACCACGTAAAAAATTAAACGTGAATTTACATTTTATTGCTATAATAAATAATTATATGCATAATTTATGAATATTTAATATATTTTTTAAGAAAAAAAAATGGTTGAAAAATGTAATTGGCACTTAAGTTCTAGGACTTCGACTAAAACAAATTTCCATGTAAAGGTTTCATTATTAAAAATGATATGAAAATAAATTTCAACTTTGTTAAACGCCAAAAATAATATCCACATATAATTATTTTAAATTTAACTAATACATTTTAGATCATAATCATTATACATTAATGTTTTGTGGAAAAATTAATCCATAGTTTCATAACTTACAATTATTATTTCTTATCAACTAATTAACACACATTTTGATTGATTTTATTTTAACTTTAAAAATGTATTGTTTGTTTTATGGATGCCGGCAATTTCCTTCCGAATTTTATCATTCAAATAATGTATTTATATATATTATCATTTACGTAATTATATAATTACTCTTATTATTCTCTATATTATTTTCATTATTATTATAATTATAACTTTTGATATGATAATTATTGTTAATAAATTGATGTTAATTTTATTATGTTCATTTAAAACTGCTCATTCAACTAAATATTTCGTATGGGTTGTAGATTTTGTTAGATAACAATAAATAAATAAATGTATATTTTTTTTATTCATGTATATTAAACATGTTAGAAGAATTAAAATAATGAATTCGGATACAACCCCAGGATTGATTAAACATGCATACCAAAAATTATTAAACTGGTAAAAAAAAATCCTATCATAATTTTTTTTTTGTTTGAATACTTTGTCAACTTCTGTTTAATTTTATCAGAATATGTAAATATCCATTTCGGCATTTACTTTATACCTAATATAGAACTTGAAACCTTCCCTTTATGGAATTTGATGCTTAAATTGTATAGTTTGAAACGTTTTACCGGTTGTTCGATCTGATCTGTATACTATAATAAACTGTAATCAAATTCCGATGATTTTATAAAATGTTCAGCATGATAGACGTTTAATTCGTTTCGTATCCTGAGGCTACTATTTTCAAAACATATATTGATTTGCAATGTTATGAATGTAAAATATTTAAATATTTTTTGATATAATGTATACTTCAAGTATTAATTTAGTTTATGTACGTATATCTAATTTTAACCGTGTATGATGTATAAAGTATTTTTTACAATTATGTCAAAAATGATAAACCGTCTAGACAAATTGGAATTTATCAATAAGTAAACTAACAACATGTTGTCAGTTAAATCTCGACACTTTACAAATTTGTGTTATACAAGTTGGGTTTTAAAATATGAAAATATTAGGGTTTTAACGATTCTATCGCAACAACATCTTTTGGTGATTTCTCAAATCCGTTGACTTTTATTTTGTTGTTTGTCAATAGTGTTCCTTTTAAATATTCATGTGTACAAAAAATTGTAAATATGTGTTATAAAATATCTGTTTGCTTTTAATGGTTAGGACAGTAAAAAATTATATTTTTTTTTTTTTTATTTTATTGTTAAGTCTCGGCGTCTATGGCCATTGGCATACAGTGTGTTTTTAAGGTTCACATTTTCTTAAGATACATTATTTACATATTATACAAGTTACAGATTATATATTATTGATGAGATTAGACTTAATTATAAAGGTGATCATGTGGTTTATGTTGTCTGGGTGAAGTGCTTCTGACAGTGTGTTTGATACCCCTGCTTCCCAAAAATTATATTTCTAGAATCCTAAATTTGTAAAATCAAATTATATTATTGTGTCATGGAACTTAAGTCAAATAAACCAACAACCCTAAATCAATTAACGTTCAAAACTATTCGTTTATGAGATAAGTTGCGATTTTAATGTTAGCTCATACCATACATTATAGTTTCTATGAGAATCGAGACTTGGATGTTTCATTGATTATTTCATTTTACTTATCAAACAAATTTAAATGTTTATTTTATAAATACATTTTATAAAAAATATGTGCAAACATAATACGTTTATTATACGAGGAACGTTTTTTTAATAATATTTTAAGTATACATTTTAGAAAAACTGAATGTACGTCCGTCGTTAAATTTAATATTATAATATGTATAATAAAGTAGTTTCGATTATATTTTCTGATAATAAGGAAAATACATTAGATTCAATGGTTAAGAAGATAATATGTTTATAACATTTTTATTTAAAAAGTTATTTTTTTTTTAGCATTTTATAATTTTTCATATTTGTACATTAATTTGGATATTAATTTACAGATTCCAAATTACTAAATCGATTCATAATCATAACACTATTTTTGATATTTTTCAAATTTGAGTTCGTTATATCAACACTATTTGGCTATTTTGGCTGTCAATTATGATTTTGATGCTAAGTTATATCTTATTTTAAATCCAATTAGTAAACGTACGAGTATACGTTTATAAAAGGATATTATTTTTTTTTATTTCCCGGCACACAATCTAAAACACATTTTATAGACTGAAATTAATTTGCGAAATATTAATTAAATTTTTTCAATAGTATAAACTCAAATATGAGTTTAAGTTAAAATTAAATATTCATACCGTGACGAATACATTAGAGTAATTACCTAAGCAATTAGAATAAGCGAGTAGAATGGATTAGTAAAGTAACACATAAACCACTCTAGACATGAACGGCCATTCCGTTTTGACGTTTGCTCTTAAGAAAACTGAATGCATATAAGGTATACTATATATTATGCATTTTGATTTTACTTTGCTAAGAATAATAATAACTTGCACTGGATTGCAATGTGAACATTAATATATTCTACCGTATTATTTATTTATGTTTACCGTCTGAATTTTACCGAGTGGGCACGTATACATGCAAATTTGAATAGGAACATAATAACATGCATCTTTCCATTTCCCATACTACTATCGGTTCTTTTATCCATGGTCAGTAGTTTATTACATTATTATATTATATTGGCGCTACAATATAATAAATGTATACTTTAAGTGTGCATTCAGAAAAAGTTGAAAATAATAAAATCTCTAGTTCAACGGTCTTTTTCATAAAAAAAAGAAAAATTCATAAAATATTATTGTGTTATTCGTGTAACACATGATAATACTATGATTATAACTTTATTTTTATTTTATCATTCAAAAATGATTAAAAAAGAAATATAACATTTATGCACACATATACGCGCACTTATGTGGCTATACACAATTTATTTTACCATCAACACGAGTGAAGTGAATGTTTGAAATTCGTACGACAGGTGAAGTTCGAGCAATATAAAAAATATTTTATGACAATGATTGTATTAAAATGTCATGTTTTATTTGTAATAATTTACATTCGCTATAAAAAAGATATGTAAAATATTTAATAAAAACTATTAAAAAAATTACAATTTCAATTTAATAAAAAACATTTTTAATTAAAGTAATAATACATTTTCAGTTCTAATTCGTAAACAAAAAAAATAATTAAACATTATAGGCAACAGGCCCATAAAAACAAATCGGATGACTATTTTTAACGTATAATAAACACATTGAAGCGTATGGCCTATTTGGAGAATGGTAAAGACAATAAAAAGTTGCACTTGGTAGGTGTGGGACACTACATAATATTATATTTTCTGGTTTTCCGAATAAGCCACGCTATAGAACGGGAAGACTCTGTATATTCGCCTCGTACATGAAATATTTTGGATAATTGAATGAATATTTTTTTTATAGCCGTAACTTGCAATTTTACAAATATTGAATTTTCACACATGCTACTTTTACCGTTGAAATGTATCCCAACATTGTACGTTCAATAAATAGTGGACGAAAATAAAATACTTTTGTAGTTATATGAATTGCAATAGTTATAATTATGGAGACACATTTTTCTTTCCTCAAGTATTAGTATTGGTATTAGCACTACGCAGTTTTTTACGCTGGTACACAATTTTGTAATAATATAATACACGATGATTTTTTTAACCCTACTCCTTTGAATATTGATTTTGATACATCAAAATTAATAGAAAAAATTACTTCAATGAAATACCGATGTGAAAAAGTGGTGTTTTCATTTGAAAGAAAAAAAAATGAACGGTAAACATAACTTTAAAGGTAACTTGAACGTTAAAAAAAAGAAATCCAAATTTAAGCAATTTTAATATCAAAAAAGTACTTGAACATGGTACAAAAATTAACTTGAATACTAAGCGATTGTTAAATATCTTATCGTTTCATGGAATTTTAAAATAATACTCAGGTTATACCCAAGGTGTGTTTCTTATATACTCGTGTTTATAATTGTATTTTACTCATCTTCATAATTCATTTAACACTGACGCAAAAGTGGATGTTTCCACTTTTCCGACGCGTCAATATAAAGTCGTAAATTGCATTTGCTCTTCAAAAGCTACACGACTTAGTTTATGTCTATCTTTCGCGTATATGCCGACTGAGTAAATTAATTAAAACCACGCCATTTTCAGGTGCGGTGCTAATTAAATCCGGATGACTAAATGTGAGTCCATATTTCGTGTGCTGTGCTCGTGGACTCGGATGCCTGGTAAGTACATCGACATCGTAATCTTTATTCTGTTTTTCAAACATCGGGCACATGTCTGAAAATTGTAGTACGATAACAATACTAATTATTGTTACGCAGCGTATAATACGCTAGCTAGTCACCACCCCCAGAACAAAAGCGTTCGGGTCTTAAGACGCCCTGGCCGATATTAACAGAACGGGTGGTCCGTTAGGAAAGTCGCCACCGTCACTGCCGTCACCCTTAGGAGGTATATTATTGGAACCAGTGGCCTAACGAGCTAAGATCTTAGATTCGAACACATGGAGCGAATATCGAAGACTACCCACCCAACCGATATGTATATTTGATCGAACATACAAAAAAAATGTGCTCGTTAATATCCCTATAATATCTACACATTATTGTTACTATAATTATTGTGTAAAATAGGAAAACATCAATTGACCAATTAGCCACAAATGCTAGTCCCCAGACTCTAAATATTCTTAAAAAAAATTGAAATACTAAAAAAATAATAGGAAAGCATCCTACATATACTATACTTCAACGTCAATTACATAATTTTTGTAATTTACTCATTATTTCTTTTAAAGAAATGACGATCCTAAGGATAAGCACGAGTATCATGTAGTTTATTATAATTAATTTACCTTTATTAAGACTTCACTACTTATAGATCGTAGTATGTACAGGCCAAATATTACTGTAGCTCATCCAAAATTAGAAGGAACGACCGCTTCTTCAGACCCCCTCACCTAGCCGCCGATTAGGACTGTATAGTGTTTTGTCGGGTTGAGTACGCAAGGGTATATTAACATGTTTATATAGTTCAGCAAAAAAGTTTAATTCTAAAAAAATTGAATATTATTATATAATCATATGATTATGAATAAATTAAATTATATGTATGAACTTTATATGTCTAAAATGGAGTATCGAAGTCAGCGAACACAATACCCTGCAGTCTTTGATTTTATTAATTTAAACTATATTTCTCGGATAAAGGCCGTCAACCGAGATAGTTTATTTGTAGAACCACCAGCCGTCGCCAAGTGTTGATGGTAAATTAACTGCAGTATAGATTCATATACGGTTAAAAACAAACACAATTGTGTTATATGGGATGTAGACACGTTCATATGATTCGATTTATGATAGAAAACATATTTCAAGTGCCCACGAGGCCGAAACCGTAATGATCGCGAAAAATGTCCGTTTAGTATGTGCCACCCCTCGAAATGTGGCACCGCCGTGGGCACGTGCCTGTAGTGCGTTTGCATGTGAATACGCTACTGTGGGCACACGTGTAACATCATATAAAGCCAAGACGAGCGTACGGGGAATAGGAATCTCCCCCGCCTCCGTATACGACGAAACACACCAACAGCTATGCACGCACGTACGTATACAATAATAATTATAATAATAATAATAATAATAATAATCATAATAATATAATAATAATAATAATAATAATAATAATAATAATAATAATAATAATAATAATAATAATAATAATAATTATAATAATAGTATATAAATTGTGTCACCGGTGGTAGTTCATCTGCGCGGATCGCGCGTAGTGCATATCCGGAAGGCGGAAACGTAAACTGCCACGAGGTATGACGTTTCCAAATAAGAAGGGTTAACTACTAGGAGGCCGCCGCCGCCGTTAGTGCTAAAACAACATGTCTCAAGGCGATATTCTGATTAAAGTTCATAGATTAGTAAACCTTACGCTTCAGCTGCTTGTTGTAAAAATAATCGAAAAGATTAAACTGCACGCGACACCGAATAACAACTTAAGTTAATTATTAAATCCGAAAATTTAATTAAACCCGTGGACCACCCCGTGTATTGTGCGTTTTGATAATCTATACACATTTATCCGAAATCCATAAACTACAATTTTTAACTACGGAAAACATACAATCATTATTTTCAAATATAAATTTCTGAAGTAAAAAAAAAAAAAAATACTTCAAGCAGTTCAGTGTGTCTTGCATTTGAATTTGCTTAGTACTAAATAGTAATTAAATTATAACGTAAAAAACATGTATTAAAAAAAAAAAAAACCGAGTATAAATGTTAAATTTTAATCCAAAACCAGATTCGCATACCATTTGAGCTGGATGTTTGTTATAACACTACCAATATTCTAACTTCCAATACCTATAATAATTATATTCTTTGAACTATAATATTTGTAGTTTTTAATTTATTTAAAAACGTACAGTTTAAAATGACAAATAAGCGTAAAATTTCATATTAATGTTTTGTATTTCAATGTGATGAGCCAAAACTTTATAAAACATAAAATTTGAACAAAATGGAGTTTAAAATAAATTAGCATGATTTTTCTCAGAATTTAATATTTTTAAATTTAGAAATTGTCAGTGGTTTGATATTAAAGATGTCTAGATTAAGCTTGCGAATACAATCAAAATATCATGAATATTTAATTACTTTTTGTGTACAGTTTATTATTTTTAAAAGCAATAATGTTTTATACATATCATCGAAATAGATTGAATGTAAATCAATGAAATATAATAGCATATTTTAATGCTCACACGAAATAGTTAAATCAACGATTGTTATAATGTTTACATTCATGTTTTTAAATGGAGTTCAGTAGAAAAATTATGTTTAAAGTCCAGTGATGTGATTCATCAGAGTTAAACGTTTTAACGAGAAACTGAAGGGCTACGTTATTGTGAACGCAATTTATTATTTTTTGATTCCAATATTATAACTCATGTCAAATAAATTTTTCTTAATTTAGCTTTTCTTTAATTTAAATGGAATTGGATGTCACATTAATTTCACCAGCTACCTCAGGGAACGTAAAAAAAGTCACTACCAGATATACTTACAAATAAACTAGACTTAGTCGAATCGAACCGTTGATATTGAATTCAAAATAACGGAAATGTCTCGTAGAATTAAGAGTAAACGTCTTTGTTTTTTTTTCTTTTTTATTGAAAACCTTTTTACTGCGAACTTTTCTCGGGTCTCGTTTTAAATTACACATTGATTTTGTCCGACATAAAATAAAACAATAAATTCATTGCTGATTATATTGTGTATTTATTTTTATAAATACTATATCTACGAGTTTTGACTTTTGATTAATTATAAGTAATATATTTTTTATTTAAATGTATAGTCGCTCTAAATATCAGATATTTAATTTGTATATACACCAAAACATTTTCCTTCTATGTATTAAAGTGAAATTAAAGTAAAAACTAAATATGACTCTATACATTTTCATAATAAAAATAAGCGTATGTGTGTATACTAAATATCTATTAATTTTGATCTATTTTATTATGATTTCTTAAGACACGTCATTAAAAATTTAAAAAGTATATATTATTATATTATATTTTAGTATAGTATTAGAAGTTCTTCTTTTTTAGAGATTCAATAAATGTTTTTTTTATTTATCAAGCTGCAAAAAAAATAAATATTTTTTCAGGTGTTGTATATCTCATAACAATAACTTGTGTTGACATCTTATGCTATGAATTTTATTTTTTTTTCTATCCATAGTTATATGATAAAACTATTTTATGCATTTTATCATCCTTATGGTTCATAATTTACATATTATTTGCAATTTTTATTTTATTTACGCCAAGTTTTTCAAATACTTTAAAATGAAAAATAAACTTATATTGACGGACAGTATACCATGTGTGGAAAGAACAATAAGTGTTATGACAAGTAATTCGAGTATTTGCTTAAATACTTAATGATTTTCTTATCCAAGTCTTAAATTCTCTCTAGATATGAAATTTAGTTTTCTACAAACAAGATTAATTTTCTTAAGCGCGTGTAATTGGATTATAAACGAATTAGTTACCTCACTTTTCTAAAGTTCTTCTTTCCACGTGATATTTTAATTTCATGCTTAAACTTTTAAATTCAATTTTAGGGCTTACACGGAATGTGTTTAAAGTATACTTTTAAATAAGTAAATAATAATTAGTTACATAATTAGTTACATTGTATATTGAAAGATTTCAAGTATGTCATGTTATTTAAGTTATCGTACATGATTAGTGACTAGTGAGTGCCTTAAATGAATAAAAGTTTTTTTTGAAATTACATTTCTCATTTCTATGATTATATTATAGATATATAGTGTTATTTAGAGTATTTAATTAGACAAGTTTTAAATATTTTATGTAAAATACGTTAAAAAAGTATAGTCTGTTATTTTTATATTAATATTTCATTAGACTTGAAGTCTACTCATTCTTGTTTATGAATCAGAATCAAAATGTCTGTAAACTTCCAAATTTCAAATATTAATGAGTCTTAAAGTTTAAAATTTATAATTTGTTTCTACAATTATGATGATCGATTGTTTTTGCACTTTTCTGTCTGAAGGGGTAATATATTGTGTCTTGAGTTTCTAAAATACATTGTGGTATGTAAGAAAATTAAGAATTGTGGGTTTATCTGTCTCTTAAAATGTAACATAAATTGAATACTCAATTGGCTGATGAGATTAACGTTTTAATGTTATATTACTATTTTACATTAGCACAAAAATAATACACCAAAGCAACCTTAGGAAAACTGCTTAAACTTTAAACATCTGATGAAAGTGCAAATTCAGGTTTCTACAGTATAACGTAAGTAATATACTAGCTTATATTAGGTAGTTTCAAAGTTTTCCATAGAATAATTATATGAGACGTAAACATTATTTATAGTAATTATGTTTGTAATGGATCAAAAAAAAATATTACTTCATATTTGTGTGTGTAATCTAGCACATTATAATATTATTAATAAATGTCTTTATTTTAATTTTCTATAATCATCTTTTCAGTTTTTATTAAGCACTCAAATTGGATATGATAACCAATCATATACAAATTATGCGACTTTCTTATTCTGTTTTTTTTTTCTAATTATTGGATAATTATTGGAAATATCGGAATTTTGAAATTTTTCAATATTATAATGTCTTATAATTACCTGATACTTGGTATTTGTGCGCATGCAAATTCTAAAGAATATTAAAATTGTCATACATTTATCGCGTGTTAAGTGAACTTATCGAATCCTCGTTGAAATGTTTTGGATAAGTTGGATATAAGGTGACAACTCTATTTGCATCTAAACGCCTAATTATTTGTGATTATTTTGCTGAATCGAGCGGGTTTTCGTTCTCAACACCCGGCCAATCGTAGAATACTAATATGATTTTATTACGCCACGTTCCATCGCGAAACAACTCAATAAGTCGGAATGAAACATTGGGCATTTTAATAAAATAAAATAATTTGGAACCGAACGAGATAATTTGGATTTTGGACCAGAGAGCCAATTAACCGGTGACCATTCCCAAAGGTGGTAAATCGGTTGTGGGGATTCGGATCAGCGACGAGCAAAGCGGTGCGGCGGCAGAGGTGTGGCGGTGTAACGGCTTGCACAAAATTTGCATCGCATTGTTCCCGTCGCTAATTAAAACCAATGAGGTCGTGCGGTCGTTTCGCCAACTCGGCCGGGTGGGCTCGGTGCGCGGGTGCGCGGGAGGACCGCAGTTGCTCGGGCAGTACGGCCGGCTGGTAGGTGCATAGTGTACGTATATAATATATATAGTGTAGTGCGTGTACGCAGGAGGAGATACCAGAATGTTCGAACTTTGCCCGGTTGATTGGTTCCCCTCCGCCGGTTTCCCCGTCGTCCGTATGCGTAGCTGACCACCAACCGCGTGTACACGTGTATATATATATTATATAAACTCTCTCCCCCGAGTAAACGTTTTAATTTCGACAAAATTTTGTGTCGAACCGTAGCCGATAACACAATATCATCATCGCGGACCGCCGGCGGTCGGCGGTGGTGGTTTTTGCGCAACAAAACGTTTGGTGAATTTAATCCACGTACGGTTATAAAATAAACGCGTACCATGTATATATATATATATATATATATAATGTTATATTATGAGGACGACGCATGCAGTGTCAATTATTATACCCTCCGCTGTGGGGGTGACCGTGGATTCGGACGGTCTGTTTTCGAATAAACTATCGTCCGGAGAGGGTGCGAAATAACCTGCGTAGCATAATTGATATCGCGTATTCTGCCGGTGGAGGTGGTTTTCGCGGAAATGACGTAGTAGGCCTTACCGATTTAATATACGAGACAATAAATAAATGCAAATAGGCCCTTCTTATACTAAATACGCGGAACGTGTAAAGTGTGCCAAAATGTACGTAAAATATCATAGGGTCAAATAATTCAAACACAATTCCTTCAACAACAACTATCATCAGCAGCCCTCTTGCGCATATTATGAACATTTTTTTTATATATAAATCGTGGAATAAAAATAATTGTAATAATACAAAAACACTAATATACTGACGCTATCGAAAAAAACGGTTTTGAGTGAAAGACATCGGGTAGATCAGTTTATAATTCTAAATATGTTCGATATATTGAAGAAGAACAAAATTTCTTTGTCAGAAAGGTTGAACTTCTTATTTACCAACTTTTGCAAAAAAGTTAGTTTTCTAATAAATACTTATATCAATATATCAGTAGTGCTTGTATGTTTCGAGTAGCTATACGAATAATATTTATAGAATAACAACCAAATAAAGTAAATCTTATGAAAAATCGTCTATTTGCCAAATAAAAAAACAAGTGGATAGTGCGTGACGTAAATACTAGACAGTGCAACAAGGTTCGATTCTCCATTTCGTTTAAAGGTTTTGGTAATTTTTTTTCTGTTTTTCTCAATTATTCGAAAAAATTTTCGATTACACATTAATTAATGGTAAGGCTCATCCATATTTTCTTCATTGTCCATCGTAGTGGCAAGATTTTCAGACAGCCGGTCAATAATGCAATCGTAGCGGTATTGCATTTGAGTTTAAATGCAGCTGTAATGCCTTGGATAGCCGTAGCACTTACAGAGAGATAGAATAATTCTATCTCCGAGGACGGACGTTGAGTAGAGTGATTTTAAAGGTGTGAAAAGAAATATTATAAACTTGGTAAAATTAACTTGACAAATACTTTATTAAATGAAATAAAGGACCGAAGGTCCGACAAAGTATAACACGTAGTTGTTCTTACACCTCTAGTACTAGTCTAATTTAGTATACATAATTCTATCGTTATATACCCTGCTTCTAACTTGTTATTGTCTTAATATCTAGTCAAAAGGTTACATGTATTAATAATTAATATGCAAAGGATGCATATTAATATAAAAGTGTGCGTTGTTAGTCTTTATTATAATTTTAGAGTCTCTTAGTAAGCAAAAAGAATACTGCGCGTGTATGGGTCAAACAGGTTAACGAGTATACGCGTAGGCATTGTTTGTGTTACTATTGATATAAATAAATATTAATATTTATTATATTGTTTTATGATTAATGTTATTCTGGGTAGGTATAGGTGCATTACACAGCGGTACAGTTTGTTAGGTGAAAATATTATCATACCACTGCATGTAGATAATAATATACGAAACTAAAATGCTCCCTCCACGAATACATGTACTATTATGATGATAAAAAAAAACCTACTAATAGAATATAATATGATTTCGATTATTTACAGCTGTATTTCTAAATTTCAAAATTTGTTCGTATCATTTTCATAATATTTGCACTGCATTTGTGTCAGTATAAACGTATGAGAAAAATATTGACAAATTATCTCACATATCGAAATTTTCTTCATGCAGGTGCGTAGTTTACATTTTGTACACTCGCAAATATTGCAAATCGTCTCGAAACAAATGTTTGTATTTTTTTCTGTTTTATTCAAAACATTAAAACACTTTAGTCTCAATAAACGTGGTAAAACACACGCGTATCGAATAATTTGCTCTTACTGCCGTACGTTTTGAAATACATTTTCTTTTTTCATGTAAAGATGACTGTTTTTTTCAACCATAACAATAAAAGTGTTCTTTTTTTAAAAACAAAAAAAATATCCCAATCTTTTATAATATATAATAATTAATCTAGTGTTTATGGTAGTTTAGTTTTCAATGCGAGAATCCGGTAATTTTACACTGCACTAGTCATATGATATTCCAATTTTGTTGTTAGATTCCTAATAACGTCACTCAATTCAAATTTATTGTCCTATTGTCATGATTTCATATTACGGAAAAATATACCCATCGTCGTGTTCTATTGGTAATTCAGTTCTGTATCAAATTATGCGATCAGTTCAAATCGCCTGATTCATGTATGTTATTCGGATTGGCATCGTAAAACATCTACTCCGCCGAAACATTCGACACCGTGATTCATGATTTACTATTCAGTAAGTTGGAGCGTATTAGTTTTACTAACTCAATTCTGAAGTGGTTTAAATCATATGTATCATGTGCCGTTAACAAATTAAGAAAATGTGTTTCTCGGAGCGTGAACGGAACTTCTATACTAGGTAAATCTGCAAACAGTTTTTTTTATCTGAGACCAACGTTTTTTTTTTTTTTTTACAATTGTTATCTTCTACATTTTGCAATAGAAATATTTTTATTTTCAGTGCAGAATGACTTATAAAGTGCACAGCTTTTGCGTTTGCTTATTCCGACGAAATGATTAAAACAAAAATAATCATGTAATAAAATTGAAATGTGGTACGTGGTGCAATGTTTGTCGTTTGATAACAAATATATTTACGTATAAGTTAGAGAATATATTTAGTTATAAAATTAACGTCGTAGAACAGAAAGAAGTAATATTTTGCTGAATTATTTTCAAATAGATACGCGATGGTGCTGTCTTACGGATTAATAGTTGTGAAAATATTAGAACTTTTAACGATTCGTTTTCGTCAGCTACTCTTTAAGCTCGTTTATATTATTTTCTGCTGGACGAGGCAACAATAAAATAAAGTCATAGTTATAACTACCATGTTTTAAATGAAACTGGTGTTTAGTTATTTGACAAAATGTTTCATTAAATTTTGTTCAAGTTGAGTTTTTATTTAAAAAATAAATATTTATAGATACCAAACTTAAACTTTATCTTGTTCATATTTTAATATCATTTAATTTTCAGAATAGGTGATAAAATAAACATTTTTTTTATTGAAAACTTATATTATTTATATAAATAAAGAATTACAAGAAACGTTCGTCAGATCATTTTTCATTTAAAGTTAACACTATACATTTTTTTAGGTTTTTTTCATAATCATGTTACCTAGGAGCATGTTTCCTTGATAAAACAAATTGTATTAAATACTGACGATTTGAAAATGTAATGAAAATATTAAATACAATGTCTTGTTAGTTTTCACACGTTCAATGTACCTAAAGATATATAGAGAAAAATAAACTGTACAGTATATCAGTGTAGAATTGACAATATTTGAAATAAATATAATTGTGTACAATATTGTCACATAAAACTGATTCATCACTATTTTTTTAAGAGTTATGTACTCATATGTTATTATAATTGTGATCATTGACATTTATTAAAATCAAACAATCACGATACTTCGGTCTTAGCACCAATACGTATATACTCGATATGTTTATCCTGACGGCTGGTATAAAAATGATCATATACATTCCGTAGAACTTGAAATTCAATTCGTATCGTTAAAATGTTATAAAATATAAAATTATGTGAAATTAAATATCTCAAAAGCTAGTACGGATAGTTTTTGTTTATCAAAGTTTATAAACGGCTGTAAAGTGGATAAAAACCAGTCCAAGAATATTATAATGTCATATTTATGAAATATCACATATGATAAACATTGCTATACGTTTTATTTAACTTAATGCACTCCGTTCTTTCATGATTTATTGTGAGTTTGTCATATTATTATACGTGATACCGTGATTATAATATTCAATAAAATATCTTGTATTATGTAGGTGATGGTTTAAGATTTTTTAAATTAATGTTCACGATCAAGTCGTAAGTATTGAATGATGTAGTTGCGACCTAGGTTATGTGAAACGTAAAAAATGTTTAAGGAAAAAGTAGTTTTCTCACTATTCTATTGAGGGAGAAATCAATAGAAATTACTATATTGTTTACGCGAGCTGTAAATGTGCGGTATTCTAGGTAGGAATTTATAATAAGATAGTAAAGGACCGGATGGAATTGTTTAAGCTAGTAAAGGAGCTCTTTGTGCTATACTTGGTTCAAAACCTGTACCACGTGAGATATATGTATACGACACATGTACACCTCTCAATATTGTTTTTCCATGTAGGTAGAAATGAAATGAGCCGTGCGGTGTATCTTTTATGGTAATGGTGAGCGTTGATCCGAATGTAAATTGATGATTGGATATCATATTATTTTATGGTGAGAGTAAGGCGACATCTTTGAAAATGTAGGTGACATTTACCGGTCGATCGGATGAAATATAATATGTTCATCGGAAGAATAACTTATTTTGCCTCTCACGGAAACGGTTAATTTTTACTTGCGCAAAGCATAAAAATGTAAGTTAGTTACAATATGGAATATTTCTACCGGAAAGTCATAATGATATGGACTCTCCTTTGATTTAGACAACCTATTCACGTGGTCATGGAGTTTATTATTTCAATAGCTTTTCGGAGGTTGTATGCTATCAAAGAAATTAAGTGTGAATTATATAACTATTTGGGTCTAAAATAATAAATAATTTTACCACAATTGTCCTAGTCCTTTATCAAATTTAAGTTAAGATAGAAATAGAGAATATTGTTTTTATGTACTTCTATAGGTACATTCAAGTAACAGTGCGAACCAAGGCGTTCTCCAATACTTAATGAATTATTTGACTATTGATGTCATATATAACGTAATCATTATAATTTTTTCCCACAAGTACATAACAGTGACCAATATAAATAGTTATTTTTTTCACTGTCTATCATTTTAGGAATTTTGTTTCGTAGAAAAATAGTAAAATGTATTTACTTACAATTATAGAGCGTCGACGACCCAATTAGCTAATTAAATATGATAGGTGGAGTTAGCTTACACAATGTAGATCAAAAAAAAAGTTTAAAAGTTAAATTAATATACTCAAAACTAATTTAAGGTTATAATTAATCAAAATCAGCCTTTTCGTGATATGAATAATGTGCGTTAGAATTCTAACGTAAAAATAAATGCAACAGAAACAATAATGTCATAAATGTTGAACAGTTAATTTCTTTTCTCATTCATAGTTCTTGATACGTACCATATTTTTTTGAAATGTAAATATTTTATTTAATTTAATTTTTAAGCTATATAATTGTTTGAATCGTAAATAAATATTTTTTATAACGATAAGTTTTGTTACAAAATATGGCATCTTATATTTAATTCAATCAAATTTTCATTAAGGCAATTATTTTCATCAAGGATAATGCTGATTGTAAAAATTAAATATTATGTTAAAATATGATATACATTAAAATTAGTGACTAATTAAATTACTAAATGAGTAAATCAATATTTTATAAATGGACGATAAAAATAAAAATACTTTCTTAGTTCTATTAAAAACACTTATAATCAATAGTTATTCAAATAATTGAATTTTCATTTGGAAAAATTGTATTAATAAATCCATTGAAGACAGTAGTAACTTTAATTGTATCAATATGGATGATAATTATAAAAATTAAAAGGTGTATACTTCATAGTAATTTACCGACTATAGTGGTACTCAGTCGGTGGGTAGCGTGAGTCTTGAAACTAGGTCACGATAAATAAATTTTACTCCTACTAAGATAAATATTGGATATAATAATTTATTAGCAAAACATAGGTACACTTTTATATTAATAGAATATAAGAATACACAAAATCAAATGCAGGCTTATGAAAAACGGTTCTTTTAAATTGTATGTATAGATTATTAGTTATTACTGCTGTCGTCGTAGTGTAAAATTTTGGATGTTTATATCGTTGTCGTATAAATATTATTTGTGTTGCGTTATTATATCTATGGAATCCATGAGGATATGCTGTTTTTCTCAAAACTTTACTGAGTGTACAGCAACGGGGAAAAACATCTTTTGATACGTTGCTAAGTTATTTTTCCTAAGAAAAACGTAGATTTAAAGAAAAGCGCAATACTACTATACAACTGACGGAGCAGCTGCGATGACTGAAAAACACGTCAGATAAGTAAAATTAATGAAATACATTGTTTTAAGTTTTATATTGATACACTGAATTCTACACAGAAATCCAGGCTCCAAAAAAAAGTGCCCAGGACGTTTACTAAAGTGTTCGCAAAGAATGTTAAAATTGTATATTACATAAAATCTTATGCTTTAAATTAATGTTTATTTCAAATGTTATAGCTATGTTAAGAAATGGGTTAATTTCACCATTCACTGTTATGGTGTTACATGTCGATAAGTATGATGGTTTTCAAGAGGTATCTAGATATATCAAATTATATTTAGATGTATTTAATGAATGTAAGAGTTGCGACACGAAATATTTAAATTTTCAAATAATACAATTCGAATTTACAATGATTTATTTGAAAAGAGATGAAAACTGTGTGGTAAAAAATGTGGGTCACGACTCAACAACATAGACAATCGTCAAAAAATGTTAATTTTTGCTAAACTTATTATGAGCAAGAAAATACCATATAATATTCATACAAAATATAAAATAAAAATATATAAGTATTTTGTTTAAAACAATATGTATTTAGTATAAATATCAAGAAAACAATTTTTAACTTTCGATTAACTCGTTTTAGCTACAATTCCAATAAAAACATTTAACCTAATACTAACTTTAAATTATTCCCATTTAAATATTTACAGCTCGTAAATCATAGGGTGTTGATAATTGCAATACCTTAGTGCGCATTATAACTTTTAGTTCCTTGCGATTTTTCATAATTTATGGTGGTTTTCATAATGGTTAGAAAATGTTTGTTTATACGAGTAGTTCTATGTATATAAATCTTTTACTTCTGTGCAACGACTCAACACTAGATGCATAAAATCAAAAAAAAAAAATGAAATAAAATAGTTTTACGACCTATTCTTATTGTAACGGTATAGTGACGTTGAGCAAGCATTCAGAAACGTGCGCATAGTAAAACCATGGCAGTATTTTATTCACAAAAATTGTCAAACTAAACACAAATTATTCGGTACAACGTCGCGGGCACTTTGGAGCTACATTACGTCCAATGACGGGAACGTGCATTTTGCTAACCATTTTTGAAGTTCATTGTTTATCATCCCTTCGGGGGCCCACCACACCAGAATGAATAGGGTGGTTTCGGGTAAATTGTCCAGTGCAAATAATTCGACATAAACGCGTTCGTTATTTTGGTCAGCAGTCAACGGCACTGAATACACGTCAAGTGAGTTTAATTTCCAATGGTTTTGCAATGCGATTATCAGTTTAGCTACCCTTCGTTTCCCGCAGTCTCCCCACCTCTCCGCCACCCGTCCGTCAAACGAGAATTAACGCTACGTGGTTTGTTTCTGCATGAACAGATTCATATCCGGTCGTGCCAGGCCGAAACGTTGTCGCAGCCGTAGTCGTCGTCGCCGTCGTCCTAGACGTCGCGCCGCTGCCGCCACCGCCTCCACCGACACCGGGGAACCAAGATTAATAAATTGCAATTATAGGCGATGTGTAACACAATCCGAGAACAAACGTTACTGTGTCGGTCACGTTTAATCATCATTTAAATCAAATAAACAAGTTCCTACACACGAGATTCGAAAATGCGTGAACAATTTTCTTTTTTTTCTTAAAATTATTTTAAATCCGTGGTCTAATAAAGTCAATTTTTTCCCTTTTTAGAAAAATTTAATTCGTTTTTAATACATTGTTGACCTAAATTTTATTTCATATTTTATGAACATGGTCTTGACATGTTTGGTTTAAAGTAAAAACTAAGTTAACCAAATATATATCTTAAAATGTCTTCTAACATAAATATCCAAGAGCAGGATGAACCTTTGATTTCAAATACAAATATATTAACAGTTAGTTTTATTTTTACAATATACATGACTTCAATACTGTATGCAGTAATGGGACTATCTAGATTCTAGATAAATCATTTAGATGAAAAACTCTCTATCTTTTTCGTATCTAGATTATAGGGAATAGACCGTTATAATGTATTTGAAATATTATCTTAGAAAAAAAAAACTCATCTAGATAATAAGATAAATTATCCGTGATCTTGAAGATATTTCTTAGTTTTCTATAAAGTTGTCTGAATATATTTTTTCGTTTTTCTTATTTCTAATAAGTTTAAATAGAGGCAATGGAAATGTCATTTAGTCTATGGTATATTAATACTTTATACATAATAGTGTTTATTTCAGTATTATCATTGATGAGTGGTGATAATTAGTACCAATGATAATTAGTACCAAATTAATTTGTACCAATGAATTCAGATATGCAGTTATTCCATTTAAAATACCTACACTGGTGTCTGTTACTGTGTCAATTGTTACAATGTTACAACCTAACGCTGATCATGAAAACAAATTCAAAATGTACCTGGAATTTGTCTAGTTGAAATAATTTTAGTTTATTTTTATCTTTTTCTAGAATCTAGATAAAAATTGTATTATCTAGGCTCAACACTGATGATAATAGGAAGTTATACTTATAAAGGATGAAATGCATACTTATTAAATTGTATTTATTTATTTTTAAATATAATACATAATATGAAACTATATTCATTTTTATTCAAACAGTTTTCGAATAAGTAAGTGTTATTTTATCGTGGAAATAAACAAATAAGTTATAATTTTATTAGATGCCAAAAATACTTAAATTTCATTATATTTTATTATTTAACAATATATTATAATATACGAGTGTGGGACATGCGTGTCGGTTTTGTAATAGGTAAAACAATAATTTTACAGATTGCTATGAATTATTATTATTCCTACATATAATTAGTGTTGCAATCATTATCGGTCAGAAATATCAAATTAATTAAAGCAGTCAAATTAAGTGCTTTTTGATAAACTATTTTTATATTCGATGTCAATAACACTTTATAAAAATTATGATAAAACACACCCACACACACAATTAATGAGTAAATGTAAGTAAATGTTCCATTATATTATTTATCTTTCACGTTATACGTAAAAAGCATTAAGTAAAAAGGCCAGTAATTATTTAAATGGGTAAACATTGAACAAATTGCCTAGACAAATAGTTAATGTGTTACTAACTACTATACATTTTAACCATTTGTGTAGACATTTATTAAAAAGTTTCATTTGGTCGGATGGAAAAATAATTGTATGCAATTAATTGAACAAGGACTCTTTTAACCAACATTTTAATTTTGAAATCAATATAGTTTAAATTTATTTGCCTATTTCACATAATTCTTTAATAAAACTACTTCATTAGTCTCATAGTAAATACCTATTATAAATCGTATTCCCCTTATAAAACTTTTTATTTGTAAGGTGTCAATATTTAAAATTTAAACCCATGGACTTAATAACTACAAATTAGCCATCCGTTAAAAATCAATTTATACTTAAAATTATTTTATTAAAACATCGAGATTTCCAAAACAATTTTATTCTTTTATTTCAATTCTTTAAATGACTAATTATGTTTTAAAGTTTGGGTTGAATGATAAATAAATGAATAATTTACTTAGATAAAACAAGAAAAATTTTTTTTTCTACCATTTGGCATTATATATTTCTATTTGGAGGTCAAATAATATAATTATAAAATCCATGCATGCATAACAATGCCATTAAAGTTTATATGATTCCAACGAAAATCCTTTGGTTGGAAGGAAGGGAAAGATGGGAAAGCCGAGTAAAAATGGTTTGGACTACGGAACAAAATGAATAATTAATAAGAATGTGCCAAGAAAAGTGAGACTATAAAATGCGTGCATTATTCAGACCCACCCTCTTGCCAACCTCCTGTCACAATGTAAGAGCTCTTATTAATTAACAGACCAACCAAACGAATTGTGTATTCATAAAATCGCTAATACTATGCGTTGAAGCTTTTTGGACGAGTAAAATATAATTCAAAAACAATCAATCGACTAATATTTCTTGAAAAATAAATATCATAATAAATTGATAACATATTATATTGATAAATATTAAAAGTGCTGGTATTATCCTCATACAAATAATACCCATAATATGCGTTTATATATCCATCTTATTGAAATTAAAAAATTACATATGTGTGATTTTATATATATTTTATATAACAGTCCAATAATTTAATGAAATAATGGTTTCTTGGTAATCAGAAAATTATCACTATCTAATGGTGAAAATATTAAATTATTTTAATTTATTTAATTTACTTTATACTGTAATTTTAAATTTAAAAATTAAAATTCAAAATATTCAAATATTATTAATTCGTTAATTTAAAAATGTCATAACACGTTTGATAAAATACATTTTAAGATATAAATGTTATAATATCATGATAGTTGTATATTATAAATTGCAGGTAAAGACTGAATTATTTATTAATTTACGAGACAAAGTTAATGCATTTTCTTTTACTTCATATAAAAATAATTATAAATAGACTCATTTTCAAAAAAAAAAAATATCTAGGAATTTATCTTTTTTATATTTATAATTAATCAGTATTAACAATTGCACTTATTTTATAAGTGAACCAAATTTTCGAGTTTTCAATGTAAAACTAGGTCAAAAAATGTTGTATTATTTATATCTCAACTTTTTACTGAATAATATGCAATATATTATTCTAAAAATAACTATGCATGTTATTTAAATACTTTTAAATTTAGTTTTTTTTTCACCCTAATACCGGTTAGATTTTGGTATTATCAATTTTAAGACGAACATATATCGTGTATTGTAACTTAACAAATTTATTTAACTATCATTGACTAGTGTTGTTGTCATGTACGGTATTGTTTGAACAATTTTCGACCACTCTTTTAAATATAGGGTTACAATTTAATTTTAAACTTAATGTGAAATACAAAGCTTATTATAATTTTTAGTAAATATTTTTCTGTTACACAGCATCTTTATTACACTGCCTATTTGTCTACTAGGAAAAACGAAGACAAACATACAATGCAGAAACATTATAATTATATACGATTTTAGATTTGGTCAATAATTTGTAAGGGGGGTATTTTATCTATATTTTAATATTTTATGTATTATACATGAGTACAAGACTAATTAATATCCCTTGATTCTCTTAAATATTGATTCAATTCTAATGTTAGAAAAATAAACAAAATCCTGAGCGTATTATTTTGAATATATATACTCGTATTATACTTTTATCAAGTTATTTATCAAATTAATATTTATTTACGTAAAGAGATTCCACAAATATGTTTTGCTCAGTCCCAAAAATAACTATAATATTTATATGCGATAATCGCTTATTAATTTGAATTGTATGCAAAATTACTTTTCATACACAACTGTGTATTATGTTTATTTATTATTCATAAGGTTTTCTGTACTTAACTTACTCTTTTCATGATGGATGGATAAAATACGTAAATTATCAAGTGAATTATTTCTCCAAAATGGTTTTTATTGCTATGCTTAACATTTTTTCCAATTTACCGTAATGATTTGTTTTATGTAAAAAATATGATTCTATTTTATGAGCATAGGCCCAGTGTAGGAAGGAAATTTTATTAAAACTGGAGTGATATATATATATATATATATATATATATATGTAGTCAAGTTGAAACAATAAAAATATAATGCCACATGACAAATTCAATTGGATGGGTAATAAGATTATAATTTGCAAAACGTAAATAGCAAAAAACAGCATATCATTTTTAGACTCTTACGTATTTATAATGCGTACACCGTAATTTTTATTAATTCATTTTTGTGTTCAGTTTAAGCTTTTACTTATCTAAATTGAATTGTCATTAAGTTATAAAATATTTTTAATTCTTATCTAAAATCAATGAATTTGAATTTTAAAAACAAATATTTATCAAATAAAACTCAAGAATAGGATACGATGCTCAGATATTTGAAAAAAATATGAATAGGTTTAACGTTCTATAATAACTAAATTTAAATAGTTTTGAACGCAGTTTTTACTATAAAATTTATGTATTCAAGTTGCACAAAATACATTACATCAAGACCTTATTCTAGTGACCTTGGAGAATTAATTTGATTTATCGAGTGAAACTCCATTTAATGGTACAATCATTTTATTTCAACATCGAAACTAAATCCAAATAAATTTCATATACTTCTGGAACGACAATTTAATATTATTACGTAGAGCGAGTTGATTGTTACGAAGTGAGTGTAGTTATGTTAAATGTATATAAGTACGCATCGTTGTACTTTACGAACGGACTGGGGACAAAAACAAGATATGATTTACTTCGTAAAAACCTCATCAAAAGTTCCCTTCCCGCAATTAATAAATGTTATTGTTTCGGCCCGCGTATAACGACTGCTTTTAACTTTTCCACGTCCTATGTTAATGCGAAGGCGAGTTTTTAAAAAAAAGGGGGAGGGGGAAAGGATTCTTGTTAAGTACAAATTTCTTCAGAGTGTTTCCGTTTTAATTAAATCTCCGCGCGTGTTATCAGGTGTCATAGATTAAGTATCATACGGTATTGGCATTGTTCGTCGTATCGGGTCGGTTTACACAACAAATGACACCGTTGTGATATCCATATCATTAACTCGACGACGGTATCTGAAAAACGAAGCACCGCCATAGTGGACGCCGGGACCGAAACTCGAGAACAATCGTTCACAACGGAATTCGTGTGCGCGTATGTGCGTATGCCTGTACGCGTGTATATTACGCGTGTGCGTGTATGTGTATCTGGAACGGTCTAAACACGGGTCCGGAGGGGTAGGTCGAGCAGGGGATGCTTTTGTTAAATTATTGGATTAACGGGCACGCGGGCAGATCTTACCAGCGCTGTTAAAGCGGTTGCCGGCTATCCGGTTAAATGTGAAGGAAACGATAACGGCGCGACGTCGGCGGCGGCGGAGTCCGTGCTAAACATCGCGTGTAACTTTGTCGTGCGCGGAGCAGTACCGGACTTAACTGCGCCAAAGGGTCGGTGCACCGGGAATAGTGGGCTGGGTGCATAAACGGGAAATCCGGACATTACATTTTTGATGACTATACTACCGTTATGCCACGGCACATTGAACGGGTGCAAAACACTGCAGATGCTGCGGTGGGAAGCGGGGCGCTAAGAGAAGACGATATGTAGGAAAAGGACGAATAGGACCACCGAACGGTGTGTCCTTTCGAGCTCCTCGAAGCTGACTAACGGTTGCAGCCACCGGTAGTAAATATTCAAGTAAAAAAAGTGATAGTCATCACGTGATCGTGTGCACCCGCGAAAATCTTCGACGCGACTCCCTGCTGACTTCACCGCTCGTTCAAACTGAACGGTCACGTCGCCACGCTTCTTGCCCAAAACGTCTTACGGAATAACTTAGGGGCATGCGATTCACCAATCACAATTATAAACAGGGATTAAATTTTGGCGGACGATAAGTGCCATAATCTCATACAACGAATAAAAAGCTTCCCCATCAACATTGCTTCAAATAGTTCACTTAAACGTTCAGTTATTTGATCTAAATAATCAGTCAATTTTTTAATTACTTTTAAATATATAAACGGAATTAAAGAAAATAAAAAAATATCAACTGTTACGTCTCGTCGCGTCGGTTGCCAACCGGAACCGAGATTGTTGCTAGTGGGTGCTTGCAATACGGCGATTCGTATAGGCAATTCAGGTACGCGTCTGTATAGATAGTGTAAGTCAAGTATCAGAAAGTGAATAGTTCCAAAACGTGAACGGTCTTATCAGTACCATAATTGTTAAAAAAAATTTTAATTATTCTTGTCGTGATCGTAAGACTGTTGTTATAATTAGTTATTTTTGATAAAAAATCGAAGGAAATGCTGAGAAAATGTTTGAACACACTGTTTACACGTTATTTGATGTTTATTAGTTATTTTTGATTATTGATTCTTTTTACATTACTTGTATTTATCCGCTATCAAACATAGAGAGGAAAATGACTAAAGAGTTTTTATTTCTTTAACGTGCAATGTGAAACTTTGATTTTTAACAAAAAAAAAACAAAAACGTATCAAATTTTTGGTCATAAAAAATAAAACATGTTCACATAAGAAAAAATGATTCTGACCAAAAATATATTAAGTTCACTTCTTATGAACATAATAAGTATTGTTCTACGGACTAACAACTATAAAAGTCGGATAGTGAAATAACATACAGTTATTTTGAAAATAATAACTCTGTGTGTGTTAGTATTTTTGAGGATTAAATATAATAACGCATTTTAAAAATGTAAGATAAATAATAATCTATACGTATATAATAATAATAATGATGCTATAAAAATTCAAAAATATATTTATACATTTTAAAATCAATATATGATATGTCTGATTTCATTATATAGAATATTAAATACTTCTAGTTAAGTTAATAATCAAACATTTTCTGTATGATGAATGATTACAACTTTATAAATATTTCTATATTTCGAGAAAAAAGGACGAAATGTACACGTTTGACAAAGATTTTCACAGAAACATTGAATAAACCTCTGTAAATTTAGTTATATTTCTGTGTCTTTCGTATTTTCTTCTAAAATATATTATTATATCAGTATTAATACTGAGTCAAATTAATTATTCAAAAAGGTAGAGCATAAATCAACAAAAAAAAAAAATCCGTTATTAGTTATTTAAACATTAATGAAATTTAATACTATCCGTAATAAGGCAATAAAACATTATTCAAGTCTTGCATTCAACGATATTAGGAATTTAAACGTTACTCAAATGTTGCATTTAATATCATGTAGAATGCAATATTTTGTCAATTTTATTTAAAAGCTTTATTATATTTTTGACTAATTAAATATTAGAAGTTCATAGACTTTTGTGTTATAACATCAACCTTGCTTACAGGGGCAAGAGTTACCAGGGATTCGTCACATTCTGAAAAATTAAATTTATATCTGACTCTATATATACTATACACTTAAAAAACATCCGCTTCAAAGGATTACTTTCCGACATTGGCATGTTTTATTAAATAAATGTAATGATTTTATACTAGAAAATAGGTAGCCAATAGGTAATTTCCTGACGAATATTGTTTGAGACAGAGTGGACGAGTGCATCATCAAATTTGAAATATTATGCTACGGTTTTTTAATCTTTATAGTTTTACTACAAAATCGTTAGTAGAAATTATATTTCTACATCAAAGAAAATTTAAAATAAATACTTAATACTTGCTAGGTACACAAGTGTGACCGTGTCGTTTTTGATGAATATAACGGATTATAATTAATTATTTTTTTGTTAAATATATATATTTATATATATTTATAAATACATTTCATAATATATTTTGGCTCTTAAAAAATACAAATAAAGTGTAATTTAAGTATATGAAAAAAATCGAAAATTTTTATTATAAGTAAAATATAATTTTAGAAATATCGTTGTTTGTTTTGTCATCCATTATATTGTATTTTCATTGATCAATGATAACCGTTTTGCTATCGATTATCATTTTCGGTACGTTATTCATTATAAACTCCAATCGATTATCATTTTCAGAACGTTATTCATCATACATTTTAATCGTTTTTTGGAAAATTGAACGTTATTGTAAAACATTTTAAAGCTTTACTCTATAGGGATACATGCTACTTTATAAAAAATAAGAAGCCGGCCAAGTATTGATCTATATTTTAAGTACTTATGATACATTACTTTAAAAAAAAACGTGTTTACTGAAAAAATGCGGGCAATGATTTAATATTGAAATTAAATAAAAATAATAAATCAGAAATTCAAAATAGTAATTATAAGCAAATATAATCTTATTTGTTACCTATTTGAAAATACATAATTTTAAATAAATTTATATACTCTTATATGTATGTTTTAATGTCTACTAAAATTATTATTACAGTTGATTTAAAATATGTTTCTCGAATGATCTTTTTGAATCATTTTCCAAATTTCTTTGTCTTTTAGCCACATATAAATATTAATTTTGTTTATTGGACCATTTCAAAGGCTTGTTTTTCCAAACGGGACAACATCTGAAGATGAAAATATGAGTCAAATATGAGAAACCAACCGTTTTATTAAGTATATAAATGTGTACACTTTGATAGAGTCGATGATTTCTTGAAATTGAAATATGCCTTACCTCCGAAAAATAAAATTAATATAAAAAATGAAAAAATCAAAGCCATTAATAAAGTCATTCGAAACTTGCAGCAAGGGAAAAAATCAACTACATTACAGTTTTAAATTACTGAAATAAAACACATAAGAGAAAAATGAACGCTCAAAAAAAATATACGGCGGTGAAGTGTCACGATAAATTATTCGAGGTTGAAAAGAATTAAAAACAGAGATTTTATTTTATTTTTTTATTTTTTTTATATGAACGTTGTAGGAAAATCTGTAGCGGCTGAATAATTGTCTAAGGGAATTGTGGTGTACACACCGGTTCGGAGCACGTAGCTTGCAGTGTTTTTAGTTAATTCCTGGAAATAAGTTTGTTAAATCTTTTGGGAGGGAAATGACACATTATTTACTGCCCGTGTCTTATGGTAACAGTGCCGGAGAATTGGGCGAGATGAACGTATGAAAAAATAAAATGAAAAAGTTAGGGTACATACTACGTGTAATTAAAAAAACATTTTTACAATGCGACGTATGCGCCATACAGAGCGGCCGAAGTTTCATGACAAAGCAGTAGAATTTTTTCACAAAGTGAACCCGTAGAAATAACAGGAATTATAATTATAGTGTAAAAATATATATTTATTTCAATTTTATGATTTAATAATGTTATAACAGTTATTTTATTCCGGATCCGACGATTGCTATTCGTTATTCATAGAATCCGTGTTTATGAGGCAGTTTTATTCGATAAGATACTATATTAATTGTACACTTCCCGTTTATTTAAAGACATCAATATCAGTTCACAATAAATATTTTCTGATAAAGCAATCGTTCTAAATTTTTACAACCATTTTAAACTTATAGCTTACGTTTATTATTGTAAAAAATATTTGATTTTTTATTCATTTTTTAGAGTTTTAATTCATTGGTAGATAATAGTTACAAGTATAAATTGTATTATATGTTTCTCCGTATAATCGACAATATGCATAAACGCTAATCATTTAATTTTAAATAAAACAATTCAATTTACTTCATTATAGATTATATCCATTACACCACGTACCGTAGTAGCTAATGTCGACCAGAATAAATGTAAACGGTAGATTTGGGTGTTTTTGGGTTATCGGATAAACAGAATTTCTAATTTATCGTTGATGAAATCCATTAGCAGCAATATTAAGACGTAATATAAGCGATTAATTATTTCTTTAAATTTCATATACTTTGTCATCCCTCTGCAGTGATTTTGATAGTAAATTGCCGTCTTTATATAATCGACGTTTTAAACGCGATTTGACAATGTGAAAGAAAATTGAAATTAGAATGTTTTTTGGAATTTTTCGAATATTTTGTTATACAACAAACGTTTGATGTACTATTTCATACAACAATTACATGAAATGTTCAAGTGTAAATCGTTTAAATATTTTTCATACAACCCAAAAAATATACCATTTCATAGTTTTTACTATAATATTTTATACCTGGGTTGTATGTATTTTCATATTTTTTATTTTAAAAATTATTCAAAGGTTTATACCTTACAAATTGTATCATAACTTGATATTATTTTTAAATAATCCATCATTCGTTCCTAGACAACTGTCACAGATTAAAAATTAACAACATTTGCAATGCTCAAACAACAGAATACACCTATCGACGTGTATGTGCTAACACTGCCAACGGGTTTCTGCCATTGCCACGTATAATATCGTGTTCATCGTTTATTGTTTTTCGATTTTCAAAACTGTTTTGAAATTGTTCAGCGTTATTTCCCGTGATGGTTTTATATTATTTTTTTTCCTTTTCCTTGGTATTTTAAACATCTTGTATGATAGTTTTTGGGCAAAATATAAAAAAAACATTTTTTAGTATATTGTTTGTGTAGATTTTCAAAAGTTAATTCATCAGTGTGTACTCAAAAAACTGTGGAAAACCCAATAATCGATAGAATTATAAAAATACAAATGCGAGAACCTTAACATTGATTTTGAAAAATATGTTTTTTTCTACTGAAATGTCAAGTATTTCCCATTATGTAGTTTATTTGAATAATGCCACTCTCCGATTTTATGATACAATAGAGCAAACCATCTATGTAGTTGTGTACCTGAATTGCCTATACAATCCGCCGTTTCAAAATCAAGCTGTATTCGATTTTTGTATCTTCATACATGACTACCGTTCATAAAATCGTAAATTATTATTTTTTACAAACAAAATTATATGATAAAATGTACATTTTCTTGTTAATAAAAAAAAACAATACTTTAATCAAAGTGTTATAAAAAAAAACTTTCTTGCTTGAACCTATTTCTACATAATAATATGTTTGAAATAATAAATTAATTTACCTTTACTTTGCTGGGACATACGTGTGGACTGTGGAATGTTTATCATCACCGACGAGTAAAGACCGTAAAGTGCAGTAATAACTAATTATAAAAATATAAAAAGTTGTTGATGTAATAAACGAAGAGATTTTGAAGCGCTGGGTTCTGAATATTAGAATAATTATTTAAATTAATTCATTTTTTGTAAATAATTAATGCGAGTTTGACCTAGCATTCAAAAACAAATCGTATTATGTGTTCATGATGTTGTTTTTAAACGAAACTTATCATTAATCTATATACTTATTCAAATTATTATATCTTCTACATGTTATAACTTACTGTCCAACTAGTATGTTTATATGCTATATTTTTTTTAAATATTTATTATAATTTAGTTTCTATAAACTAACTATTTTTTTTTTTTTTAATATAGTATTTTGTTAATCAATTTATTTCTTGTGTGGCTTTTATACTAGTGAAAAACAAATGTAATGCTAACATTATTTTTATTTACCTTATATTATTATATTATTAAGACTATAATATTCGTATATTTACTCTCGTAAATATTAAAATCAAAAAAACTACGGGAGAATAATGGTTTTTGTTTGTCAAGGCTCTAAAAATTCTAAAACGTTATTCTTTACATTTTCACCCCCGTTTGTAACAACTACGTGAAAGAGAAGAAAAAACGTTTTTATAGCCGCTCAGTTTGATTTTTACACACTGCTGACTTATATATTGAACTTACTTTTGTTCAAAGCCTTATTGCAAATCCACCGAGAAGTCTGCAAGTAAAAAATAAATAATTACATTCTAAAGAGATTTAATGTAAATTATCGTATTATACAGCTATATTACATGTATTGTATTTTTGTTTAACTTATTTTACGATTCTCCAATCACATGTTATGATTGGTTACTTCTTTGAAATAAATCCAATTAGTCTTGTATAATACACAACGACTATAATGATTTTTATTACGAAACGTGTTACATGATATACGAATTATGGTATATTATACGTATAAGTATTGTCAGTGCATAATACGAACCTTTAAGTCATATTTTCGAAAACATTTTAGTAATTTAATAACAGAAAAAAAACCAATATTTTTTTAATTTAGTTTCAGCCTTTGAAAGATGCAAGCATTTTGTCAGGTTGATTAAATTTTACTGTCACGGACATAAGTTTGGTTGTTTAAATTCTTAAAAAATAATTTTATCCATCAGTTGATTTTAATTATAAATAGCATATAATATTTCCTTCGGTAAAATAAACAAAAAATTAAAAGTATACATTGGATTCTTTTAGTAAAAAAAAAAAGATTGTAACAATTGCTCGGAAATATAAGACGTTTGTAATTATTTACCTTCAGACATATGTCTGTACATTGGTACAATTAAAAAACATTGTCTACGCTTAATAAGTGGAAAAAAATTTTTTTTTGTTAAATAAAAAAATAATCAGATTTGAAGTATGCGCATTGATCAATTAATTAAAAGGCAAATAATAATTTATCTTTACGTACGATTACTACTGAACCAGTAATTTAAACCCCCGTATTGATTCGTTAAATATGTATTTCAACAAACATTTTGAGATTGTAATGAATATTCTGTTTAACGTTTAAGTCACAATCAAAGGCCAAAATGGCCAAGTAATTTATCATCTGACAAAGAATAAACTCCCTGTTAGATCTTCCCCGTTCGATGATTTTTTCTTCGTTTACCGATTAGAAATCCCGCGAAAGAGATTTCAATTTATATTGTATTTTGTAAAGTACATTTTTTTTAAATGTAATTATAGTTTTAGATAAAATTATTTATCTATTGCATTTTGTTTTTTGTTATTTGTTTATTTCATATTAAAATATTCTCTGCAATTTCCCGTTTCGACCGTAAAACAGTTTATTTATCTGGCAAGAAAATAACGTTATATGAATATGGTTTTCAGAACTTTAGTATTGTTAAAATCAATTGTCCTTAATCCTAAAAATATGATCGATTATAAGCACATATATACTTATGTGATATATAACGTATTTATGAATATATGTACGTTTTACGGTATTATGAATTTAACAAGAGCTGACATCTAATGATTATTGAACTTATTTATGCTTTTAGAAGTAAATAATTTATTGTTTTCGGTTTATAATATTTAGTGCATTATTATTGGTATATGTATGTGTAATATCCGGTACGTTATGATTTATGCCCTATTTCTATTCCAGATAAAATTACAAATTATACCTACAGTACATATTATACCATGGCTACAATACTGGCCAATATATTATTATCGAGTTTCGTATTTTGTAACGCACTATTCTTTGCAATAATTCCGGTGTAATCGGCGCGCGATATCATCGAAATGATCCGGATTATTAATACAATCATATTATCTAAGCACGCGTATTACAGTGTTGTGCATAGCCGATTTCCCCTTAAGTGTTGGATTGTTATGGATAATATTTTACATGGCGCATGATGTTTTAGAAAATAGTGTACATTACCGATTCTCGCCATGCTTTTATGCGATTTCGCGAGCCAAATAGCATAATAAATAGCCTGCGCCATTGGAAACGTATGGTAAGTCTAGTTTGTCGATTGCTGATAGTGGCTTTTAACGGTCGTTGTAACGACTAACGGATGCTTTGTATTCTTTACGGCTAGTTGAAAGTGTCGGACGTAAATCAAACAAAATATGTTTCTAAATATAATGAAAAATAAGTGCAGCGTGGAATATGGTATTTTCGAAAATTGATTTCTACACGGCTTGTGCAAATTTTATTCAGTCTAGTCAATGCGTACATTATACATAATATTGTGCGTATATATATTTCTGTAGAATTTTCAATACAAATACACTTTACATTTTTCACAATACGAGTATTTGGTTTGAATACTTATTTTTCTTATACGCATTATACTTATTACAGTGTTTTAATATGCATCGTTACATTTTACTTATTACATATTTTAAGGATATTATAGCAAAAAAAATTTTCTGTTATTGCAACCTTATCATTGAATAACTTGTATATTTATATTTATTTCAATAAAAAAAAAGTATTTTGACATTTTTGGAAATTTTATTGCAAATTCTTGTATTCTTTTACATGAAGTAGTAAAAAAAATATATATATAAAAACCGGATGTCCCATCTGGATGTATATAGGGTAGTATTTCCCTCATTATAACAGGAAATCAAATTTTGATTTTTTATATCTAGTGACATCAAACATTTTGTAAAAAAAAATTATATTATTAAAGAAGTTAAAAAATTTAATTTTTATTTCATAAGTTTTATACATTTTTGAAGATAGCCAATTTATAGAGCATATTTTTCTAACATTTATGGCGGTTCAACTTTTAGTTTTCAGTCGATTGATGATTTTAATAATCTTTCTAGTTTACAACAATAGTGTACTATTTAGTTAATAGTATTTAAACAATTTTAAATAATAATTAAATAATCAGCAAACCTTATTTGAAAAATGATGATTAGATATGACAGTAAATTAAATATTTTCTTTGTAAACTAAAATGTATTAAAAATCATGAATCCAATGAAAACTAAAGTTGAACCTTCAATCTTTTTAGAAAAAAAAGCCATGTAAATGGCTATCGTCAAATTTCATAAAATTAACAAAATATAAAGCATTTAGTTAAATTTTTATACTAAGCAAACTTTTGTCAACATATTATTAATACTCCACATTAGATGAATTAAATAATAAATTAATGTTTAGGTAAGATTTGAATATAAAAAATATTAGTTTTGACTTCAACAATGCGTTTTCAATTATTTCGTCTCACAGAATTATCTATTATCGGTACGATTATCAGTTAATATAATAGTTCGTACTAGGTGGATTCAAGCTTTTTTTAGAGAATGCAGTAAAATGTTAGCCAAAAAAAGTGCTTAAAAAAAACGCAAATAAACGCTTGTACATTTTAACTCTTGGCTCAGATTTTGGATTTTACCTTAATAAACAACCCTATACTATATAAATATATATCACTGCAAAATAGCTCTTTAAAAATATATACGTAGGCATTTAATATGGTGCCAAGTACCCAAATTAAATTAATGTATATTAAACATAACAAATACCATAATAAAATAATTATGGTTTTTTTTATAAAATAAATTATTATATTTATTGTTGCTTTTTTATGGCATTATCATATTTGAAACTATACATGGTTATTCTCGTAATATGAAATAAAACGCTATTCATTTGTAAAGTATAAAATTTTTTGAAATATTTTTAATCCAAAAATACGTTTACAATGATACATTTTAAAATGGGAATGGTGATACTTTTTTTATTTGTAATACTACATTTTAACAGTTTACAATTTTTACTGAAAAAAAGAAATGCATAAAAAAAACATCAATTAGGGGCCATGAAATAATAACAATCCCTTTGACTGTAAAACATCACAACTTTGTGACAGATACTGTTAGAAAAAAACTAGCGAGACCATTACATTTTTAAATCTGAATAATGATTCAAATTAAAAAATGTAAATAATTTAACGTATAAAATTTTTTTACTCGGTTGCTATGTTTTATTCAGAATTAATTCTATGGAATATTTTAGAAACTTTATTTTTCGAAAAATTAATATAATTAGTTTGAAGTCATTAAATAATAAATACATCAATTTCTAAACCTTGTTAGGTATAATCAACATTTCGGGAAAATGCAACAAAAACAAATTAAATCAGGTTCACACTACTCGAGACTATCACATTCATTTTTTTTTATAAATATTTAACGTGTGCAAAATACCAGAATTTAATAAGCGACAACTTTAATTTAATTTTTTTTTATCGTGAAACTATCTGCGAGTGAGTACCAAAAATATCAGATACATACTTTTTTTTTTTTTTTTATTAGCTTTTTGTAATACAATAATAGCTCGACAATTAAGGCATGGCGGTTATACAAAATTCAAAGATACAAGATATAATGTTTTAGATGTGGAAGCCAGCTTCCTGTATAAAGGCTATAATTAGAGAAATGACCACTGCTGAGTTAGAATTAAGAATAGAATAAAGGTCTGGCGAGGTATCAAAGGCTACAGGGGACCTAGACAAACCAGCGCGTTTTGCTTGCAGGGAAGGACAATCAAAAAGAATGTGGGATAAATCACATAAACTCTCAGTCGGATGTAATATGCAGAGAGGAGAGTCGTTCAAGTCCAATTTATAGGCATGGGCAGGTAAGAGTATGTGGCCTGAACGTAGACGATTGAATTGAACAATGTTTGATCTGGATAATTGGAGATTATTGAACCAGATTTAGATACATACTTCTGTTGTAAAAATTAACCGTGTACCTTATATACGTTTGAGCAATATAACTATAATTTGATAAAATATAACTTAAATCGTTTCATCCGCAGTATTTAAGTAATCATTACGTATATAATGTGCAGGCGATTTGTTCGATTCCGCGGTTATTTTGTGAAAAACCATTCAAAAATAGAATTTGAAAAATAATTCTTCTGCGGCAATGAGCAAAACTATTTCTATGCCCCTCCCCCTCACTCATCCGTCTGGTTGCAACAACAATGACTGAGCGGGCGACAAGATTCATTTATTTCCGCGTGCTGATGCAAAATGCAGTAATTACACAAACTTATCTTTCTCGGTCCGGGGTGGTGGCTATAAAACAATAAACGGCGAAACTTTAAATATTACATGGCGCGATACCGCGCAGTTGTTTGACGGTCGAATATTCTCAAATCAATCGCCGAGTAGTGACGTTGAAAATGTCATTGTCAAATAAAAGTTAACCGCCATGGCCTGTTGGTATTCCAGGATAAATGAAGAGCGCGGTATTGCTTTGGGATTTGAAATTACCTCAGACAATATAAATATTTCTAGGTAGCAAATACGCAGACAGTAATTTTACATTAATAATCCGAGTTCCAGAATATTTGTTAAACTGAAAGAATACTACGGAGAAAATCCTTAGAATATAATAATAGTAATCATCATCATAATAATAATAATAACAGTATAATATAAAATTACTCTTAATCTGTTTCTAACCACTACCATGGTAATCATTTTCACATTTTTTGAACGTTATATTTTCTCTTCCTCCTATTTAACGTGGAAATAACTATTCACTATTTTAAATAGCAATAGCAACGTTATAGGCTCGTATTTTCTTTGACAATGCTATATTTTCTGTTAATGCATTGTTAACCTACAGAAAGAAGAAAATTAAATAAAAATGTAAATTCAAAATTACTAGGCGATTGTTGGAAAACGTTTTTGAAAGCCTATATCTTGCCAGTCTTTTATATCAAAACTCCCGAGAATTTTATTGGCATTCTAATAGGAATTTATACGATTATTCAGAATTTGTTTTCTCATGCTATCGAATTACTGATTTAATGGAAAATACATGACTCAACGTGTAATAATAATGTGTGGTATCATATTCAGGAATATAGTCGCAAATACCACAGTAAAATATAAATTAATAAAATAAGAAAAAATAACATTAATTATTTATTCATCTTTGAAATATAATATAATTATTCTAAATGTCTTCTTATCTTTGGTGTTCGGGTTATTGTGGTTTTAATTGTCATGATATTGGAGTGCAACCGTGGTTTTAAAGACCCCGAGGGTTGAGTGTTAAGTTCCGTCAACCGCGATGCGACTAATTTAAATATATGCCGAGTCAAATATTCATTACGATAGGGCGAACCTCCGAGTAATTATTGAATTCAAATGTGACATATTTATTTTTAGTGCAGTAAACTAATATTTTTTATGTGCTACTTCAATTTTGACACGCTCTGTTGGTTCTGTTAGAAATTGAAATAGAAACTGTTTACACAGTGATAGCAATGCTACGGATGGACACTAGTACTTTGACATGGTCGGGCTAACCATATTATAATCATTCTGACTAGTTTTTCCGGATACCTTTCTGCAGTGAATATAAGAAATAAAATTAGCGTTATACGTAGTACAATTTTTACGCTACAATTTTAAGTATAATTTTATTCATCGTATATTAGAATACAAAAATGTATTGACTATAACGAATTTTAACATTACTTTTCACTGGTTTAGTCGATACAGTACGACCAGATATTTGTTTGTCTATTGAATCCGATCACAGTACGATCACCTAAGACATACGTCATTAGACTCCATCGTAATACGAGGATTGTTTTGAGAGAAATAGAACCTTATAATGTGTTCTTATTATATATAAATCATTATTTTTTTATTCGTAAATTATGCTCACCGAATATACACGGTAATTATCAGTCGACTATCATCAAAGCATCAAACCATTAGCTTTAAAAATAACTTCCACTTGATGGTAGTTGAGTTTTCGCAAAAGTTCCTTATAAAAATACCACTGCCGTTTAAAAAGCATAAATATTATTTTTAGTTCTTATCAAAAAACTCTCAAAAAACTTAAAAGTGGATTTTTACGGAAATATTTTAATTTTTCTTTTAGATTTGCAGCAAATAGTCCTTTTAGTCTGTGCTATTTGGAAACAAGCTCAAAAATATAGTACCATAAAGTTTCCATAATATGGATATATTAATTATTTTAAATTTAAATGTGGGTGATCCGTTAAACAAACTTTTATTGAAAATTTAAAGCAAAATTGTGTGGATTTAAACAAGAAATATTATTTTATAGTTTTTATTCAAATCGAATTAAATATTTATTAAATATTTTCATCCCAAATTCTAAAATTATTTTACGTACATTTTTGAAAATACATTTTAAGGCGTAAATATGAATACATTTTATTATTATAAGCAGAAAGGTCATATTAACAAAAGTAAACCTAGATACGCTTTTCCGAAATGTTTTTTTTTTTAAATGCGATGATTTATCATTGCTTAAATTTTGAATAATAATATTACACTGGCTTACACCAAAAAAAATGCTTGACGAGTGTCTAACACCCATAATCTACAGTGACCTGTCTACACCCACCCTCGTATCTCATATAAAACATTACAAGCTGGTCCAACTTAAAAATGTCAAAAATGAATAACCATTTAATTTTGTGGTTTTTTTTTTGTGTTTGTGTACATGATTTCTACAAGCAGGATCACTCCAATGTACACAAACCTGCAATTTTTCTGAAAGAAAATTTCCTCTACTCGATACTTTGAAGCTGTCATATTTTAAATTTTTCTCTGATAAATTGAGATAAACAGATTCAACCGAAATTGAGAGTAGAACCATGCACCGTCTATGTAATAGCTTCGTCACGCCTAAAATAATTACCGACCTTTTACCTATGACAAGCCCTGAATTATAATAAATTATGATTATTCATAATAATAAAATATTTATATTGTTTATACTAGTTTTTAATTTTTATAAGCCTGTATCACACGTTTTAATTTTAATTATAAAACTATAACGAATTTAGTAAAAGAAAATAAAGAAAATAGTTTTCAATTTTATTCCGCCAACACCATATAAAAAATTAACAATATAATTCAAAGTTCAAAAATGAATGAAAGGCAAACTTTTGAATTACAGATATATTAATGAAGAAGTGTTGAGATGGAATTTAAACACGTTTCAAATGAAATCAAATTTTATTGGATTCCCTGAAGTAGATTCTAGAATTCAATTAGCAATAAATATTATATCCTAAATATTTTAATATTATTATTTTGTGAATAATGAAAATATTCAAAAAATTATACAAAATATTTTGAGATAATCGCACAAACACAACATTTTGCAGATGAATAATATTAAAAAATATACATATATTCAAAATTTTAAATATTGTAAATGTCGAAAATATTTTCTTTGACATTACAATTTACTCTGAACAACTATTTTGATTATAAGTCCGTTGAAGATCGAATTTAATTCTTGAATTTTTCTTGAAATTTGAATTGAAAGAATATTTGATTCTTATTTCATCACACATCAAAAGATACGCAAGTATTTTTTTTTTCTCATCTGTTTTTCGTGCAATTCTGAAAATAACGAAAACATTGGTTATTTTTAATTCAAGAAATAAATAAAGTAAATAACAAAAAATAGATTTAGTATCTTTCAATCATATTTATATTATAACATGCATGTATATTAATGGCAATTATTTGTTTATAGTCATGCACAACATAGGTGCTGCCTAAATTAATATAATTAAGATTTAGATCTGTTTCATTGTACAAAAAAAAAAAAAATTAAAACTCTTTTTTAATAAATATATATTTTGTACTATGCAAAAATTATTTTGCTATAATAAAAATAATGAAACCACATTCTGTTAAAAAAGTTTATTTATATTTTTAGCTAGAACTCTACGCAAATCAAACGGTTGAAAAAAAATCTTTATGATAAAAAAACTTTTCAAATATTTATGTTCCTTTGATTGGAAAAATAGCTTTGAATCTTAACCACGGTAAATTGAATATATTTCATACTCGTAAAGAAAAGAAAAATATTACTTTCAATGAAAAATTATTAGCTTCCATATTTTTATAAATTGTGATACAAAATTAAATAAAATAATGTTTTAAGTTTGTTTCCAAATTCCTGATAAAAAAGATTCAAATTAATCCAATTCAGTAAAGTAAATTATACTTTATTCGAAAGCGATAAAATGGGGATTTAATTTTCATGGTACAACGGTGTTAAATGCTTAAAAAAGACTTGAATGTCGAATATTTTTTTTTGTAACCATTTAAGTTTAACCACAGACTCACTTTGTAAACCGACCTTAACTACTAATCTATTTTTGCAGTACATGTACATTGTATACTTACAAAATTATGATTCTTCGATGCTGTAGTTGTGGATACCATATTTGACATTGCACAACTGTAGAATAAAATATAACTGTACCTAATTATATTTGCTTACGTTTTCGGAACGATTTATTAAGTGTTTATTTCAGCATTTCAAGTTTTAGGTGGGTGCTTTGAAGTGACGTGGGTATTGAACTGGTCTGAAAAAAATTCTAAATGTTTGACATCGTAGTGAATGAATTCGGTAGAAACAAAAATAAAAAAATTATAATTTGACGAATAACTGATATAATTTAATATATAATACATTAAGTAGCCGCTCATCGGCGCGACGCGGTGTCAAAGCCATCGACGAACGTTTTATTATACTATATCGACCATAATATTCGCAGTTTTGTTTAGTCGTAGGCGTAAAGAATATCTGCCCAAGACCATTGACGTAACAACTATGCTGCTGCTGGCTGCATGATATCTAATTTGAATTTACTATATCGAAGTTTTGAACCACCGGAAGTTCAATCGAGGTGAGAAGGACACGGGGTCGTCGTCGTAGGGTTTGTAGAATGATGGTGGGGAAGGCAAAGGGCACATTGGACAACTGGAAAAACCGCATTTTATTGGAGACCGAACAACCCCCGGGCACGTATATTATCGTACGGGCCATTTTTCCCTACCGCCGCCGCCGCCGACGCTGCAACAGATCTCGTGTTTTTATCGGTTTCCTCTCTCGACCGGCCGCCGATATCGTCAGACACTGTGGTGCGGTTACCTACCATTTGGCGATGCCGGATATAATCGAAATGAAATCCAACGGTATCCCCGTTATCAATCACGTCATTGCGATCGTTCTCCTTTTTTCTTCTTACGCTATTTTATTTTTTATTTTTACACACGCGCGCGCGCGCGCGCCCCAACACACACGCACACCCGGCGACTTTTTTATCAGTCACGGCAATCGTCTCGGTTGGCCGCCTCGCACATCCCATTTTTCTCCCGTGCCCCCAGGATCCGTGTGTCATTAGTTTTGAATTTCCTTCTCGCCACTATCTCTACACGTCCCCCTTAACTTGCCACTTATATACATGCGCGCTCTCACACACGCTCACATATGATTGCATATACTATATAAGTGTGTGTGTCTGTGTGTGTGTGTGTGTGTGTGTGTGTGTGTGTGTGTGTGTGTGTGTGTGTGTGTGTATACATATAAATGCATTTGCGGAATATAGATATATTGGAAACGGCGTATACGATTTCAATAAAACATCGGTTGCAACAGTGTCCTGCCCGTCCATCCACGACAATAGATGGCTATGGTATATACATACATACTTATATTATATTCATTATTCATACATCTATATATAATATACATATATGTGTGTAATATTATTATTTATATCAAGCTCGACTTGTGTGCTCGGAATGTTTTATAGCTGACGATGCAAAAATTTCGAACGTTCAAGTGTTTTTGAGTAATGAAAACTTGCACACACGCACACACATACATATACGTCTCGCACTCCAATCCCATATTCTTTGACGCGCTTACACGTATACAGCCGTCACGGACTTTGACAACTATTGGAGTATTAGACGTTAGTAGGAACTTCTGCACAAGCTCACGGCATAACTCAATGCTTATTATTCCCAACGCCTTTTTAGACTGAATCAATTGATATAACGTATATTTAGAAATATTACTCATTAAAACTACAAAAAAATGATCTTGAACCTATGAATTTCTCGGATTTTACGTGTTTTTATTTTTGTGCGGCGGAGATCATTGTGATTTTTCATATTCTTCAGAAAATTAGTTCTATGATCCGCCATTATGCAGTACAATTTATCAATAATGTGTCTGCTCCCATCTCGAGAGCGATACAATGTACATCACGTGGTTTCGTATGGACATGGAAATGTGTTGATTCGATTCAACGTGTTGTGTACACGTTTACATAGTAACTTATCATGCCGCGTACAATTGTAATTGTACCGTGTTGAAGCGTTTAAACAAACGCTGTGACCTAAAACAATTAATTGTAGTTGTCTTGCAGTTGACTTCCAGTGAAAAATGCACAACATTTTGTGTTAAATTCGTTTATTCGTGTTTCGACAAACCGTAGTAAAATACAAGTATGAGACCGAGTGCCATACAACATACTAATATAACACAGTCGTGCACACGACGTATTATTATCACACCGTTGTTTTGTTTAATTGTCCATTAAATTAATCTACTATCTACAAATTTTAAAATTCTCGTTCAATTGCTCATTAAGTAAAGTTAATATGAATTTAAAGTGATAAGAAATCTGTATATTATACTTGATAGACGAACATTTAAATAAAAAACCACAAGTAAACTTACAACTTACAAAATTATACGTCCTATTAAATTTGTTAATCATGAGTAATACTTGAAATATTATTTTGGTTTTATCGAACTGAAATAACAATAATTATAATTTTAATAAATTTAAATTTTCACACAGCACTGAAAGGCTCTTAAAATTTCAATTTTTCCTTCTGGGGACAAAAATGAAATATTTTAAAAATATTTTTGGTAAGTTATATAATTCTCAATGTAATATCGACGTCTAAGATAAGGTTTATGTAGTTTTTTTTTACAATTCTTAATCGTTTTTTCCCTCAATATTTGCGGTTTTCTGACACATCTATGTTCAAATTTCTGATCAATCGATTGAACTTTTTATTTTGCTCCAAATAATATGACGCAAAAAAACAAACATAGTATTATTATAAAATCAATAGTGCTGAAATTCTGCTCAGAAACTAAAATATCGAAAAACTATTCTTTGGCGTTAAACAATGAATTGATTTTTTCATTTATTCAAATTTGAAAAGCGTTAAACCTATTTTATTTTCAAAAATACATCAAGATAGAGACATTTTAAACGATTATTCAAATTTTAATATATTTAATGCGATCTTAAAATTTTGTTAATAACGATCTCTGGATCAATTTGAACTCTTTTATCTAATAAAGAAGTCTTACAAAGAATCATTTTAATAGTTTGAAAAACCATTTTCTTACACGGGCCCTATTTGAAACATAAAAATTGAATTTCATCTATGGTAGAAGGTATTAAAAGCTTCATAAGAAATTGATAACGAAACTTTGAAGAATTTTGAGATCCAGCTTACTATCACATGTTGACTATCATACTGTTCTTTGATCAATTTACTGAAAAAATGAAAACAGAAGAATGTTTGTGATGATATGTTCTCTTAAAATGTAACAAAATAATTCCTATATATTCTTCCAGTGATAAATCTAATGTATTGATGCTTCAAAGCTACAAAAGTTATATTTGTACAGAATATTATGAATAATATTGTACAAAATTATATTTTGTAATTTAGAATGTACTATAGATGATTTTTAGTTAATTTCAGTGAGCAGTCTGAGAATGTCTTGTGTTATTTTAGTGATTCGATACAACTAGGTATACCCATTACAATATCATGTTATAACAACATGTCGTTTTCTTATTATTTATATTCAGTAATCATACATTTGGCTTGTTTTTGAATTCAATTTAATTGTATGTAAAATTAGTTTTACTCCGGAGACATAACTATTTTATAAAATACTGGAAACTTTTACGCGACAACATGTCTCCATCTGGTAATATATCAGAAATATAGAAATTATAATAACAAAGTTACCGTATCTATCACTGAAGTTTAACCTACAAAATGTTTTAGGTTTTGAAAGCTGGCCGGAGTGCAAACTATGTGCTGCATAAATATTAATTTACATAGTGACGTATTACATCTTATTACATTTTTTTTTTCATTTAGATTATTCTTCATTTCAATTTTTGCATTTTTCTTTAAAAGGTTGATAGAAAATAGAATAATAAATTCCAATTATTTACAAAAATTATTAAAATTTAGAATAAATGTTTTCACTAGTTTAATCATAAAACGTGGGTTTTCATAGCTTATTCATTAGATGTATTTTTCATTCATATTAGTATTTAAATAAATAAAAAAAATATAAAAAATACATGCCTTCCATACGCTTCTGTAAGATAATCATAAACACGAATTGTTTATAATGCTATATTTTGCATTAACACATAATAAGCATCTCTGGAAAAATATATTCATTCACTTTTCGATCACTTAGTGTACATTTTTTTTTCTATTTAAACTTAAATAAACCCAAATGGCCAAATTTACATCACTTCAATTGAATATATCACGGCTAAAGGCTCTTTAGGAAAAATGTATACGAATACTGCTGCAAGGCTTCCAGATTTTTTTTTCTTTAGCTATTGCCTGGATCCAAATCTTATCTAATATGTAGTATTAAAGAGACAGTAAGTAAAAATATATCTTACGTGTTGTCTTGGAAAAAAAATAAAATTGTAATTGGATCAATTAAACTTAATATAAAATGTTAGTTATAAATTTAATTTGACTTAATATTTTTGACATAATACTCTTAATCTGATATCTTTTGAAAAAGTTTAAGAATAAGAGTAGTAAGTATATCTATAACCATAAAATTATTTTAGTTTTTTTTCTAAATATAATAATTAGTACACCAATTTTATGAGGAGTAGTTATATTATTTTGTTGTTTGTCATTTTTGTTGGGCAAAAGTATATCTCATCGTATTTTTTTAATACTGTATTGTCGTGAAAATAGATCATCAGTATTCATAACTTTTTTTATAATAATAAAAATGTTTTAATGGGTAATTTAAGACGTAGTAACAGTGCATTGACTTTATGATAATAATAAATCAATAAACAATTATTATTATGTTTTTACGATTTATTTTTTTTTACTTCTACCTATGATGGTTTTAATTTATGCATACATTAAAATTCAAAATTTAATTAAATTTGTTCCGAAAAACACTTCAAAAGTAATGTTCTATTATTCTCATTCATAATCTTAAAATTAGTATTCTAATTAAGTATTTGAAAAGTTTTTAGTCTAGAACTCATATCCAACGACATATTTATTTAATCACAATTTAACTAACCTTTCAGTACTTTTGAATTACTTATTTACATTTTCAATTAAAACGACGCTATTATTAATATAGATTGAGAATGATATTATTTTACAATCCTTTAAAATACGAGTAATTCGATTGGTGAATCAGTTGCCGTTGAATTCATCAATACTGACGACAATAGAATACTAACGTGAACGCGTGTACTTTCAAAATATCTTAGGATACTATTGTATCTAAAGAACAAATATTGAGTGGTAAGTTCATCACTGATTAATGTTAATATCAATTAATGTTTTCTCGTAGTAAACCTCACGATAATAATGTAATAATTGTTTTCGTATAATAAGTTATAAGTGTGAAGAAGTACATTATTTGTCCAAGTACTTATGTATTCATTAAAATCACATTGATCATCTGACCTGAAATGTTAATAACTTTTTGATTGATTTACAGGAAAATATTTTTTTAAAAACCATGTTTACCTGAATTGTAATGATTTGCGTTTTTAGACTTAAATAACTATTTAAATGATAAAATATTTCTCGTACGACCTATGCTATAGTAAACTCGCGAAAAATAATTTTTTTAAAGTACGTTTACCCACTTTTATAATACAACACGATCAATCGATTTTCAAAACGTGAAACAAAGGTGTGTGGGTAACCTAGGATTTTTTTTTTTTTGTGATAGCCTGAGTCTGATATGGCCGGTAAATTGTGTACATAATACGTGGTGTAAATGACATTTTTATGTTTGGATTTTAGAGCTTCTCTCTTTTTTGATGGAGTGGTCAGTTGACGCGGAAAAAAACCCCCCGGGGACATAACACCTCCCCCAGTTTTTGCCCGCTGCGGTGACCGTCCTCTCCACTCATTTCCCAAATGGCTGAAAATACGGATATATTTTTACACGCATCCGATTCGCATTAAAACCGTCGCTTTCATACTGTATTGCCTAACCCTGCCCTATCCGTTGACCCTTCACCCGTTAAATCCACCGGCGACCGGGTATTATCATCGTTCCCTTATCTTCGGGTTTGTTTCAAATAATATGGTACCCGTAAATCATGTGCGACTAACCACTGTCACCGCAACCACCACCTTCCTCTCACAAACAGGAATGTCTACTATCCGTTGGAGATTATATTGCATTGGGAATATTTTCTAAAACCGATGTCGCAACGAACCGTAAAAATGCTCCCAAACACATAGCGTGATTATTAATAATAATTATAATTTTAATATTTCGTCTAAATATAAAAATATACGCTTGGGCCGACGGTAATTTATCTGTACGCAAAACCGTAATTATTGTAATAATCACTGGATAACCTATTGCACGGAAATTTGAATTTATAAATGCCGTTTATAAAACGTGATGTTTATTTGAAAATCGTTGCGAAATATATCGTAGTATAGCTTCAGTATTAAAATATAATATATTTATGTAACATATTTATTATTTTATAGAACGACTATTTTATTATAACTTACCCATTAAATATTTTTGCTATACCGTCAAATGATATTCGTGAACGATAAATGTGTCATGCAAGCGTGTTTGAATAACATAAAACACAAAACTTATAAATATTTTACGTAGGAAATTCTGGGCCTACTGCGGATTACAATCTCGAAATACGAATATTAGAATACAGAACGATCGCGATAAAACATATTTTACCGAAAAAAGTTCACTACGCAATAATTTCGAGGCAACAGCAGCAGCAGCCGCATTGATTTTGAAAATACGTATAAATAAATTTACTTTTTTCATCTTATATTATAATATTTGTGTACGAGTGATGGTAAAAAAAATAATTATAATACATTGGGACTAAACATGGACCAAGCTCAATTATTTTAAAGAACGCGAAGAAAAATTAAGCACAACTCATTTTTGGAACATAGCTTTTCGTCAAATCCCAAAATAAGTCCATCGAGTAAGAAATTCACTGACCTATAACCCGTGGATGACACGGTTCTTATGGGATCAAAAGATAAATGTAATTTAATCAGAACACCGCGTAATGTGTTTAATGATACGTCCGCGATGGGATGGTGTACATCGGGAAATAGGAACAAAATCACGTGTATATTACACGTGAACGCGGTATCATTTTCATAGAATATTATTGTTTAAACTAATTGAAATGCAATATATGAATAAATACCTACATAGATGTATGCATTGGCACCCGCACATAAACATCAACTACGCGGGTCATGTTTCGAACGAGTCTGTGTTGTATATTATGCGTTCGTCTATTTTGTTTCGTTGGTTCAAAAGTAAAAACGTATATTATTATTAAAGAGGATTTACGTACAATACCACGTGGATGGAAAAAAAATTTCCTCAACAAATATCAACGATTAAAGTTTTTTTTAGACATTATTTCGATGTGTATTGCATGTAGTTCGCGGTTTATTTTTATTTTTTATCTTGTTTCCTCGGTACGATGTTTATCAGTTATTTAGTCAACATATACAACATATGGGCATTACGGTTTGTGTCCCAACGGGAATGCAATAGGTTTCAAACAGTCATCGGGTAAAGACATGAAAGTAGTGGTTTATGGAGTGAAAATCTATAAAAACGTATACACTTTCTTTTAAGATAAACAGCTGCAACCAAATACCGCGTTTTGAAAATATCGTGGTCCTCGTAAATCGGACCTGGATAAAGTGTGTACCATTAAGTATAATATGTGTATATTACTTGTCAAAAGCTTTCAATTTCTCTTGTATCTAGAGGTTTTCTCTCACGTGCCGAAATTGTTCGCTATATTAATATATAAATACTTTCCATAATAATAATAATAACAAAAGAAAACACTGTAAATACAATATGTGTTGTAATTAATTTTTTTTTTTTTTTAATAATACCGATATTATCACACTTCGTTTAACCACTAACCAACTGGGATATTTTGCCTCTGAAAATTATAATACGTATATATTAAAAGCTCAAGACAGACACTCCAAACCACACGGGTTGGTCGTTTATAATTACTTTTTCTAGGTGAATCGATATTACGTGGTGGTGTTCGCAAAACAATTATATGCATGATTAGTAGCAGAGTCAATTATAAAATATTCTTTTGTGATGAAACGCGCATTATGCCCGGTACGATATAAGGTTGAACTTTTCCCGTCAGCAGCATTCATTTACGAAGTTGAGGGTAAAATATAGAACAGCGACAACACCATTTCTCATGGTTACCTTGGTATAATGTCACAATTTTGGTTGCCCCAAAGGTATACCAAAGTGTATAAAACTTATCACCTGATTTACCGAGAAATGTCCAGCCGGTGTATCGATTTACCATACTCAGAAGCGCGGTTAGGCACCGCAAGGACCTTCGCCTGAAACAAATCGATTTCTCATGTACGTTTCGCTTGCCAAATGAGATAAAATGAATCGAATGTATAACGGCGACAACGTAACGCAGCACCGTTTTCATAATAGTACATTCCTTTTGTAACTTGTATTTATGTTTCACAAGTATTTTCATAAGGTGTAGTAGATTTGTGTTGCATTTTACTGGATTATTGTTTTGTACATAATTACAATTCGAATGCGTTGTACAATACAACATGGGTGGTATGATTAGCATTCGTTTGCTGCACGAACTTGGACAAGCTTCAATACGTTACACGAATTGAAAATATCCCTTGGTTTTCTGTGAAACGACTCAATAAGTAGGCGTTGAACGAAAATCCAGAATAAAGGGATGGTTTATTGTTTTTTATTATATTTTCTACTTACAACTTTGGTAATATTACCGAATATGTTCAGCCTACTGTCGTCGTGAGCGTCAAAAATTCATCCGAATCATACAGAAAATATTAATAAGATGTTACCTGCCACCGCATCCCGTGAAACGTAGTGACAGCTATTTTAATAAAATATGTTGTATACAAATTAGCAGAGCTTTTGGTTGCACAATATTTCGAAAATTCCCTTCGCATTCTCGAACGAGCACAAATAATAACAACTAAAAATATTATATATTGCGCGCTAGCCGTTAGGTCAGGTCGAAAAGATTAATTTTTTTTTATATTTTTTATTCTTTTTTCTTTCGAGCATATATTTATGTATAAATCAAATACTGAGCTGTTTGCTGAATATATTGAGCGCCCGAATAAACTCACCGGCTATTTTTAAATAAACATTACACTGTGTGATCATGTGTGAAATAAACAATTTTTGTTCGGCAGAAATGAACCGTATGACGGCAGCTGATGTTTGAAGATACTCTGTATATATTTATACAGTATAAATAATGTCATAAGTACACACGTATGAAATGCTTGCACAGTGAGACCACGTTTTAAACGGACTCTGGATTACGCGAGAGATTCTATCTCCGACGAAAATCGTCTCTCTTGTCCCGGTAAATTTGTACAATTTATCTAACATCTAGTAACACACTTGATAAGACGGCACCTGTCTAACGTTAAACTTTCAAAGCTATTCGTAAAGACCGTCTGGTGCTTCCTGAATATACGTATACAACCGAATAAGAAAACGAAGATGACTTACCGTTAAAATAAGCAAAACATGTGCATTGTGTTACGACGGTTCCACCTGTTATTTAAATCATAGAGCTTGAAGAAAATAATGATTGTCTAATTTTGACATGCAATTTAGTTGACGATTATTGCCCGAAAAATCACGAATTATTTACAGTGTATAGGTACTCCGGACTGCATTTACTAGTTGGATCCCCAAGAACCTTATTTATTACAGTTAGGTCCCAGTGTTAAAGAGGCAGTCACTATTTTTGGGTTCCACAATTGTACAGGTACAAATAAACATTGCCGTTCTCATTCATACAGACGCAGGACTTAACACTTAGATTAATGATCTTTTATAAAGTCAGATATATTAATTTTACATATCAATTTATCCATCATATTTTCTTCAATTAATTGTTCTTTTTTTGTTTATGTAATTATCGATATGTAAAATTTTTAAGATTTCAATAAATTGATATAAATTAAGATTTTCTGAATATAATTTTGATTTGCAACGAACGTGGAATGATTCACAGGAATTATTAGACCAAATATTAGTGGGGCAAACTGCTTTCGTGTCAATGAAATGGTTTAAAATATAATCAGTAAATTCTCGTATTCATTGATCATTTGGTTGAATAGACATTAAATATTTTATGAAACAACCCTTAACTTCTTTCGACTTAAATAATAGGTAGCAATCCGAAAAAATACTTCAAGTATTTACCTAGTTCAGAATTTGATTTATACTCATAACTAAGCCCTTAAGTCTGTATTTTTATCCACCAACTTTGTGCAATATAAAACTTATACTCTTAAATTTACAGGTTTTACCGTCAATCCAAACTAGCATTTTATAATTTTTACAATCGCAACAAACTAGTATGTTCTCGGTTTTATAGTCAGACCCAATTAGTAGCTTCTCTTTATCATATATATATATAATATGGAATCACTAAGGGATCATAAATTAAAACATAGTTGATAAACTGTTATTGGAAAAACTAGAAATTGAATTGGAACCAAAATGGTGACCGAATGGGTATATTATCGTAACATTTTATACATTATTTGACTGTGATCTTATTGAAATTTTATATTATAATGGGTATACTGAAGTTAAATTAAGCTTTCACTATATTATGCACATGATAAATAAAATAAGATGGAAATTTCCTATTATTTCAGAAAGGAAAATATTTATCAAAAGAACTTTTTTTTGTTCTGTGTAATTCTGTATAAGACAGGTTTCATGATATTCTAATTACTAAAATGTTGTAATTGAATTTGGAACATTGATAACAAGCGTCTGATATATAAAGAAAGTGCATTTAGCTTGGACGTGTGACATATCAAGTCTGGTATCAGTTTATTGTACCACTTGAGTACCTAATCTTCGTAACGATAAATGATCCGATCCTATCTGATCAGTTAAATCAATAAGTCCCTTACCAGCTATGGAGTTTTTAATTAGTTTTTCCGATCACTTTTAAGTTTAAAATACTTTTGAAATTTTTGAATAGATAATTTTACTAACTTGTTTAGTAAGTATCTACACACGCATTTCAAGTAAAATGTGAACTATTTTTTTGAACTTAAATAAAATGTATTCCTGACAATACGTACCTATGTTATTAACCTAATAAATACAGTACCACGCGTCAAGTTAATCGTACTATAGTACGTATAGTGTATAGTATTATACACTTAAGCTTGTGTATATTATGGAAGAGAGAGTCGGATTTTATGTATATACCATCAGCTTGAATTTTTTCTTGAAAACATATTAAATATCATTATATTTATAAGTTGATTTTAGAAAATTATATACAATTTTCTACAGTAAGAGCGTTTTAATTCTAGACGGTTTTACGTCCTTTTGTAGGCAAATTGTAATTATTGTTTCAGATAATATTACATTAAATAACCACAAAACTTCACTTATCCAAACCTTGACCATACCCATGTTAAATCAAACCTGAAAAAAATTATTGTATACCTAAAAAGTATATTACTAATACCTATATATACATATAAAGGGACATCAATGTTTGACCAAACTCGGGTTTTTTTTATTCCAGATAACGTCCAAGATTTCTATTTATCATTAAATAGTGATAATTGTATCATAATAATATTTTATCAAACACCGTTGTATATCTTCCCTATGTTGTATTGTATTGTTTCATTTTAATATGGTAGCTAGTTAGTGTTAGTGTACGCATTTGAACTAGATTCATAATTTTATATTCTTACCTCAATTATCTTTATTTAATATAATAATATGTACTTTTACTACTTTATTGCTACTATATTGTGGTTGTATATTTTAACTGTTGAGAACTGTACTTTCTTGTCATATATTAAAATTGTGGAGCTATAATGGTTTTATACTATAGTAGCTAAAAATAAAAAAAAATTATCTCAACCTCTGCTTTTTGAATTGTATGGCTGTACAAAAAGTACTATATATTGTTCATTTCACCTTGGTTTATTATGGAAGCCAAAGATGAACCTAACTTAAGGACCTTTTTTTTTTTTAAATTGGGTAATTTCAATCATTTTAATTAAGTATAATCGTATTTATTTTTAATTATGTTTTAAACATTGTCAGGAGTTCATCGTGTTTATAGGTTTGAAATTCATCGAGTCATTGAAACTTTTAAATAATAAAAACAAATAAAAAATTTAAAATTTCAATTTAAAATATATCTCAAGCTTAAATAACAAATATAAAATATGTAATTCAAACTAAATTATAATTGTATGGATATTACGATTATAAGTTGCGTAATCGTTTTAGTTTGTTGAGTGTGAGGGGTGACTAATAGCTTGTTACAACTAATAACTTCACCTCTCCATTGGTGGTCCAAATATTTTACTATGCGTGAGGATGAAACAAATATTTTAGATTAAAATATATTTTTAATAGTGTTGCTTTTTAGTATGGTAGACTATTTTGTTAATTTAGTACGGAAACAAGTAATACCTTTGAAGTTGTACTATAAACATAGACAGACAGTAAAATAATATGACATATAATTAAAAAATAAAAAAAAAGCTACGAAGAAGTACATCCTCTTATTCGTCTCGTCTGACCGACCTTGTAACCTTCCAACTTAAATTGATTGATAACGCCCGTATTACGTTGAATATATAACAATATTATGTTAAAAAGTTGGAATATCAAATTTGTAATTCAACATTCTATACCTTAGAGAGTAAAATAAAACAACAACATTTCATCTTGATCTGTTGAAAGCAGTTGATTTGTTGATATAATCTTGTTTATTTTTTTTCCGCAGGATTCTACATTTTTTCGTCCACGTACCAGTGAAATTTAACAATATTTGGTCAGCTGTTCCATACAATCTACTGCAAAATTTGATCAAATTTTTAAAACTATCAGTTTCCATAGGTAATATACATTTATCATTATTTCCACTTTTTCCAATTTATTTTACTGTATTTACTATTGTTGCAATTTATATGCCAACATGTAATGGAATTTATCATAAATGAATCATCGACCAAAAAGTACACTAATGTACCAAAACGATAATATTTTATTTCAACAATATTATTATAAATGTAGTAGTGTTTAGCCAATAAGCGCATTATTGTTTGAAAGTGTATTTCATATAGGGTTTATAATGACAACACAATGTTTTTTTAACCTCAAATACAATTTGCTGATTTTCACGTATTATTACATTTGCGTGAAAGTATAAAATGAAAACAAATGAGATAGAGTTGTAGTGTGATTTTTTCAACATTATAACGCCATCATATAACTAAAAACTCTAATTTTAGTGCCACTATAAACGATTACGTTATATTATGACGTTTATTATCGTATGTGAAACGTAAACACTCAGAACCCTACAAATTGTAATTTTAATAAAACAAGTTCTAATATTTTTGAGTAGTGGGTAGGTTATAGGTACATTTATTATATTTTTTTTTTTTCATCTGTCAACCATAAATTTTAAACGTTAAAAGGTTTGGATAACACTGGAACAATAATATTAAAACATGAATTTCACGTTAATTCTCTATATATTTTTGACGAGTGTTTATGGAATTATATGTTTGATATGTGATTTTCCCGCACTTGTGCACTTGTATCTCTGAAAAACAGAATATTAAATTATGAACCCAGTGAGAGAACTTTGTCTCAAACTCTTGATGTTGTTTTTCATAGAACGTTGTTATAAGCGTAAGCAAGTATACCTACTGCACAAACCGTACTCGTACGATGTTTGACATTTATAAATTATATTGTAATGCCAGTTTAATAACATACTTGAAACTTTCGACGACATTTTAGATGTACGGCGTTTTTTTCGTCTTTTGATTTCACACCTAAAACCTTTCATAAAATGCAGTGTCTTCTTTTCCCGACCAACGATTATCCGCTTCATCTTTCGCACCGACGAGTGGATTAACATTGAGGATCAATAAAGATCAAAGATAAACGAACCATGTTTTTTTTTTCTTAATAACAACTAAACCAAACCAATTCATGTAATAATATGCACCAAAATAAATTCCAGGGATAATTGTCTTCATTTTTCTATCCCGGTTCAATACGTTACTATGATGCGTTACGTTGTATGGCTTACGAGATTTATGTAAGCATGTAGATTAGATCAAAGCCAACGCGGCGGTGGCGTATTCTCGTATAGGTACTCGTACGGCCACCACACAACGATGATAATCAAATAAAAGTAGGTACGTACACGGACAAAGGTTGTCAGCTTTAGACCATTAATAATGAATCTCCCTGAAGCAATAATCCATACTTTATGGCATATACGCCGTAGACGATGAAACTTTTCCTGCATTTTTTCTTTGTCATATCAATTTTTCCCACTTGCACACATGCACGCTTTTATGGTATCAAACTCGTCAGAAAGTAAAACGTACAGAGTTTTCTTGTAACAACAACATAATGCTTTCATTTTGGTCCATTTACCTTATTTTAATACGAGAATTTCCATAACGATATCGATGTACACAATGATTGATATAAGTTATAAAGCACGTAGAATATTATCCGTGTAAATCCACAGTTGTTTTTTTACCATTTAAAATAAGAAATCGTTATACGTACGATTCCTCATCGCAGATATAACATTGTAATTTAATGAAGGCGCGTACAACAAAATAATATGTCCACGATAATTAGGCAGTTTAATATCATTTTTCTGAAACGTGTTTATAATAATTGAATATTCTAGGGCAATTGAAATGAATCAAAATTAAACTCAACTTAGTATTATGAGTTAACAATTTTAAAAAATTTTACCTCTCATCCAATACGGTATTTCCTATAAATACACTGATTTATCTTTAATTTACGATTCAAAACGCTTTCGTTATTTATAGTGAATATTTTAAAATGATTTATGTCCGATTTTTTTCTTGTCTGCCCAACTTGTCACGAAATACTTGTTGAAGTCATAATTATTATAAGGGCGTGAGTCGGAAATAAAGAAAAGAAGGGCAAATAATTTACACATACAAAAAGAAAAAAAAAAGGAAACTTTTTAATCTCTTTGGAAAGATGTTTTTCCTTTCTTTCTTTGGATAAATGATTACATTATTTTCAGATTATTAATGGTTGAAATATTAGCAAACTCATGTCAGTAAAGTTTCTATACGCCACAAGTATATTTATTATTCATATTTCTCACATTATATAGTCTTCGTATTGAGAACAAATTCAAATAAATGAAATACAATCATTAACTATGTAAACATTGAAAATAAAATTGTTATGCCACTTAATAACCAGTATAGCGTACCATCATATTTGGTGTACGGCGATAAATTTTATTCAATTACTGTGGAAAAGAATAAGTAATTTATTATTATTTGTGTATAAATGAATTAAATACTAATAATAGGTAACTAGTTTAATTGTTGAGTTTTAACAGAAATTCGTTCAGGTAATAATATAATGTAATTTGTAAGCTAAACTATAATATTTACATTTATTAATAACAAAATATGTAGTTTTAAAACGACTAGGTTGATTATGTTTTAAAATTTACAAATTCTTTTGAATTTCCTTAACATGATATACGTCAAAATGAATTAACTTCAAAATCAAATCAATACTTAATATATTTTGTAATACAGAAAACTGGTTTTGTTTGATGTCAAAATAAAAATTATTTATTAAAATAATATATAACATCGAAGAATTATGAAATCGAATTCATTTGTATCGTATTAAAATGATTCCGATGAAAAACAAATTTTTTGTCAAGACCTACGTATTCCGATTAATCCACCACCGGCCGGTGTGCCGTTGCACTCGCGGTAAAAAAAATATTGACCAAATCGACTGGAAAAGGCAAAAAATAATATTCATAAAAAAAAAATAATAATAATAATAAAAATATATGAAAAAGCACATACCCCAGGATCCAGATTTATACCACGACAGGTCTGCGCCCGGTGTGTATGTCATAATTTGTGTCTAATGTTCAATAAATTCCCACCAGTACCCCGCACATACTCACACATATATATATATAGATACGCAGAGCAAGGTAGGAAGGGTACATATATATATGTGTGTGTGTGTGTGTGTGTGTGTGTGTGCGCGCGCGGGTTAGCCGGCGTGGAGGGGGTCTCACACACGCGAAATGAATTGTTGGCCCCGCGAGAGCGTAGGGAACACCGCGTTATTGAAATAAGAGCGCTGGCATAATGGCGATCCCCGGGCGCGCGCGAGAATAAGGAAAAATTCCGTGGCCGTTCTCCTGCCCGCCTAGTACACCGTTTTACAACTGCTCGCCGAATAACTCCTGCGTGCGCAAGTCACCTACACACACACACACATACACACGCACACGCTCACCTTTACGCGCATACATACGCTTACGCACACGTACGTACTCACACGTGCCCGCACGCACAATCGCACACAGTGTTGCGCGCACACACACACACGCTGCGCGTTCGGATGTAGCTCATGAAAAATCCCATTTGTTCTGCTAGTCCATTTCCCGAAATGAATATATATGGCGCGTGTTACCATACGTGTGCACCGCCGACGCTGCGGCCCCTCGTGCACTGGCCTCGTACGCGATGATCGTCACTCTTTTCGCCGCGGAACTCCGTACGCGCGTGCATTTCTTTCGTCGCCAGAGGAATCCCCGGCCGGGTAGATTTAAATTCCTGCTCGTTCTATTACCTCCGACACCCCGTACACCGGATTTCCATTTGTTCCCTATCGCCCCCGAACGCCTTCTCAACCCAATCCACCCACCCCCACCCCCGCGCTACCCTCGTGGTTACCACTGAACTACTCCGTTCCCAATGTGTACAGTACGCTATCGGTTGAAAGATCGCAACTAGCTGCTGCTGCTGCTGTTGTTGTTTTTGCAGGTTTTTTTTTTTTCATTTTTTCAACGGGAAACCTTTATTGCAGCATTGCCGACATCTACGGTATACACGCCGAATAGGGAGCACTATATGGTGGAAATGTTTTCGGTACCGCGTATACGGATAATACTATACACGGCCCATTGGTACGCGCAATACATAGTGCACATCGGTGGTGTGCGGTTCAAATAATTTAATAAAAAACAAGACATACTTCAACTCGAACGTGACCCGTTTTTTATTATTATGACGTGTAAGGGTCAGCGGTAAGATGAGTTACATGCATGTACTGGCGAGGAATGATATATTGCACAAAATAAAATAATAATATACCACGATTCTTTTAATATTTTAACACTCTGTTCTTCCGAAAATAAAAACCATGGTTTTTGAACTGCAATTTTATTTAATAAAGACTGAATATTTTTCTATCTCGCACATTTTACGATATAAAACAATTTGCAACGTGTACATTTAATAAAACCACTACAGTTTTATACCAACCATGTCCAATATACGTAAGTTAATATGTACTCGAATTAGTTTAGAATGGTTTTAGCTTTTAGGTACTGCAATGGCAACTTTCGTGTTTCACTGTAAATTAATGCTAATGTATATATATATAAATATATATATATATGTGTAATGATATAAGTGTATATAATATATATAGTATACACACATTTGTTGAGACAAGTAAACAAATAATAATTCAAATGCAATGTTAGGACTAGTTAAATAGCATATTACCTATCGTCTGAATCATTTACATCTGTACTCTGTGTTATCAAATACAGTCAGTTATTACATTTCTGAAACGCAAACAAATCTGTAGCTTTATGGTAAAAGGGAGTGATGATTTACAGTCAGACATTCTGAAATGTGAAAAATGATTTAGTATTAATAGAGAGGCCAAAAGTCAGATGATTAAAATAACGACCCGTTCAAAATGCGATCCTTAGGGAGACTCATCAGTTTATCCTAATTTACACTAAACATTCAATTTGAATAAACACAAATAAATAGTGAACTAGTTATAAATATTCATGGGGAAAACGCAATTTATTTTGTACTTATACATGAACATAAATAATATACATTTATACATATAAATACTATACACGTTTGAAGTAGGTAATGTTTTTCACGAGCTAAGTGTTCTATCATTAAAGCGAAATTTTATTCAATTTTTACCGTCTGTATCATGTTAATGACGCAATAGCTTTCAATATATATTTTAATTTAGTGACATAATGATACAAAATGAGGCGAGTCGTTTCATCTCAAATTTAATAATGTAGCTTTTTCTCCTCTTTACTATCCAGATCTTTTGGAAAAGCTATTGTTTGTCTTCTTATTATCCAGTCACTAGCATTTGTATCCATGTACTTCGTTTCACGTAAAAACAAAATGTTTACGAAGAAAATGTGTTTCACATCTACATAAGAAGAAAAAACATTAAACTTTTTTTTGCGCAGCACGTAGAGGACGTTGATTATACGTGCAGCAATAAACGATTGGCTGTCAACTAAAGCAGCTGATATCTGCGAAAATTGCATTAATTAAATAAAACTAATTACCATAGCATCGCATAACTCTACTCGGATTCGGATTTACATACTCGTCTATGAGAAAACATTATAACAGAATATAAAATATTATAGTTTTCATTTGCAGACGCATGGGAAATCGCCTATGATATTCTCTGGTATAGAAAATATATGGGTTTCATTTTATTCATTCATTTATTTTTATCCATTGAGATACGAGAATTTTATTGCATTTCAAAAGCCAAGATTACTGCAAAACATTAAATAGTAATTTAGTGTAATAGCTGTAAATGTTAATATCCCAAAACGACTGAAAGGATGACGATGTGATTTTCACTAGATATTTCATAACTTAAAATAAGTGATGATAAATATAAACTTTGGCTTATCCACTAATATAACTGTTTAAAGGGGCCGGATAAATTGAGCAGAAAATATTGAAATCACCGTTGCTATTTATTTCGTTGTGGGCTTATGGCAATTATTGTATATTGATATCACAAACTGACAAGTACAATTATTTAGTAATATTTACGTTATTTTCCAACATATTATTATAATGTGGACAGTCAAACAGTTAAAATGAATTATTAATGTCAAGTGAAGTCAAGGTATAAGTAAAAAAAAAAAAATGTTTGTGATGCAAAAAAATAAAACCGCTATTCCCAATATGTGTGTAACTATTGTCTATCATTATATTTTATCGGGGCATTGAACTTTTTGAATTCATGACGAGCAACAACGATTCGGGGAAGGAATCGACATTATATGTCATTTAAATTCTACAACAGCTCTCGATATACACGGTATTACTACAAAACTGTATCGAATGTATTTCCACCAAATGCATTATTAAATCAAATTGTATAGGTATGTATCATATAAAAAACGGCTTTGGGTGCAATCGCATTTATATCTCATCATCATTAACGTACGATTTCCCGATTGTTCTTGGTCACTAGACCTAAAATCAATACTCTCCACACTAAATAAAAATAATTTTGATAGATAATCTATTTAAAAATAGTTCTATATTATGGATCATTAATTTTAAATGATAAAAAACAATCAGAATCCTACTGAATCGTATTAGTTTGCTGCCATCTGAATACGTAAAATGTTCGACGGTGAAGGAAATCGAGATTTGTATAAAATATTTGTTAATTTGCAGTACAAACGTTTTTATTAATAGTTTTGTACGTCATGGTTTACCAAAATGTATTAATTTAAATGTTAAGAAAATAGAGTCTACATAATGAACAACACTTGGGAATTAATAGAAACTCACGGTATCTACTTTAGAAACATTTTTATTTAATTCCTAACAGTCAAATCAAATATACGTATTAAATGATCGGCATGACAATGCAATGATATAGATACTTTCATATGAACGAATGAAAAATAACCACGCAATGATCTTAGGATGATTCATTTTCAACCAAAAATATTTTTCAACAAAACTAGTACATTTAAAAACGATTAAATTGTACTTGAAAACATTTGAAGTTTGGGAATATAAATAATAACAATCCAATCATTTATAATTTATTACTCATTGAAAGTTAAAATTACCAATTTTTCTGATAACTTGAATGATTACTTTATTTTACCATATCTTTTGTTGTATACGTAGATACATATTGTTATTCATAAAAATTTTATATATTTATATATTTAATGTAATTAAACATTTACGTATCAACAAACATAAATGATAATTTAAAAATATGCATAATTTATAAGATAATACAATATCGTTATGTACTATAACTTTTTTCTTCATAGTACATTGTAATGTGCAAGGAAAGTAATTTAAGACATTTTTCGCTTGAATATAATTTATTTATTATTTATGGTTATATTGTATTGGAATAATTAGATGGAGACCAAAAGAGCATGGGCATTTTCATGTAGCTAAGATAACTTAAAATTCATATAGCGTTATTTGAAAAGTAAGACTTAATCATCAAACAATTATACTCGTATACCAGCGCGTTATCCACAGTGAAATATTATATTGAACATATTATCATTATTTTACACGTGAAAGACCAATTAGTTGGAAGATAACGGTGAACTATAAAACTAATTTGTAAAAGTCCTAAAAGCTTATTAGACAAAAAGAATTCGAAATATTCGAAAATATTTTGTTACAATAAGTTAATGTATCTCCAGACTAATTGACTATTGGTGTTTGATTACAATTATTTAAATAAATATCTATAAAAAATAAAAATAGAATCACCCATAGGTAACTAAATATTTTTGCATACTGTAATTCATGGCTTGTTACATGTAATAATATTAATTATGTTCAATCAACGAAAAGTTTCATACATAGTACTATGGTTGTTATGTTATAGAAAAACATAGAATAGAACCGAATATGTAATCATACAATTTCCATATGTCCTGTACTGAAAATGTTGCCAAGACCTAATAATCCTTCCCAAATAAATAGCTTAAGGACAATAAGTGAATGTAAATATTTAAATCTGTTTATAATAATGTATATGTGTAGGTAAATTACCTTTGGGAATCATCTTTGAAGGGCTATTTGACAAACTCAATAAAATCATTTTTAACGAGTTGATTTATAAAAATAAATACTGGCACCGCCATTTACAATGAAACTACTGCGTCGTCATTCTTCTAGCTGTTATTTTTATTGCTGTCGCGACTTAACCTTCGTTAAACCTTGATAATTGTACCACAGTTTTCCATTTTGAAATTGTAAACCATTCTTTGACTCTTCAATACGTGGTTAAAATAGTGATTATTTAAAATTTTTGGTGCACCTACATTATTTTTTTTTCGTACCGTGTAATTCCCGAAGTTTAATATTGGCAATCTGCAATAATAATAGAATATGTTGGGCACGGAGAGAGGGATTTGAGTACGTTGTTTCTGCTATCGTTTTTTTTTTCTTTTCTAAAATACTACACAATATTCGTCCATACAAGAAAAACAATACGAATTCCCGAAATCATTACTGCCGGTGGATTACCAGTAACACATCCCACAGGAAATCAGTAAGAAGAAAACAAACGGCCAGTTTATGATCACGGACAGCATTTGTGTGCTGGGCTATTCCTTATTATGTCGTTGGGTTATCGCCTTTAGCCAGTATCATTTATATATATATATATATATATATAAATATATTTAAGTGTATTTCATTCCCTCCGATTTTCCACATATATATCCCCGGATGCTTAACATTCACTGTTACACAACAATAAACTAGTGGTCGAATTTTGGCAGGACAAGAGTATAAATCACGCCGTGAACAAAACTAACACTTTCGTTTATAAATAATGAATTCGAATAAATTATTTGAAAGCATATTTCCAATGAAAACAATGACTCGCAACAATCAGACTAACGTAATTTATGAGAAGATATTCTCTATATCATATTATGCATTTTAATCTATTGATTTGAACAATTATTTTCCAAAATGAACTCCGGTTAGTATCGAGTGATAAAAAGTAACGTAGAAAATCACACAAGGACAATAACTATAAATATTAAGAAAATGAGAAACGTCAACAGTCATTTTAACAAAAATTATATTATTTTTGTTTAGACACGTCATTGTATTATATAAGTGCGTGTATCATTAAAATATAATAAATATTATATTAACACTGCTGAAGTAATGTAGTTAGAATTGTTTGTGTCGATTTACTAACGTTCATAAACCAATAGTATGTCGCACAAAAATCTTTCTCACAACATTGACAAATAGTTGTGTATTAACACAAAGCGGGAACTATTCGAAGTTTTTTTAAAAAAAAAAAACAAGAAAAAAAACTGCATTCACTTTACAGTGACTTTAATAAAACTAAAAAGCATACGTTGCTTTTGGAAGATTTGTTTTCACCCGTTCGTGTACTACGTATATTATAGTCAATATAAACTATTTGGCAATATATCCATTTATTTATGATCGATGTACTTGAAAACGTTTTTTCTTGACGAGTGCATACGCAATACGCATGTAACATCATAATCATAAAGATAATGTTACGACAGAGCGTATACTTATTGCTAACGCAAACTAATTTAATTTAGCCCGCGACACTTCAATGATACATCAATTAGTGTTAAACGTTACGCAATTGTATATAGTTTGTTCAAGCGTTATTCAAATGTATTAAAACGATTCTGTTCCGCAATAGTTTCAATACATATATATAGCTATTTTGCTATTATGTAGTCGAAGCGACGACCGGGACAATAACGGTCCGTGTATACGTTTTATGACGGGGGTTGTGTGCGATTTTCAAGTTTGTCGAATATATATATATATAGGTACGCTTTTGTCATAAACTGAAAATATCGACTTGGAGTTTGCAAATGTTTTTATTCAAATGCGGACCGACTCCCAGAACTCGGCACGGGATTATCGGCGCGGACTAATCAGCGATATAGGTCTCCAGGACAACCCCCGGTATACACCCGGGACGAGGGTTAGAAAGGGTTTTCACTTCTATCGACAAATGCGCTTAATAAATTTCCGACTCATTAGTTTCATCAAAATCCATTTAATATTCTCTGTATCAGCATCCCGAAAACGTGCTTGTACAGCGTGTAATAATAATCATAATAAACATAATGATAATAGTATAGTCTCGCGCGGCGCAACGCCCTGCAGTGAGTCCGCCGACGTACCCACGTGGTTACCGTGAAATAACGACGGCGCATCTCGGAGACAAAGCTATTGGGAGACAGCCGTTGTGTGGTATTTAACCGCGAAGTGTTAATATAGTGGCGCCCGGTCGTGTGTTGAAATTAATGATGATGGTCCGAGTATCTGCATGCCGGTTGCTCGGATTTCAATAGCCGAATGTTTGCGCGTCGATAAGTCCGGCGAACGTTAGTTATTTATTTGGACATTATCCGAGCGCTGTTCTTCTGGAACAACACCCCGGAGATGCCTTGACGTCGAGAAAATGACCACGTGATCTCGTATTGGGCTCAAAGTCATGTAATACGGACGGTGTCCATTTTTTACCCGTTGCAAATGAAAACGATAAAATATATATTGTGTTGAGACACGAGATGGTCACGTGATATTATATTATCTCTTATAACCGTCCGAGTTACGTAAATCGGATAAAACATTTTTACAAATGATTTGTTTACTCTTTTTTTCGTTCTGAAGATTTTATTAAAATCGTTATTTACAATATTACTACAAGGCTTCATTACGACCAGTGACGGATGGGAAGTACGTTCTGTTGATTGAGAATTTGAATAAGTCTACAGTTAAATATAATTTATCGAAATCATTTGAATCTTAATATATTAAATCAATACGAATTAATCAGTAGTGAAGTAAAAATAAAGCACAATATGTTCTGGGCAGCAAAAAAATGCATCTGAGCACAACGATGAAATACGTTATTTTAACAAGACAGTAAAATTTATTATATGACATTATTTGTGATTAACAAAATTGCAATCATTTTAATGTTAATAAAATCCTGCTTTCTGAAAGAGAGAAAAAAATTGAAATTTCCGATACGAGTCGTACAAACACGTCTTGTCAATGTGGGATTTGTTTTCCTAAAAACACCATGGATGTACGAAAGCCGTTATAAAGCTGCGGTGAATTTTTATTCCGTTTCTCGGGTGCTTCTTGCATTATTTTTTATTTTTTTTTACTGCCAATGCTACCACAATAAGCTATTTTAAAGGTTTATCGAAAAAGGTAAAAACAAGAACCTTTGTATAATTTATTGGAATCGCAATGATAGGAAAAAACCCTGGAACACCAACAGCAAATGTGTATATAAGACGAAATGGAAACTCAGCTGTCTGTTTCTCTGTCAATATGCAGCAATTTGTTTTTTTTGTTTTTATTTTTATGAAAATCTAATTTGATTTAATGAATTAAAAAAATAAGCATTCCAAAAAACAAAACACATAAAGTAAAATTAAATTATTTTAAATAGTTTTCATAAAAATTATGACTATTGAACTTAAATATAATATTCAATATTATTATCTCAATATCTTTACCCATACGTATAAATTAAATACATTAAATATATAAATGACTTCATCAATTACTAATGAAACTCCCGTTGGTATTAAACATTTTGCTGTAAATTATAACTGTAGGAATTAAATTACGAAGACAGAATTAAGATTAATTTAATCCTAAAATTATTCTTACATATCTATATTTCTGATCAACATTTTATAATTTTACGTTAATTCGTGAATTACAATAGTATTTATAACCATGCGTGTCAAATCTACAAATCAATTTTTACTTAAAAGTAGAAGTTACTATATTTTATAAAATAAATTATTCAATTACATTGCTCAATATTTTTCTGAAACAAGAATATGGATAAAAAAATGTATCGAATGTCATATTTTAGTGTCGTTTAATAAATGATTAAAAAAATTTTAATAAAACCTGTTGGTTCAGAACACAGTGTAGTCAACATTTTACCCAATATTAGACATAATTATATTTTTACTTAAAATGTTTGAAAGACATATCTTGTTTTGGCTATTATGCATAATGTAAGAGTTAGAAGTTTTTGAATATAATTTTATAAGAAAAGCTATTTAAAGTACATTTATGCATCTCTAAGTCTTCTATTTTTGTTTTCTTATTCTTTATACATGATAATGAAATGCATACAATGAGTCTTTAGTTTTAATTCTACAAAACCCAACAACTGTTAAACTGTCAGCGAGTGAAGGTTTATAAAATAAATTTGCTTAGTTTATGTACACCGCGATAACAACAACAATAGAAAAGTCAAAAAATTTGATAAAATCAACGAAAAAATTTAAAAAAATTAATTTTATTCACTTTCCCAAAACCACTTGACCAATATTATCCTATAATATTTATACTGATTAATATGTTTATAATATTGGGAAAACGAAATTCGAAGAAATTGTATAAGTCTATAGTAATAATTATTATTATTTTATTTCACAGAAATGACAACTAAAATAATACAATATAAACCTTGTGAAATTGAAATTTAAAAAAGATTTCAGAAGATTTTACATTTGAGTTGTTTTCAATTTTTATTAAAGCACACTGTAAATTTGGACCAAAAGTTTTTGTGTTGTAAATTGGCCATGAATAGTACTTCATAATAAATTGTCATTTTTCGATTTCTTTGACAGATAATGGATTTCTTTAGTTTAAAGAGATACTAATTAAAAACTTAAAAAAATATAATATTTATTTTGGTAATATAAGTTATTTTGTGTTTAGAGCATTGAAATTGACTACACACAAGTCCTAAGTAAATTTATGTAATGTTCGAAAATCGGAAGATTTATTTTTCTTTTATTTATTTAAAAAAAAATTTTCATGATAGAAAACGAAATAATATACATTATGAACGTGAGAATTCTCACGAATATTCAAAATTTATATTTTTATTCATACATTCCTTTATAAATTAAGGTTATACTATATTTTTTTAAATATTGATAGGTTTTAATTTTTTCTTCGTAATTTATTATCATTACTCATTTACAGATGATCAAACACAATTCAATAGATTTAAATATAGTAAAATAAAATCTGCATATAAATGAAAAAACTAACTAAATTAAAAATAAGGTAAATACATATTTGTATACCGTAGCTATGAATCGTCCGAATAATAATGTAAAATTTTAGAACCTCACACTGTTAATATCCCATAGATTGCTCTATGCACATGTACCCAACTATAATATGCTATCATTCATCATTGACAAATATTATATCTATACAGCATTATGAATAAGAATGTGAAATGTAAAACTTAATATGACTCAAGCTTATAGAAGTTAAATAAACTTGGAAAAACTGCTATAAATACTCGATTCCTTATTCAAAACAAGATCTTAATTATGATTCGTAATTATATACCGCATATACTTATATACTGTTTTATTCTGTCTTTTGAGTTTGTGGAAATGTTGAAAGACTTTGAAATATAGTTTTCAAAAATACTCTGAAGTGCTGATGTAAATGATGGCTTTACCATTTGTTAGTTTAAATACAAATTAGATAGACGTATGTATTAGTCGAAGTTTGTGTTTTAAATATCTACACATTTCAGTTTTTACTTATATTAATAAACTTATTTGGTAAGATATTTTTAGTTAAATTTCAAATCATAAAATATACTTTTTTAAATTTATAATAAAAGTAGTACATCATTTTTTATTTCTGAAAGCTATTTACCCTAAAGAAAGTGTGAAATTTGATACATATATCCACTTTAACTTGAAATCATAAAAAAACCACAGCTATTTTAGTAGGTACAATTTATTACATAAATAAAATGAATAGAATAACTAATTTATTACTTTTTAAACTATACACCGGTCGTCCCAATACACTTTTCCACCAAAATGAGATTAATATAAATAACAAAAACCTATAAAGTATCCCTAAACGCTAAAGTTGTGTAAAATATATACATAAATCTAATATCGGTTAAATGGTTCACTGATTATAATAATTTAAAGTTTAGAAATACAGAAGTTTCTTATCTCTGTTTTCATTTGCCACCCCTTGCCCAGACTGCAAAATATTTACAATTAATAAAAAGTTTATTTGGTTTAATGTTCATTCAGTACAATAATCAATATTTTATTAAAACAAAAAAAATACCGTTATTATCATACTTAAGATTTCCAAGTAAAATTTTAACAATTAAATAGCATATCGTCAAAAACATCTTCCTAATTAAAAATCAGCTACAATGATTTATTTAATGTACGAACGAATGTAATAAAAAAAAAGTATATTTTTCTTGGAAGTATGTTATTTCAGTAGGTAACTACTTCATTTTAAATACCAACCCATGCTTTTTATTTAAATATATTATAAAGTTTTTTCCAACAATATTGATGTACGGACAACATACCAACAGAACTAATCAAATATGAGGGCAAGCAATTACAACACATTATATTGCTATATGCAAGACAATTCGGAAGGCAGAGCGAGTACCATACATTTTAAGTGAAGAAATAATTATACCTTTACATAAAAAAAGGAGGCAACAAAGATTGTGACAATTATAGACGAATTGTATTGATAATACCAGCTTATGAAACATTTACAAAAATATTGGCGAACCGACATAATAATGGCGAAATGGGTACATGAAGAATAAAGTACAACCGATAATTGGAGAAAGAAATGGGTTTGGCACCCATAACCAGCTATATTAATGGCCAACGAATTCAATGGTTTGGGCATATTATGCGCAGAATTCAGAAGTAGTCTCTTACATTAGTACTGGATTGGATACCTACGGGAAAGATATCATATGAGAGATCTAGAAAAAAAATAGATGGATAAGATAGTAGATCACAATCAATTTGGAGTGCTAGAATGGAAGACGCTAGTTTAGGATGGAGTAAAGTGGAGGGAAATTGTGATGACGGTGAAAATTCTCGAAGAGTATTAAAGGTCAGCAGGAGAAGAAGAATTTATATTCATCCATCCAATATTAATCACATTGGACAATTTATTTATCTTTAATCATTAAAAGTTTTAAATAATCAAGTAATGTGGCTTTTTTAATTCCATCGAATTATGTATAATCTTAAGACTTTAAGCGATTAAACTTGTTATTGGGTATCATCAATTACAGATACTTAGCAATTCGTTATTTAAACAAATGACTGTTTAATTATTTTTCCCGAAAAAATATATGTTCGAAAGTATAACTTTATAGCTAACGTAAGGTTAATAAATTTTAGATTTTTTTATAGTTCAAAAAGGACAATATAATATGTACCTATTTCATTGTAAAACCCTATTTTATCTTTAAACTATATCACAAGTTGGCATTGTGTGTACAAAATATACGATTATTTTACATATTATAAATTTACATAACCGTTGTTGCCAATAACTTGAAATAAGTTAATTTTTTAAAAAATGTAACTTATTTCTCTAATTTCTTCAATTCGCAGTACTTTCTACCTATAATTCTAAACGCATTGCATTTAATTCTAGTTCGGTGGTTCAGAGCACGTGATTTGGCTCAAATTATTTGATCATTAGTCGAACACGTAGCCTATTTATTGGACCGTGACTTTGCAGAGCTCTGAGACTTGTATTAAAAATCGTTTGTTAAGGAAATAATATGTGCTGAGGATGCCATATAAAGATAGAATAGAGAGGGAAATGCGTGGAAGGTTAAAGAGAAATTATGTCGTAACCAAGAGGACATCGCTCTGCAGCTTATCTCGAACTTTTTGAAAAAACTTTTGTAAGATTCTGCGAGTTTCATATTTATTTTTGATATTACCTCTCAATAAAACAATACATATCCGAACACGTCATTTTGAATTATTTATTTTTCTCGTTGCAGATTTTTTTATTACACGTTGTCTTTTGTTTTTCTCGTTTTAATACATACATATCTTATTTATTTGCAAATTCAATGATTATGTTGTTTCCGTGTATATGTTGGTATCTTACTGATATTGTTTCTATATTTTACTCCTGCATACATTTTGTTATTCGATATTTTAACAACAAGTTTAGAGAAATATTTTAAGTAAGTTATTCTAAATTCTTATGCTAAACACCACGTTTTTTTATTGAATCAAATCAAGCAATAAACTCTTCTGAAAAATATATTTCTCTACCATATTATATTATATGCTGAATAAGTGAAGTGATATAAGATCGTTTTAATTAAAACAATAAATAAACAATCATACAATGTATAACTGAAAAATAATACGACGACTAAGAAAATTTTAAATTTTATTAAATTTAAATAATTTACTGTTTCAATAACAATAAAACATTGTGTTTTTGTTAAAATATTATTTCATCAACACAGATTCTTTAATTGAAACACGAAACACATACCGATTGCAATCACCTGTTTCATTCATCAAGTTTGTATTTAAAAAAATGATTTTGATTATGTTTTAAAATTAACGTTAATTAAAGTAAAAAAATCGATTAAATTTAGTTGAATACTATTAAGGATATAATATAAGAAAAAAACGAAAATTATCTTTATATTAATCTTAATCTTTACTATTTTTTTTAATATTTAAAGACTAAGAAAAAAATAATATGATAATTCATTATTAATGGAACGCAGAAAATAAATAATACATTTTCAGGATAAGAGTGAATCTGCGAAAATGATAACATTTAAAATTCCATAATAAAAACAAAAATTATAATGAATTATTTTACTATTTTTTAATCAAGTTTATTATTACGAGTATATTTAATAAATCTTTTTTATAAAAGTACATGGAATTTGGATGTACAATATAAAATAAATTGAAAAAAAACAATTATTTCTAAGATATGACTAAAATTTCCAAAAACAGCGAAACCATATTTTTTTTTTAGATTTTATTAAACACTAAGTTTTCTGTATTTTTAAAAGTAACCAAATAAGCTAACTTGTAAATATAGAAGAGAGAATTTGAAATTCTTACGAGCCTAATCTTTATAAAAAATCATTCAAAAGTTCATGATTTCAAATAACTTTTTAAATTCTAAATAATTAAGGTTTTGATAAAAATGTATCTTATAATAATGCATATTAACATTCTACTCTATGAACAGTTTGTAGACTAACATTTATTGTATTACAATTAAAATTTAAAACCATGAAGTACGTAAATCATCATGGAATCACTAGATGTGTCTTGTCTTGCTTACATAATATATTTGCTTTTACTTAAATTACTTATATGTTTATGTGTGTGTGTGTGTGTAATATAATTTATTAAATTAATCACGTTCTTAGGGCCGTTAATCGCCTTAAAACAAGCCGAGTAAACATTCGCATTCATGGCCCGTGTACAATAATCCTTTTGTTAATCCTTAACAATGTTAAGTCGTGACAAACGGTTCATATAGAGTGTGTGTATTAAACAAAAGTATATATTTTTTATACCTTTTGTTTCCACGTATCGGTTAAAATATAAACGCATAGTTCAAACTCATTTTAAGATAATAATAGTTCAAATCGCTCCTATCGTTAATCCGCAGATACTGATGATACTCGCATTGACCTATATTTGTGTTAACTATTGCAGCATAGCACTTTTCACGCATCAACCGCACGGTATCAGATATTATTTCTACCAAGTAATGTAAAAATGTCTATCGTGTACTGCTATAATATTACATTTGGCAATTCATTTTCTCACCCGTTTGCCCGTGACATGCGTAAGGCCAAGTACACGTATCCCCGAACGACCTTACGCCACCGCAGATATAATAACTACCGACGAATAGATAATGTAACGATTTGACGAAACGGACTGTACGTTTTTATTAGAGCTAAGGACTTTGCATGTTTTTCAATAATCATTCAACACATAGCTAAGTCATAAATAAATTTATAGTAATAGTAATAGGAGTTTAAGGCAATAATTTTTATTTTGCATATTTTTCTATACTTGTATTTTTAGTGCATATTTAACATATTTTACCCATATAATACAATATTTAGTATGCATTTTCTAGAAATTGGAAATGGATTGAAAGGATTAAGTATAAATTATTAAATAATCTATCTAATTAGGGTCTTAAAATTCTTGATTCATAAACACAGTTAGTTGATTTTTTTTGTTTAAAAGCAAGATTAAAGAAGAAGAAATGAAAATAATAAATAATTATAATAATTAATCAATAGTTATAAGCAAACTTGTAATTTTTTAGTTTTTTTTTTTTTTTTAGTGAAAAGCAAAATATTTTTATGAGTAGGTACGTATATTTTTCAATTTTTGCATATTTTCAGAGCATATATGATAATTTTCAAGGGCATAATTGCATGCATATTATGAGGTTTTTTCCCTAGCCCTAGTTATACTCGTATATTAATATGCGCGTGCCTCGATCGGTTGTCACCAGCCCACCGGTTCCGATCGCCGTCCGCGAATCCCGTGTCTTGTCGGTAACGTATGCTTCCGCCGCGAACCGACCGCTGCCTTACAGGTGACCATGAATAAAAAAAAAAATAAAAACGGGACACTTTTTGTTGCGATAAGTAAAAAAAAATAATTTATTGATCGTCAAAACTTTTATAAATAATATATAAGTATAATATATACTTATAGTAATAAAAAGGGTGTACGCGCTATACATAATATATTTACATTTTGTTCATTTAATTCTGATGTTGATTGGAGTTCCTTCATATTTCCAAAGTAATATTTTTTTGACGAATCTAATAATTTACTTTGTCTTAGGAGAAAATTATAAAATTCATTACAAGAAAAATTTTGAAATGATTCTTAACAATAATTATAGCTTGTATAGTGCATTTTATAGTTGTGGACAAAGTAAAAATCAGATAATTATTGATGTCGTTTTTATCAATATAAATCGCTGAAATAATTTTTTGATGAAAAAATAGTGAAAAACAGGATAAAAACAGGACAGTCACGTAAAAACAGGACTAAATGCGTCATGTATAATTCAATTGAAAAAAAAAACAGGACGTCAGGCTAAAAAACATCACAATCCTGTTTAAGACAGCACGTACGGTCACCCTACGGCGTACGCGACTGCGACATTGCCGCGCGATCAACGATAACCGTCATCTGCGGTTAGGGGTGCGTTGAAACGCACGTTTAACGGTGACGCACAGGCGACGTGTGCTCAAGGCGCGTATTCTTCGTATTACCTTTGTGATTCACTCAGAGGCACACTGTTGACCGATGAAAATCGCTTGAAAAAGAGTTTTTAAAACGTTTAACACTTGCTAGTAAAGCGTTGTTATCGATTTACTTATTGATGAGCTCTTGCCTTGGTATCAAACGAATCGAGTTGAATTTTCTTCGACGGATCGAGAGAGAAAAAAAATTATTTTTGAAAACCATAAAGTTTCTGAACATTATCTAAAATCTGAAAATAAAATCACTCGATATCTTCTTTTCTTTCTTCTGCGAAAATCGTTGCTATCGAATTTAAAACTATGTTTTATTGCTATCAATTTGATAACGATGTGAAACAACCATCTCCGAATCCTATTCGGCTCCAAAAGTTTTTATTCAATATCATTATAGAATACGATATGAACTGTATGTATTAAAGTGGTGCTCAGTTCGATACAGCTGTTTATAATGTATATATATATATTATATGAGTTAATAAGTTAATGATAGAGAAAATCAATCATTTATTGTTTTTGTTAGAAACCCCAAATAATAAAAATCGCATTATACTCGTACATGATGCTCATCAAAAGTTAAATTACATAGTTATTGCCTATTGGTACAATAGAATTAATATTATGATTTTGAGAATAAATAAATTCTGTTATATTATAGCGTTAGTTGAGTTTATTGCTTCTACCAAACCACACAAAAAGTACATATGTCATTCAAATAAACAGACATAAGAAAAAATGTTAACAGCAAAGGATGACAAGGCAAATAGTATTTGTAAAATACAAATACACACATTTCAATAAACAGGGGTTACAAAAATAAAATGAAATAACGAATCGAATTGTGTTAAATTATTGAATGTAAAATAATATGTATTTATTTTTTATGTAATAAAGATATTATTATAATTTATTTTACAGTTCTAAATCCCTTCAACGTACTCGTACGTGTTTTAAAATCATAGTTAAAAATTATTCTTTTAACTTAGTGTTGATTTTATCAACGTTATGTATTCCTATATTTATATAATATAATTTAAATAATAGAACAAGGAATTAAATAAATCAAAATAATTCATGACTTGACTACCCTGAAATTTAAATATGTTATACTATTATGTCCCAAAATAAATTTTTTATGAATAGTATTTAAATGTTCAAGTATACTGGATTAAAATTATTAAAAAATGCCATTTTATTATAAATGTATTAAGATATATAACTTTTCAACTGTTTCCATTAAGTATACCTAAAAAAAAATTAGATTATTGAAATAAAATTATTTTATCCCTTACCTCACTATCTTAAATACCTGCAACCCTAAAAAATATAACAAATGTCTCAATTTTCTATTGCATTTTCCAGTTTATTCTATTTTCTTTCAGAAGTATTAAACCGCTTAACGTTTCTACAAGCTTCTGACTATTTTCCACAATAGATTTTACTGAAACAATAACTTCAACTAATTATTAATTAATAATCCTAAAAATATTTCGAAAAACTGTTGGGCTGAAAAGCACGTTCAACTAATCCAAATTATTTCAGAAAGAACAATACAACTCTTGTACAGTAAACATAAGACTGTCTATAATATTATTAAATTATATAATAGTTATATACAATTATAATTTTTCTAACACATGCAATTATTTTAACGGTACCATTTTAAGTGTAAAATTATTATTTTCGAGCAAAGAAGATTAATTTATTTTTTATTTCTACTTGTTATTTTTTATTTAATTTAATTTCACAAACATATGAATACTGCGCCCCACTGAGAAGACTCGTGTGGAGGCCGAAATTATTATGAAGATAATTTACATAATATTTATGTACCAGATTTTTTAAATAAGATACTAATAGAAAAATGTCATTGCTTTAGACACTTATTATATTTAATTCAATAAAAACGAACAAATTTATTCCTTATGTACAAACAATATTTTCATTAAAATCAAATTACGAACACAAACAAAACTCAGTTATGAGAAACGGTCTCGTTTCACTTATGTTTACGTAACAGTGGTTAGTATAATTTTAAATTTGAGTGTAATTCTGATAGATCACAATTAAAAATTATTTCTCTGTCGAATTTAGTTAGCAGTATAGTTTTTAAGTGCTTATAATGTATTAAATTCCAAGTTTTCGTATGAAATAAATCTTGAGTAGAAATGTTTTGAAATAAAACAAATGTATATTTAGAATGATAGGAGTTTATATTAAAACATAAATATAAAATTATAAAAATATTATAAATCTTATCAAATGGTTATTGTCTTTGAGATGAACTTATGCATTTATAACCTATGATTTATGGTACGTGAAATATCAGAAAAGCTGTTTCAATTCATCGCTTGAAAAAGCATACAGCCATACAGGATTACCATTTTGTAATAATAGGTGCAATAATACTATTCTCAATGAATACAAATTTCATAAACAATGATTTCATACCAAAAACTGGAATGACAAAAGATTTATTGATAAAGTCCAATTTATAATCATTAAAGATCAATTTTTATAGATTTTACTCTGCGATAACGACTCCAGAAATTATTTTACTATAAAATAAATTTCACATCAGTGTAAAACCCAGAGATAAATATTTTCTAATTTCTTACTTAGAAATTAAAATGTTGGATAAAAATGAAAAGTATAAAGATTTATTCCTATTATACCTAATTAAAATCAATCATAGGATATTACTACATCATACAACTTTCAATTATTATATTTCGATATAATGATATTGTGAAAATAATTATTCTAATGTGTACAAAATTTATTTTTAATATTTTTTTATTTGTTATTTTTTTTTAATCGAAAATATTGTGAATCGAACTCAAAATAAAATAATCATAAGTAATAAGTTTAACAGTTAACAGTAAAAATTAAAATTCGATTATATCAGAATTATTTCGGTCATAACAAATGAAATGAAAGTCCTGACAGAAGCATATACTGTATACAATATTATTCCATTAAAGTTTGAAAAATAATTGGCTTAAACAAACAAATTAAAAATCGTTTTTGAATTTGTTATAATCGATTTTCAAAAAAAATGAATTGAAAGAATCTGATTAAACCAAAATATTAAATATTCAATGAAAGAATGAATATATTATAAATCAGATTAGATTAAAAGCTTTAAATTCATAGCATTGAATAAAATGCATTACTGTCTTAGTAATTTTTATCAATTAGATGTATAAACAGGTGATTGAATAAAGATTGTCTAATCGAGGACATTTTGTACGATTATAATATTGTTCTAAAATATTGTAGGAAAGACAAAATTTGCTCTCGGAAACCATTAATCCTTTTGATGATAGGAAGAATCATTTTGATTAAAATCAAGTTGAGAGACGAAAATATAATAACCATATCTTATTTCAAAACCTACATATTTCTCGCTTATATTGAAATACCTATATTAAGTATAATTTATCCATAATAGTACGTTTAATTTCGACTTATAACAGCAAAACATTCAATAATTGGTAGATTGTGAAAAACAAATATTAGGAAAATATCATACATTTTAATATCAACGATTTATTCCGATAACTTTCTGCATCATATTTATGGTTGACTAATTAAAAAACGTATTATCATTTGTCAAATAAAAATTAACATTGTATAACTTAAAGAGATAAGTAAAATTGAATTATAATTAGTTTATTTTAGGAATTTATTTAATTATTTGTATATTATGACCACGAACAAAAATTATTGTTGCCTTTTTAAATGGCTTAAAGATATTCAATTACAAAAAATATAATTTCCAATAATTATTCTAAAAGAAAAGAAAATATCTAAAATATGCAAGAAAATATCGTAAAATAAAACAAAAATAATATAAACTCGAAAAAATATATTGTTGACTTTAAAATATGACTGGCAACAAAAGTTTCATTAGTTCTCTCTTCCTTTTAACTTTTAGAAGTTTTGGGAGATATTTTGCGTAAATCGTCCAATGTTATTAAATGGGACAATAGCATATTGATCGTAAACCACATCGGATGGCAAGGAAAAATTTATAATCGAGTTTTTCTATTCAATCTAAAAATGCGTAACTACGAATTAAACGAATAATATATTACATCGTATTTCTTCGTATAATATTCATATCACTCGAATTTTTTCCATTGTTAACATTAATTCATCTTTAAGACTTTTAGCTTTCAGTATCTGATTGTTTGATGGTATTTTTTTCCAGACACAAAAAGAAAAAAAAACATAATTCAACATTTTTATCCGTATATGCTAAATTTCTGAACAATACTCTTAATTTATATTTGTATTTGCTAAAATTGTTTTAAATTAAAAATAAATATTTGATTTTCATACATATTTTTTATGTGCACATTGTTCAACTAACGCAATAAAATTAATAATTTGTTCAAATTATACTTAAAATCGTTATAATTGAACCCTTAAATTTAAAAAAAAAATTACATTGTGATGAAAATATTAATTAAAAGTATAATAATTATTCTTATGTTTATAGTAAGTAAGATAATTAGATTTTTAAAAGTTTATTGGTCTCGGAATGAACTAAGTATTAATACAGTTTCTCATAAAGTATTTAAAGATATTTATACATTATTATTAGGGATCTTGAATAATTTATATTAAATTTTAATTATTTTTTTGCAAAATTGCGTGAATATTAAAATGGATATGTCACAGTCTATGCGTTAAAAACTAGAAACTGCATTTTTTATAGTGTACAAATTTCAAATAATACAAAAATGAATTAGTTATATTTTCATCAAAAAGTCTAGTCCAACTTAAAAACTATAGAATTTGAAAATGTTCGGATATAAAGTGTATTCATGTTATTTGAATTTAGATTATCATGAAGCTTTATTAGCAACGTTATTTTAATTCAAACTTTCAAAAAATACTCATATTGTAATCTCAAATTTTAATTCACTAGTTACTAGAGACTAGTATATTAGTTTATATGCCGATAGTAATTTACATAACTAAGTGAATTGATATATACGAAGTTGTACGTCATCGACTATATATTACATTTGAAAAAGATAAATAAAATATTTATTCTTTTTTTTTAATCCCCCACTTCTTCAAATATAATCAATGTCCTGGTGTCAATATACATACTTTTAGGTATACTTTCCTTTGCATAAAATATTATAAACTAAATAGAAGAAACAAGAAGATGACATACTATTTAACTCAAAATATTTCTTTACAATAGGTAAACGCATCAATCATGCCTATCTATTAAACTTCATCCTGTATAAGTTGTGAACTTTGGTCGGACTGAAGAAGATGTCCATTATTACGAAAAAAATCCGATATTATGAAGAGCTGTTGACAAAACTATCATTCTTTATTCTTTCATAATAGTTATAATATTTTTCATTGAAAAATATTCAAAATTTATTTCATTCTCAAACAATGATTGTGCATTTTGCTTTTTATGTGCATAATGCAATTAATATGACGATGAATATAATGACATCAATCGTTATAGTAATTTTATTTATTTATTAGTTCGTAAGATAATTAAGAACAAAGTTGTACAAAAACGATTCAATAAGAAAATCTGCAATGGTTTATAATCCATAACATTGTAACTTACAGAAAAAACTAAAAAAAAATTAATTTTAAAATATAATTTACCATTGGTTTAACTGGAACTCGCAATGGAGGTTATTAGGAATTAACACCGTGTCGAGTAAATTCCGTATAAATTGAGATGAAGCATTTTATGTGTTTTTTTCTTTCTTCATCGCGTTACATAAAGTATTTAATGTCATAATGACTGTATACAAGTGCATTTAAAAGGCTGTCAATACGTGATAGTTGTTAACAGTACCAACGCCCTGTGATATCATTACGTTATGTATGTAATCATTATATTATATGACCAGTTGTGTTATGTGTGTGTACGCCTTTTCGTTGTTTATTAGTACCGTGATACACAGGTGTGGAACACATTCGACAATATCGCATTATATGGTATTATTCTGTTTGGGGGAAATATTTTTATTTTCATTTTTACTGTTTGAAAAATACGTATATCCGAATATCTCTATATCGGAACACATTTAAGCGTACGCATGATTGGCTAAATAAAAACAACCAATCACATATCGTTCGAATGAACAAATCTATTCGGATTTAGAAAGCATAATCACCATATCCGTACAGATGGATGCGGGGTATAAATCAGATTATGCGTATATTTCGTTTCGACCTTTGGGTCGTTCAGATTATGTGTTTAATGCATACAAAACCAATGCAGTTCTGTTACAGACGGAGACACGCTTGTTTTAGTGCAATGAAAACAGTATAATAATACTGTGTTCATACGGCCGGATAAAAATTTCAAATTTCAATATATTATGCAACATAACTACGTACACATTCGATTCGATTTGTGAGCCTTTATTAAATTTGCTTACGATATTGTGTACACAAAATGTAAATATATTCCGTTTGTATAAAAAATAAAAACTCTTTTTTAGCCATTATTTAATACTTAACAGTTTACTGTAGTCTCGTAGCTGCTGCAGTGATTGTCGCAATGTAAATTATTGCGATTTGAATACACCCGTTATAGTTGATCGGTGTTTTTTTTTTTTCCAATTCTATAATTTACGACCACAAACATCTTTACGCGTTTGTTTGTTCAATTTTTTTTTTTTTAAGATTTTTACATTTAGGAAACCGCAACTTCTGTACTTGAATTATAAATGAATAAATATTATACAACATTATCTTACACCGAAAAGAGCGATGCGAAACCGAGTACACCCAAGCTATATATCTGTGTAATGAGTGCTCTTTTTTGATTAATCGGAAACTGGTACTGATTACTATGTAATTAAACGATTATTTATACTCAGTTATAATGACACAGTAAAAAAAATAAAACCTAATTAACTGTTCGTATCACGTAAACTATACAAGCACAATTTAAATAAATAATCATTACAGAAGTCAATGTAGTGACTCGCGATGGAGAAACATTTTTTTTTTTTTTGATCCACACTGTAATCAATAAACTTATTATGTGCGGGTAATGTTGATTTAATTTGTTATACAGGTAGGAGATTCTTGTGTTTTCCGATCATTTTATTATTTAATAACACCTTACGAAGATCAAAGGTGTTATTATTATATTATATTTTCTGAAAAATAATCATTGGTAAATGTTACTTCATATTACGCATTTTTATTTTATTTTTTTGCCGTTGTTTTAAGTTTAAGTATGACCCGCGCAAGATTTCCAAACGTTTTTCTTTATTTTATTTTATTCCTTGGAGGTGCATAATATAGAAAAATACCTTTTTGAAAGATTTTCCACCGAATTCTCATCTGAGGAAAATTTCGAATCAACTTATAACAGCGGAAAAAAAACGCGCACAAGTGTACTAAAGTCTAAAATATAATAATAATAATAATCATAGAACTTGACATAAAACATACATATAATAAATATATATATATTATATATGTGTAATGTGTATGCATATGATACTGTATATTATATACATATGATACTTTATATTATATAGTATCATATGTACTGGACTACCATGAAAAAAAAAAGAAAAATGGAAAATTCTATATACGAGTACAATAGGGCGGTCAGTTTACAGCATTGATTTTCACCGACATTTATCTCTCATCGTAGAGCGCGATAATATTTTGTAGCTCTACACCAATCCTGAATTCGTCTTTCTTGACGCAACGATGCTTCTCGTGAAATATCTTATATTAAACTGTCTACCAACGCGGCACGTGCTAAAACACCACATTCCCGTATTTTTTTTTGAAAGGTCCGTAAATTTTTTGTAATTCATTAAGTAATTTTGGTACACAACAATATGGCATGACATGTTGAGCCCGTCCAAGCACGGTGTAGCCACCTGTAGTTAAAACATTTTCTCCAAAATTGACATCAAATTTAACCATTAGAATTATTCTTTTGCGTTTCGATTTACTTATTATTTTATCAGACACGTTATCGGCCAGTTCATCGTTTTGTGGCTAGGCTACTTCACGAGGCAGAAAGTAATCTCTTAACTATTTGATGAAGTTATATAAGCCCTTAACATTAAATAAAACCACCAAGGATAATTTAAATCATAATTGTTTACCTAAATCGGTCAGCAAACTAACAGTGGATATTTGAAATATATTTGAATTATTGTATAGGATAGTGATTTAAGTAACGGAAATGCATTCAAAACGACTATATACTGAATATGTACAGATTGGAAATTTCAGATACTTATTTCTGATATGAATCTAATATTCAGAATTATTATTATATTTACTGATATTATAAATATCAATTATACATGGTTGTATACGTCTCATTAGTAAAAAGTATAAAATATACACGCAAAGCGGCAGGAACACAGTAAAACAATAAAACGAAAATATGGTAACGACTATTAATCGTTAAAAATGAGAACAGCATATCATTTCTTTTCTTAAAATATAATATGATATATCATATAAACCCATCTTTGTAGATACATCAGTTTTAAATTATTAATTATAATTTTATTAACTTATGGAAAATCATCTGCGGAAGAAAATTTTATAAAATGTAATAACAGTTTCATATCATCCATGAATATTTTCGGCCATTTTTTTTATTTTCTGGTAAAAATGATTTGTCGACAAGACCATTATTCTGATCTTCTAGAAAATAACCGTTTTAAGTTTTTTTTTTTTTAGCACCGTTTTGTTTTGGCGGTGTGTTTCTCATAACAGATTTTTAATTAAACACATTATGGGATAATATAAAGTTTCGTAATTTAAGTTTCTTAACATGAAAAAACGTAGTGCACGCGCGCGCGCGTGTGTGTGTGTGTGTGTATGCGTGTATAAGTGTATTGTATGTATTATGGACGCACGTATATACAGCAAAACGAAACTGATATAGCTTTTAAAAATTACTTTTCCGGTGCAAAATATTTTTCTGTGTGTACTGCGTATCAATTTACTTTTTATGTTAAAATTAAATTATACATTACTTTAATATACATTTATATTTTGTTAAAAACTTTAATATTCTAAGAAAAAAAATAGTTATGTGTTTTAATCGTGCCAGTGGTGCCTCCTTAATATTTATTTTCGGCAACTAAAAAAACTCTAAACACATAAAAAAGAAAGAATTAATATGTTATTGGAAAATAACGTTTTTTTTTTTTATACGTACTGCGATTCGCTTTTTAATTGATTCGCTTTAATATTTTTTTTGATTCTAAACAAAAATAAAAAAAACATGGAATATAAATATAATAATGCATGATAAACATTTCATTCTTCTAGGGACATTGTGTAGTATTATATTTAAATATTTTACACACATCGAGTATTCTACGATTATTGACGATGTTTCAACTGTTCATTTTATCGTATTAAATTGACAATAATTTAAAATTGAAATGGTAGTTAACAAAGCTATATATTTTGATTGTAATACGATAAATATGTATTCAACGTGAATAAAATGTATTTAAATGAACCTAAATTATGACAGTCAGTCAGTGGATTACAGTTATTCGAATTCTGAGAAACTCAATATTATGATGATTTAAATCTGCCATCGGACCACTACAATATTGCTTTAGCCTTAGGTAGAAAAAATATTAAGTTAATTATTCAAAAATGAATTTTTTAAACATATTTTAATTCCTAAAGTTAGACGCTTGGGTAGCACAAGCCATAATAATAGATTGTTAGCTTGCTATTTTTTTTCGGCTTATATGAAAAGAAAAGTCAGAATGTAGGAAAATGAGTGGTATTTAAAGTAATTCACGTAATCAATGAATTCGTAAGGTAAATGTGAAATTTTGATTACTTTCAACGTTGTTTTCAAATTATTTTTAAAACCTTCCCTTCATCTAAGCAATAACAGAAACGGTCGCTCGTTACCTTTATGGGTCACTATTGGTAAGGGTACGTGCATCCCGACGTGCGAACTTAGGGACTAGTAAAGCTCAGCTTTATACACATCATATTTCGACCGGCTCTCTATTTGCCCGCCGGCACAACCGCAACCGCATCAGTGGTATGTGCGTGCGTCCGTGTGTATCTGTGTGAATACCTCACTCGTATACGTATGACGGAGAAGTGACCTATATCGGCAAAGGTTGATATTGTAACATATGATGACGTCATGAGGTAAATATTCCGTGACACAAACTGAAAGCATATAATATGGCAGGAGAGAGCGGAGCCGCGCAGTTTGTAAGCTTGCGGTGTTCCATTTCCCGAAAATCCGTGAGGTTAAAAAAAGCTGATGATGATTTTCGTTTAAATATATGTAAAATGTGCGTCCGGTCTACCGTGTACGGTCTTAACGTGTTAGGCCTGCGAACCCGTCGGGACCGACAGTACCGGTGTTGTGTTTGTGAGCTGCTAGCAGTTTCGTTTAGAACTTTTTTCATACGCTCGTATCAAGGGGTTAACATCTGCAGGAGCGGTTATTATTATAGATCGCAATGCTCGTATATATTAGACTGAAGGACGAATAGAATATTGTATTCGGCGGGAAACAATGTTCGAATAAACGTCTTTATCTTCCAAGGCCATATTATCATAAGGTTATACACGGCGGTGCATACGGGCGAAGTGCATTATTATAATTTTTCCATTATTATACGTATACTGTGAAAACAGGGGGGGCGGGGGTGGCGAATCCGTTTAAAAAGAGTTTTTTTTAGCATCCGGCAATAACAGTATATGAATGATAAACTATGATAGAAGTCTTTCAATGACATACAACAACAAAGCTTAACTACGTGCGCACACGATGGCGCGGAAAATTCTAAGACGGTATGTCACAGTGAGCACAACATAATATTATAACGTTATAATAATATACACCAATGGAGTGTGCACGAGACGGTGGATAATATCGAACTTTAATACGTGTCACTGTAATCGACGTTTTGAATAAAAATCGAGGTACCCATCACATTTATTTTCCACTTTTACTCTTTTATCATAACGTTTGAAAAACGATACGAAACTAATTACTGCGTTTTGTGTGAAACGCCACAAAGTTTATTGCGATATTCACTCCACAATAACATTCACAGCCAACGAACTGATGTATTACATCGTATGGGTGTGACGCCCTGTTTTACCGTGTTCAATATTCACGTTTCTAGTTCATTTACCTAATACTATGCTCAAAAGTGACATATTGTACACAAGTATTTCATTATTATTTTGAACACACACACGACCCGGCAGTCGGGGAGCTGCTACCCGAAATAAATTACATCCCGATTCGAATTAATGGGTTTTTACCGGGGAATTGGTAACAGTTTAAAGTGTATAATTTTCGATGATTGTGAAAATAACGTAAATGTCATCACCGCAATGTAACTATTAACCGCCACTAGCGGGTAAAAATAACTGTAAAGTAATTGGACCCATTCCAATGCTGTGTAGTCTACCCGTTTTATTAGCATATTTATTTTTTCAATGTGGTATCGTAGTATCGTACGATTTCATTCGACTTAACAACGGTATACATAATTTGCATCACATCATAAAGAAACCATGGCTTGTACGTTTGAGAAAGATCATCGTTATAATTATAGCGTTCATCACAATTCGTCAGTTACAGGGGTTTTAATAACAGTGTGCAAATCCTGCCGACGAGTTCTTTATTCCGGTTGTAAATCTAATGTATCTCGAACGTATAATCTTGACTAACGTATTCAGAATGGTCCTAAATGGTTTTGGATGTACTCTCCGAAACCACAATGTACCATAAGCAATTAACGGTCTATTACGTAATACGCTACGTCTGTAGCGTACGAAACTTTGAAATACTCTAAGTATATTCAATATTTTACTCAAAGCAAAACACGTCTTATTTCTCTTGGGGCTGCGAACCGGCTGCTTTGGGTGTACATTATTATTAATATTGGCGGCGAATCTGTAAAACAAAATACGGCTGTCTAATCCATAACACGAGTGCGCATACGTATTGTAGATAAATCGAAAACTACATGAAAATATTGTAACATATCACTTAAAACCAAACGCTGATAGTGTAGGTACTTATAATGTGCAAAATGTGTTTTTTTCACTGTCTGCTTACATATTTATTGTGTACATCATATTGTACGTGGAATATATGAAAATCGTGTATCTTCGCAAGTTCTAGACGTTGCCAGAAAACATTCTATGATAAAATTGGATTTTAGATTTGCTTTAAATATTCATCATTGGTGGTCTCTTGAGGGGAAAGAGGATATAGCATAATAATAGAAATGGAACTGGAGAAAAAAAGAAGTTTTTTTCAAATCCGTTGATATCGCGTTAGTCCTATAGTATTTTTGCTTGGGTCTTATTGCATATTAACAATTGTCTTTTTTCTGCAAATAAATTATACTTATAAAATAATATAATAAATAATCAGACACAAAGTCTAGTTTTTACGATCACTGGCCTCGAAAGTAAAAAAATAAAAATTCGAAAAATAATAAATTTAAAACCATTTTACAATAAACTTTGCTATTTTTGTGATTTACTCTAAAAATAATAGCAATGTTACTACTCTTACAAACCCAAAACTTTATACGTCCATTTCTGATCAATTTAGTATGCTCCATATAAGTTTAGATGACATATTTTACAACCTTAGAAAAATATTTTTAAACCACGAGAGAGTCCATATCGTTACAAAACGTTGTATTCTCATGTTCCATTTTATGTCTAAGGAATGAAAAAAAATATACATTTTATTGTATAAACATTATTTGGCTAAAGTTTATTCTGATTTTACACAAAAAATACTTTTTATATGAATGATTCTGAAATATTATGAAGAATATTTATCCATTATATAACAATAAATAATAATTTTTAAGTGAAAACGTTTAACAATAAGCGTTACCTGTACAATAAATATTATAAAGACATAATTTTCTTGACCATCGATATTCTTTCAGTTTAAAATCGTTGTAAATATTTTGTTAGGTAAATAAATCTTTATATTAATACACAAAATGAAGTAATTCAAATTCAAAATACAAATATTCTGTCAGTTGGAATCACTGTAAATTTATTCACCGTCTTCTTTTAATTATTTATTTGTTTTTTGATATGGGCGGAGGAGATTTATATAACGGTCAACGAAATTAACATTTTTTGATCTTTATTGATTCGATTCGGGAATACGAAAATATAATTTCTCCCATAGAAACCGTTAGGGTTCCAAAGCTTTGGCGAGCTAATATGTTGGTCTATATTTGGGAAAACGAGGAAAGGAAGAGAAAACTTTGGTCGCTCCAAAACAATAGTGGAATCAGATCTCGAGCCTGTTTTTAAATGCATAGTGTTTTGCTTTGTTAATGTTTTGTTTCCTGATAAACTACAAACGAATAAAAAACATCATAACAAAATTATGAATCTTGCAAGCCTGTAGGGAAATCTAAATTTTTTTTTCGCATGCCCTTTTGAAGAAGTTACGAATGGTTTTTGCCGTTACAAATTTTATATTCTTCATTTCTCGGGATACACACATTTAATATTCATATTATTGTACGCGTTATATGGTTTCATACATTCAGCAATATACGAATAAACCATTTAAAAAAATAATACTTATTTGTTGTACTTTTTTTAAAATTCAGTTTGGACTAAATTGATCGATACGAAACTGTTTTATTTATTTTTGTATAATATATTATAATGTTCTGATGGATTACTCATTTGCATTGGTGGTCGGAGGAAAATAACATTAAAACACAAAAATTTAAATAATGAAATATAGCATAGATGATGATAACTGATATTGAACAAATAAACTACGACCAGATAATGTCCACTAATCACAACCATATTGTACTTTAATGAGGACAATTTAAAGTTATATCTGAATATAACGTATAAAATCAACATTGAAATACTATACAGTTCTTCTTTGAAACGTCTACGGTTATTTTATTTTACACATAATGGTGTTTATACGAAATATAAAAATCGTATGCGCTCCGCTCGTATTATTCTACAAGAAAAATAATTAGAAATATTTTCATTTATTTCGTAGTGACATTTTATTCGGAAAGCCATATTTTTAAAGGTGAAAATTAATCATTTCTACCTGTGAAATAATGATTCAAAATTTAGATTTTCTTTTTCAAAATTAAAATGTGAATGTCTGTTACGACAACATATTTTGAATTTTTTTTCCATCTTTTTTCATTATGTGCACTCTCCTATAAAACATGATCGAAATAAGGCAATCGGAGCGACAGCTGAATTCAATCGTTGTACTCTGCGGGGTTCATGCTTATTGGAGTCTATTGCCCGCTCAAACGAAACGCCAATTTATTCTTGCCACCTATAAACATCCCTCATCAACAATGTTTACAGCCTACTTCGAAATCCACATGTACGTTCTAACTGTATAAAATTGAACATAGAATATTTAAGTCGAATCGTTGTGATATGACATTATAAAAATCAAACTATATTGTAATACTAATCGATCAGAATTACCATATGACGAAAAAAAAATAGACATCATACCATTTCTGGTAAAACGGCCAGAAATAAAATAAAATAAAATGTTTATAACAAAAAAATATGGATAGTTTTGGTTATTATATTTTCTATCAGCTATCGTGGTAATCGAAAGAAGATGCGACGATGACTTCAGCCGAAGAGCATTAACTTACTCGTAAATTACCTTTTCGATTTAATCCAGTACGTTCCGTGGCCGGAGTGGTTTGTAGACGGTTTTAATTAAAACGATGTTGTAGCCGCAGAGTATTAATAATAATAATATTTGTCGAAATACACAGCTAATAATGAGTATTTAATCATTGTAAACACGTACTGTATTATTGTGTTTCACTATTTAGTAATAAGGTCGGAGAGTTACTTTCGATTTCTACGCGGATGTACATAATAGTTTATGACGTCAAACGTATAAAATATAGAGTCATCTCATTAGAAACTCTTGCTCAGCACGTCCAGTTGTACGTGTTACATTTGTATTATACTAATATTGTTATAATCATAAAGTCGCGTTTCTATCATTACTTAAACGCCCTGACCCCAATTACTTTCCAATGGTGATGATAATAACGTGTACTGTGTTTGCCGTGTTCCAGGAGGACTATCTATGTGGCGGCACGTGCTGAACGCAAGATGACCAAATGCGCGGACGATGCGCGGTGGCCGGCCAGTGCAGCTGATCGTAATGGTGTTGGTGTGTTGCGGCGGCGCGGCGTTCGCGGACTGGGCGGACTGTCCGAGCCCGTGCCAATGCAAGTGGAGCTCGGGCAAGAAGACGGCGCTGTGCAAGGACGCCGAGTTCACGGACATACCGGCGCAGCTGGACGGCGACATGCAGGTGCTTGATCTGAGCTCGAACGGCATACACGTGCTGCCGGAGGACGCGTTCAAGAACGTCGGGCTGCTGAACCTGCAGCGGGTGTTCATGCGCGGCTGCGGCATACGGGACGTGCACCGGGACGCGTTCCGCGAGCTCAAGATCCTGGTCGAGCTGGACCTGAGCGACAACCTGATCGGGACGCTGCACCCGGACACGTTCCACGGCAACGAGCGGCTGCGCGTGCTCTACCTGAACGGGAACCCGCTGACGGAGGTGGGCGAGGCGCAGTTCCCGGTGCTGCAGCACCTGCGCACGCTCGAGCTGCAGCACTGCCAGATCAAGCGCGTGCACCGGGACGCGTTCCTGCACCTGGCCGCGCTCGAGTCGCTCAACCTGAACGGGAACCTGCTGAAGCGGCTGTCCGAGACCGTGTTCCTGCCCGTGGCCAAGCTGAAGACGCTGTCGCTGGACGGCAACCCGTGGGTGTGCGACTGCCGGCTGCGCAGCTTCCGCAACTGGCTGGTCGCGTCCAACCTGTACTCGCACCCGCTGTCGTGCACCGAGCCAGCCGCGCTGTCCGGCAGCCGGTGGGAGAACGTGCGCCCGGCCGAGTTCGCGTGCCCGCCCACCGTGCGCATCGACCGGGACAGCGTGCTCGAGGACGCCGGCAGCAACGTGTCGTTCACGTGCAAGGTGACCGGCGACCCGGAACCCGAGGTCAGCTGGTACTTCAACGGGCACGGCGTGGACAACTACACGGACCGCATGGACGAGAACCGCACGTGGCCGGACGGCGGCGGCGGCGGCGGCGGCACCGGTAGCCGCACCTGGACCGCGCTCACCGTGTTCAACGTGTCGGACGCGGTGGCCGGCGAGTACACGTGCGAGGCGACCAACTCGCGCGGCCGCGCGTCCGCCAACGTGTCGCTCGCGCTGCCCGAGGTCGCGGTGGCCACGACGCTCAGCAAGTCGCGCTCCGTGTACCTGCTGGTGGTGTGCGCGGCCGGGGCCGCGGCCACGCTGCTGTTCGTCGCCGGGCTCGCGTGCTGCGTGTGCCACGCGCGCAAGTCGTCCCGCGGCCGCCGCGACGGCAAGGCCACGTTCAAGGGCAGCGCGAGCTTCAGCGACGCGGACAAGCGGCTGCTCGACGCCAGCATATCCACCACGCAGGCCGGCAGCTGCGAGATGCTCGGAAGCGGCGCAGAAGCCAGCGGCGGTTGCGGCGGCTCGTCGTCGTGCCACGACCTGGAGCTGGTGGAACAGTCGCTGCACAACATCCCTCTGGCGGCCGTGTGCGACCAGCAGCCCGTGCACATCACCATCGAGAGCCACGACCACTGCAGCTCGGGCGTGTCCGTGTACCCGCCGCCGCCCGAGTTCTCCACCAGCATCCTGCCGTCGGTCAGCGGCTACGGAAACATATTCATCTCGGTGTCGGTCAGCCAGGAGCCGCCCGACCCGGAGTCCCGGTACCCGGACCTGTTGGACATGCAGCACCGGCAGAAGCAGAACGTGAGCGTGGGCACTGGCACCCCGGGCCCCGCGGCCGCCCGTCACCGCGACGTCGCGGTCGCGCCCGCCCAGTCGTCTTACTACGCCACGGTGCCGCGCAAGAACCGGTTAAAGGACAACGGCAATCACCAGCACCAGCATCAGCACCTGCACCACCAGCACCAGCATCAGCAGCAGCTGCAACATCACCACCCGTCCGTCAAGTCGGCCGCGCCGCACTACGACAACATGGGCCCGCGGATCACGGCCACGGGCAGCTGCACCAACCTGTCGTCGCTCATGTCCAACAGCGGTGGCTCGTCTTCCGACGACATACCGCCGCCGCCGCCGCCACCTCTGTGCACCGGCCACACGGATTACGTCGCTCTGTAATCATCCCCCTCCGTACCCTCGGCACGTGCGGGTGAAAACGGTAAACAGACGTTTTAGGATCGGCATTCGTAAACGTCACGTGTAAAGTGTAAAAATAAATAACCGTTATAATATATGTTTTTCACGATAAGGATTTAAACGGTAGAATTTTCCGGTAGTGCGCGTGCGCTGTGTCGCCTATAATAACTGGCCGCGAACAAACCGTGAACACCTCACGTTGTTGAACAATACTCACGCGACCGTAATGCCGCCACAGCACGGATACTATTATTATTATTATTATTATTATTATTATTATTGTTTTGTAGACGAAAATAACGTAAGTAAAATAACAATAATATTCGAGAGTATAATAATATGTGCGTATGTCACTATTGACGTTTAAATAGAACACTGGCAGTTTAAGTTGTATTATCCGTCATCAATCACTAGGCATTTATTATTGAGAGCAGTGTTATCAATAAAAGGGTACCAAAAGGGAAAAGAACCCGAATACAATACATAATAATGAGCAAACGGAAAAACGAAGAGAGTAATCATTGTGTATAAACTGTATTTCTGTTCTTTTATTATGCGTTTGTTTCTGTATTTCGTTGTTCTTTTTTACAAAGTCAGTAGGTTAAATTTGACAATCTATAGTTGTAATACTTCAAAGATAATAATATTGTGTTTTGTGTTAAAAATCATGTCAAAAATATTATTTACCAATTAATTATAGAGTTTAATTATACTCTCAAATAAAACAACAACACATTTATTACAAAAATGTGTAAATTCATCATTATTCCTGTATAATAGTAGGTACACGTTTTAAATCTGTTAAATGTAGAATTTATATTAATCTACACAGAAAAAAAAAAAAAAACTTATCCAATAATTTACTTAAGCTATCAACTTAATATTAATCAATTATTAAAACGAAAAACGTAAACCACGAAACCCTATTTAATAATAACATTAATACTATGAACACTAAATTTGAATCCGTACAAGTTTTCTTAGAACATTTCTTAATTATCAACACTAAGACGATGTAATTTAAAATGCTTAAGTTATAAAAATTGGTTTGCTCTGATATTGCAATATGAATTTTATTCGCCCCGAGTTTCCTAAAAATGAAAGTGATTTTTAGTACGAGTATGAATCCTAAAACGAATTCGTCAATATTTCAATCAACAAATTTTTCGAACGTATATAACTGTAAGACCATTTTATTATTGCAATTATATTTCGTCAACACTCGACATTATTCTGTTTTCTAGACAGATATCCTAAAAGTGAAGTTGATAGCGTTAGTATTTACAGTAGAGGTATTTCTTGTTATTCATTAATTAAATAATTTATAAATATAAATAATATATACATGTTTTTTAAGGAGTCAATTTATATACTTTTAAAAATATGGAGACGATTAGACAATAAATATTACGATTGCATCATCTAATTAACTATATAATACTATGTTTAACTAAATAAAGAAATAACAATAAAAGTGATGTAAAAAAAAAAAATAATCGCATCATATCGATAATGCATAATATTCATCTATTATTTTCAAAAAAAACTAAAAACTTCTCAGAGTTTTATCCCTTCTCATTATTTTATTTTTAAATTGTATTTTTTACACATATCATTTTTCTTTCATAAGTACTTTTTTGTTAATAAGCTATATTTATCGATCAAAGGTAACGTAGTTAAGCCAACTTAGGTAACATGATTTTCAAAATTTAAAGGGAAGTAGAATAAACTACGACACATTTTAAATTTAGTTCTCCTTGGCATATCACGATAAAATATATTTGCAGTGTACTCATACACTAAATTTTATAAAAAAATCATATGATACTAATTAAAAAAAAAAAAGATAAATAATGATTAAAGATAGCGTAAAAAAATATCCCAGAAAAAGGCCTACTTAAAATAAATAAACTTTATTGTTTGTTTCAAATAAAATAACAAAAAACTCACACAAGCTGAGGTCTTGTTAAGTTTCATGAGTCTTTATACATAACTGCTTTAGAGAAAGTGGTGTTAAAAAAATGTCATCTTAAAAAAAACACTGAATTTTGTTCTAGTCAGTATGAAAGTAAAATAACCTGCACCGGACAAAATACTTACATCGAAATAAACAAGTGCAACAAAATTCTTTAGTGTTGTAAATTCGAATGGACAGTTTTTTCTTCTAAACCTTACGTTTGCATTTATTATAGGTATTTCAGTGATTCTTCAAACAGAAAATGTCAACATTATGTTTTTAAATAATGTCTTTGTTAGCTAGCGACAATAAGGAAATAAATAATATTATAATGTCTTTGAAATCCTCTGTATTGTAAACACGACAATGTAGCCTATGCATACATATAGACGGACCTACAGGATATAAAACTGTCTTTTAATATTAAAAAAATAATTATTGTAAAAACTAAATGTAATAATTTTTAAGGTATTTTATTTATAATTTTTATATAAAGTTTTGTTTGCTTATGATACGACGTATATTCCTTATTCTCCTTTGTGGACGTGTCACAAAAAATGGTTTATTCTATAGGGGTGAATAAATATGGACTCTTTTGTCTGCTTTGATATAACTATAAATATTTATATATAAATATAATACATTTATGTTCCTTGTTGGTGTTAATAAATTATATTGTACAGTAAAATTGTATGTCAATAATTAAGTAAAATCTAATTCACATTTTTTTTTATGTTGTAGTTTATATTTCATTGCATATTTATTAAACATGATTTGTAGTTTATTGTAACCGAATATGTGAAATAAAAATAAAAAGACGTGAAAACCTTATATGATTGATAATATTGTTAATTTGTTTATCCTATTATACCTACACTGTCGGTGAAAATCTAGATTTATCTGATCAACACAGCATATTTTGCTCTTATTTATTTTCATGATTGATTGAAATTGTCTTTTAACAATTATATACTATAATATAATGTTAAACCATATTCAATTTCACAATAGTTGTGGTATATAGTTAAAGTAAAAAGTTTCAAAATAAATAAACAATAATTCTGGTACATACTCGTACATGCGATATTAACCGTAGAACTCACAATACACAGATTATATTTATCAATTTTCTACTCACGAAGAATACCTAATACTATTTTAATTTATAATAATGATAATAATAGTACAACAGCTATTGTATGATACGAAGTTCGAGTGATGAACATTATCATTTAACTGTGCTCGACTAGTCATAAGACTATACTGTATACTGGTATTTTCATAATTTTCCGATTTATCAAGAGAGATGTTATCTCCTTAATTCCAGACTTCTACCTGTCTAGAATCCCTCATACGAGTTGCGACCTTCGCTTATACATACATTCAAAATATTGTATACTTTTCAAATATAAGTAACGCTTCTATTGTAATAATATACTGCATTCGGCATTTCAGTAATTTGTTAATTTATTATTTAGTCGAATTTTATACATCATTTTTCCATGTAAATTCGATTATAAATTATCGTTGTGGAGTCTATAATTATGAAATATATAATATTATTGACAAGATTGTGTTAACTTTTTTTGCAATTTTTTTATATATTATATGACTGAAGTGGATCTCAGATAATATAATAATATTGATATAATACAATAATCCCTGATAAGGATGTTATGTTAATCCTGACCGTCAATTACTGATTTCATTATTAATTGATATATTTGGGTTAATATTGTGTAAACAAGATTCTGCACTTACAAAGTGTCATATAACTGACAAAACAAGTATGACATCAGAAGTAAAAAAATATACAAGTGATTCACATAAGCAGTCTACTAAGTTAAGTTTGGTGTTTTGAAAGTTTCTTCGAAAAAAAACAAGACAGAAACTTTTCAAATTTTATTTATTATAATATTGCTATAACTTTACAAAAACTCAAAAAAAAAGAAATAACAAATAAGTTTAGCTACTGTGTACACTAAGTGAAATGTGAAAACATTTTCAAAAACAATTACTTAAAACTATATCAATAAATGGCACTACATCATCATAACTATTTATGGTAAACAACAAGATTAGTAAATTGATCTAAGTGTGTGTTTTTTTCATAGATAATTTAAAAAATACTATAATATTGTAGTGTATTTTTCTTCGTCCCACTATTTTCTTCGATGATATCACGATGAGATTTTTAATTGCCATTTTAGAAATGATTAAATTCTGTGGCCATTCAAGATAATTAAATTATTATCTACACAAAAAAGTAATGAAAAATATATTAATGTATAGATTAATTATTCGATTAACTGTATCATAGGTGCCTATATAAATTATTAATTTATACGATCATTCTGTTTGCTTTTTTATATTATATCGTTTTCATCTAAAATTATTGAGAAAAAAAAATGTAATAACTTATTTTAAATTGTCATGTTTTTACGGTGCTCTAGTCGAATTGTGGCGGGCATTTTTGGCAATATTAAAAACAACAAATTAAGTACCATTTATTGTGAATAATTGATATCTAATATCGATTATTAGCAGATCGTTATACACTTACACTATAGTGATGTTTACAGTATTTTATTAAACGTTTACGGGGAAAAAAATATTTTAATTTATTGAATATAAGTTTTAGTTAGCTATATCTTAAATATACTAAATACTGTAGAAGCATGAGTATTAACTAAGTATTATAATTTATAACTGAAAGTCTTAACTCACAAAGGTCAAATACATAAGTAAAATAAATAGAAGTTCGAGAAAATGAACTTGGTTTAACTTTGTGTAGGATGTGTATCCAAAAGCAGATATATCTCAAAGCATTTGAAAAACGATTTTTAACAAAACTCGATTTACTTCATCTCGGTTGCATAGAATTTTTCATAAGCCGTTAAAAAGAGCATGCACGTACTCGTATACAAAGTTGAATTCCTAGCACTCAAAATCATTTATTTCCTCGAAGAAAATACAAAAAAATCGTGCACTTGATTGTACAAGTACAACGCTAATCACAATATCTTAGTTTTTCCTTACGTTAGTACACCAATACAGAAAAAAAGTTATAAAACATTTATTTAGGATTTTTGATGCATTTTTACCGGAACGATCATACATTTTCATTTTCTGAAATAATTAAAGCCATTTGATCAGAGTAAATTAATTTGTATCTAGCATAATTATTTATCTATAAAGTGGTCGTATTGTGAAGCTTTTGGAGCACTTGTACTGACCAATTAAACCCAATAAAATAGTTTTAAAAAGTAATTACAGTAAAACCAATAGAGCTAAATGTTTACATCCATCCACAGTTTTAATTAAATAACTCTAATAATTCAAGAGACACATTCATTGTTTTATAATATTATTGTAGGTCACCTGATGCTAAAATTAAATATACACGCGATCAAAGACTGGGAAAACGAATAAATTATTTTTACGCCGTACGTATGTTATTGTGTACAAAATTGTAACAAAACGTAACAAATTAAACGTACTACTATTGTTTGTGACGTGAATGCATAGAAGCTGCCAATTGTATTTGTATTTAATAGTTATTGTTGATTCCTTGTCACAATTACAATATCCTATTGAGATTGGTTATTTCGATTTGACCGTCAATCCATTTGGTATATGAAACGTAAAAGGTATTTCTCGGATCATTCGTTTGTCGTCAATAAATATGACAGTTTAGAGATGACCCTCATGCATTCCGTGTGATTTTTAATTGTTTCTTGCCAAGACCGTTTTATTGGACTACGTTTTCATAAAAAATTTTATATTTTTTACCACGCGCGCGTTGTTATAACATACATTTTACATTGAATTTAACTGAACAATTAACAATAAGGCTAATAAAAAATATTCAATTTGTAAAAATACCATCTGTATTACATTTTCTAATGAACGGCCGAGTTAAATATTACATTCTAAGACACATTAATTCAACACGATTTGAGAAATGAATTGAATATTTGACTATAAATTCACCAAATAACAATGGTAAATCCAAATAAGTTTAATGATTCATTATAAATTTGTTTTTTCGATTATTCTCACTATACAATGTCTTTGAATAACTAATGATTATTCAAACTTATCTCAATATACCTGCCAGATTCCGGTTTTAATGAACGAAATCATTGTTCACTGCAACTAAATAGCAAATACTTATTACAATACATAGTATAAACATATGTATCTTCTATTATTTTATTTATACGTGGTTGATTGTTGCCATAGATTTTCGAAAAAGTATATTATTTTTTTTTTAAAATTACAATAAATTATATTACTTTCATAATTTACTATAAAATATAATATTATAGTCAATTTTACAAACCAAAAAATAAACTAAAGTGTGGAGCACAGTTTACCGTCGTCTTTTTGTGGTTTTATAATTCAACTAACTATTACAAAGCGGTGCGAGAGAAGTTTTTTTTAAATGTTTTACACCAAAAAGGAATACGGTACGTTAAGTTTAAATTCCAAGTTGAAATATCTAACATTATAAAGGACATAAAAACAAAATAAAAAAATAAATAATTTGAATACATTTCAACACTATAAAAATTCATATAGGACCAATACATAATCAACACTTTTAAGATATTGTTGCTAATGAACATAATTGCCGAAGCTTAAGATCATAAAAATAAAAATGTATAGACTTGAAAAGTGAAACATAAAAATTAGATAGAAGATTCTCATTCACATTACCAATATAGATATCGTCTATTTTGAATTACAAAAAAGAAACTAAATAGGTAAATTTTATAATAAATTATAATTATGTTTTAATTTATTGGTAGGTATTATTGTTTTGTTATTATCTCGAAAATAACTTGGAGTAATACATGTTTTGTGTTTCTTAATATTAACAATCGACATTGGAGTTATATTCAATGGTAAAGGAATGTATGTACTTGCTATATAAAAGTGGAGTCGAACACACTAATAGCTTTACAATTCGATATTTATAAATCAATAGCTTTCTTACTCAAGCTCAAAGCTCGAGTGTTTCAAGGGTACAGATACTAAACACATTTTAGTGAAAAAATTCAAATTCGAATGAAACGTCATATCAATTGAATTATATCAAAAATATCATTATTCCGAATTAAATTAAATTATATAACATTTATATAGAAATTAATCACAATCTTCATAGCCGTTGACATAGTACCTTTAAATGTATTTTGTTTTGTTACATTTGTTTGAAATTTATTGATATAATATACACATTAATCTTTTCAGAACACAACTAAGAAATACAAAAAATAAATTTATTAAATGTAAAAATTTCAACTTGGCTCCCATAAATTGTACAAACTGAATAGCAATGTTTTATAAATATCAAGTTATACGTTACATAACTTTGAATGGTTATGACGCTATGAAAGAAATGAGCGTTATTTGATACCATATAGCGTAAAATGTAAGACGTACATTTTGAAAAACTGATACTATGACATACGTATAACAAGTGTAGTATGTGAATATTTAGATTCCAATCAAAGAACACCATGTCTATTATAATGCTATCGGGCAATTATTTTTGTATAATATGATAGTATGTATAAAGCTCTTTTAACTCAACTTAAAATGCACACGTATTCGCGTTTTTATGGCGAAATAGAAACATAAAAACTTTATACGAGTCAGCAAAGCGTCTAGGATTGGTTTCTTTATAGACTATAATATATTACAGTAAATGTGATGAACTTTCAAAAATTTCTTTAGGGGACTTTATAATTTATGAGTATAAGCAATGGCCGTACCACATATTTGTATATTGCAGCTTTATAGTTTTCAACATATTATTCGATCAAAAAGCATAATTATTTTAAATTCTAAAAAATACTATTCATCGATTATCCAATTACGTGGTTTCTTATGTCAAAATGTGTAATTTATTCATTTAACTTTTAAAAGATACTTATATTATTATCTAGGTGTATATTCATTAATCAACTGAAAATTTGAACAATAGTTATATGTTTCAAAAGGGGAAAAAATCTACCTACATGAAAAATGAATAGTATTGAAATGAGTTGTCCACGGATTACTTGCTTTTTTAAATACATAAGGTCCATCAGCCTCGCAAAAAGAACTACTAAGAATCGTAGGAGAAATGACTGTGCTACAATTTCCTCAAATTATATACTTGTTATTACCCGAATATTCATTAGTCATAATAAATGTATAACAAGTATAAAATATATACGATTGAAGCTACCAACTATAACAGCCGTCGTGTACATCTCAGAGGTATACTCGTATATGGGTATGTTTGTGTGCGTCCATTAAACGATTACGACCTGGTCAAAATTTAATCAAAAAGCTTTTATGTTTTCAAAATATCTCCATGATACATTTGCGTACTGTTTAATTTTACGGTTTAGTATCATCGATTTAAAATCGCGCCCGTCTAATGTTATTTCCAGACCATTTATATATACGTGACATCCTACGTCAAATCGCCTGTGGGTTTATTTTATAATCGTGTTTTTACATTTCGAACGGCACTCTGAGCACATATACTGATAGAAATGTACAGTCGCAGCATGTTCTGTACTGTATATTGTATTAGGGTCACACCCGAGAAACATAGAATCGGCCGATGGGAAAAAAAAACTGTTGTTTCCAGACCGTCAGAAGTCCGTATTGCTTTTAGAGGTCCATCGAAAACGATATCCGTCAAACGAAATGGTGGTGGGCTTAGGGCATTTCCTATCGCTAAAGGGAATATACATAGGACACGCAATGGATTTGTTCGGCAATCAATGATCGGCCGCAGCGTCTTTGCTTCTTGGGGTTTCACCGTTTCGCTGCGGCATTCCTGTGCCCGACGTCGTTCGTCCGAAATTGTTTTGACCGTTTAACAAAAACTAAATGTCGCTGTCGACACACGCCAGATTGATTAGTGCAAATATGGATTACCTACCATAATCGTACGGGCCGCACGAATAATCTGTTGTGCGCAAACGTTGTCAATAATTGGATTATTTTCACGGTTTTGGTTTTAACTAGAATTAAAGCGATAGCAAAACTGTCAATGTACTAGTGATAAGTACAATGAAATTAATAATATATTTTTAACGGGCTGGATTCCTCCTCAATTACGTATATAAATACTCGTATAAATGTACAAAACAAATGAATATTGATGAAACAAAAAAAAAAAAGAATCGTCGTTGAACTTATTTCGCCGACCGTTCGTGTGGGTATTGATGACACTGTTGGCATCAGGACCTGACGAAATTGAAACTGTGCACACCGTGTGACTTCGATAATATTTTATCACGACGTCTTCATTCATAAATTATGAAACGAGCATCATACGATATGGATAGATCGTCTACTGTAATATGTACATTTCCTATCACGCTGTCATCCATTATTTAACTTATTAGTTTTTACGTTTACTGGTTTTGTTTTAAATTCTACGTGCAGCGAGGAAGCATTTGGTTTTACAATGTGTCCTTTTTTATTTCAATTGATTTTATCTGCTTACATGTTTTTGAATAAGACGAGTGCTCTAACACTGTTAAAGATTGCAAATTTTACACGTAATTTGAAGTGTTCGGTTATAGTATTTAAAAAAATCACAAAATTATTACCAATAATTGCGTAATCCCGTACGCAAATTATATTTGAATAACGATATGTCACTTTTCAATCAAATTGATTTCAAATTATTTTTTAAGAAATTTTGACTGTGCTGGCACAAGCTAAAATCAAAAATATTGTGTTAACATTTATGTAATTATGTCAGTTAGACAGTTTTATCGACTACTGTCTTATTATAATAATAAGTTATTGTAATTTGTTGTAGTTCAATACATAATAGCTTTTGGGCAAGAATATTAAGGATTCATTTTCATAGATATTTACTTAAAAAGGATGTTATAAAAATCGAAGTTCTTATTGAAGAAATACTTATAAAATATCTACATGAATGTAAGTGTATGGACCAGAAAATCACAAAAATATTTTTTTTAAATCGATTATACGACAAAAAAAACTTAATATTACTTAATTTCTATCTCCGAACAATTTTTTTTTTAATGACATAATAAACCATAGATTCAATTGAATTCTTTTTTAACTATCGATCGACAAAAAACTTTAAATTACTGTCATCCTCATTTTTCTATAGACGTATGAATACCGTTGAATCTACCGTCATTGCTCCAATTACACCAACAACCGGTGTTAATTGTTGTCATCAGCAGGGGATGAGGGTTGTTTCTGTATTATTGATCACCAATGATGTTACATTGGGTACTAATTATATATTTATGTAGTCTCTCAGACTGTGTACAATTGTATCGTTGGCTTCCGACTGTCTGATCCTTTTTCAAAATATTATATCCAAGGGTCAGGCAATGGGTTTTCATTGTGTAACAACGCTCGACAAACAAAGCAACGAATAACAGTGATGTTTTCCTAAAATATATAAATACATAAATGGTTTTACTCATTCTAATCATTACCATGATAATAGAGTGGTCTAAATTTTCATTATTACACTGCGATTATTTCTTTTTTTACGTTGTATGCGCGAAACTATTTGCTTAAATTTTCATTTAGGGTCAGTTAAAATCTTATAGTTTAAGAAGTACATAATGTATTAGGAAATCGTTAACTTAATAACATATACGTATACAACACTAAGGATAATATGAAAAATACTTATGCAGTTTTAAGTCTTTTATTCCAATCGGTTAGGTAAGGTGAAATTTATTTACAATTTAAATACTGACATTTCTTTTATCGACCTCAAATAATTCTTCTTGAGCTTTACAACTAAGTGTTATTGTACTAATTAGATATAATTTACCATGTTAAAAGATCAATAATATCTGCAATAAAAATTAATAATAATCATATATTTAAATTTTTTCACATTTTGAAATATACGCCGTTTTCTTAGCTAAATTTTTGCCCATCCATATTTATGCATCGTATTTTAATGTTTTAATAAAATACCTATACAATTTGAGTCAGATAATTATATATAAATATATGTTTTTTAATATATTTTTCTTACACCGTGTTACATATTGTCACACGAAGAATTTGAAAAATTGAATTTAAAATTGATGTGTCAGTAGAATATAATTTCATTTGAATTCACGGTTAATACTAAAATATACGTGTATAAACTATAAATAGCTATAGGTGAATAACTTATTTTTATCGTTATTTACGAACAAATCAATCTCTTTTAATTGGGAAGAAAAGGAAATATCGTTTAAATCAATGTACAGAAAGTCATTAGATTATTGCCCCAACAATACTACAGTAATATTCTGATTAATGTTAAAGGAAACTCGGCTCTCGAGAAAATCTAAGTTTTCTGCACTACTCAAGACTAATAATACCTTATGTTTCGACGACATGACGTCAGGTGTAATAAAACGTGTTTAAGTCGTTACATCAATTTGGCGCAGAGTTCAAAATTTCCTTGAGCAAACGAGGAATAGTATTTGATTGGCATTTTAGCCGTATGGCGTTTCGGTAATAGCTCGTTAGACTGTGAAATTACGTTCAACGATATTTTCGGGGCAGTAAGTCGTTGGTGGTGGAGAAGTGCGCGGCACACCAATACAAATCGTTAGTCACACGCAGTGAGCAAATGTGTTTTCGAACATATTTGGAATAAGAAAATGAAAACTGTCTTTCAGGGGTAGTATAGTAGGTCACGTAACGCGGGACAGAGTAGAATAAAATGTTTCATGAGACCAGTAAAAATGTAATAATAATAAAAATAATGAAATGATAAATATAATAATAATAGTATTTATGATACAAGTACTCACAGATTTGTACTTAAATATTAAAATGTAATCATCATTTTTTAATAACAATTGTAATATACGACTTATAAGTCATAATAGTACTGAGTAGGCAATATTTTTAAACATGTACCTACCTATAGTTATTATATTTTCTGAAATAGAGAATCGTAATACATTGACCGCAAATAAGATAGAGTTTTCATTAATAAAATATGTATCAAAAAAAGTAAAATAGGTTTTCGTGGGTAGACACTGTTAGAGTATTATTAATTTATATTAACATAGTATTATGAAGTTAATTAATTTAATGAGCATCAAAACAGTAGCATCATTGAAATTGTAACTGAAATTTTAGACAAATATTTTATATAATAAATACATTTTCCATATTTTGAACGCTTTTCAATGGAATATCTGGAAAACTTACACATAGAGCATTATTTAATTGAGAATTTGGAATATAACGTAATTTGAATGTACAGTTTACACAACAAAATTAAAATATGAAGGAAGTACAATTAATTTGCGTTGCGAAACTGAACAACGAACGTTTAAAGAAATTAATTATAAATGCATTTTTAGGATCCATAACATGTTCTTCGTTAATACCTATTGAACCATAAAATCCAATTTGGTGAGATAGTAACCCATGATTTCAATTAATTGATTATTATATATTATAGACTGTTGATGACGAAAAATTGATGATATTTATAATATCAAAATCTAATGAGGATGCATGCTTAATACAAGTCTTATTTTATTATCACCCTATCAGAAAATATTAACTATGTAGCACCACTGTATAGAGTATATGATTTTTCCTTTTAAGTTATTTTGTTATTAATATGTACCAAATAATTATTTCAACCCAACATTATTAATTCGAATTAATTGTTCTCATCTCTAGGTACTTTAAAACTTTGTGGGTATTAAAAGATTATGATTATTAAGCTTCGTATTTATTTTTTTGTATACATACATGTATAAATAATATTGTTGAAGTTACTTAAAAGTATATTTGATTCATGAAGCGTACCATGTCTAGTGTCTTCGCACAGTTTTACACAAACATTCCATTTATACCTACTTATATCTTCGTCATCTTGTGCACTACAGCTAACTTAGGTACATACGAATTAATTTAAAATAATTTTACAAGTTAACAGTACAAATACTTTTTCGAGGTAAACAAGTTTGTCTAACTTATAATTATCCTTATGCTTTATTTAGGACAAGTACACAAAATATAAGAAATTATAACTTCAAATGATTTTTTTTTATGCACTTTGAAGTTTGAGTCATAGACAATCTATTATCCAGCCCCATTTTAAATTGTATAATGTACACCTTCGTGATATAAATAAATGCAATGTTTATCTTTATGGCTAAGAAATATATTCGAAATAACATAAAGTGACATGTTATAAAATGCGTGGATATTGGTTCTAAATGTTATCAACTGACAATAAATTATGAAATTTAAAATATGTATCCGTTATAGATAATTTATGCGAATGATAAATAATCGAAAACTACAATACATAGATAATGAAAATGTAAGATTTTTATTTGTAAACCATTCTCGTCTAATGTTGGATTTACAAGTACATATTATTAATGTATTCAATATTATAATACATTCATATTGGTTCGATATTAAAACGATCACACATATAAATCAAAATATCAAATAGCCAGCAGCGTGGATGTGTATTATACCTTTACGAATTGAATATTAGAATGATTTACATTTGAACACGATCATTGGTTCAAACCACTAAAGTGTAATACGGAAGATTAATATTGGGCGAAATAATAATTATCTTTGATGTCCCATAGGAACGCTACATGTATTTCTTAGTACCTTGTATGAACGCAACTGTACCACCACACAGTGAATTCGTCTGGTGCATTCAGGCATTCGTATTTACTGTGTAGTGATGGCGAACAACATTTTTGATACAACGAATAAAAAGACAAACTAAACGAAATGTATACAGTCGACTGTCGATAACTCGAAGAAAAAAGAAATTCTGCATATGAAAAATGTTGAGTTATCAAAAACTTGAAAATATATATTTTTATTATTAGGTATTAGAAGGTATAAAAAAAAAATGTTCTTCTTTAAAACTTACTTAGACGTAATTATTATTAAAGAACTGGTGTGAGGTTAGTTGCTTTTGTTTATTTAATACATTGTTCTTAATTCTAAATTCTAATTTGTATCTTCTTTTTAAAATTACATCTCTATTTTTTTATTATTGTAGACAACTTACTCGCTGGAATTCTAAAAACATTGGCTATTTTTAGTTTTTTCTTTTCGCTTATTACAATAGTTTTCAGCAAAGTCGCCTTTTTTGCAAGTGATAATGTCGTTAGTTTTCTTTTTTAAGCCATAATAACGCGTGTTATTAACCATTGAATTTATGCTGTCACACTCACACGATTAAACGAACAGAAATTTAGAAAGGAGAATTTGAGATATCAAAAACTTGTCCGATTTTCTTTCAAACTAACAAGATTATTGAAATTTAAACGTTTTAATATATACTTATGTTTAAAAATTGTGGTACGAATTGCACAGTTTTGTGTGCGTTAAATTAGTTAAATTATGAATTCAAGTCATATGGATAATAGAGGTCGATCATATATTACGTTAACGAACGTATCAGTTATAATTGACACTTATTCAAGTGGTGTTATAGTGATGCTACACGCATTATAATGTAATCGGTGCTGCCCAGCGATGGAACGTTATCCACGTGAAAAAATAATCTATAATGTTACATGTTTTCACATTCAGATTAATAGAATCTTAAATTGTCTCTAAATTGACCTAGGTATATATTTTCCTATTATTTCCTCAACGACACATTTAAGAATCCTACAAAACTCAAAAGTATGATTCCGGCTAAAATACCGTCTACTTGAATATAGAAAGAAAGTGTTTAACAATTTTCTAATATTTTATAGAAATTGCATTTATTCATTACAATCAAAAATAGCATTAATGATGATAGCCGATAGGGAATACAAGTCAGAAAAGTTTAAAAACTGAGCATATACATTATTGTGCGTTCAATACGCATTGTTTCAAATGTTTAACTTAGTCTTGATCGAAGCAATAACGGTTTGTAATAAGTTTGTAAGTAAAGATTTTTAGTAAAACAAGGTTTTATCATGATGTGTTTTTTTTGTGTCTGTGAACACTATCCACTTGTTTATTTTTCATTCATACAAAATTGTTTATAAGATATTCTGTATTTGGTTGTCTTCCTATAAGTATATCGTAGGTAATCGAAACGTCCATACAGTATCGATATACTACAAGCATTTAATAGACATCACATTATTTTCAGAACAACTTTTTTTTTTCCAAATCTTAACCTACCATATTCAAAATTTGGTCCCACTTACTATATTAATCATATTAAGAAATATAAACTGATCCCCCCCAACCTCTTGCACTCGGGATCGTTTTTTTCTAGGGCAATGGACCATTGGTTTCAAGTTTAAAAGACCCATTCCTATGCTCCAACCGACCTAAGAGTTTCACCCGTTTTTTTTTTATTAAAAATATCTTAGAATAGTAGGCATAATATTTTTGATTTTAAAGACTGAAAACTATCCTCAATCGATGTATAATAATATGTTTAATGTTATACAAGTAATATTAAACCCTTAGCGAGCATAATTCATAAATAAACATGAACAATGTATCATAATTGAACAATGGAATGAATCTGAACATACCCTTAGAGCTATAAAAGATCGCAATAATATAATACCATCGATGAATGCATTGGTTAGCAGTGTTCCAATATCGTAGTAATAGTGTAATACGGTATGGTATAATACCATAATAGTACTGTATTTTTTAGTAGAACATCGGGGGACCTATTGCAATTCCGAAGCAATAATATTGTCAAACGAGAAATAATGATAAATTAATATTTATTTATTTATGAATACAGTTTGGTCGTTTTAATGCCAACAAAAATCGTTAATTACAAACATTGTCAAGTAGTAATTTAATAGTTCAATACTGAGCTGTAGGTAGTTTTTATGGTTAAGTTTTGATATATGTAAGCGAATTAATATGAAATGTTTATCTTAAATACGGAATAACCCACGTTTGCATGACCATTTGAAAAACCTATAGTAATTACCGAACTATAATAATATACGCATATAAATAATATAATAATATTATAAGAATATTTTAATTTTAAATTAGGTACAACAGTTTTGGCCATCAGAATATTGTAAGTATTTTCCCTATATAACTACAGGCTGCTACAATATAGTCAAAGGGCGAAAACAAATAGTAATAAAAAAAAAAATGTAAACATGAAATCTGTAATAATTAAAAGTATAGCACTTACAAAATACATGTGTAGTACAAGATATTTGTTTTTTTTTTTTAAATCTTTTATTCACCGATATTTACGTTTATGCTTTTTTTAGTACACCCGCACTGCACATAATTTATTATTTTGTAACGGCTTAAAGCGGATGCATATATATAGGCCGTTTCTCCCCAGAGTACGTTTATGAGTAGTAAAGTAAATCTGTTACCACGTGGTTCACATCAAGATACTACGGTCTACGATGACTGATTAAGGAAATCTGTATTTTTTCAGAATTCTGAATTTGTATTTAATACATTTTTTAATATTCTCCGAATAACAACTATTATGGGCGTGTATTTTTTTAAATTATTTGGAACATTCTTCACATCGCATTTTTTAACATACCAATTTAAAGTCTAGTCACAATGAGTGAAGTACGGAGCGTAGTCTAACTACACAACACACGTACAAGCGAAAAACGACGTTGCTGCTCTCTGCGCCCTCCCTCTTGTCGGTAAAGAACAAAATAAAACAACAAAATTCCAATCAAATCGAAATAAAAACCTATGTTTACAATTTTTTAATAGTATATATATCAGTACTAGCACATATTATACAATTATGTGTAATCCGTCCGAAGTTACGAAGACCACTGTCGATGATGAATACCTATATTAATATTGAACGATATTTTTTACTTATAGTTATGCCTACAAGAATAATTATTAATATTACTTTTCTTTTTAAATTGCATTAATTGTAAATCCTACATCATTTATACTCATATTTCGTGTTCATTCCACATATTTTACTACGCGTATATTTGATTGATTGCGTTTACTCTTTCAAAAGTATCAAATATTACCTATATTTAACTGTAAATTAATATTATAAATATTATTCAACTACAAAGCCGCTGGGTTTTCTCGTTTAACATTTTTCGTAAGTCCTGATAATTCCTGTTTTTACAAACTTACAAGTTATCGTGCGTTGTGTTGCTGACGTCTATATATTTAGGCGTTCTCTATTAATTTGTTATAGTTAGCGCAACCCTGCTACGTCGTTGTAAAATTAAATATTTTTATCAAATGTATTAGAAAATATTTTTAATTACTAAGTCAAGTTACGAGAGTACCTTTGAAGTAAAATCATTTTTTATGATCAGAACTTTACATCCGGAAAACAGTGTGTATTTTTTATAGCTTATATAGTTATATGTTTTTAATATCATAAACAAACAAAAATATACGCATTATAGATTAAACAAAAACTTAAAATGTATTGACTATACTGGTTTTGGTAGCCTTACTTAATCATTTTCTAAGACTTCAAGCAGTTCCTATATTGTTGTGCCAAATTATAAAAACATTTTAGTCCTTCTTTAAATTCCAGTTCACTGCGTCCATTCAAACACGGTCTATAGTCTAAGTTTTCTTTTCGTGACTGAAATGTGCTGCACTTTATTTTAGAACCCATTTATCCATAACATGTCTGACCTATACAACGTTCAAGGATCAATGCAAACCGGCTAGAAAATTTAGAAAATACGAATGCTTAGGCCGCTTAGGATAGGATAATTCACTATAATGTATGAGTTATATGAAAGTTACATTGAAAACGGGTTCATTGATAATTAATGCTTTTATTTTTATGAGCAATATTACAATAATTGGCATATTACCCATATGAAAGTGGTGCAATATATGCAGTTTTTTTCTATGAATATTGGTTTATGCTGGAATGTGATTATTTTAATCCTTTCGTAAACCATTTCATCGTACTAACTGCAAAAGGGAAGGTATCTTTTTCGGACAAGACTGTCATAGCACATGGAAAATATATTCACATTGTACCTACGACATTTTAAAATACACAGTTTTATTTCGACGCACATCGAAGAAGTTTATTAAAGAAGAATTTACTATCAACTTCAAATTCTTAGAAAAGATTTTCGGCGTTTCACGTCTCACAGTTATGAGAATAGTGATTTTCGTTTGACAGGTAATTTTTACCATAGGCTTCAGAATAACCGGGGTTGTAAAGTGTACGTGCATCGCCGTGATCGGAACTAATGAAATTACCTTACATGCCTGAGTATAATAATAATATGTCGTCGTTTACCCTTTTCGAACTGAGCAACTCTACGTGTCGTGTACTCGTGTCGGCTCAAACTCTGTTACACTCAGTATATAGGGTGAACAGAATTTCATGTAACAGCGATTTTGTCATAAAAATAAATGAACGTTGTAAAAAATTATAAATGGGCAATGGCATTATTTTGAAACGAGATAATCTAAAATTATTATTTTTTGTGTTTTCACATACATTTAGTAGCATAAAATTCTGATAAGCCCGGAGCTGTATCCGAAATAGTTATTTGATATATTTAATAGATTTTAAGGCTTTCAAATTGAGTAGACATATAGATACATCAAATGTGTATAAGTTATGTGCGCAATTTATTCGGAAAAGCGAAATAAATGCGATTAATAAATATGGATATTCAATTATTATACGTAGAAATCCGTGTTAATTCTTCGATTTCAAACGTGAAAATATCTAATGATATTAGAAAGTATAGCTATGCCACCAAACCATTCACTATTATGAATCGTCTTCATTCTTACTGTTCAGAACATGTCATTTTAACTGTTTTACTTTTTAGTGATACGAGTAAGATAGTTCATTTTAATAAAATCATGCTTATAGTTGTCTAAGGTGTAACGTACAACTTTTTTTTAGAAAATCCTATACAATTTCAAATAATAATTTAAAAACTAAAACGAAATCGATCACATTAATTATACCATTTTTAACGCAAAAAAACAGTGATATATTAGAAATCGACATATTTCTTATCTATAAATTATATAATAAAAGCTTTGATTTTATTTTCTCTTTTAATGCCGTAAAATATAAAAGGTGACTGCATATTAAGCAGTTACCAATTTAATAATATAAGTTTCTTTAAACTATTACTTTGCTTATATATAATTTAGATTATATCAACATTATATTTTATTCCCCGAGTGATCCAGAAATCATAATAAAACAATAAACTTTAGATATCATTACCTGAAGTTCATTAGAATGAAAAATGTCTTTGGGCATTTTTTAAATTCGAAAAAATAAAACCAATTTAAGTAAAATATTTTTACAGAATTTTTGTTAACTTCAATTTAATTATATAATATGCATGACTGCGGGATGCGTATTACATTTAAACGTTTTAATTACGATAAGTCAGGTGTATTTACTTTTCATCCGGTTTTCAGCGTATTTATAAAATAAAACCAAAATAATTACACCGACCCTTCGACCTATTAAATAAAATGGTTTTTTGAGTTTATAATTTTAATTTGTGATGAAATAAAAATTTAGTGAGTTTGTTACAAGAAAGATCAAATTTTATGGTTCGCTAGAGGGCTTTTTAATATATATTGGTCTCAGGAGGGTAAAGTTGAAATTTTACCACATCGTTTAAGTATATTTTGTATACATGTTGGAAAATAAAGTACGGGATTGACCAGATCCCTTAATTATTTGAATACAATTTTTATACATGTGCATTTTGTTTTAAGAAGTTTTCGGGTTAAACGTTCTCAGAATTTTGAGTTCCTCGAGAAAGTTATTTGAACGAAATATTCGCTTTTAAAATTTCCATACAAATCTGACTTACCTAATGCTTTTCATATGTGTTATAAATATGTTATTCAATGATTAACCTGTGTTAGGCATATGCTTAGTGACAGAGTGACATTACTTTGAAACAAACTTCAACGCACGTTTATTTTCCATTTCATCTTCTTATTCTAAACTTGCTATGTGAAAATGTAATATTTGCTATAATTTATCTTATAGTGTTCACATTAATGACATATTTTTGACAGCGTTTGACAAATATTCTATAAAATTAAATATCTTATTAAAAGGTTATTGATATGTTTATATAAATTATCAAATTATCAATTATTTTCTGACCAATTATTATTTATACCTAATAATTTCTCACACATAAGTCTACATCTAAATCTTTGAATGGTTTGAATAATTACTTATAAAAAGAGCATGTTTCCCTATAAGTATTCTTTTCTTCAATTTATTATTATGAATCAATATTATGTTTACAGTTGTTGTAAACATAAAAAATATAAAAAATACTTTTACTTATTAATCACATATTAGTGTCACCTTAATTATTCATATTTTATAGAATTACCGTATCGATTACAAAGAGTGCAATACACTCATTCCCAAGGAATAATATATGTATGTCATGAAGTATATATACTTCGATCCGCAGATCTAATACTGCAATCAACAGGAATAAAGTGGGTAAAATTGGATTTAGTTTCTATCGATCTTCTAGAGTTTCGGATTACATTTGACTGACAAACTTTTCAGTGTAGACATAGATATTCGGTAAAGGAACAATTTCTATACATTTTTTCCGCGGTTAAAAAAAGAAAAAAACGTGTTACTCATATGAAAACTTGTTCGCAGGCATCATTTTATCACGTCGTTCGTTAAATTAATCACATTAACCGATGACTGTTTATTTATTAGCGCACTGTTGACCCTACGGTAACAAAAGCAGCAAGGCTCGTTCAGCCAACCCGAGATTATCGGATACAAAATAAACATTCATTAATAATATTCCGGAGAGAGGTAATGATCAGTAGAGTGATAGTAAGTATTAGTCTGCGGTATCGGTGCATGTATATATTGTACGTGCCGGGACGCCCACTAAAGTAAATTAATATTTGGGGTGTGGTCGTGGCGCGGCGGGTTGTTTTATTTTTGTTGGTTTTTTTATTTTTCATATATATATATTAATTTCGTATAATGGAAACTTTGTCACGGTTGTATTTGCAATCTGTGGAATTTAACGTTAATTATGGCCAAGAAGTGATGAGGTGTGTATAGTAGTCATTACTATTTTTTAATTTTTTCATATCTTTTAATGCAAACTGAAAACAACCCATAATAGCGAAAATATTAGTAAGCGGCAAGACGGCCAGTGATGTAAAAAAATAAAAATAAAAATACTCTACCCACTGCCCGCTTTCCTTACGAACCTTAATAAAATTGTTGGTCTATATTTTTATACAGAGCTAAACCGCGCGAACTTTAATTAATAAACAGATTTTCACCAAAAAAATACTGACAATATAATTATAATATTATATCATACAATATAGCAAACCTACGCACAAGGATCAATTTTATACATTGCAAACTTATTTTCGCGGTCAATTTAAATGTTTTTCTTTACAATATTTCTGTATAATCTCAAGTAATTTCTATGCACGGACACACAACATTTTTACAAAAAATTATAGTTTTAATTTTCTTTTAACTTCATAATTTTAAGATATTTTTACTTCTTTAGATGCCAGCATTTATTTATTTCATATTCTGAGGTAAATATTTGTTTGAATGTTACCGTTTATAAAAAGTCTTATATTAACTAGAGAAAAATAATTTAAAGTAATTAATCTTTAGATAACGAGAGCATCCATATTGTTCACTAATATTCAATTCTATCATATTATCTCAAAATATTTATAAACAATTTATTATTGTTATCATGTTCCAACGTTCCATGTCAATAGATCACAGTTTTGAGGAAAATATTAAGTTCATATTTCAAATGCGTACTGCGAATAAAATATTTTACTTAATAAGTTATGATTAAAATAATATGCAATTTTTCTCATAATAGAAGTAAAAATATAATCTTATGTTAAATTATAATTTTATTTATTAATATATAATAAATAGAAAATCGAGAGTATATTTTATAGTTTTTAGTGGTATTATTACTTTTATTTATTTCTACGTTTATTGTTTTTTATTTAATTAATTTTCGATTCGTCGCTTATACCTCATAAAGACTAAAATCTGCATAGTTATTGCTATAGAAATCCGATTTAAATAATGATTAATCCATAACAGGTTTCTGATAATTTCTAAATATCTCTGAACTATTGAACAACAACAGACCATTTCTTACTCACTATAACAACAATAGGTGTATGGTTTTACTATTGATATTATGTCTATTAACTTAAAATTGACAATAATTGTTGAAATCGTCATGCGTGTTCTTTTACATTTCAAAATTGAGAATTGTATTTCTAAACACATACCTATATTTTTAATAGTATTTTTTTATTAAATGTAATTTTTAAATACATTATTAAATTGTACTTGATACTGTAAAGTTTACAAGGGATTACTCATTGGGTTATGTAATTACCAAATGTCATGTGTGGATTATTTACATGTACATACTCTCTGTGTAATAATAAACACATATACAACAAATGACGTTGAAATAATATTATTTCGTCAAATTAGTAAACAACAGATCTTTATTTCGTTAATATCGACCACAATAGATAAATAATGATTAACAATTACAAATGCAGTGTGACCTAAACGCCACGTACGGTTAACACGAATTAAAGAAACTGAACTATACAGGAAAATTAAAAATAACGTCATACAAAAACTGAATGTACTCTAGAGACTTTAGAGGTTCTGCTTGTTGTTGTCCCAAAGCTCGAATGATGCTTCTCATTTCCCACAGCTCGTGCGAACGCCTTCGATTATATCCAAGAATACGGAATATGCATATTTCAATAACCGACGTTCTCCACATTGACACATATTACAGTTTTACGTGTACATAATTAGTAAAATATATGCTACATAGATGTGCTGGCACAACACAAATAACACGAACGAATTTGTAATTTTAAATTTTCTCTTAATGTACGGTGCTGGATGGATACTAGACTCATTATTAAAATATAAATTATACGATATACGTGATATAGAAATAGTTATGAACATTAAAAAAAATTACAGTAAGTTATATAAAATCAAACACACGTCAAATAAAAGTAGTAAAGTATGAACCATAATAATTTCCATATTAAATAATGATTTCAAAATAAAATACTAAAGATCACATAACTACCATTGACTTACTCCAAATCCTAATCAGCTTTTATCGCTTATAAGCAGTAGAAAATATCTTAATATGTGTGCGACACGCGTCAATAGTATTAACCTTACCTACTAGAAACATGAATAAAACCATATTATTACTACTTTTAAGTTTTATATTAAGTCTAATGGTCTGCACTCTTACGATAGCTTAAGTAGATAATCAAATAGTTATGTTTTGTATTTGCACATTATATAAGATATACATGTTAGATAGAAAAAATTTGGCTATAGTCTAAAATATAATTATAAGGTAAAGGTTACGTTTTTTAAATTTTTTTTTCTATAAAACAAGAAAGTATTATAAATAGTTCACTAATTATATTATAAACTATCACAATATTGGAGAATTGGGTCGTTATAAAAATATTACTATTGTTTGAAATCCAATGGTGTTCGTATACTGACACGCAAATAAATGTAAACATCAGGAAAATGATTACAGGTACCGGGTGTTCTACAACTATATAATCATATATTTACTTACTGCAAGATCTCGAGTAATCACCATAGAGTACAGACCAACTCAAGTCTCAAGGATGACTATTGAATAATTATTACGTTAAAAAAATGCGCCTGTTATAATATAATACCAAGTTCTAGTTACAAAATACTTTTTTTTTTCTTCAACAATCTATTCTTAATAATCATTCCGTATTGAAACACGTTTTTAATCTACTAAATGTCCCTGTAAAATCGTTACATAAGCCATTAACATAGAAAAAAAACTACGCATTTCAGTTAAAACTCCTAATGCTGAATTCGTTGAATAACATTACGTCTAGAAGTGCACAATTAGATATAGGTTTATGTTATCGCTCACGCATGTACACGGGCGCTCACTCATGCACAAATACGTACATATTATTAACTGTGCAGTTTAATAATTTTTTTTAAATTGTTTTTATCGTTCTTGCTGAGAGAATCAGAGACAAATTGTCTAGCCCCTTCCACGTATGGTAATCTTTGGTGCCGTTGTGTTTTTTCAGTTGAGTTTTCAAATTTTTACTATAAATACTATAATATATAGAATTTACTTGGCGCCCATTATCTTCAAAAATCTCCAAAACGAAATAATTTTAGCCCGGCGAACATGCTCCAGGTTAGTGTGACCACAATCTACCAGGCATAATAATAATAACACTAATATATTATTATCACGGTCAATATCATCGTTGCTCGGCAATGTCCGTGCGTCTTGTTAGACCTGTACAAACATATCTATTTATTTTGATTACATACATGTACGAGGTATGAGGTATGAGGTCTCTTCCGCCCGTGCGTTGTTCCAATAACGACTTCATCCGGAAACATGAGAATGATAATATTATATTCATTGTTTGAATTTGTAATCGATGAGGTTATTATTTGTGCGATACACACGACCAGCGTTTTCAAAGTCAAGTAATGGCTTAATAATTTCAATCATTAGATAACTTTTCCCCTGACTTTAACCACATGGTATCCTAATTCACAGCGATGGAATCGATTTATTTTTCTCTTGAATCAAAATGTTGATCATTTTTATAAGGCCCAATTTTTATTAAACCCAAAACAATTCGATTGATGCTATGTATAAATAAACGGTCATTAGAACTTTACAATTTCAGCAAATATATTACAATATTATTAATCAGTGCCAATACCTACTAACTAAATTAATTTTTAACTTACCTAAGTCACTAGGTAATAATTTTTATCTCCTGTTCTACTTAATTAAAATTATTTTTAAGTAAGCTCTAGGTATTAGAGGTTAACCCTTTTTTTATCATATAGTTTTCATTATCTGGCAACTATTGCATTTTTAATACTGCACTTAATAAATATAATATGTATTCAAATTAAGTCCTACATAATAATGTGTATTTTATTAAAACTTATAGTGTTTGAAAGTGAGCACTGAACATTATAGGAAATCTGTAAAATCAACTTAATTTAAGGCTGAAATCTTGAAACAAGTTGCTGATAGACGATAGTTGATAAAATATACGGAATTGCTTTCAGGTTTTTGCAATATCTGACAAGGAAGTACTCAAACTGTTTGGGTGTTGCTGTAGCAAATACTCGAGAAAATCGAGTAATGTATATTACATTCGACACGGGATTCTCTCTCACTCTTTTAAATCAGAAGATTCAACAAGTCTAACAAAATATAAATAAGTAATTTCTAACAGGATTATAACGAACTATCTTATTTCATAGTATCAATCAACTGAATGAAAAGTTGAACTGAATCACGTCTATAAGTATTAAAATTCAATACACTAAAAATGTTTAAAACTACTCGATCCTCTACTCGTGCCATATAATAAGCGAAGTCGAAAATTCAAAATTCTTAATGATAATATTGTTTTATACCCTGGTAAATAATACATATTATTAATGAAGTACTTGAATACTTCAATAAAACTTTAATTTATGATTTTCAAAATTGATTTTGGTAACTTATTTTGTATTTGAAGACTTACAATGCATCTACACTTCCTATATATATATATATGTGATAAATGTAATCTAATAATTATTATTTAACACTGGATATCCAATGACCATATCTATATTATACCAACCTTCACTCAAAATCTATTTTCTCAATGTAATTAATCATTCATTGATTTAAAATGTTGACAAATGGTGCGTGTTACAACTAGTATAACTAGTATCATAAGGACAGACGCTTATTCCCAATGGCTTGCCGGATTTTAATCATTACAACTTATGTAAATATATTATGTAACACATTAAATGTTTTATATAGTTTATGATGTTGAACAAACAAAAGTCCACAAGAGTGTGTTGTAGGATTGTATAAATATTATATAACATTGTAATGTGTAATGTTGTTTATTAATCAACATTTTTTGGAGATTTTGGAAATGGAACAAGTATATCTTCATGAAGCCAATCACCATTTTAGACTATCGAAATCCTCTCATATAACAGTATAGTACAGTATACTGTACTATACAGTATTATATTATTTTGAGATAGTTTTTACTTATTAGTGATGGGGAAAATATTATATATTGATTGGCATATGAAATCATGAATAATAAAAATCATTCATAGCCCAAATTACTAATAAACACTAGTAACATAACCATACTTGTTTTTGCAATAATACTTTCAAACATGATGATAACTACTAAGATGTTAAATGTTATCGATTCTACGGAACATAAAAATAATTTATTATAATGTTATACAAGAGTATTAAGCTATAATGAAAAACAAAAACAACTACCAAGTATACTCTATAAAATATTTATCAACTAAATACTAAAAGAAAAAAACAAATGAAGTACCTACTTCATGTATATTTTGATATAGTACAATAAACAACCTTTGCTAAAATAAACATACAATTATAATACTGCGTTCAAAGGAAAATATCAATAAAATTGTAAAGATATTTTTTTATAATTTTAAAGTACTAGGGAAATGATGCTTGAGGGATATAATAAAATTATTAATTTTATATATTTTTGTATTTTCTTGTAATCATTTAACAATATACACTTTCTATTTCGAGTGGTAAAAATGCTGAAGTTACAATCGAAATTGGGAAAACACATTGGTAATTTTATCACATTGTACGAACAAAAAATGTCGGTCACGTTTACTGGTGCGTGGACGTCTTTTGTCCAGTACGTTATCTGGAAAATAAATAAAAAAACTAAATCTTTATTTATCATAAAGCAAGAACAATATAAGAAACACGTACAATGCGTTGATATCAAAATCATTGATTTTTGTAGACAAGTTAATCTTAAGAATTTATTTCGACCACATAAGAAAAGAACCTGTAAACTTGGGTCAATGTATATTTAATATTAATATATTATAGTTCATATTATTTTTCTTTTTACACCGAATACAGTATAATATCTGATATCACATATCAAATAACAGAATATTATTAAAAATGGTAATTTACGTGTGAAATATTTTATGAACAGTAGTAATTGCAGTGTAAAATGTACATTAGGAACTATTAAATATTATGTCACTTTATAATTAAATTAATAACATTCAAACATGTCTACCAAATGTGCGCACATGTATGCGTATTTTTTTTAATAATTGAAAAAATACACTTTTTCTTTTATATTTTAAATCCCCTTTTTATCTTGGTTGTCGACAATTTTATGTACTGTTGAAGATGGTCCAGGGTATTAAATAATAAAACAAAACAATATTAAATAATAAAACTACTGACTTGACTCGAAAACATTCAGTGTATTTTTGTAAATTTAACAGTAGTTTATTCAACTACATGGCACTTAAAAGAAGGATAAAATTATAAATATTCATACGAATTATATTATATTTGGTTGCAAATCTCAAAATTAAAAGTCTCTCCTTTCCCTTTTTGGACACGTCCAACAACCAATTACAACATGGTAATACTCCCTGTTACATTAAAATATGATATTCGCACGACACGACGAATGAAAACCACTTCTTTTGAAATGACAAATTATGTATCCCTGGCACAAATACGTAGGTAATAACAGTATTACAGTACACACGTTTATAATAATATATGCAAGTGAATCATAGCAAATCATAATTATTACACCGGGTGAAATAATGAATATGTAAGTTTAAAAATATATTGGTATTTATATTTGATATCCGTGTACGGAGTTGAAACAAACACGCGAAAATATTTGAAAACTGAACGTACGCTAACGTTATTTGGTTGATTTCCGTTTTGCACGAGTTTTTAAATCAGGTTATACGCAATCGTTGTAGCACGACCGATCGCGATATGTTATGCAGGTATCATTTGATTGCGTTATCATGCAGGCTTTGGAAACACATGTTATATAATACTCTTTGGCGGACATAATACAAAAGATAAATTTATAGATGTTCCGTCCATGTGGCATTAGCACGCATACGCATGAACTGGGTATAGGGTTTTACAAGTAAAACAAAAAATATAATTTGATAAAAATGTTCGGAACTGCAAGTTTGGGCGGTTTTGAAACGGACCTATATCGAAACTAATTGGGAATCGTCGTCCTATATTAAGCTAACGAAGAATTAAAATCGCAGAGAGTATACCACAAAGTAGACTTTGAAGTTCACTCGCCAGTGCATTTGAGTTAACGAGTACGCAAACGGCCAACGACCTGCAAAGAAGGTAGTGCAGTTCAAACATATATATTTCTATATATTTACAGCGAACAGGAAATTGCTTACATAATATATTATTTATATTATATTTATATATTTATATATAGACATCGGGCCCAGACTTTCGAAATCAAAAGATAATTACCCATGGATCGGAGTGGCAAAACCGGCAAACAAACGTTGCGAATAACCAGCTTAGAAGAGAAATAAAACAAACATCATTAGAGCCCGCTGACCTTATCACCATAGGCGTTATATGGATGAGACGCCGGGAAACGAGAAACATCGGTGTTCAACAATCAAGTCTACTCGTAAGTATTTACGATATAGCGCGTGACGTCAGACTTCCGACTAGACCCGCGGTATCTGGCTTCGGAGGGCGTCGGTTACAACGCAGTGATTTCTACGACGCGTACCTATGTGTATTTTATTTTACTTTTTGTCAACAACATCTTACGCGTGTTATAAACTGCATGTATTATTATATCATTAATCAATAACTGTAAAGAGAATTTCACGTGATAGATATCGAAAGCTATTCGTTTCTTACCATCGTAAGATGAGCGAATCCGGCCCTGGGTACCACGAAGAACTGGTGTCCGAAAGTCGGACGACCGACAAGATGTACGTACTATACGTGCGATTTTCGATGTTATAACATTTATATAACGATTCGAGATGTAAGCATTGAGCTCCGACGGGAGTTATTTTATCATCTGAAGCCGTTGCGGCACGTAAGAGGCAACAAGTTTTCAAAAACTAAACGGACTAAACGATCAAATTGTAATTTGATGATATCAACATTTATACTGTATTAGGTTTATTATTTATGTATGTGTGCTGGTATTAAGAAACACATACTTTGGGAAATTGTTCGTTTTCCTAGTTAATATTTTGTTACGGAAGAAACGTTTTAATGCATGTGTATAGATTAGATATAGATATTATTATAATATATCTGTGGCGTAGTGCAAGAAGGCACTTGTGCCATTAGGTCTCATTTTGATAAGATCGAGATTCTTTGACCAATATCGTTTTTTTTTTTTTTGTTTGATCATGTTTCATTGATTTTTGTTGATCATTTTTTTTTTGAACGATGAGTCTGTACAATTTATTGTGACCAACTTAGTGTGCAGATTTTCCATTTTGATTGAACCTGGGCATTTAAAACATTGGCCAATTTTAATATGTATTTCGATTTCACGAATTCGTTATTTTTTGACATTGGCCATTTTCGCACCAATCCACTGACTGCGTAGATGTTGAGCAACCTAGCGACATATGCGTTGCCAAACGTTTCGTTCGACTAGTTAATAATATTTTATGAATAAAACGTTTCGATGCGTGCATTTTTTTCGGCCGAAGGTGATGACTAAATGTTTTTACCGTGATCATAATTGAATTCACCTATTTCGTACTTAATTATAGGGGTACGAGTGATTCACTATACACACTATACGCGTACACTTGAATTCGTTTTAGATATTTTGCATGATAGGTGTATGTTACATAAGTGTACAGGAAATTACTATGAATCGAATTATACATTTGCAAACATCCCGTCAAGTAAAAAAAAAATAAATTAGTTTTTTAATAATTCATTAGTTTTCAAGTAAAATATCAGTTTAAATAATATGTGGTTTAAACGTGTTTCTTTTCATCCAACTAGTTTGTAAGTAAAAGTTTTCAAAACGTTGAATACAGTAATTGGGAATTTAAGTTTTTTTTTTTACGTTTTTATATTTTAATCATTACTAAAATTCTGATATAACTGCGATTTTCTAAATCAAACTATTCTGCGAATAACTGATGAATTCACATAGTTCCTTTGTACCAAAATTCACCATAAAAAAATTAATATTTTTCCGAATAAAAAAGTAAAAATGTTTGACTACATTTTAAAACTAAAAAATGATTTCAATAAAAAAGGTAAAATATAAGTATTTTGTAGAAACAATGAGTAGAAACTATTTTAGAATATTCAATATATATAGATTGTTCTTTGAAAAAAAAAATGTATCGAGAGAATGATCATTGGAAAATCACTCCGTATATTGTCATAACTCAAATATAATGTTAGTAATAAGCAACGAATTTATGTCATAACTTACTGCAGTTCGTAAGCTAATTTTGAAGCTTATTAAAAAATGTAAAGTCTGATTTATATCAACGTAATGTATTGAAAAGTATCATTCGTTTATTTATTCAAAGCTAACGAAACAATTATAAAATATGTATATTTTACTTTTTGAAATGAGTTTGTATATTCATCATTTAATAATACTGTATAGAGCTTATTATTTTTGAATACGATGAAATAACTATAAAAACGGTGAAATATTTATCGTAAAACAGTATACGTCGAAACGCGTACGGCCCCTATTACAAGATTTTAACACATAGTTATATTGACAATACGTATGTACCTACATGTAAAATGATTCTGATAACTAAACATTTCAAATTATCTTGCGTCGGTATCATAAAACAAAATATCACAGAAAAATATCAATATAGTCATCACCGTGACTATTTAGAACAATAACACCGGTGGAAAATATTGTTGAAAAAGATTTACGGACCGATATTCATAAACTCTATGTTGTTTTATCGTCATCGATTTAAAAACTAATTACGTTTTGTTGTTATTCGGTTGATTTTTTGAAGTTTAGTAACATTTATCCAGCGAATAATTTAAAACGTTGGTTATTTAAATACGGATAACTTTAAAATGAAAACCTTAAAATAATAGCGTATGTGTTACATAGCTGTTATTTTAATTTTATATACCTAGGTAAATATACAGAGAGTGTTTGATAACATTTTGAGAACGATCTCGTTCTAGCGGGTGGAATTGAAAACCTATTTTACGTTTTGTGAATACCAACGGTAGACAATGAAATACAGTTATAGTGGCTTATGGTAGTTATCTCATTTAATTTTAAATTTATTGCAAAACTAACTACAGTATTGATGTCCTTCAAAACTGTTATTTGAATTTTTATATATCAAGACTTTATATTCTACCTGTCTATATTTACGCACAAACGTACATCTATAATGAATTACTGATATTGGTTATCAACGGATAGTTTCATTATTATAAATTATTATATTTAGGACATTAATTATACCATTATTGTAGTTTTGTAATATAATTCATATTAAGCCATATAACAATACATTTTAATTATATTTATACAACTAGACTGTACAAATTTACTAGCTATCAAAATTGTATTGTAATAATGATTAGCTGTACTTGATGTAATATTATATAATACGCCATGGGGTGTGCGTTTTAAAAAAATAAATATCATATAGTATTATATGCATTTGAATAAAAATAATAATACAATTCAATTGACTAGAATTATGTAATTGCTCTATCAATAAGCTATATTATAATACTATTTCTCTGACCATATTTTAAGAAGAAAATTCTTTGGACTTCTACTCGTATTACTTATGTCTACTGTTCACAAATTAATTTAAACAATAATTATCTCTGTACCTACTTTGTCTTTTAATATCAATAAAATAAACCGAAAACAAAAATATATTATTAAGTGTAAGTCTAATTAATAGTTACGTATTACCATTTTTAGAGATTTAAATTTTATCTGTTTGTTTTATTTGTTTTCACTAATATTTAAGTTTATTTTTGTCGAAAAAATTCGTTTTATAGTTAATATTTTTAAAAAGTAAAATATGATTCATTTTTATTCAAGATTAAATTAACCAGCGTGAAGTGAAGCATTAGCATACAATATTGATAATATAAGTTAGATGATTGATGAAAGGAAAAAAAATACATTTGATTTCGATAAATAGGCAAGTTTTGGTGATTGTTGTTTATTACTGAATACCCGGTAAACATAAAAATGAATGTGACACAATACAGTTGTTAATTGGCTACCAATTAACCAGTTATTAAGTTATTGGCTATAAAAGTAAAGGCAATTAATGGCTTACTTCACGCATAAAATGTATTAAGCTAAATTAACCTTTAATTACATTTTTATGAAGTCTTAATTAAAAAAATAATGAATTTTTTTTTAAAAAAAATAGCTATATTAAATAATCAAACGATTACATTAACTTATATAATATTAACTCATGCTGTTATGAATAAAATGGAAACGCATAAAGATACGACCTAATTTATAAAAATGTATTAAAACTAAATAATAATCGGAAAATACACTCATGGACACGGGCGAACGTAACGCGTAGCCCGTTGTGTTTTTGAGTAGGTATTTATTCGTGTTAAAACTGTCGAAAAGGGTTGTTAGTATTTTTAACAAGACGAATTTATATATTTTTTTCTCTCCAAACACTATTACAACACACCTAACACTCCAAGTGTGGGATACTGCCTATGTATAGCTGCATAACATGTAACTCGAATAAGTGTAACAATGATAGAACCTACGTATATAGACGCGTAAATCGATACTAATACGAATGCGATTTCAGTTCTTTTTACGTGTGCTATCACAATTGTCACGGCTCGGAAGCTTTCATATTTTAAGCGTTTGTGCAATTAATTCTTGAAATTCAATCTTGTTGCGTACAGAATTTGCTTTATACACAATCTGATATGTGCGCTCGGCCTCGCCGCGTAAAGCGTTTACAACGAAACCATATAACGTACGGTAAATATATATATATATTATTTTCCAGGATAAATCGCCTTGCGTCGATATCACTGCCCCGCCGCACCGTACCGCTGCCCACCCGCTGCCGCCGCCGACATCGCCGGCGCGCACAAAAACCTTTATAATTCGGCCGGGCGACGGCGGAGGTGGTGTCTTCAATAAAGTTTCCGGTCGGGACGAAATTTCGACCTAGCGCAAAATTATTAGCTTCGTTAAATGCGTTTGGTTCGGATCCAGCGCGTACACAAAGTGTTCAATTCCCGAGCGGGAGAATGGAAAAAGGTTCGGCATGGAACACCATTAATAAATGGCCGAAGGAAACCGAAGGAAATGAAACAGTTCGAGTAGTGTTGCGTCGATATGTTTTTGTTACGATTCATAGATACTTGTTACTGCGGCGTAAGAGGAATAAATTGCTTGCTACTTTAGTGATAAACAACAATGGTCACACGTCAACAACCGTGTGCTTGCACAATAAATCCACATACGCGTGTTCTGTTAAACAGCTTAAGATCATTTCAAGTTGATTTTTATTTTCCGTCCAAGTTACTGTACACGGCTAATAATACTATTAGCAAACAGTCGTTTTTGGGGTTTTCGATAAATCGCTTTTGATATCTAAATAATAAACATGAATATTAAAGAGCACGTTTGACGAACTCTCGGTAAATTTATTTGTCCTGTTAATCCTTTCCAGAAATAACTCAACTTATCACAGAAAAAATTATTTTTTTGTTAGAAACAAAAAAGAGCCCCTGTAGGAACTTATTTTGTTCTTCTTAAAATACAATTGTACCAGGTATGTTATGTGCTTATTATAAACATTATGCGAATTGTATTAAAATAAATTATTATACGATAATATCGTAATATCATCGTAGATGAAGAATGTATAGGCAGGTAATAATGATAAAATAATAAGCGTCTAAAAGTTTTTTGATATGTTTTTGAATGAAAAAAAGTAAATCTACCAAACGAATGTATTAATGTATTTTAGAGAAACGAAAGTTCTAGCAAATATTTGTTTCACGTCACCATACCTATATTATTATAAATACATGATCAATAAGTATTTCATCGTGATAATCCTTATCAATAAGTATTTAGAATAATAATTTTTTGTTTAGACAGCACTTACTTGAAAATAATTTTTTATACTATTTTTTATATTTAACATTATATAGTATATTATAATACTCCTAACAATAAAATATAAAATTGTAGTAATTTTATAATTACAACATAGATACCTAATATTAATACATACATAGGTTCATGCAGTTTCTGCTGCTATTGCCTGTTTTCGGCTACTTTTTTATTTTATTATTTTTTTATTGTTGGTATCGTCATTAAGAAATATTGCATGCATACTGCAGTTATTCAATATTGTATTTTTCATTTTTTTAATGTACATTTAATTAACTTAATGTGTAATAATTGTATAAGTATATGGTTATTTCTAAATTAAATTATTATATTTCCAAAACCACTCGCATATCGTTTCTTACTTAATTGTAATTGTATGAGCCCTACAACCCAAGAAAAACGGACGAAAACTGAGTCAACCGCCATCCTAACCCGGAGGTGAAAAGTAAGGAAAATGTCATAGGACAAGACATTTTCTTAACATATCCCGTTCAAGTGGTCCAAGGACATTCGAACAAGCGTTGAGTTTCGTGAGTTATTGCGCTGCCGTCGCCGGAACAATATACGCATCAGTTGACGCAAATCCCAATCTGCCGTTGCTACATCATTCGCTACCGACGTCGACATCTCCAAGTTTTTTAACTGATATTATATAATGTCGGTACTCAAACGTTTGCTTATGGCTCAACTTAATCATATTTTTCAGCAACGTTCAACTCCAAGTACATAGTCAGTTCAAACCGTTGGGTCCAACGGATACTACATGTAATGCCGGATTTTCATAAAACATTGCCGATTTTTACGGGAAACGAGTCGCATACCAAAACGTCTCGTCGGATTAATTTACTCTTCAGACTGACTCACACGACTAACTAGTTTAAACTAGAAATTGTAGGAAACAAATTGCACTGACCATCTCGTAGTTAGTATGTTGGTCGTTATTTTATTGACTAGAATTCTTTCAAACAACAATTTACTTCCAATTTTATTAATACTCAAGTGCCAACAGTTGACCGCATGAAATTGTTGATCGCTCGTCATCAGAATAAAGGCCGGTTTGGTTATTGAATATTTTCACGATTAGGCTCGTAAATTTCGAGAACTTAAATTATTCTTTTGTGAATGTAAGCAAAAAAAGGTTTGTTTTCCCGTGATTTATGTACATCTTTATTGAACCGCAGTCACTTTTATCAGAAATAACTTATAACTGCCGATACTCTTACATTTACCAAAATAAACTGTTCTCGACAAGTACGTTTCAGGAATGATGAACATACCACCCATACATTGACATATTCAGTAGTGCCTTTTCATTCACATTCTTCACAGCCGGAGATATAACCAAAGCAGTCTGGTTTAGCAAATTCTGCCAAGCAGCCCTCAAGTAAATCCTAAGGAATGCGTTATACAATTGATGGTCGTTCGAACATATCTCTCAGGCGTGTACTCAACCAAAACGTCTTCTCCTTACCTGTTTTAAATGTGGGTCATCTGAACACTAAATTGACTTTTGAGTACTGAACAGTTTACAACCATCCAATGCACAGCGTCAATACAGACCAAGTAACGTTGCAGCTATGGTAATGCAACAAACTGAATTGGCAACTCATGCATATATGATTTGTACAGATATTAAAATTTCTGATGAATATACTTGTAATTTCCTAGCCGACAGTCCTGTAAGTTTACCAAAAGAAAAATTGTTTCTCTTGAGTTTTAAATCCCCAATAGATCCTACTAGTTCTGGTGGTATTGCCAGTATTAATGGCTCTGAGTTAATAATGTTAAATCAAATTTATTCAGATATATTTCAGTCTAATATTGATGATACCTAATTGTTTCAAATGCATAATATTCTCATCTTAGTCAGGAAAATCTGAAAGTTTACTTAAGTTGATAGATTAAGGTAATGTACCATTTTATATTATACATATCTCTATGATCCTCTAGAAACAGCATTCGTAAAATATACCACCAGATATTATTTTATAATATTTGGTACTATCAGTAAATTCATGATAGTGTATCCAGTTAAATCAATTAAATCTTAAACATACTCTAAGCTTATTGAATATTTTTCTTATTATAGCAAATCTATAAGAATTATTTTAGATTGAGGGACAAGATTTACATCTGATTATTTCAAAAAATTCTGTAAGACGTATAGCATTCAACGTGTACTCATAGCCTTAGATTCTTCCCAAGCTAACGGACGATTTGAAATGGTACAATAGAGGTACAATTAAAAAAATTATTTCTATATTAATGCATGAGAAAGGGAACAATTGGAATGAATCAAGTTCAACTTGCCATTAACAATACACATATACTCGTAGATCTATTCAAAACACCCCAAGTATATTGTTGTTTGGAATAAGCCAGCATGCAGAAACTCAGGATTATCTGCGCAAAGTATAAGAAAGAGATGATTTTAAATGTGAAAGTTGTGATAGAGACTTTGACAAAATAAGATAAAGTGCGCATGATTATATTAGATAAGCTCAATTTGAACATAAATTGTATGGAGACAATAAACGTTGTATTGGAAAGAAATATCTTGTTGGAGATTATATTATGATTAAGAATATTGATATCATCCCTGGAATAAATAAGAAACACATGCCAACATTTAAGGGTCCCGATGAAATTAAAATAGTCTTGCTAAACGATGAGTATGTAGTAAAGGACATAGAAGTATTTCAAGTAACCCAACTACCATTTAATTCAGTTTTTAAAAGTAAATACATAAAACCTTGGATAAGACAAACTATATACTTAATTATTTTTATCACATTTTTCATTATTATTTCACATTATATGTTGTAACTATGTTTATTATCTTGCTAATTATGTACATTGTTATACAACTGTTTTATTATTATCATTGTTATTACTATTTTGTTATTATTAGAATATTATAAAATTGTAAATTTTTTTTAATTTTATTATTAATTTTGCAAGAGAATTGGACCTCACTTCTTGGCCAGGAAGGCCGAGTTGTGTTCATTTTATTATTCGAACACAGATAACTAATATTAGTACATGGAGCATACGGTCATGCAGCTTCTGCTGCTATGACTGCGTCTGCGATCGATGTCGCTAGTCACTCTCTTGCGTCCAGTCGTTGTGTTTTGTGCTATTGCCTATTTGGCATACTTTATTTATTTTATTTCTTTTTTAACTGTCGGTATCGTCACTAAGAAATTGCTTAATGACGTACCTATTATTGTTAAGTATTGTATTTTTTGTTATAACTATGTACAATTAATTAACTTGATGTGTGATAATTGTATTTATATTGTTCTTTCTAAATCAAATTATTATATTTCTCATCAGCTCGCATGTTGTTTCTGACTTAATTGTAATTGTATGCGCCCCTAAAAAATCTATTTCAATTTCTATTAAGACTTACAATAACACAATGTGATTTCTAAATCGTAAATTTATACTACACCTATGCTTTAACTTCTAATTTATTTAATAGTTGTTTTAATGTATACGTCATATACCTACATAATTGTAATGTATAACAAAAAATATTCAGTACTTAGGTTTAAAATGAAGTCGTGATGTGGTGCAGTAGTTGTGAACCAACGCTGCCGTTAAGTCCGACTTTACTAGTTCCCAAATGGGTGACTACTGACTACCCAGGTTTTGGATTTTTAGTGACAAAAAATGAAAAATGTAAAAAATTACGAGTATAAAACAACCGGCAATCACCAAGTTGACTACAATATGATAATAAAATAATAAAAAATACATGGTACAAAATTTAAATGTTATGGTTTTGCTTAACGATTACAAGAACTATTGACCGTAAATGTTTCTACGTATGTGTTAATCAGAACAAAAGTAGGATAAAGAATAATGTATGGAATATGTTTGTAAAGAAATAAATGAAATACTGACGGTTTTTATTTAACTTTCTAACAACTCCTACGGGCCCATTAACGATTACCAATAGAGCTGCAAGTTATAAAATATAAATATAATACGATATTATTACTATAATTATTATTATTATTATTATTTTTATGTACAACACGATATAACAGAATATATAACACATAATGTGTGAATGTATTATAGGCTCCACTGCAGAACAAACTCGAATGCTTACATTATACATGTATGTGTTTTATTATTACAAAATACATGTTATACATGCCTACTTCGATATAAGTTGTTTATATATATATTTAATAATTATAATTTATAATTAACTATTAAGTGTACAAAAATTAAACAACGTATTGAATATAGGAAGGATATGAGTAAAAGGTTATTATTTGATCCTGAATTTTTATACTCCGTAAAAAGTTAACAATTAAAATGAAGCAATCTTGTTGAAATGATTCCAAAACGTATTCTAGTTGTATTGGTCCATCGTGAATACTACAACTATGTATAACAATAATGCGAACATAGTGAATTTAACCGCAACGAATGCTCTTAATTTTACACGTGTAAGTTATTTTTAACGAAAGTAACCTGTTTATTATTATTCTAGTTGTATTGGTCCATCGTGAATACTACAACTATGTATAACAATAATGCGAACATAGTGAATTCAACCGCAACGAATGCTCTTAATTTTACACGTGTAAGTTATTTTTAACGAAAGTAACCTGTTTATTATTTTGTTATTCAAAATCATAAATAAGTTATAGTAAAATAAAAAATAAAGACGCAATAGTAGAAAAAAAGTTTAAAACCAAACTAAATTATATAACTGTGGTAATTTTTATATTATGTTCTTGTGGAATTTTTATGAGATCAGTATGTTGGTTGTGCAGGGTCGTTTAGAATATGACTTAATATGAAGTACCTACTCAAGAAATTGTCGGAACAAATCGTAATTTTCCTTTAATCTGTATAATATGAATGTTAATTAATTTAAGTATCATCATTTTTGTACATTTATAAATTTGTATTATATGGAATCTAACGGACTAAACAGTTAAAGTGCGACCTATATCGGCTTATTTTATCTCAGGAGCGGTAATTAATTTTAAAAATAATAACAACAAACCACATAATTTATATGGATATAAGTTAACCTTGTACTTTATGATAACATTCTTAAGGTTTCTGATTTCAGTATATTGACGATTAATTGATACATATTTTCTCAATGTAAATTTTGCATTTCTCTCGTGAATATTTTGGTTCTTTTCGGTTTTGGTAATTATCTTTTATCTCGCTTTCGTTCTAACCTTCCTCGATCAAACCCTAGGTTTATTCATGATATCAGGTCAATGACCAAGATTTTCTTTCTCGTTAACCCTCAAAAATATCATCTATGTTCGACTTAACTTTTTTGTTTTCATCAAATGCGTCAAATAACGTGCGATAACCTTATATAATGTTGTATTCAGCTGTCAATTCTTATTTCGCATTATTTTTCTTACCGAGGTGACCGTAATTTTTTTGGTTGTTGTTATTATGAAATAGAACCAAACTAAAATATGGGTCAGATATTACCATATAAAGGTCGTGTTATGACTTTTTGAGAGCTGGATCAAGAAATATTTTTTTCTTACGCCGCGGCAGTATTGATATCAGTTAATCTTAACTCCACATCCAATTTAAATACATATGACGTTTACTTTTTGTCTGTAGTTACAAAAATTGCCACATGTATCTAAAATTCAGCAGTAGTATTAGGTTAAAAATTTAAAAAAAAAACGAATATGATGTTTGATGAATTCCAAATATAACTTTATTAAAGGCCCATTATATCTTTATATTTTGAAACATTTAATTATGTACTATATTATTTTATAAATATAAATAAATCACTCATCCGTACGGATTCTTTAATTATGATCAAACTCTTCAAACTGTATCCTTATATAGTAATATGTATCAAATCATAAAGCTGTAATGGGCCTTTAATAAAGCTATATATATATATATATATATATATATATATATATATGTATTATGCTGATTAGGCTGCTTTTAGTACAAGTTACATAGTAATGTTAAATATATTTTGGTATTAACTGACTTGTGCATAATTACATCACCAATCTCGAATCATTCGGGTCTAATCTCTGGTTGCTCGGAGGACTGAGACCAATCAATATCAACAGATAATCTAGTCAATGATTCTTGAAACTTTCTGGATTATCCACGTGTTTCGTTTAATTCTACTTGTTAAAATTAACCCAGTTCATATTCCTTCGTTTTTCACCAATCGCCAACAGTCAGTACTAATTCGCTTAACAGATTGATTATTCATTATTTGAAGATCCAATATACGAGTAGCACACGCAATGGAAATTGGTATTTTTACGTATATAGTTGTATCTATATAACATGTTTCTTCGTTCCTACAATAGTCACGATCGTATCGTTTTACTCATTTACAATCAATACATACATAAGTACTACTATATCTTAACTACGTATAAAAAAAAATTGAAGAGTAGATGTAATGATGCACGTTTTTATTCATATAAGTAAAAATGTTTTACTGCCGTTTTTATTTTCCGAAAAATACTATGCAGTTTGTTATAGTATATCAGTAGGTGGTAGTGAAACTTTAATTACTAGATAATTATTTATTATTTACACTTTATTTACAACACAACTTTATGTTTTAAATCAAAGTCTTATCAAATTAATTCGTATTGTCAGTTATTGGTTGTGCCATAATTGTGGAATGATAAAAAAGTATACTAATATTTTAATCCTTACGTAAATTAAATAGTTTAATTAAACATTTAATATGTAAAACTTAAAATTTTTCGTTATCAAAAAACTAATAAAAATAAAATGAATTATTAAATTAAAAAACATTTTTTTTATATTTATCATCATGAAAATATTTTACATTGCTTATTGTATTACAAACCATATTTATTCAAGCGCGTATTGATGAAGTTGTCAACTGAATATTTCTTTACATCTATTATTTATTTTATCAAAGGGATCTCATTATAGACGTATTAATTAAAAACAAGTACTACATAAAATGAAGACTCAATGTGAATGGACTATTGAAAGTACAATTTGTAAATAATTAATACGAATCTTTTCAATTCTATCTAAACCTGTAGAACAAACACATACTCGTATAATCACATGAAAATATACACAAATAGATTCGTTTGATATACATTTATTTAACTCTAATTTATTGTTTTTTTTTAGATCTACCATATAAATGAAGATCAGAAGATGTTATCAATTGCAATTTTAAATAAATCATGCATAGATATGATATAGACAATTTGACATTCAAATCCTGGCATAACATTCTTATTAAACCATGTTATACACGATCTTTACTTGATAATATTTAAAATTTATACTTTTGGAATCTTATAAATTAATATTTTCAATGTCTGCTGTAGATACTTTATTTATTAAAAAAATTAAAAAATAATAATTACAACACCTTTTTACATCCATAAGCAAAAAATAAGTAGTAGTGTACAGCTATATTAAGTAAAATGTTATATTTAATTTATTTTCGGTGTCTCTAGGATTAATTAGTTCTATTTTGGGATAAAAAAAACTCTTTGAGAATCTAGCCAAAATCTGTTCTTAGCATAGGTACAATTTGCTCTCATAATGCCAGTTTATTTATAAATAAATTATAAATCATGGCTTTAATACTTATAAAAAATATCGACGATAAAATAGATAACTATGTTTATAATTAGCAGTAATAACAAAAATTATCGATGATTGATAATTAGTTGTAAGAAATATTAAGTCATGAAACAAATTCTAAAAAATGAATTAGGATCGACCGTTTGGCAATCTCCTACGCATATATAATAACAAGGAAACTATTTTAAAATTATCAATTTTATGATGTGCAATAATTATGAATATATTTTATTATATTAATTAATCAAACAGGATATCTCTACATTAAATAGGAACCGTTGCATATCATGAAATGTATTTTAGCTTTAATAGTTGTCTCATCTTTGACAGGAAATGAAATTCAACAGTATAGTGAAGTCGAGGGAGAAACTTACTTTGTCCCGAGAAACGTTGTGTAGTGACTATTTGTATACATAAAATAGTTAAATAATACTTAATAATAAAAAACTGAAAGCATATACAACTTTTACGTAATTTAAACTATAATTATTTAATAAAACTAAACGGGTATTAGTATAACTAAGAGCAATGGTGAGTCGCTTCCACACACATATTTATTAATTTATATTGTATGCCATCAGAAAATAAATGTACAACTTTGCGAAATAAAAGTAATTATAAAATAACAAATAATTTCTCGAACACGAATTAAATTGACATGATTATAATAATAAAATAAATGAGTAGAACTTATTATAATCGATCACCTACAGGCTATAATGTATGCATGACTATAATTTTATTTTATTTTTAAATGTTGAAAACAATTTAAATTATAATTAATTATAAACGTTTATAACGGGGTTATATCGTTATTTAGTTTATCAAAGCCCTATATAATTTAAAAATATATAAATTAAAATGTTCGAATGGTTACGTGTGGTAACACATGGTTGTGGACTATTATGTCACAGGCCGGGGAAAAGGGTTATTATACATTTAGGTACACATAAATGTTAATGTTAAGACGGCGGAAGATTCTCTCTATCCCATATAATATGACCTTTTACTGTACCGCACATTTTTATGGAAAAACCTATTATTAAACGACCACAGAATTGCTATGGGAAAATTGGCCTTGCTATACATGCATATATTTTTGCTGACTTTTCAACCCTGAGAAATATTTTATTCACCATAAAAATATTTACATTTTCTGTTTTTTATTTTTTCAAAAATTTTCGAATACAATTAAACATTAGTCCGTGTTTAAAATGTCTCGTTCAGTAAATAAAAGGTACCTTCAGACAAATATTTACGTTTTTAACCTCTTTGTGAAAATTGTTTATGTTCTGATGTTATAATGAATACTTTAGAAAAATAATTATTAAGATACTCGAAGATATGACTTAACGAAATATTTCATCTAACTAATATTCTTTGAATTGAATATCGAATAAGTTTCACTTATTATTCGCAGACTATATACTCAAAATTCAAATATTACTTAAAAATTTAACTTTTTCAAAGTACATATTTTAAAGTAAGTTGGCCATACAAATATTGAGTGATTGAAACTATAATGTATTAATAATATTAAAAATTTATAATGCATTTTGTACAAGTATATTTAATATAATTTAATATTGTTTTTAGGTTTACTTCCAAATCAATTTTCCACGATGTAAATGTTTAACTAAAAAATAGTATAAGTAAGTATAATACGATATTTTTAACATACGTTGAACATTTAACGATTCTGAAATCCCTTTACTAATATAACTTGTCTAATATCATTTTTTCTTTATGTTTATTAGATACAATGAATATAATAAAAATTATTTTCGTGCTTTTTCAATCACATTGTTCATAACTCGAAAGATTTTCACAGTTATTTTAATATTATAGACTTCTTTAAAATTTTAATGTACTCATGCCGTACTCTTAAGATTTCTGATTTAACGATGCCATATAAAAATATTTGCACAGTTTATACTTCCTGTAAAAATGTTAAAAAATTAATATATTGAAAAAACCTATATATTTTGCTCGGAATCTAAAATATTTGCATATATTGTATTATTAAAGATGGTTAAAAAGTACACCTTTGCAATTGAAGAGATCCAGATGTCTAAATCCATGTTAAAAATGTATAAACATTACTATCATTATAACTGATACCTAGTAAAATCTCAATATAATTTCAACCTTTGGTTTTCTTATAAAGTATATTAATGTAACAGAGTTAAAAATATAAATGAGGTCGACGTAATAAACTTGCAAAAGCAAAAGACATTGTTTCTCAATAGACACATTTTTTTTATTTTTAGAACGCTTTCCCATTATACATGTAACAAGTAAACTGTTCAAAATTTTCAGTTTTAGGAAATAGTTATTCAATCCATTCTACAAACTGCAAGCTTGAACAATATTTTTTCAATTTGTAGCTTAAATTTATTTTAACCTTTAAAATTAATCAAAAATATGCATGGAATAACAAGTACATGATTTTATATTTTTGAAATACGATACCTAGTCACGAGAGGCTCCAGTATTTTAATATTTGTACATTATAATAAATTTAACGTTTTTTTTTTTTTTTTAATTGTAAGTAAATAAATATGATACGAAATGTTGACCAAGAAAATGAAAAAAGTATACACATCGTATACTGGTAAGCGATACGGTCATATTGGAGAGGTATATATACCAAAGGAAATACCATGATTCACATATTGTGGTCATGTTTTGATAAATGTTTCTATTGAATGTGGTTATGGATACATCGGGCTTGTTGACTGAATATTGTTAAGCAATTTTATCAAACTCGTAGACTACCTATGTCGTCCACACTCGCGTTCGACCAGACCGCATTGAAGGGTACAAAAACAGTGCTGAAAAAAATGACAGGCGCAACAAATTGCTAGCTCCAGGGTAATAGAAAAAAAACATGATTTAGTATGGTGAACTTTGAAGAAAATATCCAATCATATATTGCGGTGTGATTTTTTGGTGTGACTCACATCTTTAAAAGGTTTATTCTGATTTTAGATACATAAATATAAATTTATAATATATTCATTATATTATGTTCACTATTTTTCATAACTTTTTTTGTTGGTATAAAAAGCGATTGAAACCCCCTAGTTAACATCACATTGCGTTCAACTTATAAAAATAGTTTAATTTAGTTTTAATTTAGTCGGTGTATTCACAAAAATACTGATTTTTATTGAAAAATAAAATATAAGTAACAGTTTATGTTCTTCAAACGAAAATAAATGGACAAACCGTTTGTAATATGTATAATATGTATATTTTGAATTTTTATAACTTATGACTGTATGTAAAAATTAAATTTCAATCATATGAAAGACAAAATAATAATAGTATGAAATTAAATTTATGACCACAATCATGTATAACTACATTTTAATGAGTCTGTAGATTTGTGTTATGTGAAAACTTTTTATTCATCGACATGTCTTGTAGTAATTTATTTTCATATATTTTTTTTTTTGAAATTTAAAAACAATATAAATGAATCTATTTATAAAATATTAGAATGTTTTTAAAATTTACAAAAATATTATGGGTGCTCAACAAAACTGTACATTGTGTATATATTACATTTCTATATAGGTAAATATGCATCGTGAAATATGATGATATTTAATACCTAGATTGTTGGCTTAGTTGTATGCTGATTTCAAACGTATTGCACAGACCATTTCATCAACATACATTTGATCTATACAAATAATTATTCAGTACAGTATCATTCTCAGCTCATTTTATTGAAAAATAAAGTCTAGAAAAATATTGATGGAATAAAAAAAATGTAAATAAAAAATTACAATTAAAAACTTTGTACCTAATATGATTTGACATTTTAGTATTAATTAATTTACAAACTGATTTTGATCTACACAGGTGGTACTAATTACTAATGCACATAGGATAATGACATTGTTTTAAGAGTTAAGCCCACACTGTGAATAAATTTACAGAAATATCAGTTTAACACAATGAGTATTTTCTAAAAAAACTTTATGATTTTTATAATGGGCATTATACTTAATCAAATGATTTAACTTAGCGAAATGTTATGTATATTTATTATTTACATTTAAAAACCATATCTTCACTGTATAAAATACAGCTTATTCATACGTGTCCAATGTTCTGTGAACATAATTGTATATAACCGTGGTCCGTGAGCAACCTACTTTATTGTTGATTCCGTGGCGATGATTTAAAATGCTTTCACGCCAACTGTATGATCGTTGTCCGTTGATAACCATCGTTACAACCCCACAGTGGCTTCGCAATGTGATTACGATAACAACAACTGTGAAAATGATAGTATTTTGTGTACTACATTCGGAAAATTCGTTTGTTTTGACTACGAATATTATTAGGTTGTAATTATAGTTATGGCTACATTTTGAAAGAATATTAATCCAAGTAAATTACGTAAAAAAAAAAATCGAAAAGTTTACCAAGATTTAATTTCTAATAAGTAATAATTAATAATAATCAATTTTAATCATTGATATTTAAAAAACCTCTTTTTCCGCCTTGTCCACACTGGTATTATGGTGGTATTTAATTTGGCTTATTATCTTTTATCAGAGAGGGATATCGTGGTATGGGTAGGTACGCCATACCCACCTGCATAACGTTTAAGTTGTCTCCGTCAAACGTAAGTCGAGACTAAGTCAAAAACTAAGTCTTAACTAAGTCAAACGTAACAGTCGTTCAACATAGCAATAATTCTGAAATCAGTAGAATCAATTTTGTGTTTTTGGCTTTAATATTAGAGTAAACTGACTTTGTTATCTAACTTTACGAGAAGAACATTATCTATATTTTATGTTTTCATGTAAGTTTTACGATGATTTAGTTTTTAAGCTAGTTAAGATTCTGTAAAATAATACAAAAAATAAACACAAAACTTGCTTAAAAATTAACACATCGTAAAAAACCTACGAGAAGAAACATAATGTTCTTTCCTTCACATTTGATAATAATTATCAATTATCAATAATATTTTGTAATATTAATGTTGTAAACACAAAGTTGGTTGCACTAAACACATATTTGAATTATTGTACGACTGTAAGACGGAGACACATACGGCATCTTCTGTAATGAACTATTCTGATGACAGTTGGTCGTTTACGGATTACATTACTTCAATAGTGTTATGTTATTATTTGAATAATATGGAATTTATTTATATTTTATAATTATGAATTAATTTTTAGTAAGTATTCATGATTTATCATTTATTATATTTGAAATTACAATTTAGAACTAATATTTCCTTTTTATTCTACTTTTACAGTATACCTATGAATTAAAAAATATTTAAAAATATGTGATTTTCCATTACTTCTACAAATTTGAAATATTTGATCAAGTTATTACTTAAAATTATTATGAGCTTAAAGTTTACTTATTATTTACTTTCTATTTTTTTTATTATATGCATACCTCTTAAAAGAATATTCCACCCATTGAAATAAAAACGGATTTTTTTTTTTTTAAATTAAATAAATCCATTTTATAATATAAAGAATTATATTTGTAATTAATAAGTATAATCAAAATTACAGTATTTAATATAAATTAATCATTATACTATAGTCTATAACTAAACAGTATTTTGTTTTTTTTTTTATAAAAAAAAGACAAACAAAATACAGAAAATTAGGGAAGTAATGCAAGGATCAAAGGTATTTTAAGGACTTCAGATACTCACGTAACATTTAAGACTAAATTTTATTTAAGTAATATACAATTATATTTATAAATAAAAATAATATTCTGGACATTAAAAATCATACGAATTCTGTATAAAGTTGTACTCATTATTAATAATATCAAGATTATATTTTATTACATAAGAACTGGTATACAGTTCTCTCAGGGATTTATGTTAAGGTTAATTTTTCAGTTGGTACAAATAATATTACTCATATTCGTTAGAGCTGATCGAAAAACCTTCAGAAATACAGAAGGTCAGTTGCACCCACTTTTAGCATCTTTTGTTATAACAGTACTTATATAAGTATTCATTAAACAGCTTTAACACCTCTTTGAGTTTAATTATCTAAGTACTTTAATTAAAAAAATAAACAAGCAGATCCCCTTATGTATGCACTAGTTTAAAAAAAGCTGATACGTAGATACATACATAGTATGATGTAGAAATAATTATATAGAACTATGTTTGTTATAACTTGTTCAAATTAATTTTAAAATATATTTATGAATTGTAATTGATAATTGGGGTAAATATCCTATTTTTAACGGTTATGTAATAATATCATAGATAATACTATGATTTAAGTACAATTAATATTATTTCAAAATGTATTAATCTATAATATAATTTACATTATTTAATTTTAAACGTTATAATATTGATTAAAACTCATAGAACTAAAATAATTCTTGATAAGGTATCTATACATTTTTAAAATAAATAACATCGTTTAAACATACAAAATAACTTAAATTAAAAAACTTATGAAACTCTTAAAAAAAATACTCTTTCAAGAGGTGTTTATCATAAATTATGAATATTAACTCAATATTTTTATTTTTAATGTATTTTATTCAAAATCAATGAATATTTTTATTGAATAATGAATGTTTTTAAAATTTTCGGCGCAATCATATTTTTGATTAAATATTTAAAAATGACATTCATTAAGATTTGATATTAACACTATAAAATAATAAATGTTATATTACACATAAACGTAAGAAACCTAGGAGTTCAACATTAAGTAAAAAGCTCTTAAGTTTAAAATAAATTATTTGTATAACAAATTTTTTCTGTGTTAAAAACATTAACATTTTATGAAAGTTTAAGAATTCTATGCAACAACAATGAAATAATTTACAACAAAAAAAGCAGAATATTTATGATGAGTATGTCAGGCTTTGTGTTTGGTTTTACCGATGAAAAGTAATATATTACTTATTAAAATATGGACGAAAATATTTTTAAATTTTCGTGTGAAACTTTAATATAAAATACAATATTTCAAATTATAATTAATGGTGTGTTTTAAAATAAATCCATACATTAAATTTATAAATATTTATAAGTTTTAACTTTTTGTACACTTAATATCATGAAAAAAAAACCAATTGGTAATATGAGGAATTTTTGCAAAATACCCGATAATATCTCCTCTAAAGAAATGTGAGTTAACCTTATTATACTTACGTGAACTAAGAAATCTATGATTCTATGATAATTTGATACTGTATTATTAACCTTATTATTATTAACCATCAACATATTATACCGATAATAAGGAATATTATTCGTCCAACTCACCTGTTCATTTGTTCCCAGGAGAAATTCCATAAATATTTATTAATCCCTTTTTTCCATTTCTCACAAGGCCACTGAGGTTAGAGTAAAGCTGCAACCATACTATGTCGATCCTTTTAGTGTTATCTCGATTCCTTTTTTTTATTATTATTATTATTATTTTACTTTTTCCATTTGTATAAACCAGAAAGACTTAAAAAAATATAACTCAGTGGCAATTTAATCTAATTTGAATAATTTTTCTGGAATAAAACCACAGCTTAATTCGTACTGTTTTTATTTACGTTTATTCTATCCACTACCATCACCTGAAATTATTTTTAAAACGTTTACTTTTGAAGTAAGAAAACCAACATTTAACCAACTATTGATTTCATACAGCTATAACTTCTCGGACAACAGATGTTGCGTATCACCAACTGTTGGTAGAACGTAATGCAATTCGATCAGAACTTCATATTAAAACCAGTTTAGGAGTAAATGGTTTTCTTTTTCTTTTTTTTTAATTCTATGGGATTCTAAGACCTACCGATATTATATGCTATAGTAAACTGATTACAGCCTAGAACCATATTTCCAACAAGAAAAATGTTATGATTTATTGTTAAGTATATTAAAACACCATAGAACGCGTGGACACTTTATTTTTTTGAAACGATTGCAATAACGGGACGGTCAATTTTTATAATTGTCATATTTCATATCGACAATATTCAATTAAATGTACATTGTTTTAGTCGGTCATAATGATTGTTACCGTTATAGTTGTATCCTTCTGCGATATGATTTCGTATGATAAAAAATATTTAACAACTATTTGCATATATGTACTCGTATACTGCGTACTCATACGCAAATGGGCTTATACGCTGAAAACTTTACATCATTTTTTCAATACTAACCGAGTGCACTGGTATGTAAAATAAAATAATAACATTGTTGATAATTTTTTTATTACATTTTATTGTGTAGCTATTTTCCCGGTAATATTTATTTGCCAGGTATTTTGCAATTCGTGTTCTAATATTACGTTTGTCAACAAAACGATTTCATATAGTTACACTTAGACAGTTATGATACCTACGCTTATAGTAATTGACCTGCATTACCTATAAAATGTTATATAACAATCATACACCATCTACTAATTTGACCATGAAATTATTTTTATTATTTATTCGATACTATAAAGATTAATAAGATTACACAATTATGCGTAAATAATATTATATCGTTCAGCTCGATTAATTTATAGGGTACACGAATCCAAGTTTATGTACGCAGTTTACTACGCAGTACGCACATTAGAACTTTGTTTGTTTTTACGTGGTAAATTTTTTTTTCAGTTGTTGAAATTAATAGTAACTTCGTTTAAGATGACGTTTTACTTGTACGCCTATCATATTTATTTCAGCACTATTCAGTCTATATAACATATTGTAACTCAACATTTTGTAAAGCAGAATATATCGATTATAAATATCGTATTCAATTTGAAACATGTATACAAGATTCAAATAGGTTGTAACAGGATCAGTTTGTTTTTTTTAGTTTATTAATACATTTAAAATCTCACTAAATCTAAATCGGGCACATGTATTTTTTGGTTTTTATATCATTATATTTTAAAATATACTAGCCCATTTCTATGGACAACGGTACTCACTATCAGATACTTCCTTGACGATTGAATTATAATATTGATTCTTCATTTCGAATGAACAAAATGTTCTAACATTTTAAATTAGTAATAAATAATTATATTTAAAATTCAATAAAACTTTAAATTTCACATAAACAATTTTTTTTAAAATTTTAGTAATTTACTGATTTACCGAATCTTACGTACATTTTTTCGGAAAATGTGCAGTAAATTTTTTTGCTGTCAAATTCATAACGCGAGTAAAAAATCATTTTTCGATAAATTTCTGTATTATAATTTCGCGTTTTTCTCTGCGTTGAAAGCTATTATAATTTATAATATTGAGATATTAATTTAATGACCACCTGCCATGAATATATTAAATGTACAACTTTTCTGTATATCATATGAAATGTAATTTCATTTTTAGTAATTTGACTATGAAATAAAATAAGTATAATTATAAATTAAAATAAACACATCACATGTCATATATTTTAATTGTTTTTGATTAAATTAACAAATTGAAATATAATTTAAAATTATCGATAATTTTACATAGCATAACCGAAAAGGAAAATACCTACTCTACTATAGAAAGGACATACATTTATTATATATATTTATTACATAGCTTCACTTATTTAATTTGTATAATAATTAATTTTCTTGTGTTTAAAATTGTTTCGTTTAATTATTCATGTGTGATAATGTATTGTTATATATACTTCATATTTTTTTATATTAGGTTATTTTATGAACTATTTGTTTATGCGTGTTTTATATTTGAAATATATTTACTATAAATCTATTTCAATTAATCTTTAAAAGTGAACGATTAAAATAATTTATCATCTTAATTATTTAAATTGGTAAAAACCAGTGTTTTCGCCGACAGGAAATCAATCTTATCGTTTGTGATAATACCATAATCAATAGTTTATAATATATTTGGTTTAAATTATTGAATCTGTATCTATGTTCCCGTACATAGATACAAAATCATATAGAAGTTTTCTTTACAAAAATCAGTGAACTTAAAAGGTCCTATATTATAAGCCATATCCATAAATATGGTTATTGTGGTAAATATTAATGATATATTTCATTGCCGATATTGACTCTTAACTCTTTTTAGATTTATTCGATGAATAATCAAAAAATTCTAAATATGTCGAAACTATTTTTTAAAATACAATTAAACTTTAACCATTAAATTTAAAACTTTAAAAAAATACAATTTTAAGCTTTAAACCATGATTAAATTGAAGAATAAATATAAATATTCCAGTTTAATTATGTGTATATAGGTGCATAATTTAACTATACTATTTATTCATACAAGTAATCATATCTTATATAATAATTTTATTTCCAACATTAATTTTGATAGTTATACATGCTTATAATCCATATTTGACATATTCCTTAACTGCATTTTAATAATAAACTCAGTAAATATAATGAGACTATTAAATTTATGGCAGGTATCACTGCAACTAACATTTGATTGCTAATAAAAAGAAATTAATAATGCTAACAGAAAAATAATAGTTTTACATATGATTATATAACACATAGGTATATTACATAACAAATGAATATGAAACAATTACCAAAACGATTCGCATAATATGTTCTCTATGCATTTAAATAATATTATATAATATTTGTCCTTTACAAATGAACAATAATTATCTGCTGTCGGATATATTATTTTATATAAACATTTATAAGAAGCTGGTATCGTCCGGTAGATATTTTTCTATTTTGGATTAGAGAAATTACTATTTAAATGTTAAAAAAAAAAAAAAAAACTTAGAATTTATTATTATACTCGTATATTTACACTACATTAATTTAATTTACATAATAAACCTCAGTCGGTATTTATTTAAACCAGCATGTTATGAAACAAAATAAAATATTTTCTAAGTAGCCAAAAAGTAAAAAAAATATATATCCAACCGAGAGCCCAAAACTGTTTCAGCCCTTAAAAATTTGATTTTCGGTAAATCCTTTTACTTTGCACACAGCATAGTAAGATTTGATAAGTACATTCCTTCAATATTTCAAATGAAAGGTGTGATAGATTTCACTGTACGTTGATCAGTGAGTGAGAGAGTGATATTTGAATTATATATATAAATAAATTGTTAAGCACTTGTAGTACCATTTGTATTAATTTATTAATTAATTATGAATGACTGTAGTCAATAGTATAACAAATATCGTGATAAATACTTTGAGTCAAAATATACAATTGATAGTGCGAAAAAATATATTTACAAAATTAATAACTAAATTAAAATATAGAAAAATTAAAGTTTATAAGTTTTATTGCCTACGTACTTGACAAATAAAACAAACTATGAGGTTTCGGTTATATTTCAAGAACATATAAATCAGGTGCAAAATTAAAATTTGTTATACTACATATTATATACATACAATATTTTAAAAACTAGAAGTATGTGTATCAAACATTATTCAGTTGTACAGCAGTACCTATATGGAAATGTGAGATTTTAAAATAATATACTGCACACATATAAATGTATAAATATGTATATTAATGTATCAGCCTAAATTGGAACTTGTAGATATATCCGTGTTCACTTGGACATAAAATACAAGTAAATAGAACATTGGCTTAGCGTATAAATAAAAATTAAAGGACAGCTTTTGCAAATCAAATTTCTAAAGTTTTGTAAGATTTCGTGTTATCTAGAATAGATTCTACCTGTTTAAACGATGTACATCAGTGATTCTCAAAATGTGTACCTTAGGGTTCCGTGGAAAAAACCGAAAGGGGAGATATGTGAAAATATTAGGTAATTTTTTCAATATTATTTCATTTAGAAAACCGTTTTATCATGTTATTTTAATTGCGAGTATATAATATATATTTATATACTATAAATCTTACGACGACGCTATGCAATGTGTGGAAAATATGGATGAGAAAACGCCATTTGTCATTTTGAACTATGAAAATCTGTCGATACTATAACAAGATGTAATTAAAAAGCATATGTATGTACCCTGAAATCGAGAATTTCTAGGGCCTGGAGGTTTGGAAACCGCTGATGTACATAATATTATTATCAACATTTAACACAAGAGTTAAAAACATTTTGTACGATCAAACTGTATTATTACGAGTTACAGTGCTTGGTAGAGATTTAAATGTTGTATATAATTAAACGGAGTAGTACAAAAGTATTTTCTAAATATAAGCTGTGAACTTAATAAAACCAGATGTGTGCAATATCTAGTTCAGTTGAAACATATTCACATTGGTAATGTAACCTTTCACACCTGAAGTATAACATGCATTTACTATGTAACTAACAATAATGTTAAGTGACTTATGCATAAATGACATAATTTCAGTATCATATAATGATAATAATAAAAATGTATTTTATATTGTAGACTACAGCGAACTATAAAATTATGTGAATAAATTAATTGAACCGTAAAATTATAATATCCTTATACGTTTGAATATGAATACATTTCTTTACCATTTAGTTAAATTAATTTACTATCAATTTATACAAAACATCGAATTAAATTACAAATGTTATACTCGAATTAAGGTATGATAGTTCCCGTGTGTTTTAAGAAATAAATTAATCAAAATAAGTTTCAGTTGAAATTTGGTTTTTCCTAACCATAATTTCTCCATTGACAATGTTTAATTAATATTTTTCTAGACAGTGAAAAACTAATAGTATTATTCTGTCAATTAATTCGTGCATTTTTTTCTCGTACTGTTGTTGAACAATTCGTTTAGCACATAATACACCAAATGTTTGAAACTAAATATTTTATTGTGCTTTATAATTAATAACTTTTCATCCGTTATTCTGAATTTATTTTCTTTATAAGATTTAGAAAACAATTTTCTGAGTCATCTTAGTAACATCACTCTTTAGTCTTCTCAACAAGTTACATGATTATAAATAAAATATACTAGAATTATTTTTTTAATACCCTTTATTTTTTTTACAATAACTGCACAACAACTCGTAACTTTTGGTTGCGAGTCGTTGTGCAGTTATTGTAAATTATCAGTATAAAAACATTTGAAACGAGGTCGTATGCGCAATGTCCATACATTTATCAATACGGTGTTAAGATAATGTATGAAAAGTTTATATTTGTTGTCTAGATATTGATAAGACCTTGCATTTACCCTTCAGTACTTTGCTCCTAGGACAGGATACTCGTAGTGGGCGTACAGAGAATGAAACGTAATTCAGACTTATTTAGATTTTAGATTCATGTAGAGATTTATTATTTCTATGCGATCAAGAAAATCAAAATCATCGCGTTAAAAAAATGATCTAAAGCGAGAGTTGGATAATATTGTGTAAATTGAATATTTGGTTTTAATTCGAAATTTGAAATTTGAAAAAAAATCCAACATACCATTGTTTAAACCACTAAAATTCCTTTTTACTATGCATTGATCCATATATTTATTTTTAGTAGTGTATCCCCTAAAATCAGTTAAGTGAGTTTATCTCGATCTGCATTTTGGAAACTATAACTGTTATATACTTAATTTGTGAATATATGACGTAAATATTATATGAAAGGGAAATTATGTTCGAAAAAGGTATCCATGCGGTGATTTAAATAACTTGACGTGTTCGAACAAACACTTGAAATTCCGCGGGGGTATATGGTGGCGTTGAAGGTTTATCGGTTGGTGTAATTATGGTGAATAACCAGATTCCCACTTCGCTGAAAAATATTGTATGGGCTTATAAATTAACAGCCGACGATTGGCAGTTGTTCATTCTGTCATTTGCGATCAGTCTAGTACAATAATAATAATATTTATTCCTGATAAAAAAAAATTACCATGCGTCTCTACAGTTCAATAGTCTGTGAGTAAAAATCGAATTCTTGTTTATTCTTTATTTGCATTTAGAAATATTTTGTGTTATTCTACATTTTTATTCACATGCATTTACGTTTCAATTTTAAATTAATATACAATCTCAATACGTTATTTATATATTTATTATGATTTTTGTTCTTCTAGTGATTTCATGTTTATTAGCCACAAGTGCGGCTCTACAAAAACTCACTGAATTATACAAGTGGTCGTCGTTAGACTACACGTTTTCCAGTGATCAACACAAAAGTTACGCTCTCGAACGAGGCGAATTCGTGCCCGAAAACAACTTACCCGTTGGAATTGAAGTATGGAGAAACAAACTGTTCGTCACCGTACCACGATGGAGTAACGGTAATATTTTAAAATCTTTATAATTTAAGAGCACGAGGATTTTAATTTAAAAAGAATCAGTTCATTACTTTTGTTAGACATAGGATTCGTCATTCAATGATGCTTTGTGATATTATTATGCCCACTGGTATAGTTAACGGTTTCGCTTTTATCCGAATAAAATATATTCCTTTAACAACGACATTAAATCAAAATTATCTTTAAAATAGGATGTAGGTAATATTTAACCTGTACATACCTATTTGATAGTGCAAACTTGAAATGTCTAAATACATTTTCAATTCAATATTTAAAATTTAAAAGAATATAGATTGAATAATACAATTAAATAGGCATAACTATAAAAAACAATTGAGAAAAAATATAGAAATTGATACTATTTAGAACTAAGATAATAATATGTTTTTATTTTTGATGGTTCACGTTTGTTAGGAAATTATTTTGAATTTTATGTAAAACAAACGTAAAATTCGAACAATGATTCTGAACGGATATAAATTTATTGTAATATGTTCATGTCATATTCAAGTTATAAAGTTTTTCTAAGAAAATAAGGAAATTACTATATTCTGCTTTTTCATCTCTATAAACGTAATTATAACATATTGTAAAGTAACCTTAAATATCAAGTTCTTAGCTTCAGATTTGATCACAATG